>CM032483.1:5775013-6387513 GCA_019059595.1 Marasmia exigua
TCCGCGCTGACCTGCGTCCGTCATCAGGGCGGCTCGATCGTCGACCTTTCGTTCGCCAGCTTTTCATTGGCGCGTCGGGTCCAAAATTGGACGGTCTGCGAGGGGGTGGAGACTTTGTCGGACCACCGGTACATCCGGTTTGACATAGTCTCCACTACCCCCCACTCGGAGCTCAGCCGCCCCTTGCCAGAGGAAGGACCACGCTGGCGACTAGGAACCTTCGACAAGGAGCTGGCGAAAGAAACGGCCATAGTAGAGAGGTGGGCCAACTTGGAGGGCGATCTGGACGTGGACGGAAGGGCAGCGCGACTCGAGCGGTCTCTGATCCGAATTTGCGATTCGGCAATGCAGAGGGCGAGACCTATCCCTCCGAAGACGCAAGTGTACTGGTGGCGGCCCCACCTAGCGGAGCTGCGCACGGCTTGCCATGCAGCCCAGCGCCGGTACACTCGCAGCCGCAGGAGGAGGAATAGGAACCCCGAAGAGGAGGAGGCATTGCTGAACGCGTATCGGGAGGCTCGTTCATCCCTCGGATCGGCGATAAGGGCTGCCAAGGAGGAGGCCTGGAAGGAGTGGCTGGAGACCCTGGAGGCTGACCCTTGGGGGCGCCCGTACAAGGTTGTGAGCCAAAAGCTTAGACCTTGGGCGCCACCCCTCACCAGATCTCTGGAGCCACAATTCGTGGAAAGAGTGGTCGACCACCTCTTCCCTTCCCGTGAGGAGTGGGTTCCGCCGCGGATGGCGCCTGACGCTGAGCCGGCAGAGGCTGAGGACGTGCCGCCCGTGTCTGAGGCCGAGTTAGGGGCGGCGATTCTTAAACTCAAATCGAGAAACCGCGCCCCGGGCCCTGACGGTATACCTGGGCGAGCCGTTGCAACAGTGATGCCGGTGCTAGAGGAGGAGACCATGTGCCTCATGTCACAATGCATGTCGTCGGGCAGGATCCCGGCGACTTGGAAGACGGGCAAACTGGTCCTCCTGAAGAAACAGGGTCGTCCGGCCGAGTCGCCCTCGGCCTATAGGCCGATAGTGCTGCTCGGCGAGATGAGCAAGCTCTTTGAGCGGGTGCTCGCTGCTCGTCTCGTCGACCACCTTGAGGAGATAGGGCCGGATCTCAACGATGGCCAATTCGGCTTTAGGCGTGGCAGGTCCACCATCGACGCCATCTCAAGATTGCGCGAGGGTGTAGAGGAGGCAGTTGCACGCGAGGAGGTGTTGTTGGCTGTTTCGCTCGATATAGCAAACGCCTTCAACACCCTCCCATGGGGCACTATAGCGGAGGCGCTGAGGTACCACAATGTGCCCCCTTACCTCAGGCGGGTCCTGGCGGACTACTTCGTCGACCGGGCTATCTCCTATCCCGGTCGGCAAACAATGGTCCGCAAGAACATGACTTGCGGAGTCCCACAGGGGTCGGTTCTTGGACCTCTCCTGTGGGACATAGGATTCGACTTCGTCCTGCGCGGGGCCAACCTTCGGGGAGTCGGCGTAATCTGTTACGCCGACGACACCCTTGTCACCGCCCGTGGACCCACTTTCCGGGACACAGCGGTACTGGGAACGGCGGGTGTTGCCCAGGTGGTGCGCCGCATCAAGGCGCTGGGTCTTCGGGTGGCCCTGGAGAAATCCGAGGCCATATTCTTCTATGGGCCGAGGAATAGGCCGCCTCCCGATACCCAAATTGTAGTGGGTGGCACCCCCATCGCTGTAAAGGGTACCATGAAGTACCTGGGATTGGTACTCGACAGCCGATGGAGGTTCACCGAGCATTTCCGGCAGTTAGCTCCCAAGCTACTGTCTTGCGCCGGGATGCTTGGTAGATTGCTACCCAATTGTGGAGGCCCGGGGAGTTTGTGCCGCCGCCTCTACGATAGCGTGGTGCGCTCCAAAGCGCTATACGGCGCGCCTGTGTGGGCGGATATGCTCAGCGAGCAGAACATGGCCCTCCTTCGTCGTCCGCAGAGGGTCATTGCGCAGAGGGGTGCTAGAGCATACCGCACCACATCTTATGAGGCGGCGTGCCTAATCGCCGGGAGTCTACCGTGGGACCTTGAGGCCGGAGTCCTGGCCAAGGTCTACCAGGAATGCGTCTCAGCTCGCCGAGAGGGACTCCGGTATGCGCCAGTGGAGATCGGTCGCTTGAGACAGGTGGCTCGCGACGATCTCTACCAAAAATGGGCTGACAGACTGGAGAACCCTTCGGCCAGCAGAAGGCTGGTTGAGGCCATTCGGCCCGTTCTGCGGCCTTGGATTGAAAGGCAACACGGTACGGCTTCATACCACATTTCGCAGCTGCTCACAGGTCACGGCTGCTTTCGGCAAATACCTGTGGGAGATTGTGGGTGTGGAGCCGGACCCGCAGTGTCACCACTGCGACAGTGGCGCAGTCGATACGGCGGAGCACACTCTGGTGGAGTGTGCGGCCTGGAGCGAAGAGCGCGGGCACCTTTCCGACGCCATCGGATGCGGCGTCACGCTTTCGGCCGTGGTGAGAGCCATGGCGGAAAGCGAGCAAGCGTGGGACGCCGCCACTCAGTTCGCGCAGAGAGTGATGGAGGCGAAAAGGGAAGCCCTGCGCACAAGGGAGCATGCTGGCCGCACGCTCCCACCCCGCCGCCCGAGAGTCAGGGGACGTCAGCGCCAAAGGCGTGTCGTAGCCCTGGACTAGGGAGAGCCCAAGCATTGGGTCGGGGGACCCAATGCTCAACATCTGGGCCTAGGAGAAATGTGCCCACCTCTTGTGTCGGGGGTGCGCACATTTGGAGAGTGACCGAACACCTGGTCACAGGTCGAAGAGCCTGACGTAGCAGGCGTCGCTGGATGACTCGCGGTGAGTGAACAGCTGCCTATCCCGCGAGTTATCCAAAGCGAGAAGAGGACACCGTGGAGGTTTAGTGGGTATGCTAGCCTTTTGGCTAGGAGTCCCACACGAAGCCATCCTGCTGCCCCCGCGGCAGGATGGCGAAGTGCGTAACTGCATTCCTACACGTTAAACAAAAAAAAAAAAAAAAAAACCTAACCTAACCTAACCTAACCTAACCTAACCTAACCTAACCTAACCTAACCTAACCTAACCTAACCTAACCTAACCTAACCTAACCTAACCTAACCTAACCTAACCTAACCTAACCTAACCTAACCTAACCTAACCTAACCTAACCTTTTTTTTTTTTTTTTTTTTTTTTTGTTGCTCACCTCGGTAAAAATGCAGCCAGCACACGACCGACCCACGGTCTTGAGTGCCGACCAACCTTATGCATCTCCTTATAGCCGGGGGACTACAAGGAGTATGTGGGGCTCTCTCTGGGAATGGTGCCCAGAGCATACCCAAACTAAAAATCCGGGGTGTGCTAGTCTTGTTTCATAGATCTAATCTATGTTACCTCTCTTAAGGGCCATTTGCTAGGCCGATGTGATGACAACGTTAGTAGGATTCACGTCGACTTCGCTGCCTCCGAGCCGCATCCGGGCTCTACGCTAAAGAGGGGCGCCCTAGCACAACAGACGCCCCCCAGACGTGTGTGGCTGGTGGTTGCGGTTCCGAGCCCCCCGGCCCGGAAGACCGCGGCTCACACTGACGGTGCCGCGGTGGCGGCGTCGCCGTCCGTCTGCGTTCGCGGTGCCTTGTAGGCAGACTTATCCCAATAGGGATTCCGCGGTCCTTGCACTGGAGGTCCTGCACGATGAGCTTCCCATGACGTGGTCAGTCTTCGCGCACTTCAAAGAGATGCAGATTGGACACTTCTTCTCATCTCTACAATCATCTGCCTTGTGGCCGTCACTCTCGCCGCACCGGAAGCACAACTGCGAGCGATCGATAAGACTCGGGCACCTCTGCCGAGTGTGTCCCAGCGCCATACATTTAAAGCAACGTAGTGGCTGCGGGTCCAGTGGAGTAACTTTCGCACTGCTCCACCCGACGAGAACTCTTCCCTCTTGTATGATGGCTTTCGCCAATTTGACTGGGACACTGGACCACCGTGGTGCCGACCCCTCCTGGGCCAGCGCGGATATCCGACACCTTAATTTGTTCAGGTGAACATTTCACCTTGTCGCAGATGACTTCGATGACTTCTTGCTTGTTGATCGAGTCGTCTAGTCCACTTAACGGAAAGCCAAGCGCTTTGTTGGTCGCTCAACTTTCGCAGCCGTCTTGAGTGCCTCCTGCAGCTTTTCCGCAAGGAGATCTGCCTGCTTGGCGCGGTCAGGTCCAGAAATTTCAATGATTCTTGAGCCCGTCGCAGCAGTCCTAATTTTCATTTTGCCGAGGATGCCCATCGGCCCAGGCTTCACGGCTTCCCGTGCTCGAACCATCAGTTTATCATACGAGAGTCCGCCGTTAAGTAATTGGGGGTCCATAGTGATGACCACGGCCTCCGTGCGCGGGACTCTTGTCTTCGCCTTCTTCTTTCTTGCAGCTGCTGTCGGCGCGGAAGGTGTTGGTGCAGCCGTTGGAGCAGTATTCTGGTGGTGTTGGGTGCGTCTCGTCGGGGCAGCTGCGGATGGTGTCGCGGCTACAGACGAGTACGTTCTTCTTGTCGTCTTATCAGGTTGAGAGGAAGTCTTCTTGTTCTTCTTCTTGTCCTTCTTCTTCTTTTTCTTACTTGTGACTTCCGTCCAAGGCGATTCCTCTGCTTCAGTAGGCACCACCTCCATGGCAGAGGGGTCTTCCAGCGGGTCAAATTCCGGCTGCGTCGATCTTCGACGCACTGGCATGGGTGTTGTCTCTCTTACTGGCGTGAGAGACTTTCCCCTGTCGGCTCTAAGGGGCGGACGTATTCTCCTTTCAGGCAGGAGTCTATCACTGATTCCTGCCAGCTTTGCGTCGACCATGCGTCCTACTTTCTGGAGGATGACTGGCTCGAGTTCATCTTGTAAGTACTGCCGTATAGCTTGAACGGCAGCACCCGTCTCATTGTCCTGTTGCGGCGGTGTTCTCCGAAGGCGTGGGGAACTTTGACGCGTCAGGGGACTCTGTCTTGTTGGAGGCGGCGTCGAGCGGCGAGGTGAGCTGCGTCGCGGAGGCGGCGTAGTCTTTTCACGAAGCTCTACTCGGAGATCCTCAACTTCGCGTCGGAGACGGTTGATCTCCAACATGTAGCGGCGCGCGTCATGAGCTCGCGAGCGCCGCGCCAGGCTGTCAATGATGTCCGTGAGGATCTGAGCAGATTGTTTCAGATCTCGGACGTATCCTCCTTTCAGGTGGCCAGATGTAGCGGCCACGTGATATATCTTGGCAACTTTCTTGCCAGCCCAAGCTCGTACGTCATCGACGGGTAGAGTGTCGAATGTCCGCACAAGCGGGGTCGCCTGCAGCTGCGTCCAATGGTAGCGGGCGTCTCTTCGCAGAGCTCTGGCCTCTTGAGCATCCCGTTCAATCTGCTCATAGTCCAAGGGCCTCTTCTTGAACCTCCTGCGTTTCCAGGGTTGGTCGGTCTTGCCCGTCTTGCGGTTGGGCTCTTCCGCGGACGGACATCAGATCGGCTCTGTGTGTCGCAGGGGGGGGGGGGAGTCGCTGTCTATAGCCTTACGGCGACGCTGGCCCCTTGCTCAGTCATCATACACTGAACACGCCAATGTTGTTTGTGACTGCTGCTGTCGGCTCCATTCCCTCTCGCGGTGTTAGTTCTCGAACTGGAACATCAATGACATGTATGCTGCTCGTTGTCAAACCAGTGGTTCGTCTTCTTCTGCAATCTGCAGCGGCGGCACAGCTGTTGAGCTGTCCTTTCGCGCTAGTCCTCTCCGCCCTCTCAGGTCACTGCGCGCATCAGAGGCAATATCAGGGTCCGTTGTGTGTAAGCTGTGGTCGTCGTGTTTCGATGTATTAAAGCAGTAGGTGCCCCCCCCGTAGTACGTGGGGCAGACGTCGGAATGGTCCGACGTGAGGGATTCCCCAGCTGAGCTGGGACCCTCCCGGGTAATCTTATCTACTGGTTGTTCCATCATGGATTTTTGCTCCTTAGCGGTGGAGCTCCGCAAGCGCTTAATATGCTAACCCTACACTGCGGCACGCTAGACCTCAGTTCGGGGTAATTTTTTATGGAGGCTTTCTTCCTCGCAGTCCCGGCAAAGACCCCCGGCCCCGAGGGGTTACGGTGTGATCACGCTGACAAGTCAGCACTCCGCCTTGTCATTTTTTATAGAGGTTTTCCTTCCTCGCGGCCCCGGTGAAGAGCGCCCCCGTGCTCACACTAAAGTGAGTTTACGGTATGTGCGTGCTGACGAATCAGCCCCCCCACCTTGTCACTTTTTTATAGAGGTTTTCCATCCTCGCAGCCCCAAAAAGGGACCCCCGTGCCCGCACTAACGCGGGGTTACGGTGTGGGTGTGTCGGATTTCGGTCGATAGAAACCAATATCCCCTACCCACCCCCCGCGGAGAAATTGCTTCCTATAGTCCAGGATGCGCCGGTCTCTCCACTATCACCAGGCCGTTTACGCCCAACGAATCAGACGCAACAAGCCAAATGATAGCAGATAAGCACACTTGGAGGCAACCCGACCCCTGCACCCCAACCTAACCTAACCTAACCTAACCTAACCTAACCTAACCTAACCTAACCTAACCTAACCTAACCTAACCTAACCTAACCTAACCTAACCTAACCTAACCTAACCTAACCTAACCTAACCTAACCTAACCTAACCTAACCTAACCTAACCTAACCTAACCTAACCTAACCTAACCTAACCTAACCTAACCTAACCTAACCTAACCTAACCTAACCTAACCTAACCTAACCTAACCTAACCTAACCTAACCTAACCCAAACAGATCTAACCCATCGAGTTAGGTTAGGTTTGTGACATCTAAAATTTTCGGTTTTTTCCGGTTATTTAACCGAAAAATTCATAAGTCTTATTTTGACGAGATAACGTCGGATTCGGTGAAACCTAACCCAAACAGACCTAACCCATCGAGTTAGGTTAGGTTTTGTGACATCTAAAATTTTCGGATTTTTCCGGTTATTTAACCGAAAAATTCATAAGTCCTTATTTTGACGAGATAACGTCGGATTCGGTGAAACCTAACCCAAACAGACCTAACCCATCGAGTTAGGTTAGGTTTTGTGACATCTAAAATTTTCGGTTTTTCCGGTTATTTTAACCGAAAAATTTTTGACGAGATAACGTCGGATTCGGTGAAACCTAACCCAAACAGACCTAACCCATCGAGTTAAGTTAGGTTTTGTGACATCTAAAATTTTCGGTTTTTTCCGGTTATTTAACCGAAAAATTCATTAGTCTTGTTTTGACGAAATAACGTCGGATTCGGTGAAACCAAACCCAATCAGACCTA
Source organism: Marasmia exigua (assembly GCA_019059595.1). NCBI lineage: Eukaryota > Metazoa > Arthropoda > Insecta > Lepidoptera > Crambidae > Marasmia > Marasmia exigua. The sequence goes on from CM032483.1 coordinate 5,782,316, forward strand.
ACCCATCGAGTTAGGTAAGGTTTGTGACATCTAAAATTTTCGGTTTTTTCCGGTTATTTAACCGAAAAATTCATAAGTCTTATTTTGACGAAATAACGTCGGATTCGGTGAAACCAAACCCAATCAGACCTAACCCATCGAGTTAGGTAAGGTTTTGTGACATCTAAAATTTTCGGTTTTTTCCGGTTATTTAACCGAAAAATTCTTAAGTCTTATTTTGACGAGATAACGTCGGATTCGGTGAAACCTAACCCAAACAGATCTAACCCATCGAGTTAGGTAAGGTTTTGTGACATCTAAAATTTTCGGTTTTTTCCGGTTATTTAACCGAAAAATTCTTAAGTCTTATTTTGACGAGATAACGTCGGATTAGGTTAGGGTTAGGTTTCACCGAATCCGACGTTATCTCGTCAAAATAAGACTTATGAATTTTTCGGTTAAATAACCGGAAAAAACCGAAAATTTTAGATGTCACAAAACCTTACCTAACTCGATGGGTTAGATCTGTTTGGGTTAGGTTTCACCGAATCCGACGTTATCTCGTCAAAATAAGACTTAAGAATTTTTCGGTTAAATAACCGGAAAAAACCGAAAATTTTAGATGTCACAAAACCTTACCTAACTCGATGGGTTAGGTCTGATTGGGTTTGGTTTCACCGAATCCGACGTTATTTCGTCAAAATAAGACTTATGAATTTTTCGGTTAAATAACCGGAAAAAACCGAAAATTTTAGATGTCACAAAACCTTACCTAACTCGATGGGTTAGGTCTGATTGGGTTTGGTTTCACCGAATCCGACGTTATTTCGTCAAAACAAGACTAATGAATTTTTCGGTTAAATAACCGGAAAAAACCGAAAATTTTAGATGTCACAAAACCTAACTTAACTCGATGGGTTAGGTCTGTTTGGGTTAGGTTTCACCGAATCCGACGTTATCTCGTCAAAAATTTTTCGGTTAAATAACCGGAAAAAACCGAAAATTTTAGATGTCACAAAACCTAACCTAACTCGATGGGTTAGGTCTGTTTGGGTTAGGTTTCACCGAATCCGACGTTATCTCGTCAAAATAAGACTTATGAATTTTTCGGTTAAATAACCGGAAAAATCCGAAAATTTTAGATGTCACAAAACCTAACCTAACTCGATGGGTTAGGTCTGTTTGGGTTAGGTTTCACCGAATCCGACGTTATCTCGTCAAAATAAGACTTATGAATTTTTCGGTTAAATAACCGGAAAAAACCGAAAATTTTAGATGTCACAAAACCTAACCTAACTCGATGGGTTAGATCTGTTTGGGTTAGGTTTCACCGAATCCGACGTTATCTCGTCAAAATAAGACTTAAGAATTTTTCGGTTAAATAACCGGAAAAAACCGAAAATTTTAGATGTCACAAAACCTTACCTAACTCGATGGGTTAGGTCTGATTGGGTTTGGTTTCACCGATCCGACGTTATTTCGTCAAAATAAGACTTATGAATTTTCGGTTAAATAACCGGAAAAAAACCGAAAATTTTAGATGCCACAAAACCTAACTTAACTCGATGGGTTAGGTCTGTTTGGGTTAGGTTTCACCGAATCCGACGTTATCTCGTCAAAATAAGACTTATGAATTTTTCGGTTAAATAACCGGAAAAATCCGAAAATTTTAGATGTCACAAAACCTAACCTAACTCGATGGGTTAGGTCTGTTTGGTTTAGGTTTTACCGAATCCGACGTTATCTCGTCAAAATAAGACTTATGAATTTTTCGGTTAAATAACCGGAAAAAACCGAAAATTTTAGATGTCACAAAACCTAACCTAACTCGATGGGTTAGGTCTGTTTGGTTTAGGTTTTACCGAATCCGACGTTATCTCGTCAAAATAAGACTTATGAATTTTCGGTTAAATAACCGGAAAAAAACCGAAAATTTTAGATGTCACAAAACCTAACCTAACTCGATGGGTTAGGTCTGTTTGGGTTAGGTTTCACCGAATCCGACGTTATCTCGTCAAAATAAGACTTATGAATTTTTCGGTTAAATAACCGGAAAAAACCGAAAATTTTAGATGTCACAAAACCTTACCTAACTCGATGGGTTAGGTCTGATTGGGTTTGGTTTCACCGAATCCGACGTTATTTCGTCAAAATAAGACTTATGAATTTTTCGGTTAAATAACCGGAAAAAACCGAAAATTTTAGATGCCACAAAACCTAACTTAACTCGATGGGTTAGGTCTGTTTGGGTTAGGTTTCACCGAATCCGACGTTATCTCGTCAAAATAAGACTTATGAATTTTTCGGTTAAATAACCGGAAAAATCCGAAAATTTTAGATGTCACAAAACCTAACCTAACTCGATGGGTTAGGTCTGTTTGGTTTAGGTTTTACCGAATCCGACGTTATCTCGTCAAAATAAGACTTATGAATTTTTCGGTTAAATAACCGGAAAAAACCGAAAATTTTAGATGTCACAAAACCTAACCTAACTCGATGGGTTAGGTCTGTTTGGTTTAGGTTTTACCGAATCCGACGTTATCTCGTCAAAATAAGACTTATGAATTTTTCGGTTAAATAACCGGAAAAAAACCGAAAATGTTAGATGTCACAAAACCTAACCTAACTCGATGGGTTAGGTCTGTTTGGGTTAGGTTTCACCGAATCCGACGTTATCTCGTCAAAATAAGACTTATGAATTTTTCGGTTAAATAACCGGAAAAAACCGAAAATTTTAGATGTCACAAAACCTAACCTAACTTGATGGGTTAGGTCTGTTTGGGTTAGGTTTCACCGAATCCGACGTTATCTCGTCAAAATAAGACTTAAGAATTTTTCGGTTAAATAACCGGAAAAAACCGAAAATTTTAGATGTCACAAAACCTAACCTAACTCGATGGGTTAGGTCTGTTTGGGTTAGGTTTCACCGAATCCGACGTTATCTCGTCAAAATAAGACTTATGAATTTTTCGGTTAAATAACCGGAAAAATCCGAAAATTTTAGATGTCACAAAACCTTACCTAACTCGATGGGTTAGGTCTGATTGGGTTTGGTTTCACCGAATCCGACGTTATTTCGTCAAAACAAGACTAATGAATTTTTCGGTTAAATAACCGGAAAAAACCGAAAATTTTAGATGTCACAAAACCTAACTTAACTCGATGGGTTAGGTCTGTTTGGGTTAGGTTTCACCGAATCCGACGTTATCTCGTCAAAAATTTTTCGGTTAAATAACCGGAAAAAACCGAAAATTTTAGATGTCACAAAACCTAACCTAACTCGATGGGTTAGGTCTGTTTGGGTTAGGTTTCACCGAATCCGACGTTATCTCGTCAAAATAAGACTTATGAATTTTTCGGTTAAATAACCGGAAAAAACCGAAAATTTTAGATGTCACAAAACCTAACCTAACTCGATGGGTTAGGTCTGTTTGGGTTAGGTTTCACCGAATCCGACGTTATCTCGTCAAAAAATTTTCGGTTAAATAACCGGAAAAAACCGAAAATTTTAGATGTCACAAAACCTAACCTAACTCGATGGGTTAGATCTGTTTGGGTTAGGTTTCACCGAATCCGACGTTATCTCGTCAAAATAAGACTTAAGAATTTTTCGGTTAAATAACCGGAAAAAACCGAAAATTTTAGATGTCACAAAACCTTACCTAACTCGATGGGTTAGGTCTGATTGGGTTTGGTTTCACCGAATCCGACGTTATTTCGTCAAAATAAGACTTATGAATTTTTCGGTTAAATAACCGGAAAAAACCGAAAATTTTAGATGCCACAAAACCTAACTTAACTCGATGGGTTAGGTCTGTTTGGGTTAGGTTTCACCGAATCCGACGTTATCTCGTCAAAATAAGACTTATGAATTTTTCGGTTAAATAACCGGAAAAAATCCGAAAATTTTAGATGTCACAAAACCTAACCTAACTCGATGGGTTAGGTCTGTTTGGTTTAGGTTTTACCGAATCCGACGTTATCTCGTCAAAATAAGACTTATGAATTTTTCGGTTAAATAACCGGAAAAAACCGAAAATTTTAGATGTCACAAAACCTAACCTAACTCGATGGGTTAGGGTCTGTTTGGTTTAGGTTTTACCGAATCCGACGTTATCTCGTCAAAATAAGACTTATGAATTTTTCGGTTAAATAACCGGAAAAAACCGAAAATTTTAGATGTCACAAAACCTAACCTAACTCGATGGGTTAGGTCTGTTTGGGTTAGGTTTCACCGAATCCGACGTTATCTCGTCAAAATAAGACTTATGAATTTTTCGGTTAAATAACCGGAAAAAACCGAAAATTTTAGATGTCACAAAACCTAACCTAACTTGATGGGTTAGGTCTGTTTGGGTTAGGTTTCACCGAATCCGACGTTATCTCGTCAAAATAAGACTTAAGAATTTTTCGGTTAAATAACCGGAAAAAACCGAAAATTTTAGATGTCACAAAACCTAACCTAACTCGATGGGTTAGGTCTGTTTGGGTTAGGTTTCACCGAATCCGACGTTATCTCGTCAAAATAAGACTTATGAATTTTCGGTTAAATAACCGAAAAAATCCGAAAATGTTAGATGTCACAAAACCTAACCTAACTCGATGGGTTAGGTCTGTTTGGGTTAGGTTTCACCGAATCCGACGTTATCTCGTCAAAATAAGACTTATGAATTTTTCGGTTAAATAACCGGAAAAAACCGAAAATTTTAGATGTCACAAAACCTAACCTAACTCGATGGGTTAGGTCTGTTTGGGTTAGGTTTCACCGAATCCGACGTTATCTCGTCAAAATATGACTTATGAATTTTTCGGTTAAATAACCGAAAAAAACCGAAAATGTTAGATGTCACAAAACCTTAACCTAACTCGATGGGTTAGGTCTGTTTGGGTTAGGTTTCACCGAATCCGACGTTATTCTCGTCAAAATAAGACTATGAATTTTTCGGTTAAATAACCGGAAAAAACCGAAAATTTTAGATGTCACAAAACCTTAACCTAACTCGATGGGTTAGGTCTGATTTGGGTTAGGTTTCACCGAATCCGACGTTATTCTCGTCAAACTAAGACTATGAATTTTTCGGTTAAATAACCGGAAAAAAACCGAAAATTTTAGATGTCACAAAACCTAACCTTAACTCGATGGGTTAGGTCTGTTTGGGTTAGGTTTCACCGAATCCGACGTTATCTCGTCAAATAAGACTTATGAAATTTTCGGTTAAATAACCGAAAAAAACCGAAAATGTTAGATGTCACAAAACCTAACCTAACTCGATGGGTTAGGTCTGTTTGGGTTAGGTTTCACCGAATCCGACGTTATCTCGTCAAAATATGACTTATGAATTTTTCGGTTAAATAACCGGAAAAAATCCGAAAATGTTAGATGTCACAAAACCTAACCTAACTCGATGGGTTAGGTCTGTTTGGGTTAGGTTTCACCGAATCCGACGTTATCTCGTCAAAATATGACTTATGAAATTTTCGGTTAAATAACCGAAAAAAACCGAAAATGTTAGATGTCACAAAACCTAACCTAACTCGATGGGTTAGGATCTGTTTGGGTTAGGTTTCACCGAATCCGACGTTATCTCGTCCAAATAAGACTTATGAATTTTTCGGTTAAATAACCGGAAAAAACCGAAAATTTTAGATGTCACAAAACCTAACCTAACTCGATGGGTTAGGTCTGTTTGGGTTAGGTTTCACCGAATCCGACGTTATCTCGTCAAAATAAGACTTATGAATTTTTCGGTTAAATAACCGGAAAAAACCGAAAATTTTAGATGTCACAAAACCTAACCTTACTCGATGGGTTAGGTCTGTTTGGGTTAGGTTTCACCGAATCCGACGTTATCTCGTCAAAATAAGACATGAATTTTCGGTTAAATAACCGGAAAAAACCGAAAATTTTAGATGTCACAAAACCTAACCTAACTCGATGGGTTAGGTCTGTTTGGGTTAGGTTTCACTCGAATCCGACGTTATCTCGTCAAAATAAGACTTATGAATTTTTCGGTTAAATAACCGGAAAAACCGAAAATTTTAGATGTCACAAAACCTAACCTAACTCGATGGGTTAGGTCTGTTTGGGTTAGGTTTCACCGAATCCGACGTTATCTCGTCAAAATAAGACTTATGAATTTTTCGGTTAAATAACCGGAAAAAACCGAAAATTTTATATGTCACAAAACCTAACCTTACTCGATGGGTTAGGTCTGTTTGGGTTAGGTTTCACCGAATCCGACGTTATCTCGTCAAAATAAGACATGAATTTTTCGGTTAAATAACCGGAAAAAACCGAAAATTTTAGATGTCACAAAACCTAACCTAACTCGATGGGTTAGGTCTGTTTGGGTTAGGTTTCATCCGAATCCGACGTTATCTCGTCAAAATAAGACTTATGAATTTTTCGGTTAAATAACCGGAAAAAACCGAAAATTTTAGATGTCACAAAACCTAACCTAACTCGATGGGTTAGGTCTGTTTGGGTTAGGTTTCACCGAATCCGACGTTATCTCGTCCAAAATAAGACTTATGAATTTTTCAGGTTAAATAACCGGAAAAAACCGAAAATTTTAGATGTCACAAAACCTAACCTAACTCGATGGGTTAGGTCTGTTTGGGTTAGGTTTCACCGAATCCGACGTTATCTCGTCAAAATAAGACTTATGAAATTTTCGGTTAAATAACCGAAAAAACCGAAAATGTTAGATGTCACAAAACCTAACCTAACTCGATGGGTTAGGTCTGTTTGGGTTAGGTTTCACCGAATCCGACGTTATCTCGTCAAAATAAGACTTATGAATTTTTCGGTTAAATAACCGGAAAAAACCGAAAATTTTAGATGTCACAAAACCTAACCTAACTCGATGGGTTAGGTCTGTTTGGGTTAGGTTTCACCGAATCCGACGTTATCTCGTCAAAATAAGACATGAATTTTTCGGTTAAATAACCGGAAAAAACCGAAAATTTTAGATGTCACAAAACCTAACCTACTCGATGGGTTAGGTCTGTTTGGGTTTAGGTTTCACCGAATCCGACGTTATCTCGTCAAAATAAGACTTATGAATTTTTCGGTTAAATAACCGGAAAAAACCGAAAATTTTAGATGTCACAAAACCTAACCTAACTCGATGGGTTAGGTCTGATTGGGTTTAGGTTTCACCGAATCCGACGTTATCTCGTCAAAACAAGACTATGAATTTTTCGGTTAAATAACCGGAAAAAACCGAAAATTTTAGATGTCACAAAACCTAACCTTAACTCGATGGGTTAGGTCTGTTTGGGTTAGGTTTCACCGAATCCGACGTTATCTCGTCAAAAATAATTTTTCGGTTAAATAACCGGAAAAAAACCGAAAATTTTAGATGTCACAAAACCTAACCTAACTCGATGGGTTAGGTCTGTTTGGGTTAGGTTTCACCGAATCCGACGTTATCTCGTCAAAAAAAAATCGTTTGTAGAAAAAAAAACTCTGATAAAAAACCTATCTCGATAGGTTTTGGTTAGGTTAGGTTTGCCCACGTTAGGTTAAAACTACCCGTTTGGGATGATTTTTAAACGGTTTTATTTCGCTCACCCCTTTTGTTTTATTATTTATTCTTGGGTCAAATTTAGTAATTCAAATTGTGGTGTGGGTGTTGTGTGGGTGTGGTGTGGTGTGGTGTGGTGTGGTGTGGTGTGTGTGGGTGTGGTGTGGGTGTGGTGTGGGTGTGGTGTGGTGTGGGTGTGGTGTGGTGTGTAGTGGGGTGTGGTGTGGGTGTGGAGTGGGTGTGGTGTGGGTGTGGTGTGGGTGTGGTGTGGGTGTGGTGTGGGTGTGGTGTGGGTGTGGTGTGGGTGTGGTGTGGGTGTGGGTGGTGTGGTGTGGGTGTGGTGTGGGTGTGGTGTGGGTGTGGTGTGGGTGTGGTGTGGGTGTGGTGTGGTGTGGTGTGTGTGGTGTGGGTGTGGTGTGGGTGTGGTGTGGGTGTGGTGTGGGTGTGGTGTGGGTGTGGTGTGGGTGTGGTGTGGGTGTGGTGTGGGTGTGGTGTGGGTGTGGTGTGGGTGTGGTGTGGGTGTGGTGTGGGTGTGGTGTGGGTGTGGTGTGGGTGTGGTGTGGGTGTGGTGTGGTGTGGTGTGGTGTGGTGTGGTGTGGGTGTGGTGTGGGTGTGGTGTGGGTGTGGTGTGGGTGTGGTGTGGGTGTGGTGTGGGTGTGGTGTGGGTGTGGTGTGGGTGTGGTGTGGGTGTGGTGTGGGTGTGGTGTGGGTGTGGTGTGGGTGTGGTGTGGGTGTGGTGTGGGTGTGGTGTGGGTGTGGTGTGGGTGTGGTGTGGGTGTGGTGTGGGTGTGGTGTGGGTGTGGTGTGGGTGTGGTGTGGGTGTGGTGTGGGTGTGGTGTGGGTGTGGTGTGGGTGTGGTGTGGGTGTGGTGTGGGTGTGGTGTGGGTGTGGTGTGGGTGTGGTGTGGGTGTGGTGTGGGTGTGGTGTGGGTGTGGTGTGGGTGTGGTGTGGGTGTGGTGTGGGTGTGGTGTGGGTGTGGTGTGGGTGTGGTGTGGGTGTGGTGTGGGTGTGGTGTGGGTGTGGTGTGGGTGTGGTGTGGTGTGGTGTGGGGGGGTGTGGGTGTGGGTGTGGGTGTTGTGTGATTGGTGGTGTGGGTGTGGGTGTGGGTGGTGGTGGCGGTGTGGATGTGGGTGTGGTGTGGGTGTGTGTGGGTGTGGTGTGGGTGTGGTGTTGGTGTGGTGTGGGTGTGGTGTGGGTGTGGTGTGGTGTGGTGTGGTGTGGTGTGGTGGGTGTGGGTGTGGTGTGGTGTGGTGTGGGTGTGGTGTGGGTGTGGTGTGGGTGTGGTGTGGGTGTAGTATGGGTGTATTGTGGGTGTGGTGTGGGTTTGTGTGGATGTGATGTGGGTGTGGTGTGGGGTTGATGTGGGTGTGGTGTGGTTGTGGTGTGGGTGGGGTGTGTGTGTGGTGTGGGTATGGCAGTGGTGGTGGGTGGGGGTGGTTGTGTGGGTGTGGTGTGGGTGTGATTTGGGTGTGGTTTTTTTGTGGTTTTGGTGTGGTGTGGTGTGGTGTGGGTGTGGTGTCTGTGTGGTTAAACTCAATAAGAATAGCCAATATAATGTGTGGGTGTGGTGTGGGTGTGGTTTGGGTGTGGTTTGGTGTGGTGTGGTGTGTGTGTGGTGTCTGTGTGGTGTAAATCAATAAGAATAGCCAATATAATGGTGTGGGTGTTGTGTAGGTGTGGTGTGGGTGTGGTTTGGGTGTGGTTTTGGTGTGGTGTGGGTGTGGAGTGGGTAGGGTGATGGTGTGGGTGTGGTGTGTGTGTGATGTCTGTGTGGTGTTAATCAATAAGAATAGCCAGACATTTAGCCACAATCTCAACTAATGGTACGTGATGATGTGGCCGAGGATGGATCATGCCTGTCTAGTAACAGCCTATTCACTCTTTTCTTGAATAAGTTCAGATCATAGCGTTCAGGGAACTCATCTTCCGGCAGAGAGTTCCAGCCTTTATATACACCGTTATTTTTTTATCGTTACATCCCGAAAACCTCATAATAGATATCATATCGTATCGTTTTCGGTCCAGTCCATTAAGCATGTTAGATCAACAAAATAAGCGAAAAAAAATCAGCAGTTCCTTACAAAATAGAATACTTATCCACCCGGCAATAATGTATGGAACAGCAGATTTTTTATAAACAAACTTTTAGAAACATACTCATAAAGCACTTGATCACTGAGCAAAAGTGTGGCTACGTACCTCCAGGGTATTCATGACGCGCATCGGGGGATTGGTCCCGGTACTCGTGAGGCTATCTTGCGCAGATGGGTGAGGACTTAGTCTCAACACACTCAACACTCCACTGAATATTATTTATTATCGCACCACTATACTTAACACTTTCCGCCGGCTACAATGATATACATTACACGGAACTTATTATTGCGTATAAATGGTATGTTCTCGGCTTAAATGTGTTTAGGTTTATTGATTTCGTCATAGAACTTATTCGGTCTTCTTACCATTATTGATTCTACTATTCAATGGGCAATTCAGATCCTATGTTGACGTGGCAGTTTGTGCCCAAATTGGGTGTGGCTGGGCGTGGCCGGGCAGTGTAGTCGCTGTTAAACGCACTGAGTTGAACTTTTTTTTTGACATTATGGCAGACAAACGAGCAGACGGCTCACCTGATGGTAAGTAAATTACCGCCGCCCATAGACATCTGCGACAACCAGGGCATCACAGATGCGTTGCCGGCTCTTAAGGGAGGGATAAGCTCTTTTCTTGAAGATCACCAGGTCGTAACTGTTCGGAAACACCATCGTTGGTAGCTGATTCCATAGTTTTACTACAAGCGGTAGGAAGTGGCGTGAGAAGCGCACTGTGGTGGAGTAAAATCCATCCAAGTGATGTGGGTGAAATTTGGAATTCTGGCGTGATGTACGATGGTGAAAATTTGCAGCTGGAATAAGGCGGAACAGCTCCTCGGAACACTCCCCATTGTAGATGCGATAGAAGACACATAGCGATGCTACATCTCCACGCAATGACAAAGGATCAAGCGTGTCGGAAAGAGCCTGGTCGTCGATAATTCTGACTGCCCTTCGCTGGATACGGTTTAGAGGAAGAAGCTGATACTTGGGAGTTCCAGCCCAGAGGTGAAAACAATATTCCATATGAGGACGCACCTGCGCCTTATAAAGTTGCAAGAGATGCCTGGGCATAAAATACATTTTTGGAAGCCAATTTCACCTCTAGATGACCGCGGAACTCAACGCTGTCAGATATTACGACCACAAGGATCCAGACTCTGTCAGAGAGATATAGGGGAGTTGTATCAAAGTGAGGCGATACGACAAATGGTGACTTTTTGGCGGTAAACGCGCATGCTTGTGTCTTCGAGGGGTTAAACTCTACTAGATTAAGTAGCCCCCAGTCGGAGACTTTTCCTAGTATAGTCTCGATTTCAGACACAAGCTTGTTCCGGTACTCGTCGACATTTACTCGGGAAACATTTGCAGAGCCGTTGTATAAGACATCGCCCGTGCTGTCATCTGCGTAGCAATAGATGCCACCATTATGATAACATTCTCCTTGTCCTGTTTATGTTGGACGCATACGGCACATAGTACTAATATTCTGCTAAAAGTACATATATAGACATTGCGATTGTGATTGAAAAAATACGGTCATAGACATTTTTTTTTCTCTCTGTTTTCTCTTTTTGCTTAGAAGGTGACGTTCATAGACAGCTGACGGCACCTCCACACGACCGGTCACATCCCGTTCGCGCTGCACACTCGGCGCGCGGTCTGCCATCACCAAGGCTATCACTGTATTAAATGTATAGAAAATTACTACTGCTTTTTTGTATCCTCGTTCATTTTGTCTTTTCTTTTTGTTATCTTTGATTATTTCTCACATTCCTTGTTATCTGTCACATTCAAAATTGATTTCGCCAGTCACTCAAGGTTCAAACTGAAAACCAGCGCGGCAGCGGCGGCAAACCGCTGCAGCACAAGCTGAGCTTGGACCCTGTTGACCACTTCACTTTGTTCCTTTTCTTCTTCCTTGGTCACTAGTTTATATATTAACTTTTTTTTTGTTTTTGTTTAATATTTTTTCCTATGTATTACTGTGCAATCTCCTTATGCTTATGTTATGTGTCCTGTCTATGTAAATCTTTTATGTGGTCAATAAATGTTTACTTACACTTACTTATTTACACTGATTCGCTTATATAGTTTCAAAAATATTTAGTATCAGAATCTGGTATCAGATACCTCTCGATATATATTTTAGATTCTAAAATAGCTTCAAAGAAACTTGGTGTACTTAACAGAGCGGGGCGGTATTTCACACCAGCTCATCGGTTACAACTCTATAAGGCACAAGTTCGGCCCCATATGGAATACTGCTCCCATCTCTGGGCTGGTGCACCGCATATTTTTGATGCATGGGAAAACAAGCAGGATGCTGCAAAGCATTTGATTGCGTTACGCACCAAACATTGTTGTTAAAATTAGCTCATTATGGTGTATCCAAGATTTCACGAAGTTTGATAAATTCTTACTTGTCTGATAGAATTCAGAAAGTAAACATTAATGGGACATATTCTTCAGGCACTCCTCTATTGATGGGAGTGCCCCAAGGATCTATATTGGGGCCTCTGCTTTTCCTGATATATATAAATGACCTTCCTTACTTTACACAAGACCTTTGTAAATGTAAATGACACTCTGTCACAAGTTCTCCATTAGTTTACCACTGACAACTTACTTCTTAATGCTAAGAAAACTAAATGTGTAAAATTCACAATGCCCAATGTAAGACAGGTCAATACTAACATCACTATGAATAATGAACGTATTGAAGTCATTACAGTTTTCCTTGGCATTACCATGGATGCCAAATTGCAATGGGGTCCCCACGTCGCAGCCTTGGCGGGAAGACTTAGTTCCGCCGCGTATGCGGTTAAGAAGATAAGACATTTGACCGATATTGAAACCGCGAGATTGGTTTATTTTAGTTATTTTCATAGTGTAATGTCTTATGGTCTCTTATTGTGGGGGTCTGCTGCTGATATACAGACTATATTTGTATTTCAGAAGAGGGCCATCCGCTCCATATACAACCTTAGACCTCGCGATTCGCTAAAAGAATTATTTAAGAGCATTAACATCTTAACCGTAGCTTCTCAATACATTTTAGACTGTATTTTGTACGTGCGAAAGAACATGGATATTTTTTCGAAAAAATCAGATTGTCATGGTTTTAACACTAGAAAATAAACACAAGCTCGCGATTCCAAATCTGAAACTTCAAAAAATTAATAATTCATTTGTTGGTCTAAGTATTAAAATGTACAATAAGTTGCCACAAAATGTTATTGAGTTACCAACGCATAAATTTAAATCTCGCGTGAAAGCCTGTTTAATGAGTAAAGGATACTATAAAATTGTAGACTACCTAAATGATAAGGATTCATGGACATAATGACCTCCATGCCTGCACACTTGTAGCATTTTCATATATATTTACGGAAATTATTAATATTATATAATTATTCATTTTTAATAAATTAGGCTTAGCAGCATTTATTACTGTATAAAAATTGATTTATATTGATTATTCAATAATTGACAAGATGCTAACCACCTACTACTATTGTACACCTCGTCCTGCAGTTTATTAGTGTTGGATTAAGTAACTACTACTCTTTGTGACCTATGAGGGGAACCTAAGTAGTCATGCTCACTCAAATGTCTCTGAGGTGGTGGCGCTATGTGGCGGGTACATTCCCTCTAATATGGTTGAGTGAAATGATGGCTGACACATACGTCATACTTGTGAACAGGTGCCACCTTTGGGGACTGGTCTGCTTCGGTTTACCTCATAATATTTATTTTATTAATATTTCCTTTATTTTATTTTGTGTAACAATTGAACTGTATGGCTTGGTATGATGATGACACAACATTGTATGAAAATTTGGCGATTAAAAAGAGTAACTGGCGAGTTTCTTGCCGGATCTTCTCGACCAGAAACAACTTTCCGAGCCGGTGGTAGAATCGCATTATGTTTATTTATTTCTTTAGTATATTTTATGTATCAACATATTTATGTAATAACATGTAAATTATACATAAGTACTTATAAATAGTTTTAAGTCATTCAAATGTAAGACGATTTGTAAGTGCTGTGTACAAGCCTATGCAAATAAAGAATTATTTGACTTTGACTTTGACTTTGTGGGGTATCAAATGAAAGAGCGTTTTTTAGCACATTTCAAATATATTTAGATAACTAAAAACCTGTTAAATAAAAATAAAGTTTAAAAACTAAAACCCGACTACCAAAAAAAAACACGCTCTAAAAGGCACGAAACAAGAAATTATTATGCCGTATTGTCGTCGTCGTATACCACATTGATTTTTTTTATTCTTATAATGAATCTGTTTTGCTACAGTAGGTGGCATACGACCACGGCGATAATGCATTATAATTTCAGCAGAGACAATTTTTTTGTTTCGTAGGTACTTTTAGAGCGTGTTTTGATGGTAGTTTTGACTTGACTTTATTTTTGTTAAAATTAGAATCCAAGACGTATGTAACCTTTATTATTTTGAAATGTGTATAAACCCGGCAATATTATAAATTTATCTGCGTCACTACAGCAATAACCAGTTGGAACAAAAAGAGATCCTGAAAATTCATCTGACGTAATCACTTCTACGGGGGATGTTGCACAAGAATGAAGAGTCACGTTTTCTTGAAACGTAAGTTTAATTTTTAAAGAATTTTCAGTACAACTTCTAGCATAAAAGATGAAACTGTACAAAGTTTTATATTTTTTTTTATTTGATAGATGGCAGACGAGCAGACGGATCACCTGATGGTAAGCGATTGCCGCCGCCCATGGGCACCCGCGACACCAGTAGAAAAAGTAAATTGAGTAATTCTGTTGCAATGATGGGCTTTGGGGACGTGTAACAGAAACAAGTGATGCGTTATAACTGTGTTTATTACGAACTAAATCTATCTTATAAACCTAACAAAAGGGCGAGGTGAGTCACATACTACACTGTGAACGTTTGCCCAACAATTATGTCCCAGGGAAAGTAATGATCCGAGACTACGAATAAATCAAGTTTTGCACATACGTCATCAATAGCCACTGTACCTTGCATTACCAAAACCTCTCAAGTTCGGAAGTTCTGCGTTACTTTTAAAATCCCCGTTCATTTCCCAAGCTAAACTTTCTTTTGAAAGAGTGCAATTGCTACCTAAATCTACAAACGCTTGTCTACTCTGACCTTCTATTTTTCCCGCTTTGAAATATTTGTCACAGTCGGTACCATTTGAATTAAGTTTCTCAAAACCAATAATAATTGTATTTAAATTAAGGAGTGTTTCTTCAAAAAACATTGTTTCTGAACATTGAAAACGCTTTATGGGGAAGTTAAAATAAAAAAAAATGCCTTATGACTCTGAATATTAAAAAAACAGTCGTTAATACCGAATGAAAATAACGAAATTAGCCAAAATAAAATTAAACTGAGTATATAGTAGTACTGTAGTCGATCAAATTATATAATAAATTGCCAAACTACATAAAAAACAAAAATAATTACAATAAGTTTATTCATTTATTAAAAGATTTACTTACTCATAAATGCTACTACTCAGTGAACGAATATTTACAGGATAAAATATAAGAAAAAATAAGTACATGTGGATTATAAATAAATTGCAAATTCCAAATATTACTATTACATAGAAGAATACATATCAAAGGCAAATACCAAGTAAATAAAATAAGAAATGTCTGCTCCTCTCTATGCCAACTTGCGATGCCTACCAAGGCGCATATGTTCTTTTGATTGTGTAATGTTACCACATACCTAGTCATATAGTCATATGTAGTGCAAATAATAATAAATAAATAAATATATTCATAGTAAAATAAATATACTACAATATCCTAAAACACTTTACGCAACAGCTGCCGTACAAAAACGGACCCAACATTTGTGCATGGTTATTAAATAAATAGTAAAAGTATTTGCCGAGAAGTTGTAACCCCGACATTGTTTAAAATAGATCCGGTTTAGTAGCTAAAAATTAAAATCGATTGGCGTCGCTAGTGTGCCCTACCCGTCACCTTAAATGACAATATTAGGACAATAATATGTTGCGGACGCGATCACTTCCAAGCACGCATCGCACAGCACTGCTTTAAGTTTTTTTAATTGAATTGTAAAACTGTTTTTGTTAACAAAGGATTTGGCTTTTTACCCGACTGCCAAAGAAGGAGGGTAATGTTTTTCGAGTGTATGTAAGTATGTATGTATGTCTTTTCCTTTGTGACCTCCTGTAGCCTAAACGGCTTGATGGATTTTGATGTATGAGGTATCGTTAGATTTGTCTTGATTACGGGAGTGTCATAGGATACATTTTTACCCGACTACGGCAAAGCAAAAGGAGGGTTATGATTTTGACAGGCTATGTATGTATGTATGTATGTATGTATGTATGTATGTTCATCTGTTTCCACGTAACTTCTTAACTACTTATCAGAATTCGACAAATGACATATCATTATAAGCGTCTTGATCGTCCGCTGGTTATAGGCTATATGAAGTTTCACAAAATCTAATGTGGCGCCCTCTAGCGGACAAAACATACAGAGTAAAAAAATAAAGTTATGATAAATATGCCGTGTTTGGTATCATTTGAAAGCGCTTCGACTTGTACATTTGAATATATATATATATATATATATCTATAATATATAATATTACTAGAAAACCTCCGTAACAATGGACCCAAATTGTCAAATAAAATAAAAGTACTACAAAACATAACCCAACATCGAAACAAAAACGTTAATAAAAAGTATAAACAAGCCTCGTTGTCAATTTATAAATAACTATTAGAGATAAAATTATGTTGGAAAGCGATCACACTTAAAACTACCCTGACACAAGTGTGACATGCATTTCCAAAATGAAATTGTAATTCTACATAGTGAATATTGAATAATATTGACAACGTAAAAGGTTGTTTTAACTTTTTCAGCGACGTTTTTTGTCGTAGTTGGGTTTTAGTTTTTTTACTTTTTATCCTAAAAGTCCCACGGGATAAAGACATAATAATATTTTTTCTAAATTTCCCTTTAAAAAAATATGTATGCGGTATCATTAGATTCATTTCAATCACGGGAGTAATTAATATAGGATACGTTTTTTCTCAAAATTCCCACGGGAACATGTTAATTCTGCGTCAACGCAAAGCAACTCATGCGTTAGCAAGCAAAAAGATAGGGCGTGGCCTGGCATGCGGCGCGCGGCGCGGTGCGGAGGGGGATATGCTCGAGTATACAGCCCGAATGCGGCAAATGTGGTCGAAATAATTTAAAATGGTACTTACATATACATAGTCTTCTACATCTACAACATTTTCGTTAAATAAAAACAGCTAAAAAGTTATAAATAAAAAAAATTATTATTAAAAAAACAAAATACCCGACTGCACACTAAAAAAAGAGTAAAACAAGCCCCACAATAATATTGATCAATCAAATGCTAAAAACTAATTATGTAATACCGTTTAAACAATACCTATATTAAAATACACTACAATATGTGTTCGTAATCGATAGTTAAATAAACAGAAACTTATTTTGAATACAAATTTACTGAATATAATTTATAAATGTTGATGGAAAGCATCGCAGGCGGGGACCAACAGAGGCTTATTTATAGTCATTTCGGTTGTGCACCATTTAGCAGAATTTTCGTTGGTCCCCGCCTGCGACGCTTTCCATCAACATTTATAAATTATATTCAGTAAATTTGTATTCAAAATAAGTTTCTGTTTATTTAACTATCGATTACGAACACATATTGTAGTGTATTTTAATATAGGTATTGTTTAAACGGTATTACATAATTAGTTTTTAGCATTTGATTGATCAATATTATTGTGGGGCTTGTTTTACTCTTTTTTTAGTGTGCAGTCGGGTATTTTGTTTTTTTAATAATAATTTTTTTTTTACTCGACTGATTGATAAAGTAATTTTGTTGTCACAACATCACATACATTGATCTGACTCCGAGATAGGTAGGTAAAGCACCCTGTGTTACAGATATCAGAACTAACCGGGGATTTACAAATATATACATATAATAATACTCTTCTTTTGTAAATACATAGTGAATACATAGATAACACCTAGACAAATACAAACAGACATGTTCATGTACTCAAATGTTTGTACTGTGCGGGGATCGAACCCGCAACCCTTGCACCAGAGGCAGCGTTCCCTACCTCTGATCCAAACGGGTCGTCAAATGCTGAGTAATAGCCCTCCTCTTTATAACGCCGATTTTACATAGGTAAAGGCGCCTTAATATGGTAATAACAACTCAAAATGTAATGTGATGTGCAATAAATAAGACTAACCGGATCACAATAGCGAGTGCGGTGAGTCATGTCAAAGCACCAATAATGTTATCAATAAAGTATCAAAGCGTGGACTTTAACGAATAGAGTCGCGGCCGCGGGCGTGAGGCGACCCGGGGAAATCTGCCTGATTCGATTGCGTTTGCTCTCAGAGCTGAGAGCTGGCGTCGGGGGAGTGGGGGGGCAAACTTAATCAGCGGGCCATCGAGCCGCCTGCCGCCTGCAGCACCTTGCCGAGCATTACTCACCTCGCCGACACGTATGCACAAGGAACCTGTGTTACCTCAATAGGATTCCAGCTTCCAGCTCTCAGTGAACCACAATTGATACTCGTAGACACATCTGAGTGTTCTCGTGCATAATATTGAACATAATATTTGGTGATGTATTACAAAACAGCATACACATGGTGTACATTTTCATGTACACCATGTGTATGCTGTTTTAGTAACAGTAAGTAACAGAGGCTGTATTATATTTAGAAAAAAAAAGGGATACTTACTAAAACTCCAATAATGTAACCCAAGGTGTAAAAAAATGACACGCACACGCGCACGCACACGCACACGCACACGCACACGCACACGCCCACGCACACGCACACGCACACGCACACGCACACGCACACGCACACGCACACGCACACGCACACGCACACGCACACGCACACGCACACGCACACGCACACGCACACGCACACGCACACGCACACGCACACGCACACGCACACGCACACGCACACGCACACGCACACGCACACGCACACGCACACGCACACGCACACGCACACGCACACGCACACGCACACGCACACGCACACGCACACGCACACGCACACGCACACGCACACGCACACGCACACGCACACGCACGCGCACACGCCCACGCCCACGCACACGCACACGCACACGCACACGCACACGCGTCGGGGGTTTGCTTCGGGCTATATTGTATCAAATTTGCCGACCTATTGGATAATCTTATCTGTTTCTAATTCACATTACATAGAATGTCCATAACAAACATCACAATGTTATTTTTTACTTAAGCAAAATACAATTTTCAAGGAAGTTTCAATACGCTGTTTTATAAATAAAGCTATTATATATCGGTACTCGGATTCCGGAAACCTTTTTACTAAGAATACGGACCGATTCGATTTCCAAAGCGCTTATTCACAGCTGGTAAAAATCTTTTACTTTACAACCTCTGTTGTAAAGATGAAACATGATACAATAAACAATGTGACTATTCAACCAACAGACTGTGTCCATCATTTGATTAATAAGCTTTCTTCATTTGCGCCACATAAGTACATTGCTCATCCATAGTCACTGCCTGTAGTTTTCCTAAGGTCAGTAATACAAGGACGCAGGCAGCGCGTCCTAACCACGTCTCCACTGATACCAGTGAACCTACAAAAATATCGGTACTGTGGAATTTAGTCAGTGTGGTATATGTGTGTGTTCTTTGACTTGCACATCGTATTAACCCACTGACAGAGGTGTCGCAGGAGGACGCGAGAGGGCGCGGCGCCCGCGATTCCATTCAATACTAAAAGCTTTTATTGAGAGCGCCGATTCTTTGTCCGCACCCAATTATTGTTCATTCGCTTCTTTTATCTTTACATTGAAAGGCGCAATCTTTCAATTTAAGCCGATCGATGCTCTAGAGTTTAGCGGGGGCGGCTTATAATCTATAATTCAAGCACAGGTCAAATAGGTGTCAAATACTTGTGAGGTAGTTTAACACTCCCACTATCTTCTACCATGTCTAAGGGTTACTAGGGTTATTCGGAAAGGGAGACAATGTTAGTCATACACTTTTCAAATCCTGGATCATGGTCTGAGCCCTCACATGTACCTATACGAATAGAAGCAGAATTAAGGAAGCGAAAACAAAAAATAAATACCTACTGTCATGAATACAACTCAAGGCGACACTAGCGCCGCTAAGTGATTTATACTGAATAATAATTACCATAATACTGAATAATAAGGCACCCTATAGTCATAGTCATAGTATTTATTGCTATTTGTCTGGGTTCAACTGGCTGTTGCGGCCCGTTCTTCGGGAGAGCTCGGGGCTCTGTTGGCGGGTCTATGCTGCGTTCCAAAACTAGTGGGATATGGCTATGGCTCCCCGTCCCCGCTTTGCTCGTGTTGGTCTTGCTGGGTTTGGCAACCCAGCGGAGTTGGTCAAACGGGCGGGTTTCGGGTTTGGAGTGTGATTTCTGTGGGTGCCCTCTTCTCTCTCTGCCCTGCAGCCAACAGGGTATGGGTTTGTAAGTGAAGCCTGCTGTCGGCCCTTCCAGAGCGTCGGCGTTGCAATGCAGCAGCGTAGACGCTTCTGGAGAGGGTGAGTGTGAGGCCGTGGCCTTAGGCCTAATTCTGGCGGAGCCCGGTTGTTGGGAAGCCGTGCTGGCGAGCCTCTATTCCTTCGAGGGTGGGCCGCGGACAAGGTTTCGCACCCGTTTCCCGTAGCCCACCCCACTCAGGCGTAGCAGGAAGTGCCCCAGAGGTTTTTAGTGGGCAGGCCCCTGGGAGCTGCCTAGGGGATAGCCCCACACTACCCGGCTGTCTTGCAGCGGCCGAGGGCGCCGACGTCTGCCCATTGTACAATTGGTAGGCAGCGTTTTCCTTCGGGTAACCAATACAAAAAATTAAGGTACACTTAGTAAGCAAATAAATACTTGAATACATCATCTGCGAGAGATATAACAACGTTAGAACTCGGGAGAACCACACGCAAGCGATTGTACTGTGCAGTTCTCTCGAAACTTTCTACCACGTAGGTACCTCAGTTCAGTAGAACGGTTTAGCTGTAGGAGTGTTGCCCGACGGTTACGACTTAGAGACTTTCAAGAGAACAGCGTTTTCTTTTATAAATGCCGACATCGCATTAGCGATCTCTCGAATTTTGCAGATGTTCATTCGCGGCGTAGATATTTTACCATCAGATTTGTTGTTTTTTTACCAGCATAATGACTATCGAAACTGTAGCTATTTATAATGTACCGGAAGATCGCCGCCCGGGGCTGGGACGAGTTTGTTCAGGCGCGAGCAAACACAACTTAGCCAGTTAACCTTTATCAGTTCTGCATCAACCGTGGCGTCAATCTGTGTGTGCACTCAACTTCGCGCATACGTTATCGACGGTTGCGTAATTATTGGTTATTTGATTGATTACTATGGAGTAACTTCTGGATTCTGGAAGAGGGTATGGGATAACTTAGCTGGCAATTAAATTGCTAGTTTGTTTATCCACGGAATGTAAACATGATAGCTTATGAGTTAAATCTTAATACTGAAATTTTCTAGAATATGCTGCACTGTTATGATAGAAGAATGAGTTTAGCGGTGGATATAATGATAATGATGTGTGGTGGTATGTTAAGTCCTAAGGAGAAGTAATATGATAAGATTAAAAAAAATTAGAAACACACTTTTAGCTCGACCCGGGAATCGAACCCAGGACCCTGAGATCACGGCCCGGTACCTAAACCACTAGACCAACAGGGCGTCACATAGCAAATAAAAAAAACATGCACAATAAAAAACTAGCCAAGTGCGTGTCAGACCACGCGCCATGTAGGGTTCTGTCGTTGTCCATGATAGATGTCACCTGGTATGAACTTATTTACCGTGGTATCACTAAAATGGCTAAAAAGTCGTGTCGTGCCAGCCGACCAGTCGTACACCGCGCGCGGTGACGAAAGCACCCGCGCGGTCTTTATAAGTTACCTTGTACGTAACCTTGTTCAAAATACCAGCCAACCAGGTAAATGGTTGATTTTGGAGGACTGAAAAAAATCATGACATTAAAACATACTCAAACCTGTAACGGATTTAAAAGGAAAAATATCACGGCTCGGTAAAATGAATTCCCAAAATAAAATCAATAATAAAATTTGCTTGATTCAGAAAAATCCGTAACAATTAGTTAACGGGGCTTCCCGGTAGGTAATAAAAGATAGTTGTGATGGGAATGCCTAGCTACCGGTTTAGTATTTAAGATTTTAATTAAAGCTTACAAGATAAAGGTTCATACTTAACATGGGCAACTACGGAACCCAACAATGGGCATGGGTCACGCACTAGGCCAGTTTTTATATTTGAAGATTATTAATGAGCAAACGGAAAATTATCTACTATACAGGGTGTTTGGAACAGGTTGGCAAAAACGAAAAGTATACATTCAGAGTGATATTGTAAATATTTTGAGAGTAAGTTGTACTCACCTCGCCCTTAAGTTAGGTATATAAGATATATTTAGTTCCTAATAAACACAGTTATAACGCATCACTTGTTTACTTTACACGTCCCCAAAGCCCATCATTGCATGGCGACTCTGCCAGTGCTGCCTTCGGCGGCGCTGCGCACGGGTACAGTATGGCAAAATAACGTTTTATTTGTGTGTAGGTCAAATTTTAAATTTTAATTATAAAAAAAACACAATTTTAATAAAGGAAGTATAGCTACAAAAAAAATATATATATATAAATATAAATAAACAATACGGTACGTGCGTGCTGAACTGGTTTCCCGAGGAGAGCAGGGCGCAGGGCGCTGATGGCGCCCGAGGTCTGACGGATTGTTGCTGGCTGCCGGGCGTTGTTGGTGACGGAAGTATGGAATTGCTGGCAGCCGGGCGAAGATGGTGCCAGAGGTTTGAGAGGTATTGCTGGGCGCCGGGAGAGGTTTCCTGGCCATGGACTTCGCCAAGAGGAAAGGAAGGGAACACCATGGAACAGCCGCGGCAGAGACCGATTTTCTTTTTAATGTTTTGTTTTTAATTATTATTACGAGTACCTATCATTTAGATAAGATAATAGCCTGGTATACGGATATTATTTCTGGTAAGTTGGTACTTATAACACTGTTGGCAACAAATTGGTTACTTATTCAGAGAGTTTATAGTTGAAATGTTCTTTATATTATGCTGTTTACCTAATTTTTCATGTTTTAATAACACCTGAACTGATTGTTCAGGTATTATTTATAAAAATCATGTTTTACATTATTATAATCTTTTTTCTCATTATACTAAACGTCTCGTGATATTATTTCAGATTGAACTTTTTAAATCTATTAATTAATACCAATACTTAAAATTTTCTTTAGCAGTTTATGTAGAGTATTTGGAAAGCATATTTTATGTTATAAAAAAAGGTAAATTTAAACTTTTAGGGTTTTATCATTAAGTTTCAGGTTCAGTTTTTAATCAGAATTTTGAATGAACATAATATAACAACATTGATTATTTCGTAAGTACCTATGTGACTAAAGTTCACACCGCAAAGCGCTGACCAAACCACACGTGTAGCGTTGCCGCTGGCCTTGAAGAGGAATCAGTTTTCAGGTAAGTGTATAAGCCTCGGTTGAAACAGAGAGGTGTAATAATTTACAAAATAATGGGTTTAATTGTTATTCGTAATGATTTTATTTTGATACTGAGCAGTTAATATGAAATAATAAAACTAAATTGTCGCTTTTGACACTTACACTCTAATTTCATAATTTCTTTCAAGTCAATTTTAAATCATAAAATATTTGGTTTTAGACTAACCACTCTTTTAAATTACTTAATAATATTTTTAGGAAATATTTTCAGGTCGGAAAGTGTTATTAGATGTACGAAAAGGGTCGATTCTAAATTTTATGATTAAACGGAAGTGTTATTAGATATACAAAAAGGGTTGATTCTAAATTTTATGATTAATAATAAATTTTGCCTAGAACTATTTTTTTTGAAACTATTGTTTTTTTTTCGATCATTCGAAGTCAGTTACACAAAAACAGGCAGTTTGATTTTTAATTAAAATAAGGTCTCCTTTCTTATATATTACTGGATGTAGATTTTGATCATACATTGTTTTTCGTTTCATTTTACAATTAATTAAATTATTTTTTGCATCAAACTGCGCTTTTTGTAAGCGATATTTCATTTCCTTAGGATAGTCGTCATAATTATACCAAGGTTTTACAGAAATACCTAAGTCTGAAGGCAATTTACAAAGCTTTCCGAACACTAATTCGAATGGGGTGTATTTTGTTTGTGTGTGTACTGTTGTGTTATATGAAAATGACCAAAAAGGTAACCAATCGCTCCAGTCAAAGAAATTTCTATCACACTGTATTCTAAGATATGCTCCTAATGACCTATGACTATTTTCTAAAGAGCCTAATGTTTCATGATGGTAAGCCGTGGAATTTAATTGTTTTATGTGTAATATTTTACAAATTTCTACCATAACGTTGGACATAAACTCTGTTCCTCTATCTGTAACAATTTCCTTTGGAACTCCATATCTTAAAATAAAATTTGATACTAACATTCGTGCTACAGATTCAGTGTCTTTACTTTGTAAGGGATATGCTTCAACAAATGTTGATAAATCACATTGCAAGGTTAAAACGTATTTATTATTATTTTTATCAACCGGCAATGGACCCATTATATCTAAAGATATCCTTTCAAATGCAGAACTTGCAGTATTTGTAATAACCATTGGTTCCTTAGTATTATGATTGGAAAATTTATTAAATTGACATTGACTACATTTTCTGACGTAGTCAATGACGTCATTAGTCATTCCTGGCCAATAATAGTAGTGATTTAAATTACTTAACATCCTGCTTACCCCTCCGTGTCCGCTAGTGGGTAACAGATGAAAATCATTTAATATTATCTTTTTATCTTCACGATTACTAACTCGAATAACATCTCTCGCAATCAATATTTTAGGTACCCCAAAATGCAACTTTTTAATATGACTTGCAAGTATTTTTATATTAGTTGCATTTTCTTTATTTTTAATAATTAATAATTCACTTATATTTTCTTTTTCGCACAATGACCCTAAATCTCTCGCTAACTCCTGCGGGGTAGATAACGATCGAGTATTTAGGTAAATAGCACAATGCGAGGGTACGTAAACACAATGTTTTCTATCAGAATAAAAACAAGATAACTTTTTAACTTTCATTTCACTTGTGAACATTAATTCTATTACATCTTTAGGTTTCTTCTGAATCTCTACAGTCTCAGGTTGATCAGGCCTGCTACTTATAAAGGACTCTCTAGTCAAATCCGATTTTTTAGACTCTAGTTTTTTAGTTTGTGCCCGAGTTAAAACTGAGATAACTCGCTCTCCGAGTGACTTTAAATCGTCACACGTCATCGATTCCTGGAGTCGACTTAATGCGTCTGCAGCTACATTAGTTCGACCCGGAATGTATACGATTTCGAAATCATACTCCTCTAAATAAAGCCTAAATTTTGTTAGTTTACTTGATGGATCCTTTAAGCTGAATAAATATACTAATGGTTTATGATCCGTAAATATTTTAAATCTTCTGCCATACAAATAAGGTCGGAAATGCCTTACGGCCCAACTATAGCAAGAATAGAATAGAATAGAATAGAATTTTTATTTGCGAGAATGAGGTACATTTCAGGTGTTGCATATACAAGCAAGCAAGCAAGTAGTAGTAGCAAGTAGTAGTAGCAAGTAGTTCTAAATCTATTATAGGATATCTACTTTCCGCGGGTGACAAATTACGACTTGCGTATGCGACTACTTGACCGTTTGAATTCAATAAAACTGCTCCTAAACCTGTTTTACACGCATCTGTTCGTAATTCAAAAATATTGTTTTCTAAAAAATCTGGATATTGTAGAATTGGAGGTGACATTAAAGCAGATTTTAATTGCTGAAAAGATTGCTCACATTTAGTTGTACAATCAAATAGTGAATTCTTTTTACATAACTTATGTAATGGATAAGCTATGTTAGAAAAGTTAGGTATAAACCATCTATAGTAATTAGCATAGGCTAGGTATTGCTTGACATCGTCCGCGTTCGATGGAACCGGATACTTGCGCAATGACTCGATTTTGCTATCGTCAGGAAGTATACCTTGCGATGTTATTTTGTTACCTAGATAGACTATTTCAGTTCGTAAAAATTCACATTTTATTGGATTAAGTTTTAAATTTGGCCGTGTGGTCCCGGCAGAGTAGAATAGGCCACCCTCACTCTTACCGAGGTGTCGTAAAAGGCGACTAAGGTAAAGCTGCTCTCATGATCATCATCACCCAGAGAAGGAAAACTCTGCATTTATATCTAAACCCTCGCCAATCCGTCTGCCAAGCGTGGTGAGTATGGCAATTACCCCTCATGTGATTGAGGGAGGCCCGTGCCCCAGCAGTGGGGACTTAAATGGGCTGATGATGATGATGATGATGATGAAGTTTTAAATTAACTTTTCGTAAACGTTCTAAAACCGTAAGTAAATTGTTGTTATGGTTTTCCATAGATTTTCCAATCACGACGCAATCATCTAAATAAATGAATGCTTGCTTATAGTTAATACCTGACATGGCTACCGTCATTATCCTTCAAAATACGCTAGGAGATGTTTTTAGTCCCATAGGTGAACGTTTCATCTGATACATTTTATCAGTTGTGAAGGCGGTGTATTTTCTTGATTCTGGGTCTAATTCTAGCTGGTACATTTTGCCTACACTAAATGCCGTATATTTTCGCGAATTTTGGTCTAATGATAATTGATAATAACTTTGTGATAAGTCTAATTTAGAAAAATAAATGCTACCGGATAAAGAATCCAATATATCTGTAATATTTGGCAATGGGAATTTATCGTCTTTTATCCTGTTATTAAGTTGCCTATAATCAATAACCAAACGCCATTTCTTTTCAATGGACCGGTCTACCTTCTTAGGAACTAATAAAACTGGACTGGACCATTCTGAGATGGTTTCCTCTATAATATCGTTAGCTAGCATATCATTAATTTGTTTCTGTACTTCTTGCTTTAAGGAATGAGGGATCTTATATGGCTTGGTATAACTAGGTGAAACATTATCATTTAAGGATATCGAGTGGGTCATAATATTAGTTGTCGATAGTTTATCACCTGGGAGATGAAAAACATCGGCATACTTAGCACAAATATGTTCAATACTTCGTCGCTCCTCCTGGTTCATATTGGACAAGTTTAATAATCCGAATAAAGTCTTTACTCGATTAACACTATTCTTTTCCTCACTTAGACAACATACTTCAAAATTATTTATGTCATGAATAGGTATGTTTTGAAAATCATATTCTAATTCATCGTCCGTAGTGTTCAGTATTCTTAAGGGAATACGACCATTATTCGGTTTCGTGATTAACCCTGCTACAAAACTCCTTGTTTTATCTCGTTTGAAAGAACTACACAATCACTTATTGACGTTGTAGGTATAAACCGTATAACTTCGCAGCGAGGCGGTATCGTATGTCTATACCTAGAATTATACGCTATCTCAATAAAAACGTCTAAATCATCCTTAGTTAACTGTAATAAACTATCTTTATAATTAATTATAGCTTGGTATCGTTTCAAAAAATTATCTCCTAAAATACCATTAGCTGTACACGACATATTCCTAAAAACGTAAAATTTTTCTCTAAATATTACGTTATTATAAATTAAATCTAAAAAAATGTATCCTTCTGACTCTAACCCACTGCTCACTCCTTTTATAGTAATCCTATCATAATACAACTTTTGTAACAGTTGTGGATATTTACTAAGCCATTCATATTTCAAAACACAAAGAATTGCTCCACTATCGACTAAAATATTAATTATTTCATTATTTACTGAAAATGACACCGTACTACTGTTATTAAAATTACAAATAAAATTATCTGAACTCACGAAAAAGATCATTATTATTTGCGTCATGAACAGTGTTATGGCTTCTATTGTTACCAGTAGAGTGCAACTCGTTATTTACGGGTGCTGTCTCTTGAATAGTGTGGCGCACAGAGGCTGCGGGCCTGCGTGACCTCGAACTGTAAAACCCACGGCCACGGCCTCGGCTATAGTTTCCACCGCGAGATGAACTATACTGACCACGATAACTATTTGGAGTAAAGGTTGTGTTTCGATGATATGCACCATTATTCTCAGATCTAGTTCTAAAATAATTATTGTTGCTATTGCCGCGGTGTGTGTTATTACTATAGCTGCGGCCTCTTACAAATTTATTTTGGCGCCTAACGTGCATGACCTCGAACGAAGAGGACATAGACTGCTCGTCCATGGCAGTTCTGATGGCTTTCGGCAAGGAATCGAATTGTCTTGCTGCTATAATAGTACTCAGCCTACGATCTGATAACCCATCGGCGAAGCGTTTTATAGCTATCCTTTCATTAATCGGCTTTAAATATTGAAACGCGTTAGAATCTCCGTTTGACTGAGCGATTGTTAAATTAACAAACAAATCTTCCAATTCGGAACCAAATGACTCAATAGATCGATTACCTTGTCTGGATTGATGTAATTTAGACTGCAAGGCGACTTCTGATTTTTTTTGATTTAGATGTGTTTGCATATCAGTTAAAAGATCATCTACTTTACCTTCGTACTTCATCTACATACTTCGACTTTAAACGTAACTGAGCGTTTGAAGACAGGCGTGTTTTAAGCACAAATTCGATTAATAGCGACTGAGATATATCAGAAATCATTTTACTGTATAATTCTATACTGTTAATGAGTGACTTAGTAACCGATTCTTGACCTGTCATTACTGGTAATAAAGCGATGGCAGTCACAGATTCAACTGCTAACTTTGTTATCTTTGCAAATATCTGATGAATCTCACTAATTATTTTATGAACAGCGGTAATATCACTGGTACTTATTTGTTCAGATTCTGTTTCATTGTGCAACACAGACAAAATACTCTCCAATTTAGAATACAAAATTTTCGCTTCATTTACTTTTCTAATACCTAATTCCTGTTGCCTTCTTACAGGTCTTAATTTAACTAGATAATCTGTTATATAAAATAATGCCTTATGCAATTCATGTAACTCTAATATTACACCTGACATAATCTAACTAATAAAAAATAGGAATTAATTTTACATTAGGTAACATATTAAAATAACAAGTTAACTACATACTTCGCGGCGTAATACTTCTAGATTCAGCTTGGAAGATGGACGAAGACTAGGCTGGGCTAGTCTGGGCTGCTACACTGGCTGCTGCTGCACGATGATACACGATGCTGGGGCTGCTTAAGTACGATGATGCGCCGGGATATCCCTGGACACCTGAGCCGGGCTATACCCTGGACTCCTCTCGATTATATCCTTCTCAGACAGTTGAAGTGGTGAGATCAGCGCGGGAAATGGTAGCAATATTGTTTCGGTGTCCCCGTTGGCATTCTGGGCTATTATAACTTCTTCCTTTGACTGCTGTTTTCCCATGATATTTTTTTTTTTTGTATGAGAGGTGGCAGACGAGCAGACGGATCACCTGATGGTAAGCAATTCCGCCGCCCATGGACACCCGCACCACCAGTGGAGTCACAAGTGCGCTGCCAACCTTTTCCCCTCCCCCCCCATTGGGCCTCCGGTAACCTCACTCACACGGCGAAACACAGCGCAGGCGCTGTTTCACGCCGGTCTTCTGTGAGGCAGTCCGGTCGAGCCGGCCCATTCATGCCTAAGCGTGGCTCTCCCTACATTAAAACACTCCCACATTAAATTGTAGTTTCGTTCTTCAAAATATACTTTGATAATTTTCTTAAATCTTCATAATTAGTCTTCTGTCGTGATATTTCTTTTTCTTGATGTTAATTTAGTATTCCATCTTGACTCCAGCGGCAAAGGTCGCCATCTAGTAAAGCGGAGGTTAGAGGGCGATGATGATTAAAACATGTTATCTCGTTGATGTCCGTTTATCGAGTAGTCTCAAAATACATTTTAAGTAAATAAATTAGTAATTATCAATAATGCTTACTTGCGAATAATTTAGGTTATACGGGCGTGTATGTTCGCTTGCCACATGACCTCTTTACACTTCCGTTAGGTATACTACAGGTGTCTCGTAATCAGGTAATTAATAGAAATGGTGATATGTAAATGTGTTTATTTATTTATTTTGCAGGTCACATGGTACATTATTAGATCTTAAATTATAGTCCAGTACTTTTGTTTTAAATTTTGTTGTTATTGCATTAAGATTTCGATAAAAAAGCTGGTTATTAAAGAAATGTGAGATAAATAAATAAAAGATAGAGAGAGAGAGAGAGAGATGTGATAGACATAGATCAAGTATAGTTATGATGAATTTGAGAAAAATGTACAGTTGGTATGCAAAAAGTTTTGTTGGTATCGAAGTAAATTAAAAATATAAATAATAAAATTATGTAATGTGATTATGCAATAAATGAATATGAATATGAATAAATAGTTGTCGAGAGTTTTTTTTGAAAGGAAGAGGACTTTTAAGGTAAGAAAGAAATGTGTAATGTTTTTAAAAGAAAGGGAACGAAAGTTCGAAGACGAATAAAGTGTAGAGGTGCTAGTATGTGTCATGTAACCTATTTTCTATGATGAGTATATAATCAATGTTTAATATGAAATAAATCAGTATTGTTTGAACATTCTTTCGGGTTTCATTCTTATACCTACTCCGTACCTTACATGGCGACCCTGCCTATGGCATTCGCCTCGGAGCCGGCGGCGCCGCGAATCTGATACCTACGTTCCTTATATGTCCCCGTATTTGCGAACAGACTAAGAGGTAACTATGGAACGAGTCCCGCATTATCGCAACTGTAAAATAGACGCGTGCCAATTACGCAAAACGGTTATTCACAATGGGGAAAAATCAATCTAAGGAGGAGAACATTGTAATCCAGAACGCAGCTGGGGGAGACAACGGGACACATATCGAGGAGGTCAGACAACACATGTCCACCACGACAATTTTTCTGGCCGTGATTTTGATGATCCTGCTATGTGGATTGCTTTATGTAAGCTATCGGCTCTACAAGAATTGCCATACAAAGTGGATTACTAAGGAAATCAACCGTACTGTGATACGCAGATCGTTGTTTCGGCGACAAATGCAGCAACCGGAGATTCCAGTTACATCCCCAAAGTATCCAGATATAGTGTGAGTGAAGTGAAGTGTGCGGTCAATACGTTTCTATAATTATAATAATTCCTGTTGTCACACTTTGTGAAGATAAGTAAAAGAAAATGTCTTAGTAAAGATATTTATTTAACAATCTCAGGGCATGAGTTCTATTTGTGGGCCGAGAACTTTTCACTTATAACAGTAAATAATAGGAATACCACTGCCCTTAAGTAGCGGCGAGGGCTTCAGTCAGCTTCTGTGATCCTCCTGGATGAGCAGTCACCCGTCAGGAATATTTATGTAATGATTTCCACTCCGGAACTGGAACCCCAGTCCGGGGAATAAATAGCACTTAAATAAGAAAACAGAACGCCAGATTAGTACACTTATATTGATGATAGTGATTTTGGGCAGATCTGAGCAACACAATATTACTGCGCAACTGCAGCGTTAGGTATTTCGCATAGAAAATTAGCACGGCGACTTGACCGTCACAGCACACGTAGCAATCGAAAAATGACCACTCATCTCTTATGGCCGGCCGGACACCGGGCAGCGCGTAGTGACGTAGTCCATTGTATTCTATTTACCTGCTCCCGTGCATCGGTGACTCGAGTACCTACTCCGTATACGTGAATAGTAATCGATTGTTATTTACATTAGCGTAATTTTTTAGTTTATAGTTTTGTATATAATTAAATTTAGTTTTTTTTTGTATATACTTATTTTAGTTCTAGTACCTAGGTTAAGTTAATATTATATATTTTTGTATTAGTTTAGGATCTTTAGCGATCGATTGTTACATATCCCCCTTTTTAGGATAGGATTTTTACTAGATAAAATCCTCTCAGATTAAAGGATATGAATGAAACTAGAAATTTAACATTTATAGTTTGTTAATTTTATGTCTTTTATGTGCCAGGAACCCAGGCGATTTCCCGACATGTCCTCCAACTCATAAACTAATGGCGATTTTTTTTCAATTATCCGACATTTAATGAATTTGGGAGCGAGTTTCTTAGCAAATCTTTGGTCTTTATCACTTTGGAAGTATGTCCGTTTCCAGACGACATCTCCAACATTAAACTCGGAGTTTTTTCGTCGTAGGTTGTAGTGACTAGAATTCCTAGAGTGAGCTTTTATCAGAGCCGCTTGTACCTTATCGAAAATTTTCCTCAAATTGCCCAAATTCTCTGCGTATTCGTCTCTCGGTGAAAATATTACATCATTTTGGATATCGGAGTCAATGTAATGCGAACCACAAGTAATTGGCTCCCGACCGAAAACTAGAAAAGCAGGAGTGTACCCAGTAACTTCGCTAACAGAGGAATTTAGAGCAAATTGTATTTTTGATAGATTTGCGTCCCACGATCGGTGGTCTTCTTGGACAAAAGAAGAAACCGCCGTCATTATTGTTTTATTATAGCGCTCAACCGTATTCACCTGGGGAGTGTATTTTGGTGTATATTGGACGTTGGGGACTTTATATTTGGTAAACATATCTTTCATCAGGTTGCTCGTAAACTGTCTGCCGTTATCCATAAGGATGGTGCTTGGTACACCATGTACTAGAAAAACTTGTTCTTCGAGAATACGGACCATGATTTCAGCAGAAGCTCGTCTAATAGGGAACAACATACAGTATTTCGAAAAGCAGCAAGTTATAACGAAAAGAAAGGTATTTTGTTTTTGGAAAACGGCAAGGGTCCAACCAAATCTATACTGATCATCTGAAAAGGTCTACAGCA
Source organism: Marasmia exigua (assembly GCA_019059595.1). Taxonomy (NCBI): domain Eukaryota; kingdom Metazoa; phylum Arthropoda; class Insecta; order Lepidoptera; family Crambidae; genus Marasmia; species Marasmia exigua. The sequence continues at coordinate 5,814,935 of CM032483.1, forward strand.
ATTTTTAGGACGGCCCATAGTTCCCAAAGTTGTATGATTAGAGTGCTTGTAAGAAATGCAGGTGTCACAGTTGGAAATAAAATCGGTAACATCTCGGTGCATGTCGGGCCAAAAATATTTTAACGATAGTCGTTTTAAGGTTTTAAAGACGCCGAAATGTCCTGCGGTAGGAGTGGAATGATTGCATCGGATAATATCTAACCTATCTTCTTGAGGTATAACTAATTTCCACTCAAACTCACTAGCTAAAGGGTTAAGACTTTTCTTAAACCGATACAATTTATGGTTATTGACCTGATAATCTTTAAACGATGTTGGAGAATTTTGGCAACCATGGTAGATATTTAAGTACCATGAATCCCTTGTTTGGATAGACGTAATAGGATAGGAATCGATAGCCCAAACTGGAACAGCGCGAGATAGGCTATCTGGTACAACATTGTCTTGACCTCTGCGGTGCTTAATTTCAAAATTGTACGCTGAAAGTCTTACACCCCAACGAGCCAAACGGCCTGTTGGGTTATTTAAATTCAAAAACCACTTTAACGCTGCGTGATCAGTATAGACGATAAATGTCCTGCCATTCTCCAAATAACATCGCCAATGTTCAATGGCGGTAAGAACGGCTAGTGCCTCCCGTTCAGTAGCGCTGTAGTTCTGTTCTTGCTTCGACAGAGACTTACTCATATATGCTATAACTCTTTCCTCGTCACCAATAATTTGTGTAAGTACAGCACCAATACCTACGTCACTCGCATCAGTACTAACTTGGAAGGGTTTAGAGTAGTCTGGACAACTGAGAACTGGGGTGGACACTAGACATTCCTTGAGACACTTGAATGCGATTTCAGCTTCGTCCGACCATTTAAATGGGGGTGCTTTTTTCCCTTGGGATGTTAGTTTGTTCAGGGGAGAGGTTATGGAACTGAAATTTGGGATAAAGAGTCGATACCAAGAAGCAGTGCCAAGGAATCTTCTCACCTCTTTGCGATTAGTAGGCCTAGGGTAGCTGACGATAGCGTCCACTTTCTCGGGATCAGCGTGAAGACCGTAGGAATCGACGACATAACCCAAATATTTAAGCTTATTCCTGAAGAACTGACTTTTTTCGAAGTTTATTGTTAAGTTAGCCGCCTTCAGTTTATCGTACACCCGTTCTAATAAAGAAATATGTTGAGCGTAGGTATTTGTTACAATTATTATATCATCTATAAATACAAAGACCCTATGCTCAAATTCCGGCCCATAAAATAAAATATCGACAAGTCTTTGCTGTGTGGCCGGGGCATTGGTTAAGCCAAAGGGCATGGATTTGAATTGGTAAGTTCCTCTAGATGGAACGTAAAAAGCCGTTTTACAGCGATCCTGTTCCCTAATAAGTATTTGCCAAAAACTTTTAGACAAATCTAGGCTTGACAGGTATTTGGCATCTCTCAGATTATCAAGGATCTCTGATATATAAGGCAAACTGTACGCATCCTTTTTGGTCACCGAGTTAAGTTTCCTACTATCTAAACAAAACCTAAGCTCACCATTTTTCTTGGGAGTGAGGAGAACGGGCGATGACCATGGACTCTCACATGGTTCAACTATGCCTTCCTTAATCATTTCATCTAATTGTTCCACCACAACCCTTTGTTTTTCTGGTGACATTCTATAGTACCTTTGACGAATGGGGGCAGCATCCCCAGTGTCAATAGAGTGTGTTATTAGGTTAGTACGACCAAGTCCACGTTGTTCGTAAGATATTTCGTGAAAACGGGATATTATGTCATCAGCAGTAGTTTTTTGATCAGCTGTTAAGTGGTCATAGCTTTGCAGATGTGTGTCACTGTTTCCGATTGTACTAACATTAGGTAGAACCGCATCAAAATAGGACTCCGTGCGTAGTACTACGGAATCTAAGTTGTGAGGAAACAGATCAAATAGTCTCCAAAAATCCATTCCTAGTATCATTCCAGTTGTTATCTCTGGAACAATATAAACGACCAAAACATGGGTATTATTAAGAAATGTGATAGGTACATTTATTTTACCGGTGCACTGTAACTTCTGACCGCCAGCAGCCAGAAAATGGACATTTTCGCAACCAGTCATATTATAACCTAAATCAGCTAAATAGGTATGGTAGTCCTTACCTATTATTGTAACACTCGACCCCGTATCAAGTAGACCAGTAAGAAGACTACCGTTAACTTCTACAGTAATATACGGTCTTGTGATATCTAGATTGAAATTGTGGATTGAAGACACAGTGTAGCATGAAAAAAATTTTGAAACGAATTGAAGCCAAGACTTCCATTCGTTACTATCGAATCTTGTGCCGTTAACTTTATTTTGACTATTTCTACAATCCACGGAACTCAGTTTTTTGATGTGACATTACTGTCAGGTTGACACTGAGGGCAATCTGGATATCGCACTCCTTTTTTTCCGCACTTAAAACAAACAGGGAAGCGCCGTTGAGTGCATTGGCCAAGCGAATGGGTATCGATCCTACACCTAGGACAATATACTTTATAAGAACGTTGATTATCGGAAATAGTTACTGCATTAATACCCATCTCGTCTTCGTTTTGAATTTCAATTGTATTATGTGTTGATTTAAAATTAGTGTTATCAAAGTTTTTGTTTGATTGATATCCATTATAATTAAAGTTTTTATTTTTATAGTTACTGTAGTTTTTATTATAATAATTGGTAGATGTGCTTGGTTTGTTGTAAGCAAATTCACGAGCAAGAGTATCAGGAGTTACTTTAGGGGGTTCATGGAAGTGAGACATTCTAGATTGGATATTTTCATAATTTCGACATAAGGTCTTTAGGGTATCAATGCTAGAAATTTTATTAGCAGAAGCCAGGGTACTGGCATAGCATGGGCGTATATTATGTAGGATTATTTCAAGTTGATCGGCGTCCGAGATCTTTTTATCAAGCCTTGAAAACATACCATGCATAACGGATAGGTAAATGGCTATGTTTTCATGTTCGCCCTGGGTACGCATCCTGATTTCTGCTAGTAACCGGTAGTCGTAATCATATTGACTGAAATCCTGTTTTAAAAGGTCAACAACGTTATCCCATGTTTCCACTTTATCTTTCACACAACGGAACCAATGTAAGGCGTCATCTGTAAATATCTCAAAGGCAAAGTTTAGTAGTTTATCCTTCGAGATATTTCTAGAAAGTACCAGTTCCTCAGCTTTCTGTATGAAAGATCGGACGCAAGTTTTCCCTGAAAACTTCAACTTGTTCACTACTTCTGATTCTAATTTTCTGTCACAGCCAGAAGGCACGGTAACTGTGTCTGAATCGAGGTTAGTATTTGCTGAAGTAGGTGTAACGGGATTTTGTGGAGGCATTTTAGATTTGAAGGTACCTAGGTCTTGTATTTGTGACTTCCAGGTTTTACTGCAGTCATTATATAAATCGATTACATCCGGCGAGCGGTTTATTCTTATTAATCTATAGTAAATATGATGCAAAATAGTTTCTGTTCTAGAATACAGATTTTTATCCAATTTTAATTTTAAGTTTTCAATATTGTTTTTACTTTTTGTCAATGTCTCCTTTACTTGTACCAAATCATCCTTAGGTTCAAGATGGGACTCTAAAATATCCTCAGATGGTAATGTTTGAGACAATTTTACGATTTGCTTTCTCAGCTCTACAACAGATTCACCTGCGGTACCACCTCTGACGCCTACTTCATACTCAAGCTCAGTTTTTTGCAGGGAAAGAAATTTGATAGGATAAGACATTATGATTAGCCACTAACAAGAATTCTTAGAAGGTGAGTATTGCAATTTGTAAACTAAAACTACTGATTCGTAAGCATGAACTTATACAGCGCAAATCAATTAAAACTACACAACAGCTTTTGGATTCCAAAGAAATAAAAATAACAGGCATGAAAAAATTTAAAGAGAGAATAAAATGGAATTATTTATAATCCAAAAATTGTTGAAATGATTAAAACTAAACAATACAAAAGTTAGGAGCCAACACCGATGATAACTAACTACTGCCCAGAATAAATGAAAAATTAACTCAACCCATCAAATTACCTACAGAGGGCGCCACTGTCACACTTTGTGAAGATAAGTAAAAGAAAATGTCTTAGTAAAGATATTTATTTAACAATCTCAGGGCATGAGTTCTATTTGTGGGCCGAGAACTTTTCACTTATAACAGTAAATAATAGGAATACCACTGCCCTTAAGTAGCGGCGAGGGCTTCAGTCAGCTTCTGTGATCCTCCTGGATGAGCAGTCACCCGTCAGGAATATTTATGTAATGATTTCCACTCCGGAACTGGAACCCCAGTCCGGGGAATAAATAGCACTTAAATAAGAAAACAGAACGCCAGATTAGTACACTTATATTGATGATAGTGATTTTGGGCAGATCTGAGCAACACAATATTACTGCGCAACTGCAGCGTTAGGTATTTCGCATAGAAAATTAGCACGGCGACTTGACCGTCACAGCACACGTAGCAATCGAAAAATGACCACTCATCTCTTATGGCCGGCCGGACACCGGGCAGCGCGTAGTGACGTAGTCCATTGTATTCTATTTACCTGCTCCCGTGCATCGGTGACTCGAGTACCTACTCCGTATACGTGAATAGTAATCGATTGTTATTTACATTAGCGTAATTTTTTAGTTTATAGTTTTGTATATAATTAAATTTAGTTTTTTTTTTGTATATACTTATTTTAGTTCTAGTACCTAGGTTAAGTTAATATTATATATTTTTGTATTAGTTTAGGATCTTTAGCGATCGATTGTTACACTGTAATCAATAAGATACGAGTATCAACGTGTATTATCATCGAATATGCGTCATCGTTACCCATATACGGCGAGCAGATTGAACTTTGGACTCAATAGTTATTTTTAGATACTTATTACAGTAAATTACCATGTCTATGTTGTTCTAAAAAAAAAATGTTTATTTTATTTAATGGTGTAACAGTTCGAGTTCTACGTTATGGTGGTAAGTTATGAATACTATTGTTACTTTATATAACGAATTAAAAAACGTTAGAGTTTATTTAATAAAAATAGGACCAAGTAGAAGGTCTGGTAAAGTTCTAGGAATGAAGTTAAATGAAGCGAATGACATTTACCAAAAGTATGAAATATTTTTATTAGAATTTAAAGAGAAAGTGAAAAATAAGTATTTTAGTAACGAAGATATATTATTAATTGATAATTATTGTCGTAAATTTGTAAAATTATACGAAGAAATATTTACATTGTGTCAAAGTGAGAGTACGGAATTAGACGTAACAATGAATTCTTTTGATTTAAAAACTGCATTAAGCCTTTTACCTATCATGACAAATGAAGAGTCAAACACAAAGCAGTTGATTGATAATATCCTGTATTATGACTCTATTTTAACGGCTGATACTTGCAAAAGGAATTTAATTAATTTTGTACTAAAAAGTCGTTTATCTCAGGAGGCGAAATTAAAGTTAAACTCTAACTATACTAGTGTAAACGATTTAATAGGGGATATGAGAAAAATATTATTATGTAAGAAAGGGGCAACCGCTATTCAAGAAAAATTAAGTAAAATGAGACAAAATGACTTATCGATAGGAGACTATGGAAGAGAAATCACTGAATTATTTGTTAATCTTACGATTTCGCAAGCCGATGGTAACGACAAGGCATATTCTGTGCTGAAACCGCTCAATGAAAAAACCGCAATTAAACAGTTCATTAAGGGTTTGCGAAATCGTAGGCTAAACACTATATTAACAGCGAGAAACTACAATAATTTAAAGGAGGCTATCCAGGACGCTCAAGATGAGGATGAGTCATCGGCGTCGACAGGAGAAATCATGGGTATGGGTATGTACAGAAAACCTTATAAAAATAATTATTACAGAAATAATCATGACAATTCCAGGGCTTATCGCGGAGGCCGCAGCAACTACTCCTCAAGCAGAGGACGAGCGCGAGGACAAGGACATTGGACACCGCCTGCTGCAACAGCCGTGCCTCGAGGCCAGTATTTCCGAGGGCGATTTAGCGGCTACAAACAGCCACAAAGAGGTACGTTTGTTCGTTCACATAGAGGGAACTATAGGTCCAGAGGCGAACGATACATCAATTCTTTTAATGAGGGAAAAACGGAAGCGGAAGTGACTCCTAATCAGTTTTTTCGTGACTAACAACGAACATATAATTTTAGCAAGTGATAGTGATTGTTACATTTCTTTGCATTCAACAACGCAACGAAATAAAGCGCATTATTTTCTCGTTGATTCTGGGGCATCGTTATCAGCTTTCAAGTATAAACATGCTATCGATCTAAACATTCCTATCCATAAAGAGCGCGTAACCGTAAACGGACTAGGAGGCAAAGTGCAAGCTATAGGATACGTTTATTTGTCTTTCATTCTAGGTAATGAGTCCGTCGCTCACAAGTTTTATGTTTTTGATAACTTACCGATTGCGTCAGATGGAATATTAGGTCGCGATTTTCTTTATAATTACAAAGTGCTGATGGATTTTAATACTAAATGTGTAACTTTACACACAACTACAATGACTACTTGCTTACCTATGGAGAACAAATGCCAATTAGTGTTTGATATTCCTGCTAGATGCGAGTCAATACATTTTATTAATACAAATTTAAAGGAGGACTGCGTCGTATTGTCAAAGGAAATACAGGACGGTATTTTTGTTGCAAGTTCTATAGCAACACCCAAAAATGGGTTGATACCAATAAAAATTTTAAACACTACCGAGAACAATATTTCTTTGAATAAAATTGAGACTACTATAAAAAGCTTATGAGATTTTAACGTTTGCGAATTTGAAAAACCTAACATTCATTCTGATCGGGTAAAATCATTATTTTCTTCAATAAAACTTAAACATTTAAACGATGAAGAACAGAATACTATCGAGAAAATATGTGCTAAATATTCAGATATTTTTTACCTTCCCGGGGATAAATTAAAGACTACAGACGTTTATACTCATACAATTGGTTTGAAATCAAATACCAACCCCGTTTTCTCAAAACAGTATAGATTGCCTATTTCCCAAAAAGGTGAAATACAATCTCAAATAAATAAAATGTTAGCCGAGGGTATAATAGAGCCCAGTAAAAGTGACTGGTCTAGCCCCATCTTATTAGTTCCTAAGAAGTCTAGCTCTACAACAGATAAAAAATGGAGGCTTGTGGTCGATTATAGAAAACTCAATAACTGTATAGAAGATGACAAATTCCCATTGCCGGATATTAACGAAATTTTTGAGTCCTTAACAGGCAGCATTTACTTCACTCATTTAGATTTATACCAAGGTTACTATAATATTAAATTAGATGAAAATAGCAGAAAATATACAGCATTTTGTTCTGGTCAGTATCAGATGACCCGCATGCCAATGGGCTTGAAAACAAGTCCAAGTTCTTTTTCAAGGATGATGACTATAGCTATGGCGGGTCTAAACTATAAAAAATGTCTCATATATCTTGACGATTTGATCGTTTTTGGGCGAAATTTGGAAATACATAACAAAAATCTACAAGATGTTTTTGAAAGACTTAGATCAGTGAACCTTAAATTAAACCCATTGAAATGTGATTTTCTTAGAAAAGAAATTTTATATCTGGGACACGTCATATCTAGTGAGGGTATCATGCCCGACCCTGAAAAAATTAACACTGTCAAAAATTATCCACATCCTAAAAGTACAGATGAAGTAAAGCGGTTTGTAGCCTTCACAAATTACTATCGTAAGTTTATACCGAAATTTGCGGAAATTGCGTACCCGTTAAATAGATTGACCAGAAAAAATATACCTTTTGAATGGAATGCTGACTGTGAGAAATCATTTAATACTTTAAAGGAATGTTTAATATCTCCACATATTTTGCAGTATCCAGATTTATGCGAAAACAATCGTTTCATCGTTCAGACTGACGCATCAAATTATGCTATTGGTGCAATCTTGTCAAACGGAAATGGACGACCAGTGGCATATGCTAGCAGAACTTTGAACAAGGGTGAAAGGAACTATCCAGTTATTGAGAAAGAGTTACTTGCTATAGTTTGGGCCGTAAAATACTTTAGACCGTATTTATACGGTAGACCGTTTAAGATAGCCACAGACCACAAACCTCTAGTATATCTTTTCAATATGAGAGATCCATCGAGTAGGCTTATGAAGTTTAGAATAGCTCTTGAAGAATACAATTTCGAAGTAGAATACGTCAAAGGTTCAGACAATGCAGCTGCAGACGCATTGTCTCGAATTACATCTGACGATTTGAAAGAAATGCATGAAAACATGCTGAATGTAATGACTAGGGCACAATCAAGGAAAATTAATAGTACTGGTGCTCCGAGTAATATGGTAGACACTAATTTGAGGTCTGATCAACCGAAAATTGTGAATACTCATATTAAACCGAAGAAATCAGTCGAATTAAGATTTATAAATACTAAAGACTTACATAACTTAAGACAACTTAAAGAGATAACAAATGAAAGTAAAGGATTATGCTATGTTAAGAATAAAAATATTATTTACATTAAACTTTTAGATTCTCAATCACGAATGGCGCGAGACGAATTCGTGAGAGAACTAGATGAATTAAGTAATTTTTGGAATATTGGGGAAGTGTTTATAATAAAAAATAAAAGTAATGAAACATTTATAGAAAAATTACTAACGGAAGTGAATAAAGACAATAAAAGATCAGGACCACGTATTTGTATAGTTAATGACGTAAAAAGAATTGATAATAAAGATGATAGGAGAATAATAATAAACGACTTCCATCTGTTACCCAGTAGTGGCCATGCTGGTATCAGACGGATGTCGAATAATATAAAGAAATATTATTATTGGCCTGGCATAGATAATGATGTACAAGAATTTGTTAAGCGATGTGATAAATGCCAAAAGCAAAAACATTCATTGCCTATAAAGGAACCGATGATTATTACAAGTACTGCAAACACAGCATTCGAAAAAGTTTATTTAGATCTTGTTGGTCCTCTAGAAACAGACAATGATAATAATTCTTACATTTTGACCTTGCAATGTGAACTCACTAAATATGTAGAAGCTTATCCATTATTATCGAAAAAATCGGAAGAAGTAGCAAGGAGTTTTGTTAACAATTTTATCCTCAGATACGGAGTGCCCAGAGAAATTGCAACTGACCGGGGAAAGGAGTTTCTGTCGGAAGTATTTCAGGAGGTATGTAAAATGCTTAATATTAAACAACTGAACTCTACAGCCTATCACCACCAGTCAATCGGGGCGTTGGAAGTTACCCATAAAAACCTGAATGCGTTTTTACGCATTCAAACAGAAAACCATCCGGAAATGTGGAGTAAGTGGCTTTCATTTTGGAGTTTCGCTTACAACACAACAGTACATACGGAAACTCAATTCACCCCTTTTGAATTGGTATTTGGTAAGAAGTGTTCTCTTCCAAGCAATTTAACGAACGATTTAGACCCACTTTATAATTTTAACAGTTATCCATGTGAATTAAAATATCGGTTGCAACTTTCGCAAAAGGAAGCAAAAAATAATTTGTTAATCAGTAAATTATATAGAAAAATAAGGTATGACAAAAATGTAAATCCAATTACTTATAAGAAAAATGACCTTGTTTTAGTAAAAAATGACTCAAGTAATAGCAAATTGGACAATGTGTATATCGGTCCATTTAAAGTTATAAAAGATTTACCACCAAACGTAGAAATTATAAATAACAACGGTAAAATAGATTTAATACATAAGAATCGTACAAAATTGTATCATAGGTAAATAATAATAGAAAATGTTACATAAATATTTTTGATACTCGTATGCAATAAAATCATAATATAACCTTAGAAATAATATATGATTAATGTTTGTAATCGTTATACAATAATATACCATTTATACAATATATTATTGTAAAAAAAAAAAATGTATTTACTTAATTTTTTTTTCTATAAGTGCGGTGATGTAGAGGTGCTAGTATGTGTCATGTAACCTATTTTCTATGATGAGTATATAATCAATGTTTAATATGAAATAAATCAGTATTGTTTGAACATTCTTTCGGGTTTCATTCTTATACCTACTCCGTACCTTACAAAAGGAACAGACCTTATAGAAATTAACTGTGAGTGACCTACTTTTCTTGGGTTGATATGACTCCGAGAAAATAAAATAGGTACATATTTTAATATTAAGTTTTCAATATTAATTTGTTAGAAATTCTTTTTTCTGAAACAAAATATTGCAAATTTATAGATTTTGGTTTATTTATTTTTTTAATCAAGAAATTCTTAACAACGGAAAATATTTTGCAAATTGAAAAAAATCGAAATTAATTTAAAAAATAATTTAATTTATTTACTTTAAAGAACGAGGGAGGTGTAGTGTGTGAGTCACCTCGTCCTTAGGTTAGGTATATATGATATATTTAGTTCCTAATAAACACAGTTATAACGCATCACTTGTTTCCTTTACACGTCCCCAAAGCCCATCATTCCAAAATGATTTTCCTGGAAACGCTAGGTGAATGATTTTCATTTTACAATTTTGTTTCCGCGCGGCAATGAACAGCGTATATTACATGGGTCTACTTTTTATTGCCGAAATTTTTATGTCATAATATTGAGCAAAGATTCTTGTCTTTTTCTACTTTGGCAATGCAAGCATGATTTCTGTCACGGCTCCGGTGGTCCCACGCAAGCTAATCGTCGCACATGGTTTTCGCTCATCACCGCAGCTCATCACCACACGGGCTTACAAACCACCTGCTCCTCAGCTCGCGTGGGACCGCCTCGCCCCTCCACGCCTACACGGGCTTGAATTACACTAGGGATAGGGCAGACAAGACTACGTAAATTATACTCTCTCACAGGTATTGCTCTGGTCTACGACCAACAATTTACTTCTTAACTCATAGAAAACTAAATGTGTAAAATTCACCATGCCAAATGTAAGGCAGGTCGATACTAGTATTAAGATGAACAATGAATCTATTCAAATCATTTCCACAGTTTTTCTCAATATAACTATAGATGCGAAATTGTAGTAGAGTCCCCATATTGCTGCTTCGGCAGCTTCCTGCCAAGGCAGCCGTCATTAAGTTCCGGCAGTAAGAAAAGTTAGGCGTCTGACTGATATCGAGACAGCAAGACTGGTCTATTTCAGCTATTTTCCACAGTGTGATGTCATATGGTCTACTGTTGTGGGGGTCTGCTGCTGACGTACAAACTATTTTTGTATTACAGAAAAGGACCATCCGCGCTATATACAGCCTTAGATCACGTGACTCACTTAGGGAAATATTTAAAGAAATAAATATTTTATGCGTGGCTTCCCTGTTTATCCTCGACTGCATTATGTATGTATGTAAGAACTTTTCACACTTTTCCAAAAAAGTCCGATAGTCATAGTCTTAACACCAGAAATAAACGTAGGCTTGCCGTCCCGGTCCTCAGACTTCATAAAATCGGTAATTCGTTTGTTGGCTTAAGTATTAAGATATTTAATAAGCTACCACAAAATGTCATTAACCTATCACTGGATAAGTTTAAGTCTCATATTAAAACTTGCCTAATTAAGAAAGGTTACTATAGTGTACAAGACTATTTAAATGATAAGGATTCTTGGTCATGTTAATTGATTATTCTAATTACTTGGTTACCTATTTTAAATTCTAATGTTTTTAGTGCGAATTTCACTATATCGAAAACGTTTTGCCACATTTTTCTTTTCCATATTTTCATTTGACCGAAAAAACGATTGCCATATTGCTGATATTCCGATTTTCAAATAACATATTTTTTAAATCTATACGTTTTTAAATATTCCTCAACCTTTGATAGATAAACATATTTTAGACGAATTAATTTCCAGAAAATCGTTTTCTTTGTTATTAAAAGACAAATAAGTTTATACAACAATTACTTATTATGCATGCAAGCAGGCATTCAAGTATGCAGCATTGATTGTTTCTGTCACGACTCCGGCGCTGCAAGGCTTCAGCGGTCCCACGCGAGCTTACCGTCGCAGGTGATTCTCGCTCGACACCGCAGCCTCGGCTTATTGGCCGGCTTCGCCGGCCAGCCTCAGCCGCGGTGGCGAGCAAAAACCACCTGCTCCTCAGCTCGCGGGCCGCCTCGCCCTTCCGCGCCTACGCGGGTTTGAATTACTAGGGGTAGGGCAGACAAGACAGAACCGACTCCACGTAGGAGTCGGTTTTGCAGCAATTCGCTGCTGTCTATACATTTTGTAGCGCAAAATCGAGCACTAAATAAACCAATGTCTTTAACCTTAATTAATAGACATCTTTTTTTACACTTGTTTTTTATTTCAATGAATAATGTTTACAGATAAATAAGTTCGTTTGCAATAATAGGAGAAAGGTTACCTCGATATTAATTATGTCTGTAATAAAAAAATATTGTAAGTAATACAACTCTAAAGTGAAAAAAAGAGGTTTTGAAACTCGGCTATTGAAAATGAAACATATGTAAAATAAATTTATCATATACAATGTTATGTCAAGAAATATATCTTTGATTCAAAACTTAGATATACTGTTTTCGAAGTTTTGAAATTCGAATATTAAAGTTTCGAAAGTAAGATAGGTTACCATTAACTTTCATAATTGTATTTTTTTCTCTCTTCTCAATTGAAACTCTGTAACATCATCAATATTTAAAAAGAGTAACTACTGAGTTTCTTGCTGGTGTCTTCTCAGTAGAAATCGGCATTCCGAACCAGCGGTAGATATTATGTACCTATTTTGGCATTCATAAGTGTTCTGTGTGGACCTAAATTGAATAAAGATTTTTTTATCTTTATCTACGTGGAGTCGGTTTTGGAGCGATTCGTTTTTGTCACTACAGTCAAGTACATGTACAGTTAAGTAGTACAAACCAGTAATTTTCAATTTAATTTAGAATTAAAAGTATACTATTGTAAAGAGGGTTAAGCTATTAAAAATTATCGTAAATGAAATTTTGCCATTCATAGTATGCCAAGTGAAATTCTACCAAATAACATTTCGACTAAATAAACGTTATGCTAAATGAAAATATGGATAAGGAAATTATGCTAAATAAAATTCTACATTCTTATAAGTATGCCATTGTAAATTCGCCCAAAAATCCATTCGGCCAAACAACAATTATCCTAAACAATTTTGGTTAAAAATATTCGACTAAATAAAAATATGCCAAGTGTGTTCTGCCAAGTGAAATTCGGAACAACGAAATTCGGCCAGATAGAGGGAACCTACATTACATTAATCTCGGCGCACGATTCGATAACTGGCGCGTCACGGCGCCTTTCATTTAGGTAATACCTATCGGGGTAAGACACTGTCCTCTCGCGTATGGGCACGTACGTAGGTCACGTTTAAGAAAAAAGTTTTAACACACATAATAGTAAACACATTTGCAATAAAATAAAAACACTTACCTAAAGGCTCGGGTCGTATGAGGTCTTAGATTAAACCAAAACGTAAAGCCTTAAGGCTAATGAAAATTCAGCTGATTTTACTTCTACACCATCATGGTCTGAAGCGACTGTTTCAATTTTTGCCAGCCTGTCCCAAACACCCTGTATTTTTTATCTTATCTAGAAACAAGAGTTCTCCGTTGCGTTTTGAGGCATTACGCACCTCGCTGCTCGGTGAGTAACTAGTCTGTTAAGGGTTGTCGTTAACGTCCACAAATAATTTATAAATTCACTCACCTAACCTAACCTAAGAATCATAGTACAATGTAGGCGGCCTTATCTCTAATAGCGATCTCTTCTAGAGAACCATTATTGTGGGAGAGTCACGCTTCGGCATGAATGGGCCGGCTCGACCGGAGGCCTCACAGAAAACCGGAGTGAAGCAGCACTGTGCTGTTTCGCTGCGTGAGTGAGGGTACCGGAGGCCCAAACCGGGGAAAGGGCGGGTTTAAAGGTTGGCAGCGCACTTGAGACTCCACTGGTGTCGTGGGTGTCCATTGGCGGCGGCAAACAAAATAAAACCTCGGGGTATAGGACATTTTATAGCACACAATTCACTCCTTAAATAACTAGGCATCGGTTAGTAAAAAGTAAGTTTATACGATCAACATCATACGGCGTAACAATTTCAGTGAAAGCTATTTTCTTGTTCCGTACTTTTTAGAGAGTGTTTTTGTAGTCGGGTTTTAGTGAGTGAGGATACCGGAGGCCCAAATCGGGGGAAACGGGGGTTTAAAGGTTGTGTATAGGCAGCGGCAATTGCTTACCAACAGGCGATCCGTCTGCTTGTCTGCCACCTATCACATTAAAAAAAATCTTAGTTATGATTTTGACTTTTTAATTTAAATTTTTATTGTATTCTAATTGTAATTTCATTGTAATATTTAATTAAAATTCCAGTTTGACTCTAAAAGTAGACTGACTAATAAAATATTTGCATACCGACGCGATTAGAGAAGCATGATAGTTCTAATTTAATTATATTTGACACCTTATATGTAACCATGTTTTTAGCAAATAAATGATTTCTGATTTCTCTTAATCATAATCATTTATTAATTCATCAACATGGGTAAGTATTACAAGATATTATGTAAAATATTATTAGGTGCAGCCATGATTCACCGTACCTAAAGGTATATGAATATTAATGATTATGTAACTGTATAATTTTGTACAGCAGGATGAACTTATTATCTATCTATCTTAATATAAATATTTGGTACTATTAAATTACAATTCAATTCCATTATTTTTACGGCCGTGCACTGTGTTGACCAGGCGCACGTTGTGGGCGTCCGCGTGGCGTGCTGTTTCATGTCATTTCCACAGAGCAGCGCTGCGTGAAGCGGGTCTCCCATCGCAAGCTGTGACGGGCTATTTGTCCGCGACGGAGCACGGCCCGGATGCCCGCGACGTGCACCCGCTTAACGTAGCGCAGGGCCTACATCATGAGCATCATATTAGTTAACAATTTATTATAATTAGACATCGTTTTCACACTTCTAAATCTTGTTGTGTTCATAGAAAAGATGTCATTCGCGGTGGCGCGAGGTCTGCCCGCGGCTGCGCAGCTGCACATGGACTCCGTGCTCGCGGCGTTGGCGGCGGAGCGCGGCGCGGCGGGCGGCGACGGGCAGCCCAGCGTGGGGCAGCTCCTGTACTACTGCATGAAGACACACCCTCAACAAGTTTTCATGGTCTGTCCTTTTTAGTACAATAACTATTTATATTATATATTCATGGAACATAATTTTAAGTTGCATGTAAAGAACTGCCTAATGCAGAAATATATAGATAGAGAGATATAGATACTGATGATTGTAAGCATTGTATATCATACTGTCACTGTAATCGATTTTCCGTTATTTTTCTGGCCGGACAGTCAGGGTCCCCCGTTTTATGGTTGAACGGTTTCTTTGTAGATCATGCAAGTAGCGCATTTAGGCGGCTCAGCCTTCTTTGGGCACTCCTTCATGTCGTGTACATCTTCCCCACGATGACCGCAGATGGTGTTCTCACCACGACATGTTCTAGCGGCATGACTGTATTGCTGGCACTTTTCACATCTTGTTACAAGGGTGAAGTTTCTCACAGGGCATGACGACCAGTTCACAAATACTCTATCCTTTATAATTAGGGCCTTACGAATCTCGGCTGTGACCTCAATCACATAGTTGCAGGTCTCAGCGTTCTTCCTACCCGACTTATGGCTAAGTTTAATAGAGGACATAAATTGTTCCGTGGTGATGGCCTGCAGCTTATCGGCTATGTTTTGTTGGAAGATACAGTTAAAGACCTTTGTTTCCAGCATAGAAGTGGGCACTCCAACCACGACGAATCTGGGCCTACGTTTTTGAGGTTCATCTACGTTAAGCCCAGATGTTAGCTGCTTCGATTTTTTCAGCTTCTCAATGTCCTCTTTTGAGTCCGTGCTGATGATTACTTTACCGTTTTTTGTTTTAGGAAGACCTCTCACCTACAGTTTCAATTTTTCAGGAAGGATAACTTTTTGAATGAGACTTTTGGTCCCTTCACTAGATTTATTTTCAGGAAGGATAACTTTTTGAATGAGACTTTTGGTCCCCTCACTAGATTTATTTTTGTCAGCCGGATAAATGCTACTGAGCTAACATTAACTGGATGTACAAATTTAGATTCGGATTTCTTAACCATATCCGAGAAAGAGGCTGTCTTTGAGGCTGGGTTTGTAGACAGGGAAATATTTTGCTTTAGCTTTTGTAGCTGTTGCGAGAGGTCTTGTTTTTCTTTGTAGGTATGCGGTGATTATGGTATTCAATGGCTTTGGACTTCAGCGCCTGGTATTGCACAACTAATTGCGGAGTTCCCAGGCTTACGTTGCGGCAAAGGTTATTAATCCATAGTTTTTGGTCGGAGTTCAGTTTGCCTTCAGATGAGATCACGCATACCTCATTCAGACTTTTTCGATTTTTTTCATCCAGTCCTAAAGCTCATGGGTACTTACAACTCCAGGACCATCATCCTGGTGGGCCTGCTGACGCTGAGGTTACACTATTGCTGGCTGAAATGGCTCCGAGGATTGGGCCACAGGTAGATGGAGGGCTTCGGGGTGTTAAATTTCTTTAGTGGATTTTTATTTAACACAGATTAATTGTGAAAACATCACAAAGATTGTCACTTTTGCACAAGCACCGTGTGACCCAGAAAAGTCTCTTCCGCAGATTAGAACTAGGTACAATTATTGCAGTAAGTAATGTTTATTGCAAAAAAAAGCAACAGATCTCACGTCTATCCGCATTGCGATCGCAATGAATAAAGACATTTTCATTTTCATTCCAATGGTGTTTTTATGTGATAGGTGGCAAACTAGCAGACGGATCACCTGATGGTAATGGTAATCAATTGCCGCCCATGAACAACCGGCGACATCAGTGGAGTCACAAGTGCGCTGCCAACCTTTTAACGCCCCTTCCCTCCAATTGGGCCTCCGGTATCCTCACGCAGCGAAACACAGCACAGTGCTGCTTCACGCTGATTTTCTGTGAGGCCGTGGTATCACTCCGTTCGAGCTGGCCCATTCATGCCGAAGCGTGGCTCTCCCACGGTCGGTGAATAGTGGCAATTGACAATGACAAGAACGCGCCTTTCATACGGTGGGTGGTGGTTCGAATCCGAGCATATACCTCTTGATTTTTAAAATCTATGTGCGTATTTCTACCATTCGTTCGGCAATGAGTGAAATCATCCACAGGAAACCTACAAAAACAGATCAAAAAGCAGTGCACAATGATTAAATAAATAGTATACAGATTTACCGAGTCTTCGACGGTTCGCAATTGGTAAAAACAACGAACTAAAAAGTGTAAAATAACATTTTAACACTTCATACACTTTAAATAACATTTAATAACAGTACACTCGAGAAAAGGTGTTACCGAAGTTATTTTACACTTTTTAGTTCGTCGTTTTTGAAAGCAGTTTTTTTTTCGTAGAATTTTTTTTTTCATGCTTTTTAGTATTTCATTTTTCGGTAGCCACATTGTTCTTTCAGATAATTGGCGGAGAAATAGGTGAACATACATAAAAAATAATAAAAAAAACATACAGTCGAACATAGAACCTCCTCCTTTTTTGAAGTCGTTAAAAATAGACCATGTTTAGTAGTTAAAGAATGAAGGCGACGGATAGTCTTACTAGCAACATCAATCGATTTAAATTGCTAGCTACTAAACCGGATCTATTTTTTAAATATTGAAATTGTTTAAAATAGAAAGAAATAGTTTGCTTAGGCACGCTTATAATGTTTATTCATACTATTTATTGAATAATTGTGCACTACTTTTTGATCTGCTTTTGCACTCGAAATGTTGATTAACGCCATAAGTGGCCGTTTTTGGCGGTGATTCAAATTTCGAGTACAAAAGCAGACCCAAAAGTTAAGTATTAAATAAATAGTATAAGTATATTCCGAGAGGCAGCAGCTTCGGAATTGGTAAAAATGATTGTATGCAATTCAATAAATAAATGAATAAATAAAAATATATCCGGTTTAGTTGCTAACTATATAAATCAGTTGGCGTTCTAGTGTGCCCTACCCGTAACCTTAAGGTGATATTAAGAGGCAGTGAGGGAAAACATGATGAGGAAACCTGCACGTTTCAGATAGTTTTTGAAACGTGTAACCATGATTCAGTTGGTCTGGTTCCCCTGTTGAAGGGTTGCGAAGGTCAGACGGCAGTCTTATTGTAATTACCAGACTTCCCGAATCCTGGATAATGGTCTAAGCGAAGGTGCCTCGGGCTCCGAAGCGATCCAGTTTAGTAATCGAATAATTAATCAAGTTGCGTCGCTAGTGCGCGGAACCCCTAGCCTCATGTTTGTAAAGCCTGAGGCGGATTCATCTATCGCCTCATCAATGTCACAGTCGGGACAATGATTAGGCTGGCGCTACCAAATGTAGATAGATAGATAGATACAATTTATTGCACAACATAATAAATTTAAAAGCTAGGTATACAGAGATACAATGTACAATTTGGGCGCTCTTATCGCTGGGAGCAATCTCTACCAGACAACCTTCAGGTAAAGGACATTCAATAGTAGAGGGGAGGGTGGTGCAATCCTTTTGATTTCCAACATTACAATAGTTTAGTAGATACAGTTTTTTCAAGTGGAATATTATGATTGCAGGTAATTAGGACTATTATTATCATGATAAATTTTTTTACAAAAGATAGACAAAGTATGTCAGTGTAATCTTATCGTATTGCAATAAATATTGCGTAGTCTTGAAGAGCGATAGTATCTCAGTGGATAAGAATGTCCCTCGGAATGGGAGGTCAGATTTGTATCCCAGCTAGCACCTCTAATTTTTTAATAAGGGCGTGTCTAAATTTATCAAAAATCTGCTTACGTAATACTTGAACGATGGCTTCTAACAGTGATTTTTTTAAATTTATTTTAGGGATTACAAACAAATGTATTACATGAGAAACTTAAGGATAAGCTTATTATACACTTAATAGTAACACATCCAACAACGTAATCCACGTCTAGGCATGAGATTAAAGTAGGGTGCGAGAAGGAATGCGCAACTGCATCGCTTAGCATGCTTATTGTGCAGTGATGCGCTGAGACAAGGTTGAAAAAGAACAGTAAGTTATTTTTCAAGTCAAAGTCAACGTAAGGTTACACAGAGTCTACTATCTTCCAGATAAATGGAGCCACAGGCGTAAGAACCACGAACCAGGAGTTGCTTGAGCTGGCTGTCCCGCTCGCACGCGCGCTGGTTGCTGCAGGCTTGAGCGAGAAGACGGTGCTGGTGGCGGCGCGGGGCCACGAGCGCACCGTGGCGCTGAACTTGGCGCTGGTCTTCGCAGGGGTCGTCGCCTACATGGCTGACCCTGCCTGCACTGAGTGTGAGTTGAATAGAGTCCGCGCCGCGAAAGAAGTCCCACTGCAAAACACAAAACTAAAATTGTTAGTTCCTCAAACCTTAAAATAATGTAAATATTTAGTTTTTTGTTCAATTTCATAGTTATTATTTGTTCAGATATAACCTCAAAACTTCAAACTGATATATCTTTATTTCCAGCCTTACGACAATCGTTTACCTAACATCAAACTGTTCAGGAATCCCAAGCTGTATTTTATTACATATTTTTTATAACAAGATGCAAAAAAAATACTAACAAAAATGGTATATGGAGGTTCGCCATTGTTCTTTGAATTTTGACGTGACAGAAGCAGGGCTAATCACGCACGGGACTTCCACCCGCATGTATTCGTTTTTGTTCAATCTTTTTGTTCCTCACACAGAAAAAGGATAAAAATTATCCTAAGTCCTTCCCTTGGTTCTATGCCTACTTTTCCACTTATTTTCAGTCAAATCGGTATAGCCGTTTTTGACTCATAAATAGTGTAGCTAACAAGAGTTTATTTTATAAATACGAGTTTAGATAGATATGTTTATCTCACTGAAAGTGCTAGAATATTTACTGGTAATTTGATACGAAAATTGTATGTATCTTAATTGGAAATTAAGTTAAACCAACCATATCGGTAGTTATCCATTGAAATAGCTTATCACACAGAATTAGCATTTGTATTAGATTATCCCAGGTAATGCGAAATATGAGCAGGATTGGTGGTATTATTAGCAATCAGGCTCATATCCTAGGGTCGCTTATTCGAGTAGGCATCACTTGAATAACGCACGCACGCACGCACACAAACAGACACGTCAAACTAATAACAGTCCATCAAATAGTGCGTTAATTTACTACATACTCCTATAACACTTTCCGGTTCATAGTAACATTTTCGGCATCAGCAGCCAATTCCAACGTGCAGCAATAAAATAAATAACTGATAGTAACTTTCCGATTCAATTGGCGTGTTTTTAGGGTTCCGTAGCCAAATGGCAAGTAACGGAACCCTTATAGATTCGTCATGTCCGTCCATCCGTCCGCCCGTATGCAACAGCCACTTTTTTCCAAACTATACTATTGTAACTTGGTAAGTAGATGTATTTTGTTAACCGCATTACGATTTTTACACAAAAATAAAATGAAAATAGGATAAATAATTTTTTGGGGGTCCCCATACTTACTACTAAAACATTTTTTTTTCATCAAAACCATACCTGTGGGGTATATATGGTAGGTCTTTAAAAATGATGTTGAAGTTAATATAGCGCAAGAGACGCTCCCAAAGTGGTAAAATAAGTCCCCCCCTATAACTTCTATTATAAAAGAATAATAAAACTAAAAAAAAAATATTTACATTGTCATGAAAACGAACTACGAAAATTGGTCTGAACTAGATCTAGTGAGTAGTTTTTTTAATGCGTTATTTTTTTATGGGATAGGGGGCAGACGAGCAGACGGATCACCTGATGGCAAGCGATTACTGCCGCCTATGAACACCTGCAACACCAGAGGAGTCACAAGTGCGCTGCCGACCTTTTAAAAAGGAATACGCTCTTTTCTTGAAGGTTTGTAGGTCGTATCTGTTCGGAAATACCGCGGGCGATAGTTCAGTCCATAGTTTATAAACCGTAAACCGCAATTTACCTTCCATATAGCTTACTTGCTGCTACGGAACCCTTCCTGGGCGAGTCCGACTCGCACTTGGCTGGTTTTTCTTGTTGAATTTTCTCTTCATATAACGATACTACGTTTTTTATAAATCTTACTTGTTAACGAACAACATCACGATATCTTACGCGCCAGGAGATTCATACCGATCACTTATTCACAAATTACGAAGGTCTCTCTACTAGAAAAATTACAAGCTAACGATATTCGGGAGCGTTTGCCAGCACCACACCTAGACCCAAGTAAATTTAGATTTTTCTTAAATTGACCCGATCACAAGACCTTTAACCGTAACCATTATCTCATCAAGGTCGACAGCTGACAATAGCCGGGGGCGTCAGCACAACATACAATATTATAGGATGCTATGGGATGGATCCTTTTTCACTTAAAACTGTCATCTCATTTTGTCAGTCGAGCTCCGTTATTTCATGGACTTGATCGAGCCGTCCCTGTTGTTCTACGACGGCGCCACGCAGCAATTGGCGCTGGCCGCGGCGGGGCGCGTCCAGACCGTCGCGATGCACACGGAACAGCTGTTGGACTTCGCGAAAGGCCACGGCGGTAACATTTATGACCACCGGTTTGTGCTGCTCTTTAGAAACTTGCGAACTTAGTTTATGTAATGCGGCTATTACCGAGCGTTTAATGTTGAACGAATACTTCGTAGAGTAGCGCGCCCTCAGGGCTGATGGAGTGAGGATCTACGCAGGATGGCTGGCTGGAACTGAATGCAAGTTGCAAAAGATCGATTGGAGTAGCGAATATTAGGAGAGGCCTATGTTCAGAAGTGGACTGCAACAGTGGATGATAATGATGAAGACTTCTTTTGGCTTGAAAAACGTTTAAAAGACTAGGAAAAGAATTGGTCACCGTAAGATACGTATTCCTAGTGTAATTGATTTCTAGAATTTAATACTCCTGCTTAGTAGAAATTGTCTAAGCTGAAATGACGCGACCCACTGCTCCAGAGATGTTTTTGTAGACATGCTGACGCTACTTTTGAAATCGAACGATGCGTGCTCCTACGTTTGAGTCCCGGAAACTGAACGACCAATTATAGTTGCATGTTCCATATTTGACATTTTCTGGTGTGCAAAAGGTGCAGCGTTTTATGCATTTCTTTACTCATTGGTTGTAGCGTACCCGACGCGGAGCCCTTTGCGACGCTGATATTGCTGCCGACGAGTGGGTCCACCGGGAAACCCAAAGCGGCCTGCTGCAACCATCATGGCCTGATCGCGCAACTCGCCACCCCTTGGTGAATATAATAAAACCGTGATACCTATACCAGCCCACTTAGGTTCTAAGTGCTGGGACGTAGGACAAAGGCTTGCCCTTACACATGGGGGGTGAATTTCAGTTTTACCAGCTAGCGTATGTGGTTTTTTCTTAGTGATAAGCATTAAGGTAAATAGTAATTTCCTTAATGGTGATTGATGGCAAACGCGCAGACGGATCACCATACATAGTCATCATCTTAGCGTTTTGCCCCAGCTGCAGTTCCAGCTGTTGCTTGGGCGCGGACCCTGGCCACTTGTAGTAGTAGGTATCTTCTTTTTTGTTTGTGGGATCACCTGATGGTGAGCGTTTGCCACCGCCCATGGACTACTGAGTTTCTTCCTTGTTCTTCTCACTGGAAATTGACATACAAAATCAGCGATAGATTACATTTGACATTATCTGATGGACTTAAACTGAATAAAGAAGTATTGATTTTTTTGCTTTTGTTATCCAGGATATACCACACGAAGTTCCCCACCCCTACCAAGCGCGTGATGCTGCTGACGACGCCACAATGGGTGACCTTCCACATGATGCTGACGACCTGCTGCGTCTTCCGCATTGAGCTGCTGATGTCGCCCGAGCTGCCCACCCTAGAACACGTGCTCCATATGATGGAGAACTACCGAGTTAGTATTCAAACCTGAAGTGCACTCAACATCCTCATCATCTAAGAGCGTTTATTCCTCTTTGTGTCCCAGCTCCAATCCTAGCTCTTAGTCTAATACGCTTGGGCCAAGATTTAAGATTTGGTGAGTCTGGTAATTACAATGAAGCAAATGCCATCTAACCTTCGCTTTGTACTGTGCGGGGATCAAACCCGCAACCCTTGCATTGTCTGCAAGTGCGGCCCCGCGTCGCTCTTCAGACCATTGCCCGTCTCTCTTGCCCTTTGTGCCCGGAAAGCTGCACGTAAGTCTACTTTTTCCTTCTTCAGTCACGTTAAAAAGAAGACTGACTATTATAATGTTGTGTAGCCCACGTGGACGTTCCTCCCCCCCGCGTTTGCGAAGGAGCTGTCAAAGGCAGACGCGCGCTACTTCTCGTCGTTGGAGACATTGCTGACCCTGGGCTCGCCTGCCCCGCCTGACACATACGCTGCGCTCAAGGTACGTTTATTGTATCATAAACGCATATTTTAGATGTATTTTCAAAAGTAAAAATAACGATATGATAACGGATGACCATGATAACGAAGTTATTTTTGAGTCGTTGTTATCTTCAGGTGCCCTGATTTTTTCCGTAAATTGCAGAAAATGATTAATAGTTCAATCAAGTTGTTTGTCGGTACCCGTCTATTAGTCAAAGCGACCACGTGAAACGATCAACTACGATTACAGGTGATCAATGACAATGATTGGATAGCACCCCGATAGATAGATAGATATACTTTATTGCACAAAAAACACAACTTAAAATAACTAAGCATTACAGAAACATAAATGTACAATTTCTGATATGTTTCCCTTAGTGATTATTTTCCTTCTTTTATACGTGCGTATTATTTATGCAGGAGAAGATGCCGGCAGGCAGCCTGGTGGGCGACGGGTACGGAATGACAGAGACGCACGGGTTGTGCGCCTTCACCGATCCGGGCGCCACGGGGCAGTGCACCGGCCCCGTCGTCAACATACTGCTTTACAAAGTACCTAACATAAACTCAACTACAACATCGTCATCATCAATATATTCGTCCACTATTAGACAGGCTTCTCCTATGCACGCCACTCAACTCAGTTATCAGATCCGCTCAACCTTGAGTGTACGACAATACACTGGTGGGCTAGATGGAGAGACGTCTCCATGTAGCCCAAAGTCGCCACTAGCTTTGACAGATGTTTCGGCAGACGTGTATCAGTTTTGCAGACCCGACGTGGCTTTGCGGCAAATATGACCAGCCCTTGCCTAATGGCATAAGCTTATCCTTGAAGTTCTGTCAGTAGTTCCCTGGTTCTTAATAACCCAGACACAACTGTATTCAAATACATATATTTGGCTAAAAGCGAGTGTAATTTGCAGCTCGTCAAAGACGATGGATCAGAAGCCGCCACCGATGAACCAGGAGAACTGTTGATAAAGGGCGATTGCATTGTCAAGGTAAACTTAGTTCTGTATTACGTAGTGTATAACCAAATGATTATATTCTATTGTTATGATGTCCTTCTTCGCTATTGTATGCATTATTTAAGGAAGGCATTATATTATGTAGATTATGAGTACAGAAATAATATCCTTGTTTATCGAATATCTTTAATACAAATTGAGAAATTAATAATCAATGGGATCGCAGGTTCGTCTGCTTATTTTTCAATTAAAAAATAGATTGCAAGGGATTTTTAGGGGATCTGGCCGCCGAGCTGCCTTACAGCAATGGTTGAGATCTCACAGACCAGTATCTACGAGTGTCGTTATATGTTCAGGGCTATTATAAAAACGAGTTGGAGTTGGCGTCTAGCATGGAGGATGGCTGGATGCATACCGGCGACGAGTTCACGCAGGACGCTGCCAACCGCCTATACTACCGCCGCCGTATCAAGTTTAGCTTCAAATATAACTACCAGCAGGTAAATTTACGTAGTAACTAAATTTAGAATGATTAACATCTCAAACAAGGTACCAAATGTAGGAGTACAAATGTGGATTGAAGTCTATCATTTCAGAACATTAAGTAGTGAGTTAACAATTTCCCTATTATTAAGTACTTAAACTCGCGCGCTTCAAAGTCTTAACGTGATCTTTGTTAATTAGAAGTTAAAGCGATGCTAGCAGAATGGCTCATAAGTTAAGTGCTAAGTTTTTGGCACAAAGCGAGCTCGCCTGCAAATACATCGAGCAGCTCGTCGAGGCGAAGTTTCCTAGGACCGGTAGACTAAATAGGGGGAGTGCTTTCTTGGCCGCTGTTCAGTCTTATAGTAACGACGTACAGAGGCCACTCTGGGAGCGCAATCAAGCGGCGAGATTTACAACTTTTATGAGGCACTTACAAACATAAAGTTTGTTCTTTTTCGTCCAAAATTAAACAGTCCCAGCCTTTTTAGTGCTTAAGTAAATCAAATTAGTTAAACTTGTGACACAGTATTTAGTAGGAATTGTAAGTTTTATAAGATTTAACAGAAATGAGGAAAATGCGATGCTTTTTTAAAAATATCCATAGTTAAATAATATCGTAACATTTTTCTTTTTTGGGCAGTAATTGTCGTTAACTCTCTAAGAGTTTTCTGCAAGGGTTCTGCCAAATTATCGGACTTATGTAGGTATTGTTAATCTTTGAGCTTGTAACATCGCATCTAAGATTAGCTCGCAAATATTATTCGAACATATTAAATGTCTTCGCGTTTTTAAGCGTTCTCAAGGTTATTTATCTTCAAACTTGTGTCACATTGTTTACAGCGCTCTCTATTTGACATATGACTTAATTTCGGCAAATTGTCTTGACAATAGTTTAAAATAAACTTCTTCAAATAAAATTGTTGGCTCTGAACAATGTAAAATAATAATAATATAAATTCATTAATTTTGCGCTTTTTCCTCTGGATGTAGTGGAAAAGTGGCACATAATAAAATTAAACGTACGTAAATGATCCATTTTTTTATAATTTTATGAACTGATAGGTTAAAATTAAATAGTAGGTACTTTTATTTTCCTCCTCATGTCTCAGATATCTCCTGAAGAGTTGGAGGGCCTGATCGAGACTGTCCCGTATGTAAAGGAGTGCGTGGTGTGCGACAGCAAGCTCGGGCCCGTGGCCGGCGTCGTGCTGTTCGCCGGCGCGCCCTCAAACAGCGACGTGCGGCAAGCCATCAATCACATCGTAGAGTGTAAGGACTTCATTATTATTTTCCATATAGGCAGTTTCCTCAATTTACAATAGGGAGTGTTCCAAGGAGCGGTTCAGCCTTATTCCAGCTGCAAATTTTCATTATAATACATCACACCATAACTCCAAACTCCCCCACATCACCTGGTTGGATTTTATTGCACTACAGTGCGTTTCTCATGCTACTTTCTTACCCGCATAGTAAAACTTTGGAATCAGCTACCAACGATGGTGTTTCCGAACAGATGCGACCTGGTGATCTTCAAGTGAGCTTATTCCTTTCTTAAGAGCCGGCAACGCATTTGTGCTGACTCATGTGCAAATGTCCATGCGCGGCGGTAATCACATCTACCCATCATATTCATATTCACAATCTTTATTGCTCTCCATAATGTTACAAGAGGTGGTAATAACATAATACAGTACAATTATGGACCCTGTCGGGCACGGCATAGATAAGAGAGGGGAGGAGTCACCTTACGCTTTCATCTACAAGAATAATTTTAATAATATTTTTTTATTAGACATGCACGTAACTAATTTTATTTAAATATATAAATTATATTAAACTCTTATACTGTATGTATGTAATGTAAATCTATAATATTATGCTGTATTCTTATCTTATAATATACGTGAGCCGTCTGCTTGTTTGTCCACCAAAATGTAAAAATAAAATAAGGGTCTGATGTACCATTATACCATTTCATTTTTAATAAATAACCTTTGATTACTTTTCTATTGCAGCGTCGTTGAGCGACCACAAGCGGCTGCGCGGCGGTATCGCCATAGTGACGTCACTCCCGCACACCAACACCGGCAAGCTGCAGCGCGGCCTGTGTCAGGAGATGCTGCATCAGCTCATGCGAGACGGTCTCTGCAACTAGTAACATCTGACGTCACTCACTCTCCGGTGGCTGCGGCCCTCCCGGTGCCAGCAAGCACTGAACCATCTCGTGCGGGATTATAGTGAAGTCACTCCCGCGTACGAAATAATGGCAAGCTGCAGAACTCACAGGACCATCAAATGCCATACGGGATTCGGGCTAATAGATCAATTGATTGACCATTGATCGACTGTAGAATAGATTGGTCGACGCGACGTCGATTGATCTTTAAGATGACATAGTCGACGTCGATCAATTCCAGACAACTTAGTCGACATTTTATAGGATGATATTCGTCGCTGTATAAAAGCGTGAAACGATACTGAAACTCCGATATCCTACTTACATACGTTATACGTTTATTATAGGTTATACGTTTATTCCAAGGAAATCTGCAATAAATGGTTTCAGCTACACTAGACACTCGCACGAGTTATACCGCGGACGCCTCGCATTCCTCCGAGAGTGACCGCTATTCGATAAGCGCCCTCCGGAGGTCGGACTAGTTGTACCCTCCATCCTAGCCGAATGGAACTTCAAGAGTCTTCCAGCATCAGCTCTGTTGGAAATCACATTGACAACAGTCACTGTTCATAAATGGAAAAACTTCTTTCTTTTAAATAATTTGGCCATAGTGTTAATACAGCCAGCAGCGAAGGAGTTCGCTATCGTTACAATACCGATCCCGATGACGATCGATCAATTAATTCACGTATATCAAATAATTCACGTGTTAGCCTGTTTTTTGCTTTTGTTTTATTATTTTTATACTTTTGTTACCGTCTCTAATTATGTAATTAGGTTTAAGGACAAGTGTAATTGAATAAATAAATAAATTGTGTTATCTTTTAGTGAAAGTTTCAGACACAGTGTCACTGCACTGTGTCTGAAACTCATTGTCATACTAAATTAGCTGGAACTTTGTATAGCCAGAGAGGTTTGTGGCTGTGTTAAAGTGTAAGTGCAATAAATAAATGCAGAATTAAATGCCAAATTATATCCGAAAAATATTTAGAAAACTCATTTTCAACTTTTACATTCTGCCGGTTTTATAACAAAGTTCGTCCGGTCGTCGGGCCCGATTCCTATACAATTATTTATATTAATAAAATTATGATTTATAAGTCTTTGGCTCGAGTAAATGAGAAAACGCAATCAACCTGTGATTTCGCGGATTACAATAATGGGCGGCGTTGATTATTTTCTATCAGGTGACCCGCTTGCTCGTAGTCGCTTCTAGTATAAAAAAAACGTTGCGAGGTCTTCCTCATCTTAGTGTGCAATCCCGGTTGCATCCAAAGCTGTCGCTCTGGAGCCTGGGTACGCTTAGACCATGATTTAGGATTTAAGGAGTCTCAGGTCAACTGAATTATGACTACACATTTCAGAAACAATTCGTAGGACGTTTTTTCGATGTTTTGCTTTACCGCCGAGCTAATGGTAGACATATGCATATACATTTGCTATTCTGATAAAACCGATTTGTCATTTGAGAGGTCTCCAGACACAATGGCACAGCTCAAGCGGATATTTTAAGAATCATACAGATTACACCCCATTGTCGATCGGTTAGATATACATTCATATCTGCAAAGTAACAAAGCAAGGCTCGGCTTGTTATACATTTATTAATTAGATAGACACACACCCTTCATTGTATATAAAGGTACAGAACCAACTAATTCTGTTGTGCTGTAGAGTGTCATTTGTAAAACATCAACAACCTCGCAGGACTAGACACCGAATTACATAAACAACAAGATTTTGTTCCTCGATTTTTGATGAATCTCAATCTCAAACATAGAATTATAACAAGACTATAATTCTATGATCTCAAATGAATAATATCCTCCAACCGATTTCGGCTCAGGCGGCTAATCTCAACGATCAGTCACTTACGCAGGATATATTATAGTGTTCAAGTGTGTGCGCAAACACAAGTGCACTCTCTATTCCCTTGCCCTCATGTTCCGATGGGATACCAGTGTGATACTGCCCAAATCCTGAATCATGGTTTATGGGTACCTCGGGCTCCGAAGCGACAGCTTTGGACGCAATGCGAAGGCTCATTCTTATTCACTGAGTACCATTTTCTCCAGGCACAAAATTATTTTGTGCTCCTGACTTGTATGAGGATGAGAAATCACATATGCATTAGAATTATCTTGATTCCCGCATCAATCATCTCGAGAAGTAGGCCACTTGCGTGACCAGTGCGTGCATCGCAGATCACTTGTTGATGGAGACTGATTGACGAACTGGTCTGGCTTTGAAGGATTATCTTGAATTAATAATAAGATCCTGAGGACAGCGAACTAGAATAGAATAGAATATTTACAGGCTGCCAGGCTCCATCCATCTTAATTAAAAATAACACTTTGGCATTGTCGAGTAAAACCTTAAGGCAACGCGTTGCTCTACTTAACTATAAGTAAAAAGAAATCCCACCAAAATATTCTGTAAAAAACTAGCCAAGTCTCGATGGAGCGGTTTATCTCTAAAAAGTAATGAAATCTAGACAAAGTCGTGCCTAGTCTAAGGTTTCTTACTGCGTTTTCTTCATTTTTAAATAGTTAATGTTGTGTGACTTGGCCGTTGAGGGATACACAAGGGTACAAAACCAAGTGCTCTATGACATACTGCATCAATATATCTCCAGAAGAGCGTATTTCAATAATACTCATGGATAGGCGAGCCTGAAACAAACAGTATAAAAAATATTTGCAATAGAGACGGACTTCTAATCATTGATTAATAGAAGTCTGTCTGTACGTCTATTTTATGTTAGATTAGTGGTTAGTGGTTGAGATATTTAAAAAGGAATACGCTCTTTTTTAACCCCCGACGCAAAAACGACGGGATGTTATAAGTATGACGTGTCTGTGTGTGTAGCTCCCGAACAAATTAACCGATTTTGATTTTGTTTTTTTTTTTGGTTTGAAAGATGAATAAGGGAGGAGTGTTTTTAGCTATGATGGATAAAAATCGATCTAAGATGGACACCGTCACAAAGATATGGATTGTATATTTTAACACAACTCCCACAATATGGGTATCAATAAAAGGGCTTGAGTAGCAGAATATATTTATTGTGACAAATTTCAAAACATTTTCAAATAGATTTTCCCTTAGATTACAAATTCACTTCGTTGATTGTGTTAACGTCCTTGGAACCTTGGAACGTAGGGCGCCCCAGTCTGGTGCAGTGATGCCAGGCGTGAGTAACGGGCTAGCGTGACTAGCGGCACATGCAGACACAGTCCACTCCCCACTGAGGGGTTTGCGTATGCGATCTCGCTGAAATGAAACCTCACGAGGCCTACAAAGTTTATGACGCCCGCAGGCCAGATGGTATGATGATTTGCGCAAGATTGCTGGCAATAGCTGTACGCCACTCTGACCGATCTTCGACTACTCGAAGATTGGTTGGAGTGGCGAACATTTGGAGAAACCATTGTTCAACAGTGAAGTTAAACAGGCTGACGATTTTGAGCCCTGAAAACGTTATTCACCAAGTAACAAGGTATTAAGGCCATGATGGTTTCGGTGACC
Source organism: Marasmia exigua (assembly GCA_019059595.1). Lineage (NCBI taxonomy): Eukaryota > Metazoa > Arthropoda > Insecta > Lepidoptera > Crambidae > Marasmia > Marasmia exigua. The sequence goes on from CM032483.1 coordinate 5,845,579, forward strand.
AAAAGAAAGTATTTTTCGTCCAACTTGTTCTATCAATTAGTTTGCAACCGACAACTATTACTTTTCAAAATACAGCAAATAAATTGAACCCCAGCGGCAATCGCAGCCAAAACCCGCAATAAGTGTTTGTATCGGTTAGTTTGCCGTTATTGGCGAGCGCGGACGGCTGTGACCGCGACAGACACAATTTCGAGTTACCTAACTGTTCGGACGATACGTGGCCAGATTGTGTATTGATTCTAAAGTTTTCTCACACATTATAAAGTTTAACGCCAAACTAGGAATGTGAGGATGAAATAACTGCATGCAGCTTGCAATTTTCCCGTTAACTATTCGATTAATTATTTTGTTACATATTACATATAATTATTCTTTCTTAAATATTTTAATGAATGCGGTCTTATATTGAATAAGAATACGTTGTATTATTAAAAAATACTTGAATTTATACTCACTATTCTACACATCCACATTTTGTATTTCTCTGCTATGTGTAAAATTTGTATTATTTTTAGAGAAATAAATGTCTTAAACCGTAAAAATGCTTGAATTTTTATTTATTTATTTATAATTGCCTCATTCTATACAATGCTTTATCAGAAAAATTTTCTTATAAAGGAGGTTAAGAAACATTTATAAACAAATGACAGTCGATAGCATCCGGTATCATCGTCTACGAGACGACGACCAGTCACCGACGGTCGCTGAACGGTCCGCGAAGGTCGGCGACGCGGCGCGGCGGGCGGTCGCTCGTCTGTAAGCTGTCAAAGAAACATGACAAAACGGAGGAACAAATGAACATAATACTTACAGATACTGTTAAAATATCCCTCCTTTGGTGTTTGCTTAGTTGGGTAAAACTAAATGACTAGCCTTAGAGTGTTTTTCTTGCAGAAATGCAGTGCTGTCGACATACGGTCCCTGCAGTGCGGCCGCGAGGCGTGCTCGCCCGCGCCGGGCCCCAGAGAAATCCGGGATATATGCCCCGACGTGCTGCATCTATATGTATTGCCGGATTTAGAGAACGCCTTTTTATTCCTCGTGAACATTTTGTTTAAATTTTAAGTTTAAACGTGGTATCTTTATATGGAAATCAAAACGGAATATGTTATAGCCGGTACATAGTGAATTTCATTAATTCATTTTGAATTGAATATAAAAAAAATAAAAATAAAAATTGTTTATTTCGAGCAAACGAGTGGCTCATATGAAGGGGTTAGTATTACAAAGATCTTAGAAGCTACGTTAGTATAGTAATAATAATAAAATAATAAGTTGAAGTTGGGGACACAATAATTGCGCTGTGTTTCGCTGCGTGAGTGAGGGTACCGGAGGCCCAATCCAGGGGAAGGGGGGTTAAAAGGTAAGCAGCGCACTTGTGACACCTCTGGTGTTGCAGGCGTCCATGGGCGGCGGTAATCGCTTACCATCAGGTGATCTGTCTGCTCGTCTGCCACCTATATCATAAAAAAAAATAATATGAGGAATACAATAAATATGACACCGACTGCTCTGTCTTTGGCTTCAGTATAGTAGTTACTTCGTTTTATACCTACTGACCATTTCAAACAACTTAACTCGTCTGTGCTGTGTTAGGCTGCGTGAGTGAGGGTACCGGAGGCCCAATCCAGAGGGAAGGGGGGTTTAAAGGTTAGCAGCGCACTTGTGACTCCACTCGTGTTGCGGGTGTCTATGGGCGGCAGCAATCGTTGGCAGGTGATCCGTCACTTGACTTTGCACATGACAATGAGTTCACAAGGCCACAAAACAGGCGCTCGTGGTCATGTCTTTCTACTGACTACCTTTGCATTGCCGTGCTAATAGCAAATAAATTTGACTGCACGAGTGTAGTGAACAAGCAATTTATTAACTGTCAGCCCATTAGCGGCAGCGCGCACCCGCGACATAATTTTTGTTAATCATCAGCACAACTGCAAATAACATTAACGCTTTAAGCGCATAATGTGCACGCGTGGGTTATTGAAATAACGAGTGTAATTGGACCGGGTTGGAACAAACTCGTTGGAATTCACATCGTTGGCCAGACTGAATTAATTTGCTGTAGTTGGTCCTGAATGCAGCTTTAAATATTTGTTGAATTACTACGTGTGGTAGATAAGGTTTAACTATTAGTCTGGTTCCCGAAAGTGGTCGCAATAGTCAGGCTATAGTCGCTTCTTTGTGATTATTAGACTTCCCTGGATCTCGGGCTCCCAAGAGATTGCTTTGGACGTGACTGGGAACGACATGCAAGGATTTTTTTTATGTGATAGGTGGCAGACGAGCAGACGGATCACCTGATGGTAAGCGAATGCCGCCGCCCATGGACAGCCGAGTCACAAGTGCGCTGCCGACCCTTATAACACCATTTCCCCCGGATTGGGGCTCCAGTACCCTCACTCACGCAGCGAAACATAGCACAATGCTGCTTCATGCCAGTTTTCTGTGAGGCCGAGCTTACTTCGGTCGAGCCGGCCCATTCATGCCGAAGCGTGGCTCTGCCACAGTCAAAAATGGTGATAGGTCATCATAAGGCGGCAAAAATAAGTAGCTGCTCGACGTTTCGACCCCTTAATTTCTTAGCTAGCAGCTTGACTCGTATGTACGATTGTGAAAAGTCCCAGTGTACTAGTTTTCGAAATTAATGCAATGCAATACATACATTAATATTTATGTAGGGAACGGCAGCACTTTTACCAAATATGCTACCTTTCTATTCCGTCGTCAATTCATTAAACCGTCTAAATGGCAGAAACTTAGTGTGTAGCGAAGCAGTTTTTCTGTTCCGGTCCAGCGATTACACACACGTTGAATATGCATGAGGCCCTGAGGGAGACGGTCTGGCCATTATTGGATCAACTTGACCGGAACCTCCTGAAAGGGATAAGCAGGATCATAAGGTGGGCATCCCGCATATTTGGAAAGCTAACCCCTTTTTTACGCGTCATGATAATGCTTAGTCGAAACGGTGGACTTACTTAAACTTTCGGCACGTTAGCACAAGTTTAAAGTCGCTAAGCGGGCTGTGGAAAGATCATTTTATGAGAGATCGAACCCAGAATGAGCTGTTCCGTAAGGGAACCAAAGTCATTGACATATGTAGCTCACCGGATCAGCTAGCTGAGTTTGCAGTGGGCTGGCCATATCAGCAGCTGTAGAGCCGACAAGCGTTTCCGTTGAGGTAAACGAGTTCTAGAGTTAATCTCACATATTGGTAAACATAAAAGCTAGGTGGATGACGATTTGCACAAAATAGCTGGCAAGAGCTGAATTCGATTGGCCGAGAATCGATCAAAGTGGCGTACAATTATAAATGGAATAAAATCCCTTAAAAATTGAAGAAATAACGTATATGTATATTTAATAATAAGGTAAGAATATAATGTAAGTAAATTTTATTACTTTGTTCTTGATACTAAGTATTCTTATAAACTAATTTTAGTAATAAAATAGTGTGATTCATACTTATAGTTAAAATAAGTAGAGCCTTGCTTCACCCTTACACGGTGCATGTTACCGACTTATAACTTGCTAGTCATGAAAAGTTTAATTTACTGCGTTAGTTTTAAGACTGCAATTATAACATGTATGCAACTCAGACTACAATTGAATGCACTTTCTTGTTAGCACAATAAACATGCTTATTTCCACTTGTTATTAAACCACCAAAGAAATTATTGACAGTTGGATAAAACGTGACAATAGGTCATAAATACATAGGTCATAAAAATACAATAGGATATAAATAAAAAATAATTGAACAAGACTTACAAATTAAAACGCTTTCTTCAACCTGTGATATAGACTGCATTGATATGAAAGAAGGCAGGAAACCGAGAACCCAAAAGATCGAATAAGATGCAAAAGAAAAAGGTGCAAAATTAATTTTCTTGACATCTACTAAGACTTTTATCAATTGATCTTCATCTGTAAATTTAAAATAATATTGAGGGCAGTAGACCCTCGTCACTTGAACAACCGAATTGAATTACTGATCTCATTATGATGCGTTTTGTAACTCACAAGCGTTGATGAGCTTTGCATAACAAAGCAGATCACGTTACACGTGTCGCAGGTGGAATATAAAGGTGACGCCTTCGGTCAAATTACGTCTATATTGACAAACCTGTCAATGACAATGAACAAATCCGAGATCAATCAGATCTTGGTTGGCTTATAATAATTTTGGTTGCCCATGTCATAAACCAAGGTTTTGCGTTCGAGTTCTTTATTATTTTGTACTTAATATATTCAGCGTCTTCAATTTAGTACTTAAAAGTTTTTATCTACACTACACTCCTTTGAGTATATAGCTCAAAGCTACACTCACGTCATAATCTTCAAATTAAGAAATCTCTCTATAGCACAAGATTAGACAAACTGCTACCTCTCCTTATTTTCGCAGTTCCGATCTATGTTTGGCTACTCCCGTTTAGCTCCAGCCAGCCATCCTGCGTAGAACGTCACTCCATCTGGCCTGAAGACGCCCTATACTACGTTTACCGAAACATGGTCTCCACTCTAGAACTCTTTTACTATAGCGTTTGTCACTTCAGCGGCTTATATGATATAGTCCCGCTTTCTCCAAATGTGGTTTGTACTTACCGGCATTATAAGTAATTCATAGCTCGAATCTAATTTTTGAGTTATAAATCTAAGAATTTCCTCATAAGTTACAGTAACAAGTTTTCATCGTTCACAGCCTTTACCTCAATTTATCTCGGACCTGAAAAAATAACCGAATGAAATGTCAACTGCGTAGAGACATAACTTCGTCGGTTTCGTTTTATATTCAAATAGAATTTCCAAGATAGTAATTCACTTTAGACGGTTTAAGATAAGCTGTTGACATAAATTTCTGTGGAGAAATAAAATGGAGCCGAGTTTGGGGCATTGTTTGTCGCAATTTAATTTGCTGAGTAAACGTGTTGCATCGGAGGGCGCTTGATGTGGACCTAGCCGGGGCGCTGGCCTATGTGTGGCCTACGACATGCTGGAATAGCGTTTCATAACCTTTTTCAGTTTACGGACCTTTAGAATGTCTAACACAATTTCAAGGGCCGCCTTCAATCTAGCTTGTTGTTACAACCTCATCATCATAGATAGCGGTCAGTACTGTGCAGTTCTCACGAAACTTTTTACCACGCACCTCAATTTTACGCACACGACGTAGGAACCTTCAAGGAAAGAGCGTACACCTTTCTAAAAGGCCGGCTTCCCTCAGCGACCTCTCTGTTCTCGCAGATGTTCATGTTAAAGGGACGAGGATAGTGTGAATGTGATCAGTCGTGAATTGTGTTCCTCTGCTATGTGAGCACGCTCTATATTGGTAATGAACAATTAGCTCACAGTTTATCGTGCGGCTCGAGACACAGTACATTCACAGATGACCCGTTTAGCGCAGTGGTTTGTGCGCCGGTTGAGACACAAGGGTCGCGGGTTCGATTCTCGCACCAACATAAATGTTTGTTGATGAAACTGATATTTGTGCTGGATCTGGGTGTTTGTGATACCTTCATTGTTTTGTTATTTTCGTGCATAATCATCTTCCTTAGTCTTGAATGTTGGTCGCCAGTTTCTTGAACTTCTTTTTATCTTTTGCGAGACAGAAAAGTTCTTGTACGCTGGTAATCCCGTTCCACTCCCGTATGTTTCGCAACCACGATCTTTTCCTACGTTCAGGATGTGCATAATGAACAATTAAAATGTCTAGGAAGCATAGCTGCCCGCGCTTCGACTCTAGGTAGAGACCAATCCTAGCGTTTGGACTCCACACCGCCGCCCCAACTGTCGTGAAGGCGACGCGCATTACATTCAAAGACAGGCCTCTTTGATCGTAGTCATTTAAACCACCATTTTATCTCCGGTCTTGTCTGCCTCTAACATTCAAAGCTTCAGTAAAGCACAGTGGAGGCGACTCACGGACGGTCTGCCGAGTGTGCGTGGAGTAACGACGGCCGTAATGAGCGTCGTAACGAGCGGCCTTCGTTAGCCACCTGCGAACGCACAGTCAACAATTTAATTAAAGCGGCGGGAGTTCGTCTAGTCATGTTTAGGATTCCGTCTGCTAATGGATGGACCGGACAAAAAATACTGATATCTAACTCTATAAATTATTGGAATTCAATAAAACAACAGCCAGTGGATAATTTATAATTGTGTACATATTTGACATGACTATAGTAACAAGAAAAAGAATTAGCAAGGTATATCTATAGAACGTAAAAGGCGACTAAGGTAAAGCTGCTGGCATAATCATCAGCACCCAGAGAAGGAAAACTCTGCATTTATATCAAAACCCTTTGATTGAGGGAGGCCCGTGCCCCAACAGTGGGGACTTAAATGGGCTAATGATGATCTATAGAACCAATTCATATATCTAGTGACACTTTTAGAAAGCAACCGTATCAAGGGGAAAGACACAGAAAGCAATGACATGATTCAACTGAAAAAAGCATAGCACTTGCGTTGTGTTTCGCTGAGTGAATGAGGAGGGCAAATCTGGGGGTAGGAAAGTTTAAAGGTTGGCGTCGCACTTGTTACACTAAGCTTTGTTGTTGCAGGAGCCCATGGGCGAGGGTAGTCGCTTACCATTCGATGATCCGTCTGATTGTCTGTAACTCATGAAATAAGACGTAGCCTACCTGTTGCTACTCTAGCGTGTTGTGGAATAAAAAAAAATACATAATTTGATAGTATTCAAAGCATACAAATATTATAAGTTAATGTGAAAGTGTGTGCGTGTGTGTGGATCGATAGTGACGTGGTTTTTTAAGTAGATATAGTTGAAGGGATGGAGAGTAATATAAGATACATTTTGTCTCTTTCTAATGCAAAGAAAGCCGCAGGTAAAAGCTACCTTCAATATAACACGGTATCCGGAAAAATTAACATGGCGCGTGCTTGTCGGTTTTGCCCTACGGCTCATTCGGTTGATCCTGAGTCCTGAGTCAAGACGAAGGAACATATTTTTGTAGCAAAGCCTTGTTTGTGGTCTTATAATAAGCAAAATGTTTGACTTTCAAGTAGCTCGCTTTCATGTCTTCGAAGTACTGGAATACCGTTAAAATAACGTTTATTTGAATTATATGGTTTTGTTTGTGGGCACGTCGCCCTCACTGACTTACTTTAATAAAGCTCACCAACCTTCTTTTGATCTACTGTAATACATCCTACATTCCAAGTGTGAAAATACATAATAATATTATGTATTTTCACAAATTATATTATTATCTTTATAAGAAACGGAATTTCGTGACCCACACACGTCAGCTTCTCTATGGTAACATGGAGAGCCAAGCTTCGGCAAGAATGGGCCATGTGGAGGATGGAATATGAGGCGCCTACCTAATTTCCGTGGCAGCGGCACTACGATGAGGGTAAGGGGCTCACCTATGGCGGCAGCCAGTAAAGTCACAAACTTTATATGTTAACTAATCACGACCTTTCCTTCGGTCCTCTGAATTACACTGACATGCAAATTGAAAAAATAAGAATATCAAAAGGAAAAGAACGGTAAATTCAAATATAAATAAAATCCTTATAAACCCAAAAACATTAAAAAGAGGTCTGTCGCCAACAGGCCGGCTTGGCCAGAGTGATACCACGGCCTCACAGAAAACCAGCGTGAAGTAGGGTCTGTGCTGTGTTTCGCTGCGTGAGGGGGTTTTCATCTGGTCATCCGTTTACTATGACGCCCCGTTTGGAACAGTGGTAGTGAACGCTGTCCTTTGGTCCAAGGGTTGCGGGTTCGATCCCCGCACAATACAAACATTTGTGTGCATGAAGAACATGTCTGTTTGTATTGATCTGGGTGTTTTCTATGTATCATCATCCTATTATAAGTATATCATCATCCTCCTGCCCTTTTCCCAGGTTATCTGGGGTCGGCGCAGTATGTTTTCCTTTTCCATACGTCCCTGTCATTCGTCATCAAATCCTCCACCTCTTTTTCCATCATGTCATTCTTCACACAATCCATTCATCTCTTTTTCGGCCTTCCTCTGTTCCTCCACCCATTTACTTACATTTAAACTCATCAGTTTTTTGGTAACATGTTCTTTCCCTCTTCTCCTTACATGGCCATACCAGGAAAGACGATTTGCCTTCAATTTATCAATGATGGGGGCCACTTTAAGTATGAAAGTGGCCCCCATCATTCCCATCCCTCCCTCCCTCTAATATATTAATTCCTTATCTTGTCCATTCTCGTCACTCCACACATCCATCTTAACATTCTCATCTCTGTCGCATGCAATCGTCTTTCATCCGTCTTCTTAACGGCCCAGCATTCTGATCCATACGTAGCAACAGGTCTAATGACGGATTTGTAAATTTTGCCCTTCAATTTTAGAGGCATCCATGGATCGCATGTTGTTTCCGTGACCTGTCTCCATTTCATCCATGTATTATAAGTATATATTTACAAAAAAAAAGTTATTTATGTATATATTTGTAATCCTACTCTTTATTCTGATATCCGTAACACAGGTGCTTACTTATCTCGGAGTCAGATCAATGTATGAGTTGTTGTGAAATATTTATTTATTTATCTACTTGTCTGCGACCTATCTAAAACAACACCGTATAGTAACATATCTTTCAGAGGCGTATTAGCTTTGCAAATGGACGGTATGATACATTATGTAAACGGCAATGTGATTGTGACATATGAATGTTATTCAACAAAGACACGTAATATCAGTCCAAGAGCTGCTATCTAAATCATTAACCTTTCATAATATTTACGGGGCGTATACCATACCGGTGTCAGCCTGCGCTTGCCAACAGATTTGTTTCATTCCTACGTCCGCGCTCGGGCTTGAAGCGCCAGCGGCTGCGGTTGCGTAGAGTCCTCCAGCTTTAAGCACTAGCTTAGGGCAGAGATGTTACAATTAGAGAAAACACGATTCTATCTCGAGTTGAAATTTACGTTAATCGAATTGGTTTTGTTTTGTTAAAAAGTCAAAAACCAGTATTGATTACCCGCAGCATAAAAATGAGTGAATCAGTTATTTCATTCGTCTAGGATGAGAGTATTCTCAAGATGACTTGCTGAAGTAGCTTGGTCTCAAGATTAGGTTGGATGAGAAAAATGGCTGGCAGAAGCTGGACAAGAATAGCCGAGGTTTGGGATCTATTGTTTAGCATTGGGCAATGCATTGGTGATTGTAAATAAGTGATTCACGGCGGTTTTCGGGAAATACAGTTGAGGTTACGTGAGCTGGTCTCATTTGCGTCTTTGCGATTTTGTTGATTACGCAATAGTAATAGGTGAATATTGAAATTGGTGCTGGCAATCCAATTCTGCGCAACTACCAGCAGATCGGGACATCTGGGATGGATGGAGAATGGCCGGGGCTTAGGGACACTAGCGCAAGTTTAGGGGTTTCGTTTAGGGGTATCCATTCGTTCTATTCATATCATATTCGGACTGGAGGTAAGATAAATCCTTATGGTACACATACATATAAGTAAAGTACAAGTCTTTCACTGCGCGTACTTAATAATAAGTTTGAAACATTTGGCTGAGAAAAATTGAGAATCCCAAACAACACGATTGTTTAATTAGAGTAGTGATCGAACCCACGACCATTGGCGTATAAGCAGGTTCATTACCAAATCTGCAATCAGTTTTTTTATCTGATAGGAGGCAGACGAGCAGATGGATCGCAGTCCAATTGATATGACAAGGAGAGTAATTCAGTGTGAATTCAATTTCAACTGAAGGCCAACTCGAATTGACACGAGTTTCTTAGACAAGCTGAGTACATCCCTAGGTCAGACCCTTAAACATTCATGGCGTGATAAACGACGCCGACGTACTCCCGCAGTCGCGGCTGCTCAGATGCTTCTGTATGAATTTTTGATTTGCGTTTTGTTTGTTGTTAATAATTAAGTGGTCTGTCTGGGAGAAACAGTTTAGATACTTTTGTGTCAAGATTTGAAATAAAACAATAATGGCAAATATTTGAGTGGTGTGGAAGAAAAATTTCACCGCAAGGTTATTGTTTCCATTTGATCTCAGGTGGTATTCCATGCTTTGCTAAAATTCAGAAAGCTGGAGTTAAGCGTTTGTTATAAGTAGGTTTGTATCAGAAATAATGCACACTTGTTTGCTCAAAATCACAAAAATAGATTTGTTCTTGTGTAAACTTTTTGTAAAATATATTTAACGAGAAAATGAGAAATAGTAAGCAATTTATTCCAAACATCTTCACGGTAAAATATAAACGAATATGAAATCTGTTGCCCGATATCCGTAACACAAACTGAGAAAGTACTTTCTTGATTGGTTTAGTATTATGTAACTTATTCTGTTAAGACTCAACCGATTCTGCAGACAAAATGTGTAAACAGGTTTGCAGGACAAGTGTGATTTGTAAACTAAGATTGTAAGTTTAATAACAAAAAAAAATATAAGTGCTAAGGGCCTTAGTACGGAATCAGATCGATCTTTGAATTTACAGATTACATAGGCAATACCGAACATTGGTGAAAACACGTGACCCATACAATCCCACATGTGGGGTTAAGGGTAACATAAATAGGAAGATGCTCTTTATTTAGACGGTTACAGAAATTAACGCTAACCAGCTACAATCACGAAACACATCTCTAATTTCTAGCAGAAGTGGCTGCGTCTGCCGGCCGCCGGCAGCGAACCGGCTGTTTGGATAATGCACCTGAGCTGTGAGCGTGCATTATGCAGCTTCTCGGCTAACGGGGCGGAATCAGGCTCAGAGTGAACTCAGAGGCACGCCTCGGGGACGACTCAAGGAAACATTACTGGGAGTGGGACGGGGCGGATATCGTGTTAAGACAAAGGTTTAGTTGGACCACAGTGTTGTTTAAAGCAGTTGTTTGATATGAACCGCACTTAAAAGCGACGACTGCGCATATTTACCTTATCTGTAACCGTTATCGGTTGGGGGATATATTTACATTTAGCCTTCGTGTGAGAGTAGAAAGAAAGGAAGAAAGAAAAATCGTTTATTCGACACATCATAAAACATTTTACAAAGTCACATCATAAACCAAGTTCTGAAACGGTCCTTACTCAGCACTTCGCTATGGCCGGGGCTACAGCGCTGATTTTCAGAAGAGACCGGATGGCAGACTAATTATTAACATTTTTATTGAGTTGGCCTGTGCCGACCGATCATTCGTGCAGGCAGGCATGAGTGAGCTGGTGGTAAGGGATCATAGTCGGGGTAGGAGCCGTTGAACCACATTGCGTTCGCCTTTTTTTTAAATAAAGTCTTACTCTATCAATCATCTCTAGTCGAGAGAGCTGTCGAAGCACGGACACCTGTCCAAATCAAATAAATAAAATTTTAAAAACCTTTTATTTTAAGACCAGCAGTCCATATAGGTTTTTTTTTATTTGTTACAGTTGTTATGAAAGAGAATATCCTTATAAGTAGAAATAGGCTCCGATAACGTTGGTATCGGAGCCTATTTCTACTTATAAATATCCTTATATATACTCTTTCATACAAGTTCTCGCTCTTATGCTTCTCGCACTTTTATTCTGCATACAATTCTTTCTTCCATTCACATCTTTTGCTCTAGAGGCCGGGGAAGGGCCATCTATCTATTGTAACGTTACACGTTATTTTCATTAATAATATAACTGAATAAAAAAAAATATATTTTCTTAAATAATATATATAAAAAAAAATAACTAAATTACATAATAAACAAGAATATTATTTTTACAATTATCAACTTAATAACTTATCAACTAAACTATTAAATAAAACAATAACAATCAATACCTAACTAATCTACTTACTTAAAAAATATCTTAACACTAAAACATAATAATGTTTACTATTCGTCAAAACATAACTGCTTATGGTTCGCTTACTTGTCGCGCGGGACCCTAAACGCTTCTATTCGCTTCTATTGTCCTATCTATGACGTAAAATCGTGCGATGGTCAACGGCGCGTTCTGATTCGTCGACCGCCGCCGATGTCCACCGACTTGTTGTTTTGCACGGCCGGCTGACACACTGGTCGACACACTGGTCACAGCATCTGTCTGCGGTAGCACGGAGTACGCGAGAATAAACCGATTCTTTTGAAACATAACTGTATTTGAATTTAAGTACTACATAATTAGTACCGTTGTACTTGAAAACTACGTAATAGTTTTGTATTTCGAAGTGCTCGAATATAATTCCCCGACAGGGTGAGTGATGAACAATTACTTATTAACCGCTTTAGTTAGATAAAAATAGGTAGGTTGAAAATTAGTTACGATGGTGAAAGTGTTAAATATTTCCTTTGCCTATCTTAGTGTAATCTTGTTGATCCCCAATTCTGTACAGTCAGAGACACGTCAAATTATACACCGTGATCTGGAAATTGGACTTATGTCGGGATCATAAGAACTTTAATCGTGCGGCAAGTGTGTAACTTGACGTGTTGTTGACCATACTTTTAATAAATTACTTTTGTTTTCTAAATAATTTGAATAAGTGTTTCCTTAGCTTTTAAACTATTTATGCTCTGTTCTGATTGCGATCACCGCCACTCCACTTCTACGCAATCGAACCCGACTTCGCTTGGCTTGGCTTCGTATGATGATCGCAATCGACGGGACGGATTATTTTGACTGTGGCTTAAGCTTGATCCTTGATCCCCAGGGAACGTTGTTGGAGTAAGGAAGAACGGCGCTGCCACTTGACGTCATCAACTTGGGCCGCCGCATTAAATTATATCGCCCCTGCTACTGCCAAGTCCCTCAACCTGCGGTCGCCCATCACCTTCGGCCGCCCCATCCAGGGAAGTCCGGGACCACGAAGGCACAACTTTCAGTCGGGCACTCGCCCCCACGCCCTAGTATTTAAATAAAGTTTATTTTTGTGTACGTTGGGTGTTAAGTTATTTTTCACTTACCCCCCGCGACACTATAATTACTCTATTTTTTATGGGGTAGGGAATTAATGGGTCGTGCTTCTTTATTTCTTTACATTTTGCTTATGCTAGTTACATTTATATCTTAGGTCTATTACATTATTCTTGATGGCAAATACATTTTTATTTTACTTATTTTCTACCTATTTGATATGTATGCTTGTATACATAATTATATATCTCACTATATATCCTATTTTTTTTTCTTATTTCTATTTGATACTTTATTTGCTATTTTTCAGTCCATATAGGTTAGTAACTAATACGCCTTAAAACTATAAGGGTTCTCTCGCTTCATCGCTTTGCATGCTTAAGTACATGTATTAGTTAAACAATTAACTTTATTACTACATATATTTAAGTCGGTTAGTGCAATATGCGTGTAACTCTTCTTCGATCATGTGATTCCAAGACTAAGTGACTGAGCATTATTACATACTCGACCTTATCAAAGAGGAATGCCCTCGTCGTCCTACCACCCTCATCTCCCGTACACAAGCCTCCTATCTTATCGGCGGGCGCATATGTACAGCTAACGGCTCCCTCAACTAATAGTGATGACTAAGACTTAACTGTTTGAGACCTATAGCCCCAAGAGAAACCTACTTAGGTAGTGGATCGACGGCTTGATCAGCCTCTTTTATATTGTATTTATACTTTCTTACTGTTTTGATATATTATTCTTTTCTTTACTAATGGTCTTATCTGTGAAATCCATCAGAGACAATTGCCATACTAAGTGTTTTGGAAAATTTAAGGCTGTTTGAAAAAGGAGGTGTAACGCCAAAGAGGCGACAAGTTGGCTTCACCAAGTTTCTACCAATTATTCAGAACATTAAATATATCACTTATCTACTTTAAAATAACGAACAAGTAACACTTTTTACCATTAAAAGATACATGCCAAGAACACAGAAAAAAAACTATGTAAAATAAATTGACCAGTGGAGGCATAAGTGCGCTGCCAACACTTTTTCCTAGTCCCGGCACCCTCACTCTCTCGTCGAAACAACGCCGCTTTTCTGTGGAGCTGTGGTTTCACTCCTTTCGAGCCGGGCCCACAAATAACCAACAAAACGGAACCAGAAATAAGTATCAGCATTTTGTATTCCCCGCCTTGACGAAATTCCTGATTTGCCATCTTTAATGGTGGATTTTGTTATTTAAAAATAAGATTTATTTCAGCGACTAAAGAGCTACTTTTGACCTTAAGCGGTTTTCAATTTGACAGTTGTTTTTACTGTCGCTTTATTTTATATGGTAAGCCGGTGCAAATTTGGGGAAAATTCACCTAATTTTCTCACGTGCGAGCACTGCCCGTGCTCGCACGTGAGAGCACGCCCTCTGAGTGTCAAGGAGACAGATCTATCTAGGATGTCGATCGACAAAGATCAATTTCAATAATTTAAAATATAAATTTATTGAATAAATTTTGTTGGAGACAGGAAATTTTGTTAGTATCTCGTGCAGTGACTGGCTACAGTGATTGTCGGGAGATTCCCAGTGATTACTGTGAATATTGTTACAGCAGACAAGGCTACGCCGCCATTCTCCTGGAGTGCGTCCTTATTGATTTTGGTTTGGCAAAAGGGTGGAGGGTGCAGCGTCTGTAGGAGTACCTATCTATTTAAACTACAGATCCTGGTAAGTTGAGAGGTCGAAAAGACGCCAGTTTGTTGTACACTTTCCTCGCCGACCACGTTGTGTTATGTAACCTTGTCTTGCAATGCAAAGCACATGGAATGGTCTCCTAACTTCTTGCCTTTATCTTTTCAGATTGGGATTGAATTGAAATGAAATAGTGTTTGGATGTGTATTTTCACCGCCTGAATTACTTATATTATCAAGAAGACATACAACGCACAAGCTTAGATCGCTTCAAGCTTGAGAAGGCAACGTTGGCACCAAGCTTTGTCCCTGTGCACCTGCTCCTGCTAGTGAGGATTGTCCCCGGACAGGTGAAGTACCCCAAAACAGGTCGTTACTTTCATTTTATTTTTCTTTGCATTATTAATCTGGGGACTATGCCCCCAGATTAATAATGTAAGATCTCCCATTTTGATTTATTTGGTGGTATTTAATTAAACAGAGGTACTTACGCAATTAAGATAATTGTAATTAGAGTAAATTATTTACCCAAAAGAAGTGTCATTAATCATAGTAAATATCAAAATTTCGAACCTTTTTTATACGGCCTCTGCCGATGAGTTAGTATTTTTAATATTAGATGACGTGTTCTAGAAATTAATAAACGGTGGTATTCTCTGCTCATTTAACTTTTTATTTATTTAAACCTCACCTTCAAAGTAAGTAATTATTACTCTTTTTATTTATTGATATATATCTTTTGTCCGTTGTCCTCATCGGGCAAAGTAATTTCTGAGGACAAAGTGACAAGTAGAACTCAGTGATTAGCTTCGCCCACCCCGCTGCGTGCTAGCGAGTATTGCCTAGTGCTGGTACACATGAAAATTCGTCGACTGTACATCACTATTTACTTGTCGCCGTAGCCTGACGCAGGCCGCTCGTATCGTTGTTCGGAGTCTCACTAATATCTGCATATTGGGCAAAGTTCTGACAATCCTTACGATTTGATAATATGATTGTACGTTAAACTTCTCTTATCGCTATTTCAAAACTGTTATGTATATAAGATTTCAAACTTTCGCGTTGTATTATACAAATAATAAGTGTACTCCAAAGCGCCTCGTTAAAAAGTTTTCAGACGAAATTATTCTATCTCCTACTCTACAACTACTGCTACATTTATTTTTATTGACCTGAGGTGGGCCTTTGCCAAGGAACAGGCGGGTTATGTAGGACCCTCCTCCGGTAGCGGTCGGAGGCATACCAACTAAATCCTTTTCCCAAGGGAAAGCATCATGGTCGTCACCAAGTTACATATAGGGAACAAGGTGGTGTGTGGAACTCAAACCCCAACTAAAACCCCTGGGGTGTCCATCTCCGCGCAATCGAGGTCGGAAACCCCACAGCCGGGACTAGACCGTACCGCTAGTCGCGCTCGCCGCTTCGCCCCTATACAGCCTTTCAACGCTGTACGACTTACCAGGATACCCGGTAATCTCGTGCCCCGCGGAGTCGTATGCTGAGCAAGCCACTTCCCAGCAGTGGGTATGCTCACGTACTCCGAAAGCCCGTTTAGTCGCCTCTTACGACAGGCCGGGAAAACCTTAGCAGTATTCTTAAACGCCCCTAGCCACAGGGCGCAATACCCACTAAATCCTACCCTATCCTCCTAGTGAGGAGGGGACAAAAGTACAGGATGAAGAACCATACTTCAAGTTATAATATGACTCGGATTAAATGCTCAACATTTTCTTCTCATTGGATGTACTGCGTTTCTTCCCGGTCTTTTATTATGCATCCTGTGCAAGGCTAATTATTGAACTGGGGTAATGAGTGTGTATGAATATTAAATCTTAAAGACTCAAAAGTCAGCCAAGTGCGAGTCGAGCTCGCCCACCGGGGGTTTTTTTTTCATTTTTTATATACCACAGACTCTAGGTTCGTGTCTTTGTTGCTAGTTATGTAGTTTGTAAGCTCATTATAGTTTAAAATTTTAAAGGGGGGGCCCACCGAGGGATTCGTACGTAGTTACAAATAAACAGTAACGTTTATAAATGAATGCCTGCAGCTTCGCTCTCGTGAAATTCGGTATGCCACAAATATGTAGCCTTTGTCACATCCCTTCAAATATCTGCCTGTCTGTTTTGTCATGAAAACGGACAAACAAACAGATACACACAAAAATGCACTTTCCCACTCATAATATTAATATGGATTCAAATAGATAAGTTTTACTGTAATTACCTATTTAAGAACAAGGGCTATTTAATACAAGATCATAGCCTGAACATACCGTTTTGAGTATCGACAAGCTGCTTAGGGACTCGGAGACACTGTAAAATGTATCTGTCTGTATATCCGATTTGTCCGGCCACTGATCCCCGAGTCACTCCGCTCTGTCTATACGCCTGCCGCCGGCGCTTGCGACGCGCTCCCGGCCCGCCGGGGCCGTGTGCAATACACTCGCGCAGAACAGTTCACTCAACTGTAAAGAGTGATGCAGTTCTTCTGAATCCCGTGGGAGAGCGAAACGGGAACAAACATCTCGCCAGTACAATGGCAAAAAAAACATGCTTCGGCATAAATGAGCAGGCGCGGCAATCGCCTACCATCAGGGATAATGTATGCCCAGCCGCCACCTATCACATAAATAAAACTAAAGAACTAAAGTTAATTTGAATCAGTAGTTCGATTGAAGTACTGAGTGATACGAGTGTATTGATGTTTACTCTTTATTTTGCAAATATTTGTTTGATCGACCCTATGTTTCCTTATCTCTCTATCACTTAAGCATCAGCCGATCGAGATGAATTATGAGCTACACAAGGCTAGCCTGGTGGAAATAAGGCTCCACGTCACCTGGGAGCTGGGAGCCAATGGCTCCAACGGACGCGGAGGGCACCGAACGTACTAATGCACTCGATCGTGCTGCCGGTAATGGATAGTTAGTGAACCAATTATCAAAATAAATTGTTACTTAAAATTAAAGACTTTAGACGTTTGTGGACGAAGGAAAAATTCCGTGATTACGAAACATTTTTTTTTATTGAAGATGGGTTTGCTCTTGGCTTCACACTCAACTCTATAGTTGAGAGGAAACCTACGATAGAACGAGCTTACCCAAAAGTAGCCTATTCACTCCAGCTTTGAAAATATTGGGTATTCACTGAAAAAAAGTTTTAAAAACTAAAACTCAAGTACCATAAAACACGCTCTAAAAAGTACGAAACAAGAAAATTGCCTCTGCTCAAATGATTATGCCGTATCGCCGTGGTTGTATGCCACATTGATTTTATTTTATTATTATAATGAATCTATTTTGCTACAGTACTTAGGTGGCATTAGTATGTCACCTAAGTACTGTAGCAAAACAGACCACGGCAACATCAAATTCTCTAAAATCGATTTTTATTAAAAATATTTTTAGTTATACAGATGAACCACCATACATAAAATAATTCTATTTTATTGTATTGTGATGCGATAACAGGTATTATTTCAATGCAAGTGTTAATTTTAATTATGATCTCAGCTTGTTAAATGTTAAGACTGAATTTAATTCAACTTAATTTCTTAAAGTCTACATAATCAATAAGAGTCTTTGACCTCTGGAGTATCTGTCAACATCTTAGTGTAACAGCTCCGTGATTAATAAATATTTTACTGTTGAATAACCAAGTAGAACTACGAACTATAAGTTTTATTCTAACAACACACAATCAGTGAACGTAATTAGTACTTAAATCGCCCTCAAAACTGATTATTAGCATAAAAAAACAAAGTGCAAATCATCATCGCGCAGCGCCGCAAGACCGACTATTTAAGGAACTACTACGCAAGTGCACGGGAAATCCGAAGTGAACCGAAGCTGCGTGCGAGGCATAAGTGCTACACCTGCGTGCGCTTGCGGCCGACCGCTACCAGTGACGTCGCGCGAGCTACTCGCCATTGATAAAGCGATCACAGAACGGTCACGCATTGCTACGTGCGCAGATTACCTCTCGGCGACGCGGCGGCGGAGATTGATACAAAGTGGATGCTGATTGCGCTAACGTTGAATTACAAGTACGTAGCGTAACTAAAATGTCTAATAAAGCTAAAAAAAGTTTAACTTGTGCTGCATGCCCGAATATATTAAAGAATGTTGAGTTCCTACAATGCACGCGATGTAAAGAGCAGTATCACTATACTTGCATGAATTTCTCGGCGGACGCCTACAAAGGCTTTTCTCCTGATTTTAAAGCAACTTGGATCTGTTTGACATGTCGTTGCAAGGAGCCTAAAACTGGTAACAATTGCAATACCCCCATACGACCTGTACCAACACCTCCACCCCATCAATATGATAATGTGACATTGCGTGCAAAACAACATCAAGGAGCCTAGCCGCCTCTGTCTCTTCATCCCATGGCTGCTCTTGCTTAAAAGCTGCTGACATTCGGGCCATAATAAGAGAAGAACTGCATCAAATTATTAAGACTGAAATAAATTCGGAGTTGCAGGACATAAAGAAGGGGATGACATCATTTGAGGAAACAATTACTTTCATTAATGAGGAGTTTGAAAAGATAAGAGACATATCTTCCACTCAGAATGCTAGAATTGTAAATCTTGAGAAAGAGAATGAGGTTCTGCGCACAACAACACAAAATCTTACCACTAAGCTGCGCCAACTGGACCAACAAACCCGAGCAACCAATCTAGAACTTCAGTGTGTGCCGGAACATAAACAAGAAAACCCAGTCAGCACGGTGTTACAGCTAAGTAAAGTTATAAAATGTCCCATAAATGATAGCGATATACATTACTGTTCGAGAGTAGCGAAACTTAACCAAAGCTCCCCCCGACCCAGATCAATCTTAGTCAAGTTTAGAAGTCCCCGCCTAAGGGATACATTCCTGGCTGCGTCATCTTCCTATAATAAAAATCATCCTCACGATAAGTTGAATACAAGCCATCTCGGGCTAGCTGACAATAGGAAGTCACCAGTGTACATAGTGGAGCATTTAACGACAGAAAACAAAGAACTTCATTCTGCAGCGCGTCGCAAATCTAAAGAGCTCAACTACAAGTTTGTATGGGTTCATGATGGCAAGATATTTGTACGTAAAAATGAAGAGGCCAATTACATACACATACGCAATTTTGAATGTCTACATAAACTTAGTTAATACCTTTTATACCCTACTTTGTGCAAGTACTGGAACGAACCGAAATAAAATATAGTTTAAAGATATATTATCAAAATGTTAGAGGCTTACGAACCAAGACAGTCGATCTTTTTAATAATGTTATTTGCAATAGTTTTGATATTATTATATTTACTGAAACCTGGCTAAATTCAAGCATTTTTGATTCGGAGCTCTTCGATTCTCGCTATATTGTATACAGAAGAGATCGCGAAAGTAGTGGCTTCCATTCAAAGAAAGACGGGGGTGGCGTCCTCATAGCAGTCTCTGCTAGACTACAGTCAAAAAGACTAAGTGCATTGGAGTCGAATTGCGAGGATTTGTGGGTATCTATAGATCTTAAAAGTTTTCAAGGACAAGCAGAAAGCTTATACATATGCTGCGTTTATCTACCACCACCCTTGCAAGGACATATATTAGATAATTTCGTCACAAATACTAACCAGGTTATGGAATCATTCAATGATAGAACCCTAATTGTAGGAGATTTTAATTTGAGTAATATTAAGTGGACCCCTAAAACTGAGTCAACGTCTTTAAATGGAGTCAATTCCGGAAGTCAATTGGCAGAGGAATTACTAGACTTTTTTGCCCTAAATGGACTACAGCAATATAATAATATTGTAAATAATAAAGAAAGGATACTGGATTTGGTACTTAGCACTACCAACATTGACGAATTAAATTTGAATACAAGCCCTCTTCTTACCTCGGTCGACCCATTGCACCCACCGCTACAGTTTACAATGAGAAATATCAACCCTACTACTCTTTCGCCGTGTGATAATGTAAGATACTGTTTCTTCAAAGCAAACTATGATGAAATTCTCAAGGAGTTAGGTGATGTGTCTTGGGACGATGAGATTCACGATAATCTTGATGTAGACGCTATGACTCTTAAGTTACATGCAATCCTTCGCTCTGTGATTGAGAAACACGTACCTAAATCGAAACCGATTAACAATAAATTTCCGCCATGGTATTCGCAAAACCTCATAAAACTACTAAAGGAAAAGTACAAATACAGAATGAAAATACGAAAGTTCAATAATAATCCACGCGATCTTTTAGCCTTCGAATTGTTAAAGCACCGGTGCCAACAACTCCAAAAGTCTGCGTACTCACAATATTTAGATGGCTTAGAAAATATGTTAACTGAGAATCCTAAGCTTCTGTGGACGTTTATTAAGAGAAAAAGAAGTGGTAGAAGTACCTTTCCTGCAGAAATGACTCTTGATGAAGAGACCGCGGTTAATGGCGACGATATGTGCAATCTTTTTGCATCACATTTCTCATCAGTATATATCCGGGACGATAGTTGTCTAGATAATGTCTTAGTATCAGATCAGCCAAGCACATATCTCAGTTCTATAAAATTTTCAAGAGAACAAGTCTTTAAGGTATTAAAAAGACTCAATTTATTCAAGGGCGCTGGAGCTGATGGCTGGAGCTGATGGATGGATTGGCACTGATTTTTCTTATTGATATAAGTTTACTGTATTATTTAGCTGTTAGTCTTCCAAATAATAAATAAATAAAATAAATAAATAAATAAATACCATCTATATTTGCTGTGAGATATGCAGCGGCTCTTTCTGATCCGCTCACGCGAATATTTAATAAGTCTCTCAGTACAGGCAAGTTTCCCTCTTGCTGAAAAAAATCTTTGGTCTTGCCTTTATTTAAAAATGGAGACCGAACAAGAGTAGACAATTATAGACCTATTTCTATTATTCCCGCTTTTTGCAAAGATTTTTGAACAGTTGGTTCGTCCCCTAATTGCATGGCACTTCAAACAAACAGTCGCTCTGCAGCAGCATGGATTTGTAAAAGCTAGGTCGACTTCCACTAATCTTGTTGCTCTCATTGATGACACTAGTCAACAAAATTTTAACTTTTTTTCGTAACAAATAACAGAGGTCCATAATTTTACTAAATTGCACTCTCTGATTATGAATCTGTTTTCAAAATTTTGATACCTCGTTTAGTATTTGATTTATAGAGAGTAAAATATCTCAAAATTTGGTTTTAGATTCTTTTTCATTGGCAATTTCAAAACAAGTACAAGCACTTTAAAAAAATGTTTTCGGTATATCAGTAAAGCTCATTTTCTCAATTATATATATCAATAAGATTTATTTTGTAGTCTTTAATCTATATTGAGTAATATTCATATCAACATCCGTGTACTTATAGCGCATACAAATCATCACTTAATTCTTGTAATGGAAAAAACATAAGATAGCTTAATTGGCTGTAGCATTGCAGGGAAATCAGGTAAAATTATAAATTAAAAAGTATTTCATAATTTGGGGTTTTTATTTTCAAAATATCTATTGAATTTTGTTACATCCCAATTGATACATATTTAAATAAATCCCAAAAAAAACACTAAATGCTGCTTTTCAGATTTTCGACCTTCCGTAACTTAATAACTTGACGTGATATGAAAATTCTGATAACAGATCTAGATTCAGCATATTAAGCTCTTCATATTTATCATATTTTTATTCAGGTGGTGTTTTCTTGTTGACTTGTGTGATCTATCTGAGTCATTGGACGACAGGGGGTCTGTGGATGTCATATACACTGACTTCAGTAAGGCATTCGATAGGGTTAGTCACAGTATATTAATACGAAAGCTATCATCTATAGGGATATCAGGAAACCTTCTAGCGTGGTTTGAGTCATATCTCAAAAATCGAAAGTCTACTGTTGTAATAAATGGATACGCCTCAAACCCTATCGATGTGCTCTCCGGAGTCCCACAGGGATCTAACCTTGGACCTTTACTGTTTAATATCTTTATTAATGATATTCACTTGCGCTTCAGAAGCTCTAAGAGTTACATGTTTGCTGATGATGTCAAAATTCTCAAAAGGATTGAAAACGCTGATGATGTGTTACTACTCCAAAAAGATCTAGATAGTCTAGTTGAATGGTGCGATGTAAATGGAATGACTCTTAACACTCGAAAATGCTTTGTTGTCAAGTTTTCTCGTAAAAAGAGGCCACTACTTAGGGAATATTTCATAAGTCACGAAAAACTAAATGAACTGGACACTGTGCGTGATTTAGGAGTTTTGTTGGACTCTAGTCTCCGCTTCAGCACCCATATCGAAAATATTGTGAACAGAGGCTTTAAATCGCTCGGTTTCGTGTTGCGTAATTGCAAGGAATTCAAAAAACCACAAACTAAGATAATTTTGTACAATGCCCTGGTACGCAGTGGTTTGGAATACTGTAGCGCAGTCTGGAACCCACACTATGATGTATATGTCAAGAAACTTGAACGAGTCCAAAAAAGATTTCTATGGCATCTTTCCTACAGTGTGGGTCTGGCTAGGAAGCTACCTCGTTACGAAGACAGACTGCGACACTTTAAACTGGACTCTCTGAAGGATCGCAGAGAAATGTTGGACCACGTTTTTCTATACAAACTGGTAAATGGAGCCTTGGATTGCCCTGAGCTGCTGTCTAAAGTAAATATTAATGTCCCAAAGAGGTTGCCGCGAGCATCTCGGTATAACTTATTCGGCTTGAGGAGCTCCAAATCAAATGTTGGTAATTTTTCCCCCTTAAACAGAATGATTCGCCAGTATAACATAAAATCTAAAAATACTGATGTCGATATAAGTTGTGGTTCTTTAGTTAAATTTAAAAAACTAGTTCTCCCCAAAAGGTGTCAAAAACACCTCTCTTTGTAGTGAAATTGATTTTAGTAATATTTAATTAATTCTTCAACACTACCTACTGTTACTGTTGTCAATATTGCATGCCGTGGTCACCTATAAATAAGATTTCGTTTAGATTGATTTATAATTTTTCTGGTGTTATTATTGTATCATGTACTGATGTAAATTTTGTTGGTGATCTTATAAATAAATAAATAAATAAATAAATAAATAAATAAATAAATAAATAAATAAATAAATAAATAAATAAATAAATAAATAAATAAATAAATAAATAAATAAATAAATAAATAAATAAATAAATAAATAAATAAATAAATAAATAAATAAATAAATAAATAAATAATATCTTATTATGTATCAAATGCTTAGGTAAATATTTATGTGCAATATTGTATGCCGTACGGCAGGTTACGTTTGTACGTTTTTAATTGGTTCTAACATCTACCCAATGTAATACATGTAACTGAAGCAATAAATGTTTGATTGATTGATTGATACATACAGACAGGTCAAAATCATAACCCTCCTTTTTGGTTCGCCGTAGTCAGGTAAAAACAGACGCATATTATTGGAGTGGACCGTTGAACAGGCAACGTATTGGGAGCGAAATGATACACTTGAATATCGGTTAAATACTGTCGTTTATTAGAAGATTATTAGTTTATATACGATATAATGAGTAACACATTATGTGGGGGTATATACATACTTCACCTACCCCTTTCAAGAAAAAAAAAATAGTGTACACACATTTTTCACTTTATAAAGAAACTAACAATAAGTAAGTCATTTTATTTTTTTTTATGTAAAAATATGTCAGAACATTAAATTTTTACTTATATGCTATTATTATATCTATGTACATAACTTTTCCTTACATTTTAATGGTTGTTATTTATTTATATATGTATGGTTTAGTACGATTTTTATGGACAATGTCTTCCTTACCATTTTTGATAATTTTAACATTACAATCAAGATCATCTACCACTAAGTAAGGTCCTAAATATATCGGATCCATCTTATTATCCGAAGGATTTCTTAACCATAGCATATCATTCTTATTATAATACACAGGCTTAATGTTAATATCATATTTGTTTTTACGCTTTATTTTACTATTTAGTAAATTATCCCGAGCATCCTTCTGCGCTAATTGCAGTCTATATTTAAACTCTAAAGGGTAACTATCGTGAGCGTATAAGGGATCCACAGTGCCTCCACTGAAGTTACAAGGTAATACACACCTTTTACCAAATACCAATTCATGGGGAGTATATTGCGTCTCACAATGTACTGCGTTGTTGTAGGCAAAACACCAATACGGCAACCAGCTACTCCAATTATCTGTTTTATTTTGACAATATGTTCTTAAATACGCACCCATGGTTTTATGCGAATTTTCCAAGGCTCCGATACTCTCGTGGTGATATGCTGTGGATGATATCTGATTTATTTTTAAGAGTTGGCATATTTGTTTCATGGTTGTTGAGATAAATTCGGAACCACGGTCCGTAGCTATTGTCTTAGGAATGCCAAATCTTAAAATATTATTATTAACCAATGCGGATGCAACACTTACTGAGTCTTTCGCCTGAAGTGGGTACGCCTCTGTGAACTTAGTTAATTCGCACTGTAAGGTTAGTATATAGCTAAAGTTATTACAGTCTTTAGGAAGCGGACCTACTATATCTAAGAAAATTTTTTCGAAGGCTGAGTTTGCGGTAGTTGTAATAACCATAGGTTGCTTTGTGCCTACTGAATACTTTTGTTTGTTGCAATGCTCACACTTCGAAACATAATCGACAATATCTTTTTCCATGCTCGGCCAAAAGTAATATCTTTTAATATTGTTTGTCATTCGCTTGATGCCCGCGTGGCCACTAGTGGGCAACAAGTGAAAATCGTTCAATTTGACCTTCCTATCGTCTAAATTATTTATTCTTTGTGCGTTGCTTAAAATGCATACGCGCAAATCATGCCATTTATCATAATCATTTATCGCATTTATAGGCCCAAGCAAAATATCCTTTGTTTGTTCATTTCGTAGGATACATACTTCACTAATGTTATATTTTTTACATATAAATAACAATTCCCTCATCAATTCGACTCGCGTAATAGACGATCGGGACATTGTATTTAGATAAATAATTGATTTACTGGGCACATACACAAAATATTTATATTGATCTACAATATCTTCTCTAAGTAACTTATTTATTTTCTTCTTGTCACAAAATACGAGTTCAGTAAAGTATTTCGGTTTTTTAATAATTCCCACAACTCTTGGTTGCGCGGGCCTCGAGTTCGTGTCAATATTATCCGCCGAATTACCTTGACTGGTACTTGCATTTTTATTTTTCTCTAATTTTTTATATTGGGCTCTTGTTAGTACACATACTTGTTCATTAATATTCTTTAAATCATCCGATGAAATACTAATTCGCGATAAAGCATCCGCTGCCGAATTTGATTTTCCTTTAATATATTCTATGTGGAAATCGTACTCTTCTAGTAATAATCTAAATTTTAATAACCTGCTCGAAGGATCACGCATGCTAAATAGATACATAAGAGGTTTATGATCGGTCTGTATCTTAAATCTTTTCCCGTATAAATAAGGTCGAAAATATTTTACACTCCATACTATCGCCAAGAGTTCCTTTTCGATAGTAGGATAGTTAATTTCCGCCTTATTTAAACTTCGACTAGCATAAGCTACAGGTCGACCATCTCTATTACATAACACGGATCCTATTGCCTTTCCCGAAGCGTCTGTTTGTAATAAAAATTCATTACTGTCAGAAAAATCTGGGTATCGTAGAACGGGTGGTTTGATTAATGCTGATTTCAATTTATTAAATGAAATGTTGCATTCTTGCGTCCAAGAAAAAACAACATTTTTACATGAAATTTTATTTAACGGTAGTGCTATTTCTGCAAAATTGGGAATAAATTTACGATAATAGTTCGCAAAGGCAACAAATCGTTTTGTTTCGTCAGCTGTCTGTGGTGTTGGATAATTTTCAAGTACCTTAATTTTGTTAGAATCAGGTAAAATTCCGTTTTGAGAAACAACGTGTCCTAAATAAAGCATTTCTTTCTGTACAAAATTACATTTTACGGGGTTTAATTTTAAATTGACTTTGCGTAATCTACTGAAAACGTCCATTAAATTCTGATTATGGAAACTTAGATTTCGTCCAAATACGACGAGATCATCTTGATATATCAAGCATTTATCATAGTTCAGGCCAGACATCGCTATTGTCATCATACGACTGAAACTATTAGGGCTTGACTTAAGACCCATCGGCATTCTAGTCATGTGATACTGATTTTTGCCTGTGGTGAACGCTGTACAAGGTCTACTTGAAGATTTTAAATTAATTTGAAAAAATCCTTGATAAAGATCTAGATGCGTGAAGTACATAGCTCCTGATAAGGAATCCAAAATCTCGTTAATATTCGGCAGTGGAAACTTATCGTCTTGTATTTCATTGTTTAACTTACGGTAGTCTATGACTACTCTCCATTTCTTCCCATTAGTTGAATCAGACTTTTTCGGAACTAATAATAATGGACTTGACCACGGACTCCTAGATTCCTCTATAATGCCGTCATTTAACATGTTCTGAATTTGTTTATCGATTTCCAATTTTTGTGAATTAGGCAATCGATACTGTTTGGTATAGATTGGTACAGTATTTGGCTTGAGGTCAATAGATTGTTCATAAATAGGAGTAGTCAACAATTTATCACCGGGTAAATGAAAAATATCAGGAAATTTTGCACAAATATTTTCGATTGATTTCTGTTCCTCAGTATTTAATCCGGCCAAGTTCAATAATGAAAATAATTTTTTAACTCTGTCACTGTTCATAATGGGTTTATCAAAAGTACAGATAAAATAATCATCTAATTTTTTCAAATTTAAATTGAAGTAATTTAATTTTATTTCCTTGTCCCTGGTATTCAAAATTTTAATAGGTATCCTTCCGTTTTCTGATCGAACTAAAGTACTGCCTAAGTACACTCCGTCACATAATTCCTGAGAAGTAACTAACAAATCGCCTCGCATATCCGTACTTACATAGTGTATTGACTCGCATCTCGGTGGTAGCATCAATTGAAAATTCTGAGAAGTCGTCATGATATACTCAAATTTTAGTGTTACATGTTCATTATTTTCTGTATTTAATTGCAAGGTATTCAATTCAAAATCGATTAAAGCCTTGAAATTTTTTGAAAAAATCCTGGCCTAAAATTCCATTGGTTTTACATGGTAAGTTTTTAAATACGTAGAATTTGTGTTTAAATATGTAACCTTCTATATTTAACTGAAGAAAAACATGACCGACTGAAACTATATCTCCTCCGATTCCAACAACACTTATTTCATTTTTATGGAATGGAATCCGCAAACGTTCGATACATTCATATTTGATGGCAGAAATTGATGCCCCCGTGTCAACGAGCCAATCGTGAAAATAGTTGTTAATGTAGCATGATATTTTACACAAGCTATTGCATGACAGTACATAGTTAGTCTCGAAAAAAGTGACTCAGTGATTCCATTTGGGGAATCTCTGACTCAACATTCTGCTCCGTTGCCATGAGATTCACGTGGCCGCGTGCGGATCGGCCTCGACCGCGAAGGTACCTTCCACGATAACTACGAAAAGCATTTGCATGGTAATTGTTTTGGGATGATTTTACCTGTTGATACTGCTCCTGGTGGTTATAAGGGCGCGGCTGATATCCTCTGGACCTATTATAAAAAGTAAGAAATCCGCGCTGCCTCGCGTAATGTCCACGTTGAGGTCTCCTCCTATAAGCATAGTTGTTATGTTGCTTGTACATACCCATAACTCCTTCTGACGCTGATGGCGAAGACATTTCCTCATCTTGCGCAGCCTGGATGGCATCTGTTAAGGAAGAATAGTTACGCGCCGCAATGACCGTGCTCAGCCGACTATTTCGCAACCCGTCTCCAAATTTTTTAATTGCCAATTTTTCATTCAATGGCCTTAAAACATTGTATTTATCAGAGTCACCATCGGCTTGCGAAATGGTCAGGTCGACAAATAATTCGGAAATCTCCTTGCCAAAATCTGCTATCGTTTTGTTGTTTTGCCTAGATGCCATCAATTTGGTTTGTAATGCC
This sequence comes from Marasmia exigua, assembly GCA_019059595.1. Classification (NCBI taxonomy): domain Eukaryota; kingdom Metazoa; phylum Arthropoda; class Insecta; order Lepidoptera; family Crambidae; genus Marasmia; species Marasmia exigua. Next base: position 5,874,147 of record CM032483.1, read on the forward strand.
GTATAACTTTTTTGTGGCAGTAAGAGCTTTTTCATGTCCCTTATAAGCTCATCTATCGAATCATATTTTTGTGATAGTCTCAATTTAGCCTGCTGGGATAATCTACTCTTAAGAACAAATTGCGTCAATTTAGTTTTACATTCTTTCGCTGTCAACACAGAGCTATAATATTCGATACCCTCTATCAGCTGCTTGGTATTATCATCATTGTTAGTCATCACCGGTAAAATGCTTAGAGCAATCTTTAAGTCAAAAGTTTCGCTAGCCATATTGTTAGATTGTGGCGAATTTTCTACAGTATCCGAACACAATTTTATTACATTCGAGTATAAATTATCGAACTCTTCACAAATTCTATTAATTAAAACAATTTCACTGCTTTTAATCTTTCCTAATTTCAGATTATTTTTATAACATTGTACACAAGTATTATATTTCGCTAATACATTTTTTGCCTCAGCTCTCTTCACATCCAAAATATTTCCTACTCTCCTACTTGGACCGATTTTTATTAAATAAGTCCTTATTAGTTTAAGTTCTTGCAAAATTAAAGACAATTCTTCGGCCATTAAATGTTGTGTACATAGGGTATAATCTTTGCATTATAAGTATTAATATCTATTATCGAATAACATAATTAACTTGCTTATCTAATTGATTATAAATGTGCGCTTTATAAGTACGCAAAAGACAAAAGGAGAGAAAAAAAAATACATACATAAACCCTTTGGGTACGTACCACCAATTACTTCACGCAATTACCTCACTGCACTGTAACACTGTCACACTATGTTATTTTTGGAGGCGGCGTCTTCCAGTTCATTCTGTCGCGGACGATTAAGTATGCTGGCATACCTCCTGAGAGTAAACTCGTTCAGGTGCCGTTGCACCAATTTCTTATGGCATCTCCTGTAGGTTTTATAGACCACGATGATTGCTCCGATCCCCAATATAAGGATGATCCCCAGCAAAATTATGGTGCTTGCGCTGGCATGGAAACGCATTTGCTCTAAATGCGAGCTATTTTCACCACCCGACGAGTTCTGGGCGATTATCACCTTTTCATCCTCCTTAGAGTAGGATTTTCCCATTGTTGCTGCGTGTACTCACGAAAACAGGAATATTAGAATAAGATTGAACCACTCCGGCGAGCGTGATAGAAAGTGAATAATTCATCTTGTTTCAATTTAGTTCAACTTAGTGACAATGTTTATGAATCCCGTGCCGTATTTGGGTGATGGAATGCGCGCGGGCTCCTGTTACTGGCGCGTCGCGGCTGGGTCGCCATGAACAGGCAACGTATTGGGAGCGAAATGATACACTTGAATATCGGTTAAATACTGTCGTTTATTAGAAGAGTATTAGTTTATATACGATATAATGAGTAACACATTATGTGGGGGTATATACATACTTCACCGTAATCACCCGCAAACAACCATACTTTAGCTGCGCAAAAGAAACATAGAAGTACCAAAAACTGGTGGCCAACATTAAAGATTGCAAAGGCACCCAAAGAAAGTGAAGACGTTTAATAGGTATATGATTTACGTATGTGTAATTTTTTTGCATGTTTACAAATGGATCAGTTATATTAATATATTTTTTACATTCAATTAACTGAGACTTTCTCATAATCGTTACTTGTCCTTATGTTTCTGTTCTTTCTAGAGATTAATCCTGTTTCTGTACGGTTTCCTAAATCTGATAATTAATTGTAGCTAATGTAATGTTTACCGACACATCCTGTATACACCAGTTCATAACAGAGCCAGTCAGATCGAATAGTGTTCGTACATGGTTTTAATTCGGATGAGCAATGAATCGCGAAATATTATTAGGTCTCGCGGCCGCGGGGCAGTCACATCCAGCGGTTTCCACCCCGATGGCCGCGCCAGTGTTGTTGTTGTGGCCGGTGAGGGGCAAAGAGCAGCCACGAAAAGTAGGAGCGCCTCTTTTTCTTTTTAGATGAGGTATAAAATATGCGTAAGAGAATACAAAGTGCACACTTCTGTTTAAACACCATAACTACTCAAACGGTGTTACGCAATATGTTACGCAAACTCTAAATGTGGGAGAGCCACGCTTAGGCATGAATGGGCCGGCTCGACCGGAGTGATACCACTGCCTCACAGAAGACCGGCGTGAAGCAGCGCCTGCGCTGTTTCGCCGTGTGAGTGAGGTTACCGGAGGCCCAATGGGGGGGTGGAAGGGGAAAAGGTTGGTAGCGCACTTGTGACTCCACTGGTGTTGCGGGTGTCCATGGGCGGCGGAATTGCTTACCATCAGGTGATCCGTCTGCTCTTCTGCCACTTCTCATATATATATATATAAAAAAAATCAATATAGCGCAATACCATCTGTACGGCAAAATGTCATTTTCGCGCCTCTACAGCTGCGCCGCGATCGCTTGTCGGTTTAAGTGTTATGCTGTTGCACTTGAACCATCGTCTGGACGGGTCATGTTCTTACTAAGAATTTTCCATCATACCGACGGAAGAAGATCGCGAGAATTGGTAGATAGTAGTGATGCGAAACATGTTACGCTACAAGTCGCGCAACGTGGTAATCTTACACCAGTTTGTTTGCGAACACCGTCTGTACCTATGTGGCTTTATAATTGAATAATACTCGTATAGATTACTTTTTTTGGTTTACAGATGCCATACCAAATTGACTTATTTCCTTCAATAATTATACTATGGCATCACGTATAGAGTGTATCGCTTTTACAGCTCGACCGCGCTCGATCTCGGCGCCGAGTCGATAAATGGCTTTTATGACGTTTGTGACCAATGATAATAATTCACTTGGTTTTTATACAAAAACAATTTGTTCTTTATTTTTATGGCTTTTAGAGTGTCAGGTACACGGTTAATCCTGTCAATTTGAAGTAACACAAGACACACGTTTGTATGTTGAAATTGACCGGTTGGTTTTTAATTTGGTGGCAAGGCAGAATATTTGATCAATTCAATGCGGATCGCTGTTGGTTACAATAATTTATTATCCACTCGTACCTATGATTACAAAAATAAATAGGTACATAAATTGATACAACGTCACATACATTGTTCTGGTTCCAAACTAAAATCTTCCCTTGTACTATGGAAATCATAAACAACAAACATATCACAAACCCCCAGATCTAACACAAATATACCTATGTTTCATCAACACACGTGACTGTTGGTGCGGATACAAACCTGCGACCCTGGCCTTTTAACTAGCGCTACGCTTAAACCCCTGCGCCAAACATGTGACATTAGATTACTATTCTGCTAAACCACCAATATTAAACAGGCTGTGAATTATTTGACTAATTGGTGGTTACGCTCATTCGATTGTTACCCCTATTACGCCGCGGTTTGAATTATATATATTTAAATACGTTAAATTCTAAAACGATTATTTAAATTAAAGGCTATTCTGAAAGCTCTAGCTTCATTTGGAACGATGGTACAGAACAACATTCTCATAGAAATATGGGTCGAAATATTTTGAAAATATTATTTTCACTACAGTATAACAAGAACTTTTCGGAAAGGTCTTGTATACTGTGTGGTCTTAGGCTCTTCAAAAAAGAAATGCTAAGTTATTAAACGGTGTAAGTCCTTTGAAGTTACATCCATAGGTTACGGTAATAATCAGGTGAGCTGCATGTTCTTTTGCCACAAACACAATTAAAATAACGTGGATTTAATATTTTGACGTGCTTTGAGAAAAAGTCGTATCAGATAAAAAATCTTTCTATTTACATTATAATAATCAGTATCGTCGGTCCGCTTCGACCTGTATTTTATCGAACAATAGCGCCAAACAGATCATGAAAAGTAGATTTCTATTAAACGCTATCTTTGTGTTGTATTTCCATTCAAATGGCTGTATCTTCAATATTCCGTGTGGCCATTTTTCACGCCCCCTCGGGGCCGTAAATAAAACCCCAATATTGTTTTACAGAAACTCGTACGAATGTTTATCGTATCGTAGCGCGAGGTAGTTTCCATGTCCATACAAATAATGCGCTTCCATTTGTTGAAGAGTTCCAATTTGTATTTCACAATTTGTGCCAGGAATTCTGTTAATAAATTGGTTGCAGATTTGTTTTACATTAAAAAGTTGTTTTATTTACTCAACGCTCAATCAATTATTGCATCATCATCAGCAACCCACACTCGTCCACTGCTGGACATAGGTCTCCCCTAATGCACGCCACTTCTTCCGATTTTCGGCCACTCTCATCCAGCCCACACCAGCCAGCCTTCGAATGTCATCATCCCATCTTGTCGCAGGGCGTCCTACACTACGCTTACCGAGTCGCGGTCTCCACTCAAGGACTTTACGGCCCCAACGGCTGTCAGTTCTGCGGCTAATATGACCAGCCCACTGCCACTTCAGTTTGCTAATTCGGTGGGCTATGTCGGTGACTCTGGTTCTCTGTCGGATTACATCATTTCTGATGCGGTCCTTCAGAGATACTCCGAGCATAGCCCTTTCTATAGCTCTTTGAGCGACGTTGAACCGGTGGACAAGTCCAGCCGTGAGTGTCCACGTCTCGGCACCGTAAGTCATGACCGGAAGGACGCACTGGTCGAAGACTTTCGACTTAAGACTTTGAGGGATGGGTGACGAGAAAACTTGACGAAGTTTACCAAATGCTGCCCAGCCTAGCTGAATTCTTCTATTGGCTTCTCTCTTATTGCATACCTTAATATATATAAATTTTATATGACACCCAAAATAAAAACAATATTTAATGAGAAACTGAAATCATCAAAAAATCTTAGCTTCAATAAGTTCATCCACTCATTCACACAACAAAACGTGCCGCGATTAATCTTGATGAGTTTCATACAAACTTCTTATAAAAAACTTTACTACAAACAAAGTGTATATAGAAACAGATACATCCTTTCAGGATGTAACATAGGAAGGTAGAATGAGATTATTTAATTAGAACGTTGGGAATTTAGGAAATGACTATCGCGCAAATAATTCAGTCAAAAAAAACAATAGAAACCTCCATATATATATTTTTAGATCAATGCATAATTAATATCCCACACGTATGGGTTTGATGAAAAAACATTTTTAATAACTATCAGTTCGAAGTATAGGGACACCAAAAATGTTTATTTTTTCCTATTTTTGCAAACTTAATGCAGTTTACAAAATAAATCAATTTACCAAGTTTCAACAGTAATTTGATATTTTTTATAGCAATCTTTTGCAATTTCTTATTAAGTAAATAACACACTTAAAAATATTTTTTTGTCCCGCCTAAACACGAGATGAAATTTTTAAGTGTGTTATTTATTCCACAGTAAGTTCTCACAGTTTGAGTGAAAAGTGACATACATACGGACAGACGGACGGACAAACAGGTCGAATCCATGATGGTTCCGTTGACAAAATATTATCCCATATAGGAAGTAAGCAACAATACGATCCAATTAAGCCCAATCCGCCTGTGGTTTCATGCATGTGTTTAAAATAAAGGCCGTTCCAGGCGTCGTACTTGGAGCCTGAGTGACTCGCAAATCCGAGCTTCCGAGCTCTCAGCTAGAGGCCAGCCGCTCACCTTCGCCTCGATACAAATACCGGCAAACAAAGGTAGCTATCGATGTTTGAAATCAACGAAATTAGCGTGGCGGGAATCTATCTATATATACATCTATGTGCCCTGCCCATTGCCACTTGAGACATGCAATCCTTTGGTCTATATCTGTTTGTCTGCCACCAGTCAACTAAAAAAAGAAGAATAAGTGATAACTCAAGTTCTAAAATTGAATTTCCCGCGCGCGGTAGCGCTCGACCCTCGCGCCCTCTAGCGCCACACACTTCAGACATCAACGCATCAACATACAAACAGGCAAAGTCCCGGCGAGGATATACTCACCGGCCAAGAACTTCTGTTATTTTATAACGCAATACACAATATTATGTAACTCTTATGTACAGCAAATAAATTCAGCGTCAACTATCCGGCCTTTTCTTCATACAACTAATCAAGAATCCTGAACATTATTGTTGGGGATTCTTTGTCTTCTTCAAAGACTCTTTTAGTTCAAATCCCCTTCAGCTTAGTGTTCTATATAGTTATAACATGTCGCTTCGGAGCCTGGGGTACACTTGGACCACGATCCAGGATTCGGATAGTGCCTCGGATTGTAATGAAGCCTTGGATTGCGAAGGTCAGATGGGCAGTCCATCTGACCTTCGCAATCCAAGGTTTAAGCCAACTAGATCACGGTTACAAGTTCAGAATCATTATCATTAATATTGTAGGCATTTTTATGTGATAGGTGGCAGACGAGCAGACGGATCACCTGATGGAGGCATCCACCATTTTGAGAAACTATGCGATACGTGTATATTCGTGACGATTTCCCTCACCGCCTTATGGTAGAAATATCACAAAGATTTGAAAAATACCGACGAGCATGCTCTGATTCGAACCACGAATCCCCGTCTGGAAGGCGCTTTCTTATTGCGAGCTCACTGAGCTACCATAGCTATTTTTGTTAATAAATCACTATTTTCAGAATAAAACCAAAGTTAAATTATATTGCCTTGCAAACGAAAATACGGATTGATTTATTTAAGACTAGTCAAAATGTTCAACTCTGTTCTTCGTTCAATTCAATTGCTATTCATCCTTTGTCTTTCGTTTTACCTAGTTAGAGAAAGATTTTGTGAATTTTATGTTTATTTATGTGAAAAGGAACGTGTCAAATGCCAACCGTAACTCAGTTAGCGTTCTTGAAGACCGTCAAAGACTTTTGAGTGCATTATTCACTTATCGATATGAGCTTATCGCTTCACATCGCCCCTAGCCGTGCTCCGGATGGTCGTGTATTGTGCGTGTGATTGCGGTTCGGAGCCGTAATTGATGTATCGCGTCAAGACAACAGCCGGTATTCCGGACGGCGCTTACGACAGGGGGCGTTTTAGACCTTTCAAGGGGTCCTACACGTCTCTAGAGAATTTGCAAATTGCGAACGTACCTACTCGAATAGACAGACTCATCTATAGGTACGTAAAGAGGAAAGATTGGCGATTTCAACTTTTTGGATCGTAATCTTAGCGAGCAGTTCCCAGTTAAGAGGGTACGTAGGTAGACCAAGATTCGGAAAGTCAGGTAATTAAGTACAAAGAAGCGACTGCCGTCTGACCTTCGCAACCCTTAGAAAGGGGAACCAGACAGAATCATTATCTCAAATATTGTAGGTGTCTACTTATTTTGAAGTCGGGACGAGCAGGTTTCCTCACAATATATTACCTCGCCGCCGAGCTAATGGTAGAAATATGCACATGTTAACTTTTTAGTAATTTGTAACAAATATACTCAAAAACGACTGACCCGATATGGAATATACTTTCACAAGTAGAAATTTACGTTATCTCTAATTTTTACTGTGAAAAAGAAACTCATTCTTTTGGGTAAAGATAATTTAGTCCACGCAAGCAAGCGGCAAAGAAAATTGGCAAAGAATAATGTAGGATTGGTGATCGGTAGATGCATGATAAGAAACGTTTATGAGTTCGATGTTTGAATTAGAAGACGTGCGAGAGGGAGATAGAAAATGAATGGCCAGCGACGACGTAAAGACGCTTAAAGGCGATTATAAAAATACTTATTCAGGAATCCCTGGCTTTATTTGAAACCTCATCCCACAATAATATATAAAAAATTGTTATTACTCGTAGTGGAGAAACCCGCGTGTAGACAAAAGGGTTATAATTTATTAAAATATTTTTTTAACAATTTTCGGGTGGCGTTTTGAAAGCAAAATGTCAAATCCCCTTTAGTCCCTGTGTGCATTAAAAGGTTAACAGGGTTTTGCCAAAGGACATTGGAGTGGCCCGGACAAAGAAATGGACTAACGCGTTTATCCGGGGCAAGTTCGCCCGCTAACTGGAGGAGCGGTAATGGATACTTGGCTTGTGACTTTTAATCGCTTTACCCGGTCTCTACGTCGAGATAGTGAGGTCTCTTAGTCCATGTTTCGTTGATCAATACCAATTTTATTATTACACTAACCCAGTGTTCGACTTCTGATATTCCTTTCTATATACAGAACACATAAGATCAGTTTGGAAGAGATTATCCAAATTGCAGTCATCCAGTGCAAATTTGTGCACCTGTGCGCGTGTTGTGTTTTGTTTGCTTCAAAATATATCAATTTTGCGGAGTCAGATGGTCTGCGAATATTTTTTTTTGTTGATTACAATCGCACCTGATGGAATGCGACGATGAGATGTAGGATGATACGAGTTTGCCTAAAAGATGCCTGTGCACTCTAACAACCACTGCATTAAGATAAATATTTCCCCTTAACTTCTCCCATAGTCCGCGAAGAGTTTCTGTACATTACATTCGGTTCTTCAAAAGTGCACAAAAATCTTAAGGGATATACGTCTTCATAGACTTTAAATCGCAAACTACTTTCGTAAATTTCCATCGACGTGATCATGTCATTACCTTTTATTATAGCAAAAGTATGTCACAATGTGACGAAGGCACCTGTTCTTCAAATTCTACATTGTACATGTACTTTCATCTTTATTTCCCCTTTTAAGTCGTTAGCCGAGAAGTTTTTATTACCGTCTGGTGACTGTAAATGTGCCCACATACGAACGTGACACCAATTTTTACAGTTACGCATTAAGCAATCTTCTCATTTTTGCGAATGTAAGTCAAAAACTGTCCGCAGATCTTTCGAATGAAATGTAAATTGAATTAAATCCTAGTGTATGGCGAGGGGTATGCTGGCGAGACTCGAAAGTGACATATAAGTGATGTGTTTACCAAGTAAAGGTTTCTATTGGCTATTTTATTTATTTTTATTCTTACCTTACCAGTAAAGCACTGCCTTTAGAACCCTAAAAAGTTTTGGAAACAATGTTTCCGATTGAGGCAAACCCATCTAGCAGTCCCATCGCGATCGGTCAGCCAAAGCGCCACAGCTCTCAAATTGATGAAGAGAAATAAATTCCCAACTTCATTACCAAATTTACGATGGCTATAAAACAGCGATGATGCCGGCTTCAAATTCGGGAAGACTCCGGCGGTTCGCCCTCCTCACTTAATAGAGGAAGGACTGATTTTTATCCGACCCCATTTATTTCCTTCATTTTATTGTAACTGACAAATAAACTAACTTACTCGTACTTGGCGGCTTACAAGAATTTTCGAATTGATTTTTTCTAAAATAGCCATCTAGAATAGCCAGACATTCAGGCCACAATCTCACCTGATGATGCCTCCAGAGACAGTCGAAAGTCAAAGTTTAAGAAATCTTTATTTTTCTGAAAAAGAATTAATACAAATTCACTTACAGAGAAAACATTACATTCACACAACAATAATAAACAAAAAACATAGCAAGCGTCTAAATATTAAAAATATGGCGGTTAGGTCGTAGTTACTGACGGGTAAGTAAAGTCTTTATTTCCCATTAACATTTTGTGATGACGTTTCTTTGTGTAGGTACCAACTGGGGACTGCTTCTGTCAAACTTACAATGTATTCTTTTGAGCTCTGTAGAGTCTGTAAAGTATGCTCCACGAAGGCGGTCCCGCGGCGAAACACGGAACTAAAATTTTAGATTCCTTGTGTCTATGGACAGAAAGCTCAAATTTTCATGTTCATGGCATCTGAAGCCTTCCTTTTTATGGCACTTCTTTGGCAACGCGAACACTAGATAGTATTTCAAACCACATCAAAGCCAACTAACATTTGCATCTAGAAATTGGAGTTTCGGAAATTAATGCCTGTGATGGCAGAGCTGAGGTCAGTTATAAAAAAATATTCTCCGTGAAATTATCTTGGGATAGGTTAATATGAGTTCAAGGATGAGATGAAACGCGCTACTCTGTAGACCCAGATAAATTATATTCATTAATTAGATAAATGTGTTAATTACATAAATACGAAAATATTGAACTTTGCCTGCCAAGTTAACTTTGCTTCATAAATTCAAGGCATGAGCGGCTCTTCTGATCTCCAAGTGTTCATTCATGGGCGTCGGTGAAAATGTCCTTTGTTTACAAGAGAGTCTTTCCTGTTCTATCGCCTCACGCTTTTTACAATCAAATATCATAATTAAAAGCACATCATGAAGTTCCAGTTCATATCTTGACCGTGAGAGAGCCACGCTTCGGCATAAATGGGCAGGCTCGACCAGAGTGATACCATGGCCTCACAGAAAACCGGCCTAAAGCAGCACTGTGCTGTGTTTCGCTGCGTGAGTGAAGGTACCGGAGGCTTGATCCGAGGGAAAGGGGGGTTTAAAGGTTAGCAGCGTACTAGTGACTCCACTGGTGTCCAGGGGCTGCGGCAATCGCTTACCGTCAGGTGATCCGTCTCCTCGTCTGCCACCTATCACAAAAAAATCTAGAAAATAGAAAATTCTTCATTCAAGTTAGGTTCATACAGAAGAGTTATGATGCGGTTTCATTATCAGATCCGCTCAACAGTGTCATATTCTGGTATTGTCGTCAGAACTACATACAGCTGACAATTGTCATGACGATAAGATTCTTGGAAGATGGTTAAATTAGTTACCTTAATTTTTATTACATGTGAGTTACATATACGAGGACGTAATAAAATCGCGTTAAAAATATTTTCTCATTTCACAAATGAAGCGCCTCGCAAGAAAATCTAGACACTACCTACTTAAAATACTTAAGTACCAATTTCGTCTCACAATTTCGTTTTGTTATAGCTCAAACATGTCGGATTCATATAGAACTTTACTTATCATTCTTAGAACCCATTTAATATGAAATGTTATACGACAATTCAGAAATATATTGCTTTTCTAACCTTCGAGTAGGTTGTTATGTCGCCGAATCAGGGCGGGTGATGTTTGGGCTTTATGTAATTCAACGACAAAAATCTGTATTTATTACTTTCTAACTTAGAGTAAGGTAATAATATAGTTTGGATACCTTTTAATATTACATTATTATGTTTTGGGATGGGAGGAATTTGAACACAATCAAAATAATTTACCAAAAGCAAACGGATTTTAGGGTTCCGTAGCCAGATGGTAAAAAACGGAGCCCTTATAGATTCGTCATGTCTGTCCGTCTGTCCGTCTGTCCGTCTGTCCGTCTGTCCGTCTGTCCGTCTGTCCGTCTGTCCGTCTGTCCGTCTGTCCGTCTGTCCGTCTGTCCGTCTGTCCGTCTGTCCGTCTGTCCGTCTGTCCGTCTGTCCGTCTGTCCGTCCGTCCGACAGTTCGTATGTCACGGCCACTTTTTTCTGAAACTATAAGAACTATACTATTGAATCTTGGTAAACAGGTGTATTTTGTTAACCGCATTACGATTTTTACACAAAAATAGGAAAAAAAAAGTTTTTAGAGGATCCCCCCATATTTAGAACTGAAACTCTATTTTTTCATCAAACCCATAGGTTGGGGGTATTTTTGGATAGGTCTTTAAATATGATATTGAGGTTTCTAATATATATTATTTCTAAAATTATTAGTACTTTGCGCAAGAGATGCTCCCAAAGTGGTAAAATGAGTCGTCCCTCCCCTGCCCTCTGACTTGTATAATAAAAGAATATTAAAATTAAAAGTATGTATGATATACTTACCCTTTATGCTTTACGCATTTGGCCGGTTTTTAGGTTTTCTGGTCGGGATAAGTGAAATATACAAGAAGATATGAGTACACTGGAGAATAGAAAACGTTTGAGGCCAGCCGCAGCCGATAAGGGCGATACTTTAGACAAATGTAATGTAATTCCGGACCTTTATGCATTAATCCAGCGGAAGTGACCGTCGTCACAGCGGCGCCCACACACGTGCTCCAAGTAATGAATGTACACACGGCGTCACGTCGATTTACCCTTGTTAGACTTTGGATCATCCCTATGTTTGAAACACAAGTGCTATTTTTGCATTGCGGGGGGTAACTCGACCTGACACTGTCTGTACTTACGGTGAGGAATGTTTCATTTTAGATTAGGATATTGTTCATTCAACCCCGTATGACTTATTAAAGGTGGCAACACACATGGAGTATCGTACACCTTAACCACTATAGAATATTCGTTTGAACAGAGAAAGTGGGCTTTAATTTCCAGGGCGGCGTTTGTATCTTGTCCCCAAAAATCAGTACACACCATCAATCGTAATTACCAAAAAGTTTGGATCATGGTCCAATTGTACCCCGGGATCCGAACTGATAGTTTTGGACGCAACTGGCTAAGATGAGGGTTGAGGGACCCATCGTAACTTCCACGCCTTGGCGCAGGACCACAGTTACTGCACCAGGCCGTCAGGAACTTAAGGGAAACATAATACCTTTTTACTTATTCCACCTATGTAATTGTTTTGTAATGTGACTCGCAATAAACGAATTGAATTGAATTGAATAATTTTAAGATACAGTTGAAATTCAGTTAACATCGATTTTCACCAAATTACATCATCATCGCATCGCAGAATGGGACGCCCTGTTGGTCTAGAGGTTTAAGTACCGGACCGTGATCTCGGGGTCCTGGGTTCGATTCCCGGGTCGAGCGAAAAGTATGTTTCGTATTTTTCGGACATAGCTCGGGTTTGTGATCCCGAATCCTCATTAGGCAAGCGTGGTGATTAAGCCTAATCCATCTTAGTAGCGATGACTTGATTGCTATGAACGCCTTTGCCCTGCAGTGGGACAGTTTATAGGCTGATACTTACATTTACATCATCACCAGTTTTTCTGATATAACTTGGCTTATTACTAGTATAATTTTATTTTATTTATTTTAATTTTCTTAATTGTAAGGAAACATACAGTACTTAAAACAACACTATTTAACACACAAAAACATAATCTTAAACCAATCAAGTTTCCACTAATAACTTATATTATATAAACCGCAACATGATGATCGTAATATAAACAAAAAGGAAGAATTAAGCAATTGACAAATATGTACTTTATAAAATAAGGAGACAATTTACCCACAACAGTCTTTTTATACGCTCGCAGTGTAGTGGTAAATAGATCTAAGTCACAAAAATGATTTTAAAATTCCTGGTATTGGCTAATGTTCCCTCGTAAAAAGCGGCGCTACCCGCGAATATGAACGGGCGTCAATGACGACGGTAGGACCACAGTGAGGTGCTGACAGTAAAGCCCCTTAAATTTGGAAAAGACTGAAGCTAATAAAAATTAAATTGAAAATTTAAAAAACCCCCGACACAACTAAAGCTATAGAAAATAACCTATTTGTTGTTCCAACTGCCTCAATATAGGTATCAAATGAAAGATCATTTGATACCTATATTAAGGCAGTTGGAACAACAAATAGGTTATTCGTCATTTTCTGACGGCGGCCATCTTGGATTTGAAATTTTACACAATTAATATATTCTGCTACTCAAGCCCTTTTATATGATACCCATATTGTGGGAGTTGTGTTAAAACATAAAATCCAAATCTTTGTGACGGCGGCCATCTTGGATCGAATTTTTATCCAACATAGCTATAGCAGACACACATACACACACACACTCACACACTGACACGTCAAACTTATAACACCCCGTCGTTTTTGCGCCGGGGGTTAAAAAAGGGTTAAATAAAAAAATACTTAAATATTATTAGCTAAATAGGACCATATACTCGTATATTACTTATTACCAGATATAGGTATATTGAAATTGTAGGACTTTATCAACATCAGATAATTAGCTCAATCTATGGTTCCTATTACTTTTTTTATGTGATAGGCGACAGTGCAGGACTATTAGGGGAGGCCTTTGCCCAGCAGTGGGATAATTTGAGCTAACGGAAACAAAGGTGATGGAGCTTATCTGTCACCTTTTTTTAAAGGATCACCTGATGGTAAGCGATGGCAAGTGCGTTCCCAACCTAAAAACCTTTACTTAGCTACTTAATCGATTCTTCATGTTTTTGGCCTGACTTTTCTCTCTGATAATGTATTTGCTGGGCTATGGCAGAGCTGGCACTAGGCCAGCCCGCAGCAAGCGCTACTCCTAACGACCACGGCGATCTACCCCTTGGCGCACATCTGTAATACCAGATCAAACAACCTAATCAGTATTCTTACCTCCTACTAATTCCACATAGTGAAGTTAATAGAAGATCATCATAATGCAAATGCCATACAACTTCGGTATGTGAGAACGCACTTTCACGTCGTCACACTCTTGTCAGAGTGGTCGACGTCATTTCCATCTATAGCCCGATCTATTATTCGTCATTATTTTTTTAGACTATAGGCTAACGCTTAACCATCGGTGATGGAGTGATGGTAGCTCAATAGATACGAACGCGCCTTCCACGCAGGTGGTCGAGGTTCGAATCCGAGCATGCACCAATGGTTTTTTAAAATCTATGTGCGATTTCTACCATTACCATCTGCTCGGCGGTGAGGGAAAAAATCGTGAGGAAATCTGCACGTTTCGGAAAAAGTTTATGAAAAGTGTAACCATGATTCAGTTGGTCTGGTTCCCCTGTTGAGGGGTTGCGAAGGTCAGACGGCAGTCGCTTCATTGTAATTACCAGACCCCCCAATCCAGAATCATGTTCTAAGCGTACCCTGGGCACCGAAGCGAACTTTCCGAAAATTTTAGAATTCTTTACATGAAATATCATAAAACCTCCCCGCGGTGAATCGAATGATTCGACAAAGTGTCAAATTCATACAGAATTCTAAAATTCGTTTGGCGCGCGTATCCTTTTGACGGTAGGTTTATGTCAATCATCATTTATTCAAATTTAGGACGTAGACGCCTAGAACCCACGAAAGCCGAAACAAACGACAGCTGATTGCCATTCACCAATTCTGGCAAAGTTTAGTCAAGAATGTCTAGATACAAATATATGTCAAACGATTAGTACTGTCAGTGAATCCGGTTTCCGCTTGAAATTGAATACGTTAAAGAATAGGGGCCTGGACGAATAACTGGCAATAGGTAGAACGGCATATTATTATATTAAGGGCTTATTATATGCGAGAAAAAATGCTCCCGAAAGCCACGCAAATATTCCCATGAATTTTTCCAAATCTGCGAGAGGAAGTTAGCAGTCTACGTTTTTCATGAGTAATTGAACGCAAAAACTTGCGATTGGGAACTGAAGGCCGTTTAAATTAAGAAAATAAACCATTGCCACGGGTTCACAAACGGGGATTAATTATTGGCCAATAATAAGAGAGCACATAAAACGCGGCGGCTGAACGAATGGCTGCGTTAGTGAGGAAACTTCGAACCTCTCCGATGAATTAAGTAAAAATATGCAATATTTTAGAGCTAAACCGTACTTGCTGGCAGCGAGCCAATCGGAGATGTCGGTCATAGAACGGCTTGCACAAGGTTTTTAGCTCAGGAGAAGTTGGTAGTACGTCAAGAAAACTATCACCAAAAGTTAATACAAGCAAAGTTTGTGATCTGCAGTGCAGCATGAGAAAATAAATAAGATTGCAGGCTTGGTGAACAATAAGTGGGCACTGTTGCTTTTTTTTATTTTTTATAATGGCTCTACCCGAAGATAATTCGCCAATGTCAAGTAACTTATTGAGAATAAGTAGGCAGTCAACAGTCAAAGTCACCTACCATAATGCCGGTTTGAGAGCGGATTATGGTATTTCGCACTCTATTCGTGAGTTTAATACTTAGGATGCTCCGCTCCATAGCTCTTTGGGCAATCTTGAGCTTGGACTTCTGGCTTTCAGTTAGTGACCATGACTATTTACAAGTAAAAGTATAAACTGTCCCACTGCACTGCAAAGGCCTCCATCATAGAAATCAAGTCATCGCTACTATGATGGGATTAGGCTTAATCACCACGCTTGCCTAATGCGGATTGGTGATCACACATGAATAATACGTCGCCACACAAAAGGCATGATGAGGCTAAAAAGCACTAGCTTGTATTTTTAATGATAATACTAACTACACATAATAAATCACCCGCCTCTGAGAGGACTTACGCTGCACGTTACCAAACGCGAGTGACATTCTTTCATTCCCGCACATTCATTAGCTGGTTACAATGAGACTCATTTTAAAAGTCGCCATAGCGGAGCATAAGCGCGCAAAAAAGAGTAATTAGCCTCTGACGGATGGCACCTGAGGGACGAGTCTCCCCCCACCTCCCGCCCCCTCGTGATATATCACCGGTTCGACACAACTTCTGTAATGAAATTTTATTTGGACTCGCGCGGTCGCCGCAGCTCTCGAACGGGTTATAAAAGAGTGGATTTGCGGAAACATATATTTCGCGTTGTTACTATCTTTTTTTATAATCCGACACAAATCCAAAAAATTGAGGTCGTTATAAATTTTAGTTTATGGTTTTGGGTTCACACCTAGTGGCGGCACCTAAACGGGTAAACCGATTTTGATAACAATATCAATAGTGCCCGGTACTTAAACCACTATAGACCAACAGGGCGTCTATATTTTATTAATAGTGCACAAGTGTGTGCACAAACAGAAGTGCACACTCTTCTCACTTCTTCTCATATTCCGATGAGACACTAGTGTAACACGACCGGAGAGGTATCAGCAGCAGAATCAACGGCTTAACGAGCTTTCCGAGGCACGAATCGAGTACAAGACTGCCAATTTCCAGACTCTGGGTTGACACCGAGAATTTTCCTGAAAATCTGGTAAGTAATTACAAATATTGACCCGACCCGGGAATTGAACCCAGGACCACAGGGATCGCTTTAGAATGCGACCAAGTAGTCACTACGCCACCAGACTAGACTATTATAATCTTGAATATATGTATGGTTAACTTTCTAATCTTGTATGTTCTTAGCATTCTCCACAATTGCGTTTAGATAAAACAAAATAGAAACAAACACTACCACGTACCCTGAGAAAGTTAAATAAAAGCTTGTAAAAATAAGCGTCCAGCCAATAATCCACCCATTCACTAAGGTTCAATCGGGTTAGGACCCGATCTAAGTAGACATGCACACCAGGGAGGCTCAAACGCCAATCTGCGAGCTATTAAACCGGACTTTGTGTAGTTGTTATACGGTTGAATTTCGAGTAGGGGTAATTGGCGAGGATATAGTACAGTGATTGGGGAAGAAGCTACCTCTAATGCGCATTAGTTTGATGTGGATCTCGTTATCTGCGGCGGACTGTCGCGAACAACAGCGAAGTCGCTGCCGCCGCGTGTAAAACGAGTAATCACGAGTTTGCATACGGCCGTCCGGCCTCGACACCAGGGCTGGCATAAAAACATTTATTTCGTTTTAATATTTCAATGTGAAATTGAGAAATCCTCCTCATCTTAGCGTGTAATGCCCGGTTGCGTCCAAAGTGGTTGTTCTGGAGCCTGGGGTACTTTTGGTCCATGATTCAGGATTTGGGGAGTCTGGTAATTAAGTACAATTAAGCGCCTTCCGTCTCACCTTCGCAACCGTTTAATACGAACTGAATCATGGTTACATGTTACAGAATGTAACCGAAACGTTTAGGTTACTTACGATGTATTCCTTCACCACCGAGCTAATGGTAGAAATATGCACATAGATTTGTAAAATCCTGAGGTACATGCTCGAATTCGATCTACGGACCCCCGTACAGAAGGCGCGTTCTGAACCGCATCTTAAATAATAATAATAATATTTTACAACTTACACAAAAATAAAACAAACTATAACAGATGTTATCAAAAATTTAATTTAAATACTAACGAATCTCAGTAGAATATAAATTTCCAAGGTAATAGGATTTTCTCTGTTAATAATAAGGAGTTTTGCAATTTTGAGAGAAAGCAGATATTAATGACAATTTTAATTGTTCACTCGTTGTGAATCGAGAAAAGCAAATCACAAGAGACCGAGAAATATAATGCAATCCTCTTAATAATACAGATTAAATAATTAAAAGCTAATAGCATCTCTGGCAGACATCGATTTCTTATGATTGCAGCTTGTGTACCAGTAATAAAGCACTAATTGGTGCAGTAATTATAAAACGATAGATACGGAGAATCGACCTCGTTAGGCGACTTTGTTAATGACAAAATAACCGTAAAAAGAATGCACGTATATTTTATTTTGCGCTGGCGCTAACATAATGATGTCACCAATAAGTAAAATGAAAAAGAATTTTCACAACGAAGTTTAATACGCCTGTTTGAACCGTGTAACAACGGAACATGGTGCAATATTGCACTAGCAGGCAAACCCATGCCTTGTATTTTATGTAATACCTGTGAGATGATACAGGATAACACTTTCGTCACATTAGAAAGAGATAAACGAGCAAGTGGGGCACTTGAGAGCATGGACCATCGTCGTCTGGACAAGCTAACTGAATATGGTACAGCACAGACAGACTCAATGGTAAATCGGTAGTCACCTCGCCTGATATTCACGTCATTCATATTCTGGATAGACTTTGGAATGACGAACTTGTATTTGTTCGGTGTCTGGGTGTTAACATATCTGCTAAGGTACATCATATTAGTGGTTCCTTCGTTGATTCTGATACCCAAGTTCATCTACTTACTCATGGTGTGTGTAAAAGTGTGTTTTTTTTACATTCAATTCAAATATTATGTTTCTCATAAAGACATACATGTCACTTACATGAGATTACATATCAAAAGTATACATAGCCCAATCGTGCTAAGTACAAGATACAAATAACTAGGTACTTATTTAGTTATTCTAAAACTTAATTCATAAACTAGGTATGTTGTAATTTTCCTTTCTTCTTACGATGTACCATCGTAAGAAGAAAGGAAAATGACAAAACAAACATGACGTTACAGGCATTTAACAATAAAGAAACATATAAGAATCAGAAAGAAAGAAGAAACAAATACATGGCCAAACATCAACTGCGCCGATACAATTGAGGCCGTCGACTACGTATTAGGCATGTGGTCTATACTTTTTGGCCCATATTTCCAATGGTGGTGGTTTGCTTTTTATGTTGATTGTTTTTATTTATTATATCATCTATTGTTTTTGTATAAATATACATATTAAGACTTATCATGCGTTCTTCATATTAGTGACAGGATAGTTAGGATCCCTAAGCTATCCTCAAGAAACACTACTGCTGCTCTATAAATTTGTTGTCTTACACATTATGTTGGTAAAATCAATGTTTCGTTTCGCGTAACCAGCCCTGAGAAGGAGTTGTTTGTGCTGGCCGCAAATTGGGCGAAGTGCCCTAATCAACACCTGCCGGAACCCGCGGCCGGATCTGTGTTTAAGCGAGCGCAACCAAGCTAGAGATGTCACAAATAATTGATTTAGAATACCAAAGTAAGCACTTAAGTTTTTCTGTTATGAGTATCAGACTGAAAGAAGGAACCACTAAACTAAAAGATGAAGGTGGTGTCGCGGGTGTCCATGGGCGGCGGCAATCGCTTACTATCTGGTGATCCGTCTGCTCGTCTGCCCCCTATCATATAAAAAAAAAGATTTCTTTCTTAGCCACTGAACACAAATTTAAACACGAATGACATAAATACACAAATAGGACGAATTCTGTAGCCAACAAGGCCCAACCGCAGCATTTGCGGCAGTGGCCGATGCCGCTGCTGCGCTTGTTTTCAGGCTGAACTAAATTTAAATACGCCAATAATAAGTGCGCCAACGGTCAAGTATTTATTTCGCACTTTATAACGATTGTTGCTATTCAGCAACCCTGGTTTTAAATCTAGAGTCCGACAAAACGAGCTGCTAGGTTCAGCAAAGCGTAGAAAACTTTGTGAAATAAGGATTAGTAGAGTTCTACTGAGATCTGATAGTGCGAGTTGAGGCTCGCCTTGGTAACATTTTACATGAAGTAACAATGTTTTAAGCGTGATAAATCTGTCACATATTGTGCAACATTTTTTATTATAGATTTACTGTTATAGATTAACCTGAATTCTAAGTTGTGCATTGTCAGAGGTGAATCAAATTCTGTGGAACTTAGTAAATTATATTTTTTAGCTGCATTGGTATTTCCTGGCGGTTTTAACCTTTAAGACACAACCATAATTCTTTTTGAAAGGCCGTCTGCATGAGTGACTCTTTTAATCACTTACCATCAGGTGGCTCCATTGCTCGTATAAAACGATTATAAATAGATAGATAGAAAGATATTATTAATTCCACAGAAACCAAATACAGTTAGGTAGAACAAACAACGGACTGTACAATAAGCCGGTCTTATCGCTTGTAGCGATTTCCTACAGACAACAATGGGATTTTTTTCGATTTTTTGCTTTCGATAACCGATATTCGATGAAGAACGTCTCTTCTCTAGCTCATAGTCACTCCGCGCTCCTCCCTTCGTCAGGGGTTGCTCGTTACTCATTAACATAAAGTGAGCTTTGATCAAGGGAAGGTAACGCAAGAATTTAATTTATTAATGAATCGAGTTAAACTGCTTCCTGCCTGAGGCCAAAAAAATATGTTTTTTGCAATATTCTCTTTTATAAAAAGTGAATCATTAAGCTTGGTGGAGAGCCCAAATGTTTGACCTTTTTTCGCCCTGATCACACTCCTATATTTAGTCTCTTTAGTCTCCCTCTCTAGTCGTGTCAAACTGGTGTCCCATCGGATTATGAGGGTAAGTGACTAGAGAGTGCACTTTTGCTTGCGCACACACTTCAACGCTATAATATATCTTGCGTACGTGTCTGATTATAAAGAAGTAAATTAACTAAGTAATTAACTAGGTTGACGCAGCGACCCATTGTGAGTCGTGGCCTCCGATAATAAGAGCCTCCATCTCGGTCGGTTTTGCGCCACTTCCTGCCAAGAGTCCGCGAAAATCCTTATAAAGAGATAAAAAATGCAATTCTAAATTTAGAAATTCACGTTATAGTATACATTGGTACGATTAGATACTTTTAATTAGTTCTATCTAATCGAATTCAGTTGTGAGCACGACCATTATAACGGCCGAAATAGCAAGCAGTAAGTAAGGTATAAAAGTTATATTTTAGTCAAACAGTCAGGCTTAAAGACATAAAATCTTTCTCAAAAGAGCTTCTATAATCTACGATCACAATTAATTACTCCTGGCTGATCTAAATTCACCGATACTTTTGGATTTAAATACTAATTGCTTAATTTAAGGGCAACTTACGCTCGCGACAAAGAAGTTACAAGCCATTCGAACCAAGTTAAGTTTAAGTGGGGTTCTGCTGGGATCTATCTCGCTACTTTATCTCTATTCAATTACTACCCTAGTTTCGTTAGTAAGTTCGTTGTTTACATTGTAGTAACATTATACATTATAAGATGTTGCAATCTACAAAAAGCTACAAAGTTACTACGCATACAAAATTGCTTAAAACTATGGTCCCAGTAGAGCTTGTATCTATACAAATACGTAGCTCGTTTTTGTTTCATTGAAAAAACCAAGTATTCATGAATTTACCGCTATTTCTAAGCGCAAGTGAAAAGTGTCACGTTATGATATAACGCGCTATAGTAAACTTCACTTCATAAAAATACTTGTTACGCAATGGACATAAAAATATTTAATAATTTGCCACTTGAGATAAAACATTTACCGATAGTAAGATTTAAAAAAGTTTTACATGACTGGCTTCTTCAGCATACATTTTATAAGATTGATGACTATTTAAATAATTGACTATTTTTATTAACATATCAATCAATTCTGTAGATTAATAAATAATCCATAATGTACATGAACTGAATTTATATTATCTTAATTAAATATTTAATACTTTTGGTTAACAAAACTAAGCAAGCATGATTGTTCCTACAAATTTAAAATATAATATGTTATGTGTCATACTTACCTACTTATAATTTATTTGCATGCAATATACATATTGCAAAACATGTAATATTTTTTGAATACCAACATCTTTTTTTTTATATATACGGAGAAGGTTTATAATGTATTACAATATAATACATGTATTATATTGCACTGGTGCGAAGCTGGGAAATTTTAATTTCATCTTACCGCAGTTTGCTTTTATTTTTTTTTTTGGTCAATAAGCCAACGCTTGACCACAATCGCACCTGATGCAAAGCGACGATGAGGTCTAGGGAGTTCCATTCCTTAGCCGTCCGCATTATAAATGTGGAAGCAAATCGCTTCGTGCGGATAAGGGGTATTTCTACCACATAAGGATGAAAGCACTCGCCACGCCTTGTCGTCCGATGATGGAATGGGCTGGGGGGATCAAATTATGTAGAACCTCCGCACTCGAACTCGAACCTCTTGCTATTTGCGATTTCGAATAAAATCATGTATGTATACAATTAAAGTATCCATTCGTATGTGTTCGAAAAATAAAATCTCGATTCCACTTGTGACGAAGAGCCAGCTTAAAATATAAATGGAAAAATTGTTCTCCTATAAAAAATTGAATTACATTTTGGAAACTGCTTCAAAAATCCTGATTCATTGTAAGGGGCAAAGATTTATGAACATTTTATGCCCCGAACACAAATACGGCAGGTCATGTGCCTTTTGCCGACTCATGCAAAAAATTTAATTTCCTCTCCCCTCCTCCCCCAGCCCTCTTCGCCCTGGAATCTGTACGTCACTTGTCGGTCCAGTGGGTCCTATGTGATGTCGAGATACAATAGATAAAATAACGACTTGCTTCCAAAAATAGTTTAGATAAGATAAGATAAGAAATCATTTATTCGACACTCAACATGGACATTTACAGACGAAATATCTTAAAAGCTAAAGTGCCGAAACGGTCCCTACTGAGCATTTAGCTATAGCCTGAGCCATAGCGCTGTAATTTTTTAAAGTATAGTAAAGTATCAGCCTAATAAACTGTCCCACTGCAGGGCAAAGGCCCCCATCATAGATATCAAGCTATCGCTACCGGATTAGGCTTAATGACCACAAACCCGATGGTGATCACAAACCCGAGCTGTGTTTGGAAAATTCGAAACATTCTTTTCGCTCGAGCCAGGAATCGAACCCAGGACCCTAAGATCACAGCCCGGTACTTAAACCACTAGACCAACAGGGCTAAAATCTCAAAAGTAGTTAATTAAGCACAACAGTCATTAGACACAGAACTACAATATTTGAGATTATGTTTCTGAACGTGTAACCGTGAGTCCAGATGGTCTGGTTCACCTCTCTAACGGTTGCTAAGGTCAGACGGCAGTCGCTTCATTGTAATTACCAGACTGCAAGCGTATCCTGGGCTCCAAAGGGACAGCTGGGAATGACATGCTAAGAAGATGATAGGTAGCTCAAGCACCAATGTAACGGTTATCAGAATTAGCAGTGGGATTACAAATATATACATATAATACTTTTCTTTTGTAAATACATACTTATAATACATACTTTTTTATATAGTAACATCCATCCTAATACGTAATTCGCACGGGGGTGGAGCCTGGAGACCTGTATCACGGGTTTCTCTTCGAAAACTATCATAGGCTCCAGTCTCTCACACACGGGTTGGTGCCAAACAATGTAATTTATATACCTCAAAATGTAACCCTTTTGTGAGAGAGAATAAACTTATCATTCATTCATTCATAGAAATAACACACACACACACACACACATAATGACAGTTAAGATTGTTCAAAATGGTCAGTAGAACTAAAAAGAAGTAACTGTTATACTCGAGCCAAAAGCTCATGGCGGTCGGTGTCATATTTCATTAATAATTAATGAATGCAACACTCAACCGTCTGCCACGAGTATACTGAACACAGACGCGTTCAGTATAGTCGAGTAGATCGACGACTGCAATAGAAACTTAATATTCTTGGTAGGCGTTAGGCGTCATTGAGTAGTCAACAGAGCAGCCTATCTCAAGAGACGAGGCAGCCTGTTGCCACTTAAATCGGATTAGCAGGCTTCGCCCCGCCTGAGCACTGTTACCACAGGCATATTAGGCGAGATTCACTTTACTATCCTAATGGGCTAAGTAAACTCGTCGTCAGTGGCAAGCAAGTATGCGACTCGGCTGGTAGCAAGCGCTACCGCAGCCGTAATATTAGGAAAAAACCATTCAAATTTTAAATACGCACGGTTTCAAAATGACTACCAGAACAACATCAGAGGGCGCTAGGTCCGCCCCGCAAGAACCGGAACTAAGCCGCAATTGGAAACCGTTTGAACGGAATTCGGGCATAATTAATTCCTCTTTCATCTAACATAATGAGGCCGCAGGCTCGTGAACTAATTAGCGGCAGTGCAAAGATAAAGATTAACTTTTAATATTTAAATTTGTACGGAAATAATTGAGATGACTTTGGCAACAGATCTAAGCGTAGGGAAGGTTAGCTGCCGGCTATCAAGAGTGGGTATCAAATAAGTTATTAAATTATTTTTTCATAAAAGTTATTTATCCATAGTCATTTAATTATCCTCCGGCTGATACGAAACATAAGGCTAAAACGGCCGATTTCAACCCACAATTGTGTGCGCATACACAAGTACACTGTTTAGTACCCTTCCCTCATACTCTGATTTCGCGGATGTTCATGGGCGACGTTGATTACTTTCCATCAGATGTTTGCTCCATCGCTTGCTCGTTTGTTCGCCTCTAGCATAAAAAAATAGGACATCAACGTCACGCGACCGGGTAAGTGTCGGGCGTTGGACCAACGCATTCACGCGCTTTCTAAGTGTCGAGAACGCCAACTTCCAGAGTAGCTGACGCAGCGAATTTGTTACCGGGAAACTCAGGTCAGACCGAACCCGGGACCTGAAGTGCAGGCGTCGATTAGTTTACGACTATAGTCAATAGTCATGGTTTCTATAATTATTATCGTTTTTTCTATTTTTATTGCAGCCAAGAGGCTTACAAAACCCGAGCACGTCTATTTCTTTTTTCTAATGTCAGATATCGTGTGTAATTTCGCTATAAAAAGCATTGAAGGCAAAAACATCCAACATGTTTTAATTTCCACAAAAAAATATAAAAAGTACGTTTATACAATGTAATATTTAACGTGGAGGAGCGAAATATGAAATACCTGAGCATTTCTGTGGACAAAGCCGAGATCATTATTCACGAAATCTTCATACATTAAATCAAAGGCGGTAACATTAATCCAACCAGCACAAAGTCGGAATGGCTGCCAGCGTCCTGTCTCACGGCTTGCAGCAGGTACCCCCACATTCCCGTCCGGGTGACCAACTATCTTTTGTGTTAAAGGACGTTCCGTTTTTAAAGAATCTTTTGATCGCGTCCTCTTTCAGCTGCGTCCAGGAGTCTCGGACGTCAAGATCGTCGTCGTAGACTACAGACTAATGCTGCCGCAGTCCACTGCTGGACATAGGGTACTCCAAATGTTCGCCGGTTAAATCCATCCTCGTCTATTCAAATCTAGCTCCTGTGAGCAATCTCACGCAAATTGTCACTCGGCATCGGCGGCACCTACTAGTAGTATAGAATTTGATTTGTCTTGATCCGGAATTATTAAAATATAAAAAAAATGGAATAAGAAGAGAGATAAAAGTTCACCTAGTCCAAGGCGACATATCTTATCGTTTGGTGAATTTATTGTACACTAGAATCACCCTTAAACACTTCTTTATTTATTTTTTATGAGATATGGTCAGACAAGCAGAGGCAGTTATTACCTCCGCCCATGGACACCTTCAACACCCATAAGAGTCACAAGTGCGCCGCCGATTGTAATAGGAAGAAGTGTGTGACTCCGTAATAAGGTACCATGACTTACTCGTACCGTCTAATTACTACTAATGGTACCATTCATCTTTGGTGGTCATCTTTTCTGAGCCGATTTGTACTGGAAATTAAGCAAACAAGGTTGGTTGTCCTACTCCCGTCCGAAAGGAGAAAATCTGTTTAATTAATAGTCCAAACGTTGGCTGAGCTCCCAGGATTTCAGTTTTTTGTCGCCAAATACACGATATTCCAATGAAAGGATTATCTCTAATGCTGCATACACGCTGTGTACTTTAAAAAAATATGTTTTTTTTTTCATTAAATGGGCTAAAGCTGCATTGTATTGCTGTTGAATTTTAATTATAATTTTGCGAAACATGCGACTAGCAGGGCTGTAATAAAAGCTCTCATAAAATATAAACATTACCAATAACTAATACGTAATAATAATTCAAAGTGGCGATTTTTTAACCGACATCATAACAGGAAGAGGTTCTCAATTCGACTGATTTTTTTTGTGTGTATGTTATTCGATATCTTCGAGAATTGTAAATACAATTTCCAAATTATTATTATTATGTTCCAACCGCTATAAACCTAACTTAGTCCGTTTGGCATCAAATCTGGGTCTGTTGATGGGATACCAAGGAAATCGGAGTCAGCCCCCAAATTGAATAGGTACGTAGGTACAATGTTTTAAGTATTCAAGTATTGGCTTCTAGTACTCATTTTCTTGATGACCCATTTAGCGCAGTCATTTGTACGCCGATTGAGGTGCAAGGATCGCGAGTTCGATTCCCGCACAAACAAAAATGTGTGTTGATGAAACAGATAATTGTGTTAGTTCTGGGTGTTTGTGGTACCTTCATTGTTTCTGGTTTCCATAGTACAAGTGAGAACCTTATTTTGGGACTAGGATAATATATGTGATGTTGACTCAATTTATTTATTATTAATTACATCATCATAATTTCAGCCAATTGACGTCCACGGGTAATGTTCCCCCAATGTTCTCCACACAGATCGGTCCTGTGCCGCCCGCATCCAATGGATTCCCGCAACCTTCATCATTAATATTATTAATTTATTTATCTTATATTGCTGAGCTGATGACGGAAGGTGTAACACCTTAACATATAAGATAATTTTTGATCACATTAACTCTTACAATTTCATAGCACAGTAACTCATGTAGGTAGTCCTTACTGCAGGTATAATTTTTTCTACTGATTAACTCTTCAATAACAAGCGCAATTGCTGGAATAGCATGTTTATGTATTTTATTTGGCGCAAGTGGGCTTATAGAGCGTCCCCCCTCACTTTATGATGATATTTCCGACTTTCCCTTTCGTCAGAAAAAAAGTAGAAAATAATATGAAATGTTAAAAAATTATTTCCAATGTAGATACGCCTTTAGTTAAACATCAGAAAACAAGACGTTTCCTAAAGTTTTTATAACATGGATAACTGGGAATCTGTTTTTAGCTTACTAACTGGTGAGTTGGTCAATTGCAGATTCATTTTAACCATCATTTTACGAAAATAAAATTGCAGACTTATTTAAACTAAAAAATTGCCAGCGAACTGAATGAGACGAAGCAATTAGGTATATCTACGTCCTGCCCAGACGCAGTCACTTAGGTAGTAGAAAATCAATTGTTTTTGGCTTTAAAAAGGACATTTGGGCAGGACGACTCTAAAATAAAACATTAAGTAATTTCACATAAGTAAATCTTGACCTGAATTACATTGAATTGACGGTGGAAGAGCCACGCTTCAGCATGAATGGGCCGGCTCGACCGGAGTGATAACCACGGCCTCACAGAAAACCGGCGTGAAGCAGCACTGTGCTGTGTTTAGCCGTGAGAGTACGGGAGCCCCAATCCTTTGATTTAAAGGTTGGCAGCGCACTTGTGACTCCACTGATGTCGCAGGTATCTATGGGCAGCGGTCCCTTACCATCAGGTGGTTCGTCTGCTCGTCTGCCACCGATCACATAAAAAACATCAGTATGGCTATTTGCTACCATTTAAAAGCGCAAATGGCAGTGAACTTGCTTCTCACTTCGTGGTTTCTAAGACAGAATATTACAGAGTGTATCTGTGAACATTTACATCCCTCTAACCACGTGTTCTTCCAACCATTCTGAACAACATTTGTTCAATGACTTTTCAAAATTCATCGAACATTTTTTCGACTGCCCATGCAAAATGACCAACTCACGTGACCGAATTTGTATGAAAAGTGGACATTTTATCATGCGAATTTCCAAAAGTGATATCACAAATTTTGTTTATAATGGTTAGTAGAACACGTAGTTAAAGGGATGTAAATGTTTACAGATACACCCTGTATTATTATAAAAAAGAAATGTTTTCTGTAAGGGTATGTAACGAATGAACTCAAAACTATTGAACCAATTTTAAAACAACTTTCACCGTTACAATATCACACTATGCCTTATGAATTGCACGCTATATTTTACTAAGGTAAAGTCTTATCCAAAGGTCTTATCCCATTTAGTAAATATACATTAGTCCTCGCGGGCAACTCTTGTAAGTTTATTCACTCAACCGTAATTGTAATTATTAGTATATTTTAGCGTGAGTAGTTTTTGCATTATTTGTATTCAACTTAACAATAATTTTAGGATAAGACAGTTCTTATCCTAAATACAGTTAATGTCTCCAACTTAACTATAGTAATAGGTAACAAAACTCAATGGGTAGCATAAGTAGGACTGTATCTAATAGCAGACCTTAAATACAAACATAACACATGGTAAAAAAATCTAGAAAGTAGTACACACATAGTAATGAAAGGGATTCCACTTGCATCACCCGGAGATACCTTTACTACATAGTGAGCCATGCAATGATTACACCAAGATGGCCGCTCCACTCGGCTCGGCCTCTATTACATCATATTTGATACTATTTCCGTCTCGCCAGACAGGTGGATGAAAGGTGACAACAATATTAGATGACATGAAAGGTATTGCGCCTGATAATATTTTGTGTCGATAAGGTCAGCCTTACAATATGAAAGTCAGGGTCACGTCAAATACATCCCACCCATACTGTTGACTGTTGTAACTAAAGAAATAAATAAATAAAATAGCATTGAAGAGCTTTATTAAGCAAATTTATTATATAGCAAACTGTTGGAATATGTCGGATGACCCAAACACAGCGTGTCGGCTGATGCAATTAGAAACTTTTTAAATTAATAAGTATTGATTGGAGCGAGGGTTGCGAGTTCAGTCTCCGCGCAGTATAAACATTTATGTGCATGAACATGTCTGTGTGTTTTCCATGTAGTATAGATAGATAGATAGATACTCTTTATTGCACAACATACAAAACTTGAAAGCCAGATATACAGAGATACAATGTACAATTTAGGCGGTCTTATCGCTGGGAGCGATCTCTACCAGACAACCTTCAGGTAAAGGACATTAGATAGAAGAGGGGAGGGTGGTGCAATCCTTTTGATTTTGAATATTGATTAAGTAAATTATAGTATAAATACATATATCTAGATAATAAAGAAATAAATAAACACGTTATCATACACTAATATATATTTATGAAAAAAAAATATGATGATTACTGTCGTTAATACTCTTGACTTTTAACATCATTTATTCTTTTGATTGCATCGGGTTCCTTATTTATCTTCAAAGCTAGTTGTTAAGTGAGGTGCACGTAGGTGCAAGGATGCCAGGAAGCCTTTTCGAGAAGCGGAGCGATAGCGCCAATTTAGAGCAACAAAGGGGGTGGTAGTTACCGGCCAACTATAGAGCAGAGTTATTCTGAAACCTGTAGCTAACTTTTGGCAGAGGGTTCTACAGCACCAGAGAAAATTCCGAGGAAAACTTGTAGTAAAATGGTTTCTTTTTTGTTCTCTTATTATTTAAATAGATCAGGAGACGTATCACTTATCTACTACTATAATAGTCGGTAAATGTTGCTTGACTAATATGACAGCTATTATTGTTATCACAGAAAAATTATCTTTAGATGAGTAGTAATAATGACTGCCTCAGTCGCGCAGTGGTGAGTGGGTCGCACCTTAAAGCGACGGTTGCGCAAGAGGTCCCGGGTTCGATCCCATTGTCGGACCAATAATTTGTACCTAAGTTTTCGGTAAGAAATTCGTAGTGTCAACCCGGAGTCTGGAAGTCGGCTGAGTATGTACCCCCGTGCCTTGGAAAGCACGTTAAGCCGTTGGTCCTGCGCCCAATCCCTCTCCGGTCGTGTCGCGCTGGTGTTCCATCGGAAAGATTAATTTTATTATGGCTCTACCCGAAGATAATTCGCCAATGTCAAGTAACTTATTGAGAATAAGTAGGTAGTCAACAGTCGAAGTCAAAGTCACAGTCACTCAATAAAACACCGGTGTTTTACGTTTTATCGACCTACGGATTCAGCGGATATCACTCTAAAAGCAATCGCGGGTTTTAAGACTCTATAGGTCCAAGCAAGTTGTCACGAGACAACGCACTCGACACACAATATCAGTGTTAAAAACAATACAATCCAAAGATTCTCATTATTAGGATCACTTTGCGGCACTTCACTGCACAAATAAACACCAAATTTGAACACTAAAAAGCACTAGACACTAATTTAAAACCTTTGAATAGCATCAACCCATGCGGCTTGTTTTAGCCCTACCCGCCGAATCCCTGGTTTAAAGATAATCCTTACGATCATTGAAATAAAAGTCCAGTGACATCTGTCATTCTATGTAATCAAGCTATATTTTACGGACTATATGAATAGGCAGAAAGTTTCTTGAGAAACAGTTTTGACTACCGGACATCAGAAAGATGGGGATGGAATTTGGTCACGTAGGAAAATAGTGTTAATTCAAACTCCTATAAAACTTAATGTACAGTCAACTCTATAGTATCTTGATAAACGAATGATTCTTGTTAAATACTTCTAACAGTCAAGTCAGCATCAGAAAAATTGTAAGTAGGTATGTACCTAAGTAACACATTTCCTCCCCTCTCTTATCCATGCCGTGCCCGACAGGGTCATTTCACTAAGTACTTCTTACCTTAGTATGGCAAACATAGTTCAGCGGTTTTCATTAAATGGAGCTTGTAAAAAGCAGATGTAGCTTTAAAAAGCAATCAAACAATCTCCTCAATGACCTCAAGCCGCCTGTCCACATCAGCAATTCTAA
This sequence comes from Marasmia exigua, assembly GCA_019059595.1. Taxonomy (NCBI): domain Eukaryota; kingdom Metazoa; phylum Arthropoda; class Insecta; order Lepidoptera; family Crambidae; genus Marasmia; species Marasmia exigua. The sequence goes on from CM032483.1 coordinate 5,904,963, forward strand.
AAAAAGATGGAAAATAAGTCAGAGGTCTAGAATGTTTTAGAAATTTGGTTAAATATCAAAAAAAATAGATACTTTATATAACAGTCTCCCAGACAGATTCTTGAAGGCGGTCGTACTGCATAACCGTTGAGTATTGGCCGTTTTCCTCTAGGTGGCGCTAGCACTGGTTAGCCGACTGATGCCTCTATCTCAATATATATTAGTAACTCTATGGTGCAAGACAGGGTCCATAATTGTACTGTACTATATTTATTACCACCTTTTGTAACATTATGGAGAGTTATAAAGAATATAAATATGAATATTGACCACCATATCACAGAATAACAATTGTATATATATAACATGACACATGACCATTGAGAAATGAAAAAAATGCGTATAATAAACCGAAGGGAAAATATGTTAGGTAGTGCTACTAAATTAATTTAATATATAATAAATGGCAGTTTAATTGGGCTTCCAACTTAAAATTTCAGTCTGTTTATCCTGTATTCAGTTAACACTGATGAGTTTTCTCTGTTTCCGTCTTGTTTCAAAAATAGAAGACGGCGGCTAATCGTGTTGTCCCTGCGCAGACGGCGTGCCGCGTCGGTGGCGCCCTCTGTCCCAATTTGTCGCGTACGTGTACAAAGCTCGAGCAAATGCGGCGTGGATGTGGGAGGAGTGAACCATCTTCGCTTTAACTGTGGCAATTCCATTATCTGAATCTTCATGGTGCAGTGCGACAAGGTTGCCCTCCTCCTTCTTTTTTCCTCTCTCATTCCTTTTAGCTGACAAGCAAGTTAATCACAAGCACAACTTATTATATTCACTCATAGTAAGTGCGATACAGGTCTCGAGCCTAGTGCAATAACTAATGTTACTCGATACTTGTGCTTTCATGAAATAACCATTTTTTTTAATTTGGAAAGTATAGTCATTACATTGAAGAGACTGCCGTTGGGCTTTCGCAACCCTTAGACAGGGGAAGCAGACCAACTGGATCACGGTTATACGTTCAGAATCATTTTCTCAAAAATTGTAGATAGGGCCAATATTTTGAAAAAGTACGCGAGGTTTCCTCACGATGTTTCCATCACACATGTTTGCACATGCACATGCATGCCTGCTTGTGGGGGAGGCACATGCCTCAAGTGCATCATCAGATATGAACCGCGCCCCCACGTATGCGTATTGCGGCAATGTGGTGTTGAACGAAAAATGAAATTGACACGGGGTTTTTGTACTGCAAACTTGCTAAAGAGAAGTATCAAACACTAAAATAATGTAACACTTTCTAGAATATCAGAAAAAACAAATAATGTCGCACTGTATGCACTGCCAACGGAAACAATGGTGTCCATACCTCCGACGTGAGACCGACATAAAACAGACCCTGTGATGTGTTTCGTGAGGGTACTCGAGAGATCCAAAAAAGATTGGCAACGCACTTGCTTCCATTGATATCTATGGGAGGTAGACCTGGCAAAAGCGTATCTTTCAAAAGATTGGAACATTTGCATCTGGATCAGTGCAGAGATGCGGAACAGTGAATTATGATTCATTTAGCTCATTCGGATCATTCGGCTCATTCAGATCGTTCAGCTCACTCGGTTCATTCAGCTCATTGGACATCATTTAGATCATTCAGCTCATTCCATTCACTCGGACTCGATATCCATTTAAGTCAAACGATACATTTGGAGCGAACATTAGAAATTCGGAACAGTGTATCATTTGGCTGAGTCAGATCACTGAGTCATTTCAGTAAAGAGTTACACACGTCTAGTGGGAGGCGGCAACCGCTTACCATCAGATGATCCATCTGCTCTTCTGCTACCTAAGGCCGTACTGCCTACATATGAGCTACTGCAGTGACTTCTTGCTGCGGTTGTATCATTATACTGAGGCTGAATCTTATTGGCCGCAAGGTAAAATGTGTTAAGGTCAATTGATGGTAAAATGTATTAACGTCAAAATTGTTAAAAAGAGTTTAAGACCAATAAATGTAAAAATAATTAGGCTTTCTATGAGTAGTTCACGGATTAGTTTTCTGGGCTGTGAGTCTCGAGGGCGGGCGCTAACGACGGCGGAACGTGTCCAATGAGCAGGCTCGTGGACGCTGCAATTCTATTTAATACGTGTCTGCGAGTCCAAGAGTTGATTTTAAACTAATAAGTTTATCTCCCTCGCCTTATCGTGTCTTGTTAGCTTTATACAAATTAAATAGCGCACTGTAATAGAGTTGGTTAACATGAAAGATTTGTGGTCGGATTTCCGTAATAGAATATAATTTTTGAATGTTTAAAATAGTTCTTGCATTTTTTCTGTCTGGTCCCTGGACAATCATTCGTGTGATTAATGCTGGTGTTTGTTTAGTGGCTGGCTGTGTACGGGTTTCTTTTCTCCGGGTGTAAAACCTTTTTCTTTAAAACCTCATACACACAGAAAACCGTCGTGAAGCAGCACTGTGCTGTGTTTCGCTGCGTGAGTGAGGGTACCGGAGGCCCAATCCTGGGGAAAGAGCGGTTTAAAGGTTGGTAGCGCACTGGTGTCGCGGGTGTCCATGGGTGGCGGCAATCGCTTATCATCAGGTGATCCGAATGCTCGTCTGCCACCAATGACATAAAAAAAAACCTTTTCATTAACTATTGAGTGAAAGGCCCTCCGATACCCTGACTCACTCGCCGAAACACAGCACAAGCACTGCTTAACGCCAGTTTTATGCGAAGCCGTGGTCGAGCGGGCCCATTCATACTAAAGCTTGGCTTTCCCACAGTTTTACGCTCTTACTTAAGTTAAATTTTATCATTGCCGTCATATCAAAGAATGTTGTGAGGGAGAAAAGACTCCTCCCTCCATGTTTTTAATAAAACTACCAATGTTTTAAGTTCAATTACTTAGTCGGGAGTAATTACCAGCGCAAGTGGAGTCGGGATAACTAATAAAACTTGCAGTCGTAACGTGGAGGAATTATTCCAACTTAAACTTCTCTACTACTTTGAAAAATACGTTCTCTAGGGTTCAGTAATATGCAAAATTAAAATATAGAGCATCAAAGATATTACAAACTTAAATAATATATATTAAAATAATAACATATTATTTTTCAAGCAGAGGACTAAAACAACATCATCATCATCATCATCATCAGCCCATTTAAATCCCCACTGCTGGGGCACGGGCCTCCCTCAATCACATGAGGGGTAATTGCCATACTCACCACGCTTGGCAGACGGGTTGGCGAGGGTTTTGATATAAATGCAGAGTTTTCCTTCTCTGGGTGCTGATGATCATGCCAGCAGCTTTACCTTAGTCGCCTTTTACGACACCTCGGTAAGAGTGAGGGTGGCCTATTCTAGTCTGCCGGGGACCACACGGCGAAACAACAACAACAAAACAACATCAATAAGTAATAAAAATTAAAACATTCAGGTAACGTAAACTATGCGCTTACGAGAAATATATACTTAAACTTTTCGAATTGTACACAACTCTTTGATAACCGTATGAACTGTTTAGCTAATGTTTATAAACGTCAAATACCATCGTAAAAACCAGCGAGAAGCAGAACTGTGCTGTGTTTCGCTGCGTGAGTGGGGGTACCGAAGGATGGTTTGAAACTACGGAACCTTACACTGAGCGCGACTGGGACTCTTGGCCCTTTTTTGCATTTGATCTTTAAACTTGTTTTTTGAGCTATGAGTTTTTATCCGAGGCTCCATTTGTCGGAAATGAGAAATACGTCTTTTTTCTTTTACCGATATCTTGCAGCTTTTGCCGAGTTCATTAATGAAACAACGCAAAATTGGCCAAAAAACTTAACAGTATTTTTGAGCTATATATTTTCATATCATGTTTTTATGTAAGTACCTCATGACCCCAAAGTAAGTCACAGAAGGTCTTGGTGTTTAGAAGAAAGCGAATAGTCATCAGAATAGATGAAGAGAAGAAAATCAGTATCTATAAACCTTGGAGCGTAAAAAAGATCTGCTACGATAAGTGCCACCTTTAGATGTTATATCTTTAAAAACATTGAAAGACATTAATTTTTCTTAATCTCTCTAGGTCCTCTGGAAGATTATACAAATCACTCGTAAAACGACAGTACCTATTACGTTATACTGTCAGTAATGTGGTACTTCAAAAAAGCTATTAGGGTTTTATGAACAAAACTCCAACGTAGACACTAGCACATACTTAAGTGCCTCGCAAACTACCTAGAAACACTAATACAAAAATATGGTCCTACGATGACATAAATTATATTTAACGGGTTAAATTTTCCTTGGTAAGTTAACACTTAGTACATAGAATGAATTGTTCACTGCACCCGAATGAATAGCTACATCTCTTTCCGACTACATTACGGCCGATCGGTATAACAATCCAACCAGTTTAGCTGGACATTTCTCTCTGCAATTGAAGGAGATGAAGATGATAATGAGGAGAAGGAGGAGGGCGAAATGATTGGATGAGGGTGAGGATAGAGTGACAATGATGATAGCCAAGGAAACCACTTGAACACAGCACTGGTATATAGGTACATATAATGGAGACAGTTTCAGGTTGTTAACGACTGAACTGGTAAAAAAGGTTGACGCACTTATACAGGGTGTAAAAAGACCCTTAACGAAGCCGGCGTCTACGCACTCAGACCATTAAAACAAGTCTTAGAACAAAAAAATATTGATGGGAAACGAAGTTGATTTTTTGGTGTCAATTTTAATCCTATAAACGGACAACGCCATGAACTGCGTACACCGGACCGCGCCGCACGCGCGCCTTCACACCCCCCGCCCCGCCCCGCTCTCAAACATTACATTGCGGGCTGTACGTTTTGAAGCCATTTTTCCCTGGAAATTACTTAAAATTTTGAACAAGTTTCTTTGGACTAAAATTAGGTAATAATGTTTAAAATTTATTTACATCAAAATCTTGAGATTTTTATTTTGACTTTGACCTTCAATGACTTGGAAAGTATTGAGTTCCCAGGTATGGTCTGGAAGAAAAAAAAGGTCCTGATGATGTGCTGAATACGTGAGTTTCGGCTTCGTTAAGGGTCCTTTTACACCCTGGATACTAGCTAACTTTCTTTTAAGAATAGATAATTTTGAATTACATAAAATAGTATAGTGGCCAAAGAGGTGGTAGTGATCTGAGGTGGTGGTCAGTAGTGGTCGCCAACAGTAATACTATTGCTGTGTGGTTACTATAGTGGCGTCACCTGTCCATTGTTTGGTTACCGTGCGATGTGCTTTGTAAAGCAACTCAAGTTTGAAATAGCGGTCGCTGTCAAAATATGTCAATTACGCCCCAGCTGAGACGCTCAAGAACATTGCGTATCCCTTCGCCTTTAAGTAAACCTTAGCACTTATTTACACCCTAATCATAAAATGCCAAGTCCCCCATCTCGTGTTTATTCCCGCGAATTCCCATACATTCCCGATATCTCCCGGACCACTTCCCAACACACATTAGTTATCCAAGACGTCCCAGAGCATCCAACATTATAATGTGTCTTTGGAGAGTTTGAGCGCACCTCGCCGGCTGTTTGTCACCGCAGAAGCTTTAAACTGGCCTTTATACTGTGATGCTACAGTGTGAATATAATAAATGGCTTGACGTAACTTTATGTACCTACTCTTAAGGGTCGGTGGTGAAATAATATAGGGTCGGGATCGCAACACTTCCCCTGAGAATACTACTGGTGAGCTACTGACAACACACACTCAGATGCACATATTACCATCCATAGCGTATTTTTTATAAAAGTTAGCGTCTAAAAATGATGAATAAGATCATTTTTATTTTATTTAAGGTTCTAAGTTTAAAAATTACAAACTTCTATACATACAGCATTTCACTCACTATTTTTACCGTCATAAGGTGATTTTTCAAAAACGTTTAATTGTGTCACTTTTTAGTTCGAAGTTATAAGTCTAAAAATATATAATATGACGACCCGTTTGGAACAGTGGTAGTGAACGCTGCCTTTGGTCCAAGGGTTGCGGGTTCGATCCCCGCACAATACAAACATTTGTGTGCATGAATATGTATGTTTGTATGGGTCTGGGTGTTCCCTATGTATTATAAGTATGTATTTACAAAAGAAAAGTATTATATGTATATATTTGTAATTCCGCTGTTGGTTCTGATATCCGTAACACAGGTGCTTGAGCTACCTATCTCGGAGTCAGATCAATGTATGTGATGTTGTGAAATATTTATTATTATTATAAAATAAAAATTTTCGCCATTCTACTCATATAAAGGTGACGGACTACATACAAACGTTTAACCCCCTTTTTACTCCCATAGGGATTGAATTTTTAAAATCCCAAATTTTGGACTGTGCGTTCCAAGTCACTAAGTCATACAGATTCTACTTTTACAGATAACTATAGATTATTACCAACCATGGAAACTTCTCGATCTGTCCGAAAATTCCAAGTTTGGTTGCGGAATTGTTCTTAGATCGCATTTTGTAATATGGCGGTAAGTAGGTATTTAAACATTATTGACGAATTAAACAGTAAATATTTTAATCGACATTCTCAAACCGCACTGTGTAAATCCACCAACAATGAAGCCAGTCGACTGACGCTAAATCTCAACAGATTTACAGCTTACAGCACGCAGGACTTCGCCGCGAGTACTTTACTCGTCCGGGATGTCCGGCATAAACCCTGGACACTAAAGTAGTCCGGTGTGAAGCGTCGTCCGGAAACAGTCCGGCGTCCGGCGCCGACGACGGACGTAATTCCCACCAGATTTACAACCGACGGTTATATTGACATCCGCGATATTTACGACTTGCATCGATCGGCGTTACGCGTGGCTAAAAGAAAATTGTGTGGTAGTAAGATAATGAAAAGGTGTACTTTATTAAATTTCAGTAGGTTATTTTGTATAATGCCGACAACACATCAGTGACCTCTGTGATCTCGCAGATGTTCATGGGAGGCGGCGATTTATAGATAAGATATGATAAAAACATTTGTTGGTTCTACACACACGACACACAAATAAAAAAAACAAACTGGCGAAATGCAAACAAAAGTAAAAAAAAGAAAAAAAAAGTACAAACAAATTTAAGTAATTCGGCCGGGCAATATATACATTGTGTCCAGGTGTGTCGCGGTGCGTAACAAAAAGGAGCTCAATCAGCTAAATTCACGACTTAAGAAGTCGTGGCTTAGGACTTAGTTACCATCAAATGACCTGCCTGCTCGTTTGTCACTTCTAGCGTAAAAAAACGCCATTATTTATAGCGTTTGTTTATTATAATTAAATACTAAATATTTATTTTTTATGTGATGGTGCTAGACGAGCAGACGGATCATCTGATCATCTAGCGGATATTTCACACGCGATAGCATCCATTGCTAATGCGATTATTCACGCCCTTTAATTTTCACGGACATAAGACGAGTGCTGCTATGGTGCAGTGGCTAAGGAGTTGCACCCTAGCGTGGAAGGTACAGGGTTCTATTCCCGGTTGGGTCATATTAGAAAACTAAATCTTCTAAATTATCTCAGGCCTAGACGTACATGAAGATCCTCTCATCTATCGAGCTATCGTCATCTATTGGCGACAATCATCGCCGCTCATTAACATCCGCGAAATCAGAGAGATCACTAATGCGTTGCCGGCCTTTTTAAAAAGAAGTACGCTCTTCTCTTGAAGGTCCTTAAGTCGTAGCCGTCGATTATTATTGTTTTATTAGTAACGTGAAAGAAACACCAAGCATTGAAACTTTTACTCTCTGCCTATCGAAGTGTAGCCCTCGATCATGTTAAATAATTAAATTAATCGTTTTTCATACTAAACAACATATTTAATAACGGATAAATAGATAGATATTCTTTAAATGCACAAATACAAAATATAAGTATGATACAACAACAATAGACGGTACAATACTAATAACTTCCCAATGAGGCTGAGTGGGGGCCATTTATGTTGGAGGTCACAACACACAATATACTATTTGCACTGCCTGGTTATTAGTACTCATTATTTTGTTTTTCCTTTGTTTTGTTTTTATTTTCTGTATCTATTTTGTTTTTCTTTTTGTTTGTTTGTTCTTTTGTAACTAATGTTGTACTCGTATGTAGTGTTGTGATGTCCAAAATAATAAATTTTTCTTTCTTTCTTTCTTTCTTTCAATAGTTATTGACTTAGTTCCAATTTTATATATGTAATTTTGCTATCATTATACTGGTCTTACCACAATCGAAATGTTAGATTGATTGTTGTGAAAGCCCATTATTATTGAAAAAAGTTTTAAACAGATTATGTCATACTTTTAATACTTCGTGCAAGAAATCCAGGTTATGCTAATTACATTCGAAGCTTCCAACATTAATTTTCTATTACTATGGTAAATATCTTATTCAGCTCCAGCAAGAAAGCTTTCTCGGGAGTGAAACAGCATTTTTTAGTTAAGACTTAATTGGAAATGCATAAGAAGTTTTTGCTGAGACGAAGTTCACTGAACAGTGACATTGGTTTTCTTTTCTCTACTTTCGGATTATTTTTCCATCAAAGTTTTATTATTATCATAGAATTGTTATGATTCTTTGATTATAATCACCAATAAAATATCTTTCATGTAATAATCTGAATGATATATAGAAAGTTAAGTGCGTTAGAAACATAAACCAATAACGGTTTACGAAGATTACACAAAATGAACAAGCTTAATATTTTTATGTTGTTCTTGCCTCTGAACAATTTAACATTATTTTTAGTTCCACTAGTAATAATAATAGCTTCGCTTGGATTCCAAGCGATTACTGCTACCGCGGCCAATCTCAATGATTAGCTAAGTACGCAGGATATATTATAGTGCTCAAGTGTGTGCGCAAACACAAGTGCACTCTCTATTCCGTTACCCTCATATTCCGATAGGACACTAGGGTGACACGATCGGAGAGGGAGTAGGCGTAGCACCAACGGCTTAACGTGCTTTCCAAGGCACGGGGGTACAAGACCACCAACTTCCAGGCACCAGGCTGACACTAAGAATTTCTTAACAACATAGGTACAAATTTTGGGCTCGGTCCGGAATCGAACCCGGGACCTCTTGCACAGCCGATGTTTTATAGTGCGACCCACTAACCACTACGCCACCGAGACAGTCGACTAAGAATTAGACTTCAAAGGATTTCCAAAAACTGCTGAAGAAATTTAACTTCATTTTCTAGCTAATGTAAACCTATATTTGTATACACCTTCTCTTCATTACTATACAATCGCTACTATTGGTGGGAATATTCAATTTATCCTTTAATTAAGCCCGGGAGCTGGGTCACTGTTTAACGTTTAAACTTTGATAACCGAACTCCTGTCCCATCGTAGTCACCGCACCAAAACTCCAACAGAAACTGCTTGATATTCCGCAACGAATACAGGGTGTTGATGAAGTCGCACCCTGACCGCTGTCGCCGCGCTGGAAGTTTTCACATCCTGCAATGTGCGGCGCGCAGTATGTGCCCGCGAGCCACTAAATACTCGCACAGTGCCGGGGTTCAAAATACTAAGAACACCTCTCGAATTTTACGCAACTGCAGTAAAGAATCGGTTGTGATTCTAATATCTATGATTCATTTTCATGATCTATGATTCTAATGTAATCCTTGTCGTTGTCTAAATTGAACTCTTTGCATTAGTATATTAGCTGTCGGTGAAGCGTTAGTTCAAGTATAATATATCAATCATAAACGCTCTGCTTGAAAAACGTTCCCCTGAAAACTAAGTTTTTGTGACTATCTTTTTTTTTTCTTTGGTCAATAGGCTAACGCTTGACCACAATCGCACATGATGGACAGCGACGATGAGGTCTAGGATGATACGCGTTTGCCTAAAAGATGCCTGTTCACTCTTGCTTTAAAGATGCCCTGATTATAGTGGTCAGGAAAAACAGATCTCGGCAGAGAGTTCCATTCCTTAGCCGTCCGCATTATAAATGTGGAAGCAAATCGCTTCGTGCGGATAAGGGGTATTTCTACCACATAAGGATGAAAGCACTCGCCGCGCCTTGTCGTCCGATGATGGAATGGGCTGGGGGGGATCAAATTATGTAGAACCTCCGCACACTCCCCGAAATGAATCCGGTAGAAGACCGAGAGGCATGCCACTCGTCGGCGGTGGTCCAGGCTCTGCAGGCCAGCTTCGGAGAGTGCGTCATCATCGATGAGCCTCTTCGCACGTCGCTCTATTGAGTCCAGAGCGTCTAACTGATACCGGGCAGATCAGATATCTCCTAGGCAAAATTAAAAAAAAAAGAATAAAAAAATCGAAAATATCGTTATTGTTTACTACAGGTAGTTGAGCCCTCTAAATGAAAAATGAGCCCTCTATTTTTCTGTTATCTACTATCCCTAAATATACCGAGTGCGGGCAAGAGTCCCGAGTCTGTCTACGACTGTATCGGGCATCGGCGTATACACGACGACGTAACCGATAAATATTTATGAACAAACTTATTTAATTTGGGGCGTTCTGTGTCGGGGCACCCGGGGCCAGGGGAGGGGGGCACTAGCGGACAACTTACAGTTTAGAATAATGCCGTCGCTTTGTCAGCTGTCTTGGAAGGCCGCTTTTGTCGTCGCGGCTTTTTCCAAAGAAACTTCTCATAAAACACCACCACCACCGGTTGATTTAGATAGTATTTCAGTATTAGAAATTTATCTCTGAAAATTTGTTTTATATTTAACTTAACACCCATGGATGCGGGTGGCATAAAACCGACACTAAACGCCATACCAATACTGGAGCCTTGATGAGGCTAATTTGAGGACCCGATTGAAACAGTGGTAGTGAACGGTGCCTCTTATACAAGGGTTGCGGGATCGATCCCCGCACAATACAAACATTTGTGTGCATGAACATGTTTGTTTGTATTGGTCTGGGTGTTTTCTATGTATTATAAGTATGTAATTACAAAAGAAAAGTAATATATGTATAATATTTGAAATCCCACTGTTGATTCTGATATCCATAACACAGCTACCTATCACGGAGTCAGATCAATGTATGTGATGTTGTGAAATATAAAAAAAAAATGTCCAGCTTGGCAAAGCATCACTACAGAAACCCGTCTCTGTCTAACTTGTCTTGCGAGAACAGGAAACAGGAATTGTTGAAACGCCGCGAGAGTCTAAAAATTACAATCTAATCTTTTTTTTTTCATATTGAAGAATCATTAGCAGGATATTTGTGAAATTTGAAGACACATACATATCTATTAATACTATTTATAAAGACCTCATTCTAACAGACAGCCGCAAGGCTTATAGGTAATCAGAAAACTCGAAACGCTTGCGTGATTTAATCCACATCTAGCGCCATCTAATGAATCAAAGTTGAACTAATGTTTCGAAACGAAGTGAGGGTAGGTCACTAGTTTCTGTATAAAAATAATGTGCGAAATCAATTATTTTAGTGATAATATGCTCGTTTTAGATTTTTCCACAAGTTATTTTTTTGATGGAGTATAGTAAATTCTATCGTGTAACGAATAATCACGTTTTCTAGACAATATCCTCGAATATATTGGATATTTTTTTTCAAGACCAAAAGTGATATTAGTTACCTAAAAGTTCGATCTCTGCAAACCGTTCTTCTGCTCTTCACCGAGATAGATGACCTTATCAAACAAAAACTTTATAAATAAATGTAATAACCTTATTACATAAAAGTCATTGCTATTCGGGTGATTCCCTAGGATTTCATTACATTTGACACAACAAATACACTTTTATTTTAATCAGTTCTTTATTGCTCATACTTAGGTTTACTGCTTTAATAAATTTAGCTTTGAAGACAGAACAGACTGAGTTACATTTGTCTTCACGATATTAATAAAATTTATTTCCAGTCTAATGTGTATTAATATAAATTCTTCATGTCAAAAGTTAATTTATGCTTCTAATAATAGGGACGGAGTTATAATAAAAAATATAAATGGAAAATGTGAACTATTTTTTAACAATAAAACTGTCTGTATAAAATATGGTTCAGATAATTGGAATACGTATTCGATGTGCTAGCACTTTCTATGAATTAAATAAAAATGTTGACTAATATAAATTGCCTTGTTATAATGACTTTATCGTACCTTCATACCTGAAAATGCAGCAACTTGTATCTGAAAATAAAACCAATCTGAGTTCAATACCTTTTTTGCTATTGCAAAAAAGTGTCTAGTATAATTTATTTGGCTGTGGGAATGGGCCGGAGTGATAGCACGACCTCAGAGAAAACGCAAAGCAGCATTTGCGCTGTGTTTCGCCAAGTGAATGAGGGTAACGGAGGCCCAATCCCGGGGAAAGGGGGGTTAGAGACACTTGAGACTCCACTGGTGTTGCAGGTACGAGTACTCATATATGTCTATCATCATTTCAGCCAATGGACGTCCACTGCTGGACATAGGCCTCCCCCAATGTTCTCCACACCGATCGGTCCTGTGCCGCCCGCATCCAATGGATTCCCGCGATCTTCACCAGATCGTCGGTCCACCTTGTAGGAGATTGATTGATGACTATGGGCGGCGGCAATTGCTTACCATCAGGTGATACGTCTGCTCCTCTGCCAACAAAAGATATATTACGTTCGAAAGGGCAGTGTCAATATTAAAACGTCATAGCAGGACAAACTTTGGGAAACTCTGCTACAAATGAATTTAAGCCAAGCTTCCTGGTAGAAAAGAAAAAATATAGGCTAAAAAGCAAAATAATGTAAGTAGGTACTGATTGGGCATGTAAAGCCGGGTGTGTACTCGTACAGGAGCGTAATTGATCGCCCGGGGTCAACGTAGATTGATCGCCAGCCACCCTATTGACTTTGGCTATTTTTTACCCAAATATGCGACGGAGAAAACGAGTTTCAGCACCATTGCAGAATTAACCTTTCGGGCGTGTCCTGATTAGCTATACTCGTACGTACCTGACGCTGTGTGTGTGTTACGCGCATTTTAATACCTCTTTGCATAGGGCCTCTGAGGGCCTATTTTTGTGCACTTCTTGTGAATGTATACTAAGCTTCTAAGCGACAGCTTGGGATGCAACCGAGACAATACACTAAGCTGATGATGTATTTAAATAGCAAATTCGGCTTTTATGTCGAGTGCACGAGAAAAGGACCTCTGATGTCTTATAGTGAGTTACATGACAAAACACAGCATGCGTGCTGCTTCATGTCTGTTTTTTGTGAGGCCGTGGCGTATCACTCCATGCCAGCTGTGACTCTTTAAAAGTATCGATACTATGTCAACGATATATAAAAAATATTAAGCCCTTGAGACATTTTCTTAAAACTGCGATAACAACGGAAAACTTTAAGTCGCAGGTGCCCATTTAAAGTCGTACAACTGAACAAAAATATAAAAATAGTAATCTCCTTGAAACATCGCCTCGTGTAAGCCGAGTTGTTCTGCTTGTTACCACAGTGTGACGTCATACATGCGACGTTTTAACCGCAAAGGAGTTTGTTTAGTGCCTGGTGCCGTTCTTGCAGGAGGATGGAATATCAACAACGCAAGGCTTCTTTCCACGACATGTGCAATGCAACAAAGCTGTGTGGAAGATAAATAGAAACTAATTATTTGTAAAAGGAAGATATAGATGTAGTAATGGTATTCGACCAATCAATCAGCCACTCGCCATCCACCTCTCCTTACGGATCGTATGCACTCTGGATTTGCAACTCGCTGGTGACTATTTATGAATATAATCAAGAGGAAGCGGACATACTCACCCGAAACGCACCCATTGGGATCTATACAGTAAATTGGGTGATGGAGAAGTCAGCTCAGCCGCAGTCATTTTTACACTAAACAGAGACCCCATCATCGTCAGCTCATTTAAGTCCCCACTGCTGGGGCGCGGGCCTCCCTCAATCACACGAGGTGTAATTGCCATACTCACCACGCTTGGCAGACGGGTTGGCGAGGGTTTTGATATAAATGCAGAGTTTTCCTTCTCTGAGACCCTATAATGAAGAAAAATAATCTCGCACGCACAGCCACTGTTTTTTTTCTGAACTTATAGCTATAGAGACTGGGTTCGGCTGGCTCCTCCACTCCAGTTGCAAACAGGATACCACAATCGCTTCCCATAGCTTGTCGGCCCTAAAGGACTATAGGCGTTGAAGTAAGTAGCACGTAATCATTAATAGTTGTGTTTTACTCTGAATACGCCATTCTTAAAGTAAATACGTTACTTTATAGAAAACCTAACATTAACCGAATAATAGTAATTTGTTATGTCAATTAAGTTTAATTTAAGAAAAATTCTTATTGTCCTGCTGTGGTATGCTGCTATGATAGGAGAGTACAATTATGTTTTGATAATCATGCACTGCCCTAAAAGCACATGTCAACAACAATGTGATGATAAATGATGTTTTTATTACGAATATAGTTTTTATTTCTTTTTTTGTTGGCCGCGCCGCTTGTTTAATTCGACTTGGCGAGGGCACTGCCGTGCCATGAGATGTTTTTCTATCCTATTCCAAAGTTTAAATGAACTGGCTCTTTTTTAAAAACATTCTTAAGCTATCTACATTAAATCTACTTTATGGCCAGTAAAGTTATACAAGTTAATGAGTCTACATACGGGAGAGTTTGATCCCAGCTTAGGTCTACGGAAAGGAGAACCGAAAAGCTTCATGAATGGTGTCTAGGATATCTGGAGGACACTCTGAATTTAACTCTACTCAACAGTTGCGGGTTTATTATATTTATTTTCACGTTGGAAACAGATCTTCGAGAAATGTACGTACAACATGTATTTTACGGTGCGACCCGTCCTGAAGATACATTATGATTTCTTTTATGTCATAGGTGGCACACGAGCAAACGGATCACCAGATAGTAAGCGACTGCCGCCGCCCATGGACACCCGCGATACCAGTGGAGTCACAAGTGCGCTGCCAACTTTTAAATCCGCCCTTCCCCCGGATTTCGCCTCCGGTACCCTCACTCACGCAGCGAAACACAGCACAGTGCTACTTCACACCGGTTTTCTGTGAGGCCGTGGTATCACTCTGGTCGAGCCGGCCCATTCATGCCGAAACGTTCATCCTCCTAAGTAGCTTGATGTTTGTCATAATGCCTAGGCATTTACGTTTTCGCTTTGTTCATATCTGGTGGAAAAGCCTCAAGATCGTTAAGTCAGACTTTGTCTGGTAGGTACCCGAGGTGACTAATGGAATTGATACAAGGAATTTCATTACAGTGTTTTGACTAACATCCGTTTTTAAACGATTTTCTCGCTTCCGAGAATAAATGAGCCTTTTGTGTGAGTTTAGTGAAAACATTTATGAGTTGACAATAACAGGAGACAGAGCGATGCTCAGTGGACAAGAACGTGGCTTTCATACGAAATGAAATTTCTACCACTAGCTCGGCGGTGAGGAAAAATATCGTGAGGAAACTTGCACGTCTCGGATAGTTTCTCAAAATTGTGGATATCTTCAATATTTGTGCCAATCTCATGATCGCTCCCTTCGTTCTTCTGACAGTTTTCGTCTCTACATCCCGCGACACCACACCTCGTACGTGACCAACTCCTTCACCGTGCAGGCTATACGGCTTTGGAATTCGCTGCCGATTACCATCGAAACCGCTCATAACAAAGATGCCATCAAAAAAAGGGTACGTGAGCATTCTTTCGCATCTTTACTTTTAAGATAAGACTTAGTTGCTTGTATATACATATATTTTTATATATTAATATATTGTATATATATACGTATATAATACTTACGTATAATAAAATAATACATAAAATAAATATGTACATATTTTATTATACGTATAATTTTTAAGTATTTTATTATTTATTAAATAATTAGGAATAAACGTATTTCCATTTGAATAATATTAAGTTTATGTTGCCATTATTTTTTAGAAATTATGATAATTACATGAGTCCTCTTTTCGCCGCACCATTGTCCTTTCTGCATGACCCTAAGGTTGACTGGTAGAGAATGCCTCTGGGCATTGAATTCGCCTATTGTATCGTTTTGTGCAATAAAGTTTTAAAAAATAAATAAATATTTGAGATAATGATTCTGATCGTGTAACCGTGATCCAATTGGTCTGGGTCCCATGTCTACGGGTTGCGAAAGGCAGACGTCAGTTGCTTCATTGACTTCCTTAATCCTGGATCATGATCCATGCGTAACCCGGGCTCCGAAGCGACAACTTAGTCCAGACAGTCCCAACGCAGGTGATGCCTGACATCGCTTCCTTTGTAATTGCAACGTGGTCTCTCCTCTTGCTTACCCGAAGAGGCTGAAGAGAGCCAATAATATACTGTGTCACTGTATAAAAAAAGTAAAGAATAAGTCGCATATTGCGTACCTTCGTCAATCAATCAGGCGGAGCTCGATACAATTTTCAGAGGATGCCTACTAAATTCTTCCCGTAGTTTTCCAGGTCACTTGTTACAAACATACAAAACCTGATAAATGTTTGTAACATTCTAAATCTTTGATCTTTATAACATCATTGGCCGCGCCGCGCGGTGTTTCCTGCGATTTGTATCTAAGTGAAAAGTTGCTTATGAGTTGAATCAGGTTCGGATACCAGACATTATTGAAATTAGTCCAGCCGTCAGGGTGTGAAAAAGTTACAAACACACACGCTCAAAAACTTTCGCCTTTATTATATTCGTGTGATTATTTGTACAATCGTATTTTCATCATCATCATCATCAGCCCATTTAAGTCCCCACTGCTGGGGCACGGGCCTCCCTCAATCACATGAGGTGTAATTGCCATACTCACCACGCTTGGCAGACGGGTTGGTGAGGGTTTTGATATAAATGCAGAGTTTTCCTTCTCTGGGTGCTGATGATCATGCCAGCAGCTTTACCTTAGTCGCCTTTTATGACACCTCGGTAAGAGTGAGGGTGGCCTATTCTACTCTGCCGGGGACCACACGGCTGAATCGTATTTTATTAACCCTTAATTACACAAAAAAAGATACACAACTGCTCGCATGGGGTCACAAATGACCTCAAATAGTATAAGTAGTTTTTATTCTATATTGAAATATATAGAATAAGTAAATGAAAAATATTAATTATGAAAATGTGACTTCATCAGAATTTTCTTGCAACCATTGCTCAATTTGCTTTTCTCTCCTATTCATAACTAACTCTGAAATAAAAGATATACTCGTGGTAAAACTGAATTTTAGAATAATTTTATTGTATAAAGCTGAAAAAAAAACACACGTATGATAAACATATATTCACTAAATATACAATAACACAAATATAATTCATAATACATAGAAAAAACTTACCTCTTCTAAAAAATTTACATAACTACTCGCATGGGGTCACCGCTCAAGAGTGCAGCGACGCATCCTCCCACTCCCGTGACTTGGTCGCTACTAAAATACAAACTAAGACGCGTTTTATGAAGCTAGCGGGGGTGCGGGGGGAATCGGGCCGCGCTAAGTGCTTCATGTTATGATCCGAAAATAATTTAGCCTTTAATTACTCGCATGGGGTCATCCATTAGTAATTAAGGGTTAAAGTATTCTGTTATACGAAAATCTTTACAAGCGAAAGCTAACTGCCTGACTGAACTATCGACGCGGGGCCTAAACTATAGTGGTTAGAAACTTAAAATTGTATGCAGTGGGCCCTTTTATAGGGTAGGGGAGAGCTAAGATGGTGTCGCGGGTGTCCATGCGCGGCGGCAATCTCTTACCATCAGGTGATCCGTCTGCTCGTCTGCCTACCTATCACATAAGAAAAACCCCCGAAACGAAGTGAGGGCGGACCACTAGTATACCACAATGTTTTAAAAGCGCTCTGATTTGGTTGAAAGACCACTGAAAAAAGAACTCAGTTTCACCTTATGCGTAAAGTTTTTCAACAGTAAATGGCTCTCATGAAATGCAGATTGATGCATATTCTCTTCTCTCCCGTTCACAATGCTTAACTTATTATTCCTTGCTTTCAAAGAAATTGTTTCCGTTTTAACCCCTCAACGCGCCTTCATAATGTTTTTGCATCTCGCTTTCATTCAATTTCAATTCTTTATTGCCTTTCTATATGTGATACATTACGGTGGTACATATAAATGATAACCTCAGAGCATTCGTGGGTTTTTCTCTTCAAACTATTCTGCATCTCGTCAGCATCACATCCTTTAAACAGGTTGATAGGTTTGTAGCTGGCGCTTAGCGAGAATGCGAAGAAAACCTTTGTTTTCCTTAAGCTTGCTTAATTTTACTTGCTTTGAGATGCATTCACAAGAATATACGAGTAGCTTTTCAACGGATCTCAGAACAATAACTTAGTTATTGTTCTGAGCAACGGATAACAAAAATTACATGTGAATTTTAAAGGGTGGTTGTTGGCGACGGACATACTTTTTATGTGTTCTTTTTTATATTTAAATTGTTCGTTTTTTTATAAGATGTTCTTTTATTATTTTTTGAGTTGTCAGTGTAATTCAGAATACCGAAGGAAAGGTTGTTTTCTGTTAACATATGAAATTTGTGACTGTTTATTGGTGTTTCGCTGGCTGCCGTCAAAGGCGAGTCCCCTTATCCCTGTTGTAGTGCTGCTGCTACGGACGCTAGGTAGGCGCCTCATATTTCATCCTCAACAGTGGTATTCCACAATGTGGAATACACATATACTTGGTATAATCTTTGATTAAACCTAGAACTCGGGAACGATGATGAGTGTTTGGGAACGATGATGAGTGTTTGAGAACGAACAATAACTCTCACTTCACTCATGTCAAACCTAGACTCATCTCCTAGCACCTCTTGATAGTTGTTAATGTACCTAAGTTACCAGCAGTGCTATCTGGGCTCAAACAATTTTATTAGTTTTAGTTAATTTATTACTTTCTACCACGTACCTCAGCTCTGTGGAACTGTTTGGCTGCAGGAGTATTTCCGGAAGGCTACGACTTAGGGTCCTTCAAGAGAAGAGCGTACTCTGTTTTAAAATGGCCAGCAACATACTAGCGATCTCTCTGATTGCGCGGATGTTCATGGGCAGCGATGATTACTTTCCATCAGGTGAATCGCTTGCTCGTTTGTCCGCTTCTAGCATAAAAAATAAATAGTTATCGAAATAAGAATAGTTCTTAATCGCTTAATATGTCCTCATTTCAGCGTGCAATTCCTGGTTGCGTCCAAAACTGTCACTTTGGAAGTCAAGGTATTTTTAGACGCCTCACGTTTAGATTCAAGATTTGGGGAGTCTGGTAATTACAATCAAAAACTGACGTCTGACCATCGCAAGTGTTTAACTGAGGAACCAGACCAACTGAATCAGGGTTACACGTTTTAGAAACTATCCGAAACGTTTAGGATTCCTCACGACGTTTTCCTTCACCGCCGAGCTGCAATGTTCGGCGTCGGGAAATGTACATAGTAAGACAACTGAAGTCAGTGGTAAACTGAATATTTTATTGAGAAAAAATGGGGTTTATATACTATGTGTATTACATAAACAAAATCTTATTAATTATAAATCAGAATCATGCTATCGGCATGTGTCACGGATGCACCTGCATGATGACGTCGTGGACCACACTACAGAGCTATAATAGTCGAAATATAATTAGATTAATAAAACCCAGAGGTACAATTATATAATATTATTATATATTATTATATTATATTATTATATTTTATTATACAATACCCGATCGTATTCGAACCAGGACATCCCGTATCGAGGGCTTATCTTATCCACTGAGCTACCATACCTGTAATCGTTTACGTATGATATAAGGTATTATTATCATGTTAAACTGAAATCCTTTGTACTTGTATCACACAAACGTTCATTGCAAGCGCTCTAAGCTAGATCCCGCGGTAACCCATTTCACGCGTAATTCATGAGCTTCAGCTCTCATTTAGCCTCGTGATTCCATCATTAATACTCCTAATGAAGTCATGCGTCGTTATAATTTGTCGAACAATGCACCGAGGATAATGTACCGTAATTATAATTATATTATGGTACCGCCCGATTGTAAGCGCCCAAATGTATGCTGTTTGAGCGACAAGATTGTGTTAACATTCCATTAGAACCGTATTTGTTGTATATATTAGTAACATTATTGGCAGTAATATTATAAGCTGCCTTGATGACGCAGTCAGTAGAGGGCCGCAGTTCAAAGCGGCGGCTGTGATTGAGGTCCTGGGTACGATCACCGGGTCAGGCCAAAAATTTGTACCTGAGTATTTCTGTTGAGAAATTTTCAGTGTCAGCCTAAAGTCGGGAAGTTAAATAAATGAATTAAGACAACATCACATACATGGCTGGTCCTAAACTAAGGGTTTTCCCTGTACTATGGAAATCAGGAACAACGACGGTACCACAAACACCCAGACCCAACACAAATATCTGTTTCATCAACAAACACTTGTGTTGGTGCGGAATTCGAACACGTGACCCTTGCGGTTCAACCGGCGCACAAACCACTGAGCTACACGGGTCGTCAGTTGGCGGTTATAAGTATCAGCCTATTAACTGTCCTATTGCAGGGCAACGGCCTCCATCATAGAATTCAAGTCATCGCTACTATGATGGGGTTAGGTAATCACCACTCATGCATAATGCGGATTGGTGATCACAACTCTTGCTATGTTCGAAAAATTTTAAACATATTTTTTGCTCGACCCGGTAAACGCACCCAGGACACCGACATCACGGCCTGGTACTTAAACCACTAGACCAACATGGCGTTTGGTAGTTGTCGGTTGGTAGATTTTATTCTCACACGTCACAAATGTGTCTAGGTTACGAAATAGGTTCAGAATGTGGAATGCGACGATCTTGATCCTCCGTGCTTCAGAAGTCGCAGCCATCGATTTAGTCATATCTGTGTGTTGTGTGGCCAAAATACGAAAGAATACGGCGAGGGCATTAAAGGGGATTTCATCGAACGTTTATAATATAATTATGAAAGAGAAAACGTCTGTAGCAGTTATCGATTTAAAAATGTACCTATCAAGCTCAAGTTCTTAAGCCAGTATGTAGTGGCCATACATAAGCTAGTATGTAGGTAGCTCCTTCGGGATGGGGTACTTAATATTCTGAGCAACGCGTTGCATTACAACCACAGCCCGTTGCGGCAGAAGTGATGACGCATCGATGATACTAGCGCTGCCAATATTTGTAATGACTGTTGCGTATTGGAGACATTTAAAAAAAAATACAACGGTTAATCCATAAAGGAAAGAATCAAGAATTGATGGTAAGCGATTTCCGCCGCCCATGGATATCCACAACACATTGGTGTTGTGGATATCCATGGGCGGCGGTCACAGGAGCGCTGCCAAACTTGAAACCCCCTTCGCGCCGGATACCGGTACGGTTTTACTGCGAGGACGTGGGTGGTGGGCATTAAGGTGATGGGTAGGGCACACTAGCGACGCCAATCGATTTTAATTTTTAGCCACTAAACCGGATCTATTTTAAACCCGAAATTCGGGGTTACAATCTCTCGGCAAACACTTATACTATTTATTAAATAACCATGCAGAAATGTTGGGTCCGTTTTTGTACGCTAAAAATTGATTCACGCCATAAGCGGCCACTTTTGGCGGTAATCCAAAATTCGAGTGCAAAAACAGACCGAACAGTTAACTATAAGTATTAAACAAGTAGTATGATTGTTTGCCGAGAGATTGTTACCCCGAAATTGTTTAAAATGGATCAGGTTTAGTAGCTAAAAATTAAAACCGATAGACGCCGCTAGCGTGCCCTACCAGTCACCTTAAGCTGGCGTAAGCAAGTGTAAGGTAGTCGCCTCACAATTAACGATTAACATTCTTTGATTCTCTCCATTCCCATTTTTCAGTTACCTTGGATGAGCGACATGATGTCGAACACGACAATCGCAACGAAATATCGGGAGCGACAAATGCGGCGAAGAATTTCTGATTCGTAGAGAAATGTCAATCAAGAATATTGACAGGTAAGCTTACTTTTATCATTCTAGGCAATTTGTCAAAGGACGTAGAACTTTTTTTATACTAAAGTAGTCTCTTGAGGTAAAAAAAAATTATTATTAAAAAAACAAAATACCCGACTGCACACTAAAAAAAGAGTAAAACAAGCCCCACAATAATATTGATCAATCAAATGCTAAAAACTAATTATGTAATACCGTTTAAACAATACCTATATTAAAATACACTACAATATGTGTTCGTAATCGATAGTTAAATAAACAGAAACTTATTTTGAATACAAATTTACTGAATATAATTTATAAATGTTGATGGAAAGCATCGCAGGCGGGGACCAACAGAGGCTTACCAACAGAGGCTTATTTATAGTCATTTCGGTTGTGCACCATTTAGCAGAATTTTCGTTGGTGGCGGTCAAGGTGGTCCCCGCCTGCGATGCTTTCCATCAACATTTATAAATTATATTTAGTAAATTTGTATTCAAAATAACTTTCTGTTTATTTAACTATCGATTACGAACACATATTGTAGTGTATTTTAATATAGGTATTGTTTAAACGGTATTACATAATTAGTTTTTAGCATTTGATTGATCAATATTATTGTGGGGCTTGTTTTACTCTTTTTTTAGTGTGCAGTCGGGTATTTTGTTTTTTTAATAATAATTTTTTTATTTATAACTTTTTAGCTGTTTTTATTTAACGAAAATGTTGTAGATGTAGAAGACTATGTATATGTAAGTACCATTTTAAATTATTTCGACCACATTTGGCTTTAGATTACGAGTGATGTTACTCCGCAACATAAATTTACCGCCAATCTGGTAAGTTTCGCGTCAGACGACGAAGTATCGAAAAAATCGCTATTTAGAGACGACCGTCAACGACGTGTGCCCTTATGCGTGTGCCCGCATTCGGGCTGTATACTCGAGCATATCCCCCTCCGCACCGCGCCGCGCGCCGCATGCCAGGCCACGCCCTATCTTTTTGCTTGCTAACGCATGAGTTGCTTTGCGTTGACGCAGAATTAACATGTTCCCGTGGGAATTTTGAGAAAAAACGTATCCTATATTAATTACTCCCGTGATTGAAATGAATCTAATGATACCGCATACATATTTTTTTAAAGGGAAATTTAGAAAAAATATTATTATGTCTTTATCCCGTGGGACTTTTAGGATAAAATGTATCCTATGACACTCCCGTAATCAAGACAAATCTAACGATACCTCATACATCAAAATCCATCAAGCCGTTTAGGCTACAGGAGGTCACAAAGGAAAAGACATACATACATACTTACATACACTCGAAAAACATTACCCTCCTTCTTTGGCAGTCGGGTAAAAAAGTCGCGTCGCCTCGCATTTTTGCTTGGTTGTTCACCTGTAAAAGGAAATAAAAACCTCATTTAAGCCATTTCGTTCTCTTTTAATGTGATAGGTGGCAGTACAAGCGCTGACAACATTCCCTTTCCCCTCCTATTGGGGCTCCAGCATCCTCACTAATCGGAGAAATCAGTGCAAGAGCAGCTTCACGCCAGTATTCTGTGAGGCCGTGGTATCAGGACATAAATTACTCAATCATTAATAGATGTTTTTAGAGCAATCTTTGCCATATTTTTTCTTAAGTAAATAACACACTTAAAATTTTCATTTTGTGTTCAGGCGTGACGAGATGAAATTTTTAAGTGTGTTATGTACTTATAAATTAATCACAATCCCAATTTAAATATCATTTTTGTATGCAGAAGTACATTGTTAAAATCTTCCTATATTTATTTATTTATTCTTTATTGCACAAAGTAAAAAAAAAGTACAATTGGCGGACTTAATGCTTTACAGCATTCTCTACCAGTCAACCATTGGGCGAAGCAGAAAAATTGTAGCGGCAAAATATGATATTACATAATAAATATTAATAACTACTAATAAATATTTTAAATATGCTATATAATAAAATCAGCTTCATTATTTCGTTTCAAATAAAATCAACATTCTGTTAGTGTACGGTAAGCCTCAGCGATTACAAGAGCTTAGAAACCTCATTGTAACTGTTCGCAGATCTGTTTACATTCAATGCGAGCGCCATTCAATTGTAGCCAGAATTCCAGTCACTAATTAATTGTGAGCTCTATCGATTGTACAATATCATTTAAATGTGATTAACAATTTAAAACGATTTCTATTTTTAACTTAGACAGCTCAAGCTCAATTCTACCAGTAAGTTTTGCTCTTATATCAACAATTATTTTGACTTTCTACACTTTATCGATCAGGAGAGCAAGAAATTTTAAATAAATAGAAAAAAAGGTAAACTCACGTTTTGGGAAATGTGGTTCAAATTCATTGCCATTACTTGCTTTTTGAGATAGGAGTCTGATCATTGGCCTCATACGTCTGTGACAGACGATTTAATCAGTGTCTGAGGCAAGACTTTTCGTGGCTATGTAAGCCGATACGGGAGCGGCATAATTTACCGCACGCTCTACAAGAGAAGGTGGAATTGAAGACTGGCTGATGCATGTGTTAGATTTGTTTATATATATATGTTAGATACTAGTGTAGGTAAGTGTCGAGGACAGATCTCCTGGCCGCTTAGGCGCCCTTTATAGAATAGAAAAAGTATTTCTTTGACGCTCCTTCTTCTTCTGACGTTTCGGCCGATATCATGTAAATTTTCTGTATTTTCTGTATTTTTCTAATTTTTTATTTTGGTAATATATTATTTATTTTACCCCCCTTACCGGTGTCACCTTTTCTGTCTGCCACATCGTTTGGTCCTTCGAAGCGCGGAGTTCGCCGTGTAGGCGCCATCAGCGCAAATTTTCAAATTCAAAATTATAAGAATTTCGTGGCAGGGCACCGATTCCTCCGTAGTCGAGGACGTTGGGGGTACGCTCCTTGCTGATATAATAGCAGGCGTGGTTAGTGGCGGCCGAAACAGAGGTTCGTAAACTGGAAGTACTAGCTGCTGCAGGGCTATATCGAGGACAGACCTCCTTGCCGCTTAGGCGCCGTTATAAATAGAAAAAGTATTTCTATGACGTTTCTTCTTCTTCTGACGTTTCGGCCGATAACATGTAAATTTTCTGTATTTTCTTTAATTCTATAATTTTATTTTGATAACATATATATTTTACCCCCTTACCGGTGTCTCCTTTTCTGTCTGCCACATCGTTTGGTCCTTCCAAACGATGTGGCAGACCGAAAAGGAGACACCGGTAAGGGGGTAAAAATAAATTTATCAACAAAATAAAATTATAGAAAAATTAAGAAAATACAGAAAATTTACATGATATCGGCCGAAACGTCAGAAGAAGAAGAAACGTCAAAGAAATACTTTCTCTATTTATAACGGGCGCCTAAGCGGCAAGGAGGTCTGTCCTCGACATAGCCCTACCCGTAAGGGACCAAAGGACCTTACTAAAACCAACCAAGAGGTCGAGGGCAGACCTCCCTGTGGCCCTACCTAGACACTAACATATTTCTCACACACTGCACAGGTCATCATTACGATGTCTCAATGTCCTCGTAAAATAATTCACACGACGAGGATGTGGAAATTACTGTCGGTCACTTCAGAAGATACCGATGGCGGTTGTAGCGGCGCTGGAACTGGCTTCGGGCGCGGGCGTTCCGCCCAACGTTGCGGCGCCCGGGCAAAAGTGTGTCTGGCTGCTGGCTTCACAAAACTCACTCCGATTGGCCCCTGAGTTATATCCGACATCGTTGGCAGGCCAAGGGCGCACAGTACGCGGCGAGGGTCCTCCGCCCCCAGGAACGCTGCATCCTCACGAAAACCGCGAACAGTAGGATGTAGGCAGACGTCTTGAGGGCCACGGTGGAGGACGTCGCGCATGTGCGGCACCTGCCAAATGGTTGCGGCGGCGGAACAGGTCCGCATAGGCCGCCACCCGGTGAGTAGGAAGAATCTTGAAGGGCAGTGATGTATTGCGTCAATCTCTGCGCCCAAAGCGCGGCGGATTCAGCCTCACAGGCCGCCCGCGCAGCCTCCTCCTCAGCAGCAGCTAGTACTTCCAGTTTACGAACCTCTGTTTCGGCCGCCACTAACCACGCCTGCTATTATATCAGCAAGGAGCGTACCCCCAACGTCCTCGACTACGGAGGAATCCACGCCCGTGGCCACGAAAATGGAGCCAGTTCCAGCGCCGCCACAACCGCCAGCGGTATCTTCTGTGGTGATAGTAATTTCTCGCATCCTCGTCGTGTGAAAGTTTTACGAGGACATTGAGACGTCTATATGACCAGTGCAGTGTTTAAACAAATGTGTCTAGGTAGGCCCACAATGAGGTCTGCCCTCGAACTCTTGGTTTGTAGTAAGGTCCTTTGGTCCCTTACGGGGAGGGCTATGTCGAGGACAGACCTCATTGCCGCTTAGGCGCCGTTATAAATAGAAAAAGTATTTCTTTGACGTTTCTTCTTCTGACGTTTCGGCCGAACATGTAAATTTTCTGTATTTTTCTATAATTTTGTTTTGTTAATATATTTATTTTACCCCCCTTACCGGTGTCACATTTTCTGTCTGCCACATCGTTTGGTCCTTCTTCGCACGGAATTCGCTTAAAAGCGTACTAGCAAAATTATTTCAAAATTCAAAATTATATGAATAATTTTGTGGCAGGGCACCGATTCCTACGGAGTCGAGGACGTTGGGGGTACGCTCCTTGCTAATATAATAGCAAGCGTGGTTAGTGGCGGCCGAAATAGCCGCTCGTAAACTGGAAGTACTAGCTGCTGCTGAGGAGTAGGCTGCGCGCGCGGCTTGTGAGGCTGAAGCCGCCGCGCTTTGGGCGCAGAGATTGACGCAAGACATCACTGCCCCTCAAGATTCTTCTGACTCTGCGGGTAGCGGCCTATGCGGACCTTGTCCACCGCCGCAACCAGTTAGCAGGTGCCGTACATGCGCGACATCCTCCACCGTGGCCCTCAAGACGTCTGACTACATCCTACTGTTCGCGGTTTTCGTGAGGATGCAGCGTTCCTGGGGGCGGAGGACCTTCGCCGCGTACTGTGCGCCCTTGGCCTGCCAACGATGTCAGAGGTAACTCAGGGGCTAATTGGAGTGAGTGTTGTGAAGCCAGCAGCAGACGCAACTTTGCCCGGGCGCCGCAACATTGGGCGGAACGCCCGCGCCCGTGGCCACGAAAATGGAGCCAGTTCCAGCGCCGCCACAACCGCCAGCGGTATCTTCTGTGCTGACAGTAACTTCTCACATCCTCGTCGAGTGAATTATTTACGAGGACATTGAGACGTCGTAATGATGACCAGTGCATTGTGTGAAAAATATGTTAGTGTCTAGGTAGGACCACAGGGAGGTCTGCCCTCGACTTCTTGGTTTGTTTTTAGTAAGGTCCTTTGGTCCCTTACGGGGAGGGCTATGTCGAGGACAGATCTCCTGGCCGCTTAGGCGCCCTTTATAGAATAGAAAAAGTATTTCTTTGACGTTCCTTCTTCTTCTGACGTTTCGGCCAATATCATGTAAATTTTCTGTATTTTCTGTATTTTTCTAATTTTTTATTTTGGTAATATATTATTTATTTTACCCCCCTTACCGGTGTCACCTTTTCTGTCTGCCACAGTAAGTATAGGTTTTCAGCAAAAGCTTCATTTGTGAATATGCAGCTATGTAAACTTATATTAAACATCTATATATTTAAGATAGATGTACCTATTAGGGTGTAGTAGTGTGCTATTTGTATCTCATACAAGTGATATATTAAATGTGTAACTACCTACATGCATGTTAGGTATGTTAGAGGTCATTTATTGAACCGAAGCAAAACTATTCATGTACCACGTAATTCCCCTTTTCAATTGTCAATACAAAAATCTTCTTATAATATTTTCATAACACCTATACTCACAATTTCCAATTACATCAAAATGTAACTAATAAATAATTATATTTAATTATTTACATTACTAAATTAATATTGTGATAATAATGCAGTGTGATTCTAATGCAGTATTGAAGTAGTCAATACTGCATGGTCGATGGATGACGGAAATACTAAATCCATGAAAATAACTTGTGTAGATACTTTTAATACATTATAGAGCTTAAATGACATTCTATATTCAAAAATAATCTAACACATGCTTAGGTGTCGTTTTTGCGATTTGTAGGCGAGACCAGAGAACCAGGCATCTTCGTGTGTCTTACGCCCATCGAACCTACGCTTTTGCCATTCGTCCCTATCCACAGCAAGCTTCTCCCAGCTTTGATGGTCGATGTTAAACGCAGCCATGTCCCGCTTAGCGCAATCTTTGAAGCGCAGCATAGGTCTTCCGACCGCTCTTTTAACATTTGCTACAGCAAAGAGCAGAACACGCCGCGGTAGACGAGAAAGTTCCATTCTGTGCACATGCCTTAGCCACCGCAAACGTCTCTGCTTTAGCAGGAGTTTTTTGATAGGAGTCTATGGATAAACAAAAAGCAAGCATTGTTTTATTGCTTAGCACATGTTTCATATGGAGTCAATTTTTTTTATTAATGTTTCCTAGTAGGATTTCTCAAATTTCACTTGTGTAGGAAGTTTCTACACAAGTGAAATTTGAAAAATACTCTCAAAGGCATATCTAAACTCCCCTTTCACGATTTTATAAATTAAAAAGTACAACATTTTATTGCAAATGTTTTGATGTGTCTTACACAAGTATACTCTCTTAATCAATGACTGAAACCTTCTAATTTATTTTTATGTGACATATGGCAAACGAGCATACGGATTGCCTGATGGTAAACGAACCATAGACATTCGCGACACCAGTGGAGTCACAAGTGCGCTGCCAACCTTGAATTTGACCGAAAAATTAAAAATGTAAATCAGTGTTTAAGCTCCGTATCACATCAAATGGATACTACTATACTACGATATCGATGATAAGATTGATTTATTTTTACCGAAAGGGTAATTTGGTACAAAACAGAACCCTATTACTAAGACTTCGCTGTCTTGTCCATCACGTCAAATGTTAAGCGCGATGTCAGCACGTCAGTTAACGCCAACAGTTCTAAGATAAAATTCTGTTAAAATGGTGCGTCTGTTGATCTGAGTGAACAGGCCCTGGTAGATTTTTATTGAACAAGTAGACTTTGTTCATTCGAATCCGTGAAAATTAAATACAATTTTTATTTTCCTAACAAAACGTATTCAAACTACAAATGGAGCAGTCTTTATCACGTTGCTACGCCGTAGCCACGACCATCGGTCACGACTCGTAGCAGCTGTGAGCTGGCCGCGGTTGTAGCGGCTACGAGGCTACGAGTAACGCACTGCAGTGAATGTCAACGTCAAAGTGAGGGTTATGATTTGGACCTGTATGTACAATGGCCTGTAGTAATCATATTTGAACAAGTGAGGTGTTGTTAGAAGTGTCTTGATTGTCTACTGGTTATAGGCGACATGGCGTCACGCTAAATTGACTACAGCGTCATGTAAGGGACTTAGAGTAAAGAACTAAAAAAAAATTTGCTTGACGGTACCGTGTGGGGTATCAAATGAAAGAGCTTTTTAAGCTCATTTCAAATATGTAATTTAATTTACAGAATTAAAAATATGTTAATTAAAAATAGTAAAAAGGTAAAGTTAAAAAAAAACTAAAATTCGACTACCAAAAAACACGCTCTAAAAAGTACGAAACAAGAAAATTGTCTGTGCTGAAATTATTATGCCATATCGCCGTGGTCGTATGCCACCTACTGTAGCAAAGCAGATTTATTATAATAATAAAATAATATCAATGTGACATACGACCACGGCAATACGTCATAATAATTTCAGCAGAGACAATTTTCTTGTTTCGTACTTTTAGAGTGTGTTTTTTTGGTAGTCGGGTTTTAGTTTTTAAACTTTATTTTTCAATTTTCTTGTTGACTGACTAGCCGGCCGAATAATGATTTCGGTAAGAATACTATTATTGCTGTATATATTTTGAACCTCAATTTAAATAGTAAACAAAAGTTTTATTTAATTGAGTTAGTAAAAATTGCATCCTATTTTGCTATGTATTCTTTATAAATTTCCGTTGGCTCGTAGAATCTTTCACAAACTTGCCAGCCCTAAGGCACAACAACAAACTTGGAAGCCCTGTGCTAGGTACTGGTGCACGGTGCATACTGCGCATAGTTCCACGTGCAGCGCTCACGTCCCTCCAGTTTGCATTCCTCAGTTAATGGAAGCGACTGCAGATGCGCTGCTAATAGTCAGAGGAAACATGAAGCAGATTCTTCTTTAGTAACGTGTGACTAATGCTGGACGTGAATGATTACTTACTTCATTGTCCTACTAAAAAAATAATATCCAGTAGATCAAATAAAGAATAAGTTTAAGTGTAAACGAAATAGTACGTCGATCAACTATGTAGATCACGCGCGCGGGCACGGACCATAATAACGAAATTCATAAGACCTATCAATGGAATGCCAAATAGCCATAAGTCCAATTCCAAAAAGTCATTTGACCGAAAGTTTATATGTTCAAAAGACTTATTAACGGAATGCCGAATATCAAAACGACGGTCTGAATGCGGTCAAAATGTTCAACAGATCTAAAAGCATTATGCCAAAGGTACAAAATCCTGATATCCGAAATACCAGAGATTGGAATAACGATGACCGAATGGACAAAATCCGGATGGAAAATTTACCCGCGCGCACTGAGTGCTGCTGAGCCTGTTTGTGCTGCAACAGTTCTGCACACGCGGATACCTAAAACGTTTAGCGCCACTGCAATTTTTGTTTCACAGTTACCACAGGCGCTCAAAATGACTGTTGACAGTTTACTCAATGAATGAATGATCTCTCGGCTGGAACTTATAAAAGCGCCACCCGAACTACCGCGACAGTAGAAATTGATGTCGACTTACTTACAGAATAATTTTCTTATTTCTGGCCCACTTAATATTGGAATAAAGGAAAAATATCAGGAGCCCAATTCTCGGGCTAGTGATATTTATTTTCATACGACATATATCGCGAAAACATAGTATTTTTGTAGGGTTTTCAGGTGATATCCGCCATGTTTTCAAAATATCACGAGCACGAGAATTGGGCTCATAACTTTCGATAACATCACTCAAGATTCGGCGGGTAGGGCTAAAACAAGCCGTGTGGGCTGATGCGAGTCAAAGGATGCAATACAATTTAAATTAGTGTCTAGGGGTTTTTAGTGTACAAATTTGGTGTTTATTTAGTTTTTTAAATTTACGCGTTGCATTGTAACTATAATTAATCAAGACGGGAACTAACACGATATTTATTATATGATACAATATTGTGTACTGACATATTTTACTCGACGTTTCGGCTACGTTACAGCAGCCGTGGTCATGAGCAGACCACGGCTGTGGTTTGTTTGTTTGGTTTGGTGTTTATTTGTACAGTAAAATGCCGCAAAGTGATCCTAATAATAAGAATCGTTGGATTGTATCGGTTTTAATACTGCTATTGTGTGTCGAGTGCGTTGTCTCGTGACAACTTTATTAGAAGAGTATTAAAACCTGCGATTGCTTTTAGAGTGATATCCGCTGAATCCGTAGGTCGATTAAATGTAAAACACCGGCATTTTATTGAGTGACTGCGACTTTGACTGGCTTCGACTGTTGAAGCCGTGTGGTCCCCGGCAGAGTAGAATAGGCCGCCCTAACTCTTACCCAGGTGTCGTAAAAGGCGACTAAGGTAAAGCTGCTGGCATGATCATCAGCACCCAGAGAAGGAAAACTCTGCATTTATATCTAAACCCTCGCCAACCCGTCTGCCAAGTGTGGTGACAATCACCCCTCATGTGGTTGAGGGAGGCCCGTGCCCCAGCAGTGGGGACTTAAATGGGCTGACGCTGACGATGACTGTTGACTACCTACTTATTCTCAATAAATGTTCATCCAATTCCTCTCGGATCGTGTCACGCTGGTGTCCCATCGGAATATGAGGGTAAGGGAATTGTGCACTACAAAATATTCTGCGTACGTGGCTGATCGCTGAGATTTGCCGTCATAGCCGTTATCGGTTCGAGAATATTATTATTCTCAATAAATTACTTGAGATTGGCGTATTATCTTCGGGTAGAGCCATAATAAAAATAACATTACTCAAGGATTTTTTTTACAATTTTAAATGGTTGTTCATAATAAAGTTATATATGATTTTGGCGGTAGGAGTCAAACACTCCGCGTGGGCTGATGCAATTAATACTTTTTAAATTAGTACCTAGTGGTTTTAGTGAACAAATTTGGCGTTTATTTGCGCAGAGAAGTGAGGCAAAGTGATCCTGATACTAAGGATCGTTGAATAGTATCGTTTTTAACACTGCTATTGTGTGTCGAGTGAGTTGTCACGGACAACTGGCTTGGATCTAATATAGTCTTAAAACCTGCGATTGTGTTTGAAGTGGTATCGCCAGTATCCGTAGGTCGATAAAACGTAAAGAACCGGCGTTTAATTGAGTGACTGACTTTGACTGACTTCGACTGTTGACTACCCACCTATTCTCAATAAGTTACTTGATATTGTCAAGATATCTTCGGATAGAGCCGAACCGTAGATAATATTTAAAAAAATGTATCGAAACCATGTTATAATTTAGCTGGTGATGAAAAAGTCAAAGTTCACTGAAATCCATATGACGTTTACATATGGTAGGTGTAATATTGTTCTGTGTGGTAGGTACTCGTGATGAGTACTTATATCAGTTGCCAGGTAATATGTCTTGAAGGCGGGAGACACATGCTCGCGTCAAGGACGATGAATCTCCGGTTGCGATATGATATTGCTGAAAATTTGAGCTGCAGTAAGTGTAGACGTGGTTTTATAAGTATCTCGGTAGTTGCTTGGTATGACATTTTAAAATTACACCGCAAGTAAATCTAAAGAATATTTTCTTATTATTCCGTGTTTTTTATCGACCTACAAAAACAATATTTCTTCTGACAATAAACACGGTGGTCTCAAAAAAAGCCTATGAATACAAAACTGCATGAGCAGGCAATTCATTTTTAAATTTAGTAAATAACCATTGAAAAATTCATAACAGAGTGTCCTGGAAAAGTGAATATAGCATTCTACACTCCTAGAATTGTAAACTTTCTATTATTTCATTATAAAAATCTATTATCATCCAAAATATTAATGAATGAATGAATGAATATACTTTTATTTCACTCAAAGTACAGTATGAAAACTTAAGTCTAATATTATTAATTAATATTCGATTTATTTAATTTTGTAAATATAAGTAATATACAAGATGTTTATACAATAATTATAACGCACTTCCAACATTTTACCTATAGGCATGCAAAATATTATGTAGATTAAA
Source organism: Marasmia exigua (assembly GCA_019059595.1). NCBI lineage: Eukaryota > Metazoa > Arthropoda > Insecta > Lepidoptera > Crambidae > Marasmia > Marasmia exigua. Next base: position 5,938,259 of record CM032483.1, read on the forward strand.
ATAAAATTAAATCTACAATACTGGCAACTTAATACTACAATTGAGGATTAGTGCATTTGAAATAAATAAAATTACATTAATGTCAAATTAATAGAATAAATAAATAAGGTTACATCAACAAAATATTAGGTCATTAATTGTTTATCATTCAAGTATTCTTCGATTGAGTAATAGGCTTTACCTACCAAATATGCATCAAGATCTTTTGAATGTGTAGAAGTTTTGATTTATAATGTTTTCTGGGAGATAATTATATAATTTTGGAGATAAGCCAAAAGCAAATAATTTTGCTGTATAATGCTGTTTTACAAGATGAACTAACTATCTTATAATTATGTCGTTTGCTATTATAATTCATACAAAATATTACCTCATCTTTACTTGCCTCAGCCTGATGGAACGTAAAACGTGGGCAACGTTGCATTTTCAATAGTCGCGATGTTATTGCATCATTTCCGTTAGCACTGGCATATCTCGCGTTTCATCCCAATATTATAACTGAACGCAAAGACTCACGACAGACGGTAGAGTATCTCATTCATTAATGATGAATTATTAATATGAAAGTTCAGTTGTTAAAAATATCCAGGTTCAAAGGGAAGTAACGGTAATTCTCGAGGCAAAGACTGGTGGCACTCAGTGTTATATTTAATTCATAATATCCTACAACCGATTATGGTTACAGTCGCCAATGTCAACGATTGGCCACGCACTACCGAGGATATATAGTGCAATTGTGTGCGCAAACACAAGTGCACTCTCTATTCCCGTAACCTTATAATCCGATGGGACACCAGTGTGACACGATTGGAGAGAAATCGGGCTCAGGATCACAGGGGTACAAAACCGCCAACTTTCAGACTCCGGGCTGTCACTAAGAATGTCTTACCGAAAACTGAGGTACAATTTTTTGGCCCGATCCAGGGATCGAACCCAGGACCTCTTGCCCAGCCGTCCCTTTAAAGTGCGATCCACTACCGACTGTGCAATTCAGACATCATTCATAATCCGTCTGCCGCGAGTCTTTGCATTAAGTATATAGTAAAATATCACCCCACTCATTATAGTCCGTCAATTATAGCTTGGTTTGAATAACAGATGTCACTTGACCTAACCTCATTTAAATGAACATAAAATTTATCATTTTGCCAAGTTTTATTCCATGGATTTTCATTACTATAGAATAAAAGATCATTTTTCTAATACACCAATAGCTGTAATGTCCTAATTCAGGTCTAAATAATACTTACGAAATCAAAAGACAAATCAGAGTAACGTAACAAATAATAGCCGCATATAATCCTCAAATACACAAATGAGCAATCATCCATTGTGACTCACTCTAACAGGACACTACTCATTCGAACGATGCTAAACGTCCCCGTTCAAATATCGGCGCACAAACAAGCGGCCGATTCATCGCGGCAATCCGCTTACACCACTACACTACACTACACTACACTACACTACTACTATCACGTAATGGTGCATTTGCGCTGAACAAACGGCTAACGGGCATCGGGATTGGGCGCGCGCTACGCAAACTAGATGCAATACAAAGTACTGTTGAGAAAAGTAAGATACATATTATTTAACATACACACGTTATTGTGCTAATGTTCCTCACAGAAGACCGGCGTGAAGCAGCGCCTGCGCTGTGTGAGTGAGGTTACCGGAGGCCCAATGGGGGGGAAGGGGAAAAGGTTGGCAGCACACTTGTGACTCCACTGGTGTTGCGGGTGTCCATGGGCGGCGGAATTTCTTACCATCAGGTGATCCGTCTGCTCGTCTGCCACCTCTCATATAAAAAAAAAAGTCCCACTGCAGGGCAAGGGCCTCCATCATAGAAATCAAGTCATCGCTACTGTGATGGCATCATGCTTAATCACCACGCTTGCCAAATGCGGATTGGTGATCACAATCCCGAGCTATGTTCGAAACATACCTTTGCTCAACCTGGGAATCGAAGCCAAGATCATGGCCTCATTAACAGTAATTAAACCACTAGACCAACGGGGCGATTGATATAGTAAAAGTGTGTAATAGATACTAATCCTCGAGAACTCTATAAAGACTTTACGGAGTTATATTATAATTTAAATACATCACGATTTAAAATGTGGTGGCGCTAGTGAACAGAATACTAATTACTTTAATATATTCGATGATTTGTTCATATGCCTTTCAAAAACTTAGAGCTTACTACCTAAATATCCATGAACTATATATAGAAAATTAGAAAATTACTACTTGTATTGCAAGTAATAATTTTCTAAATCTAATACTGACTTACTTACTGGCGCGCAGCTAAAATGAACACAATCGTATTACGATTAAACTCTTTTTAACTTTGACATACCAGATGGGCTACTTGGTAGTAACCTTGCCTCATAAGTTAAAGAACGTGGAAACGATTTTCAGCTTATGAGGCAAGGTACTCTGGAAAACATTAGTGTGATAAACACTTGTGATTTATTTAGTCTCCGGGTATTAAGCAGAGCTTACATAGTGAAAGTTGTATTTCGCAGGAATGAGGGTACTGGAGCCCCAATTAGAGAGGGAGAAAAGGTTAAAGCTTAGCAGCGCGAAGGTGATCAGAACAAACATCAGGTGATCCACCTGTTCAGCCATATACGTACCACAAAAATAAAAAGAAGTTCTTTATTTTTGTGGTACATATATGGTACATATTTTCGTCTATGTTATGATTACTTAGGTACTTTATAGGGTTCCGTAGCCAAATGGCAAAAAAGGGAACCCTTCTCGATTCGTCATGTCTGTCTGTCCGTCTGTCCATCCGTCCGTCCGTATGTCACAGCCAGTGTCTTTTTTCCGAAACTATAAGAACTATACTATTGAAACTTGGTAAATAGATGTATTTTGTTTCTTTTTACACAAAAATAGGAAAAAATATTTGGATGGTCCCCATACTTAGAACTGAAACTCTAAATTTTTTTTTTCATTTTACCCATACGTGTGGGGTATCTATGGATAGGTCTAAACTTAATACTTAGCGCAAGAGATGCTCCCAAAGTGGTAAAATGTATCCCACCCCCTGTAACTTCTACGAGTATAATAAAAGAATTATAAAACTTTATGAAAAAAAAATATACGCAAGTTGTCAAGTGAATTCGGCCTTTAGTTTATTTTTAGCATTCTGTAAATAGGTACTTTTTTATGTTCCGTGTTATTCTGTGTAATACTAAATAAACAATATCAAAGTATAAATTTTGAAAACATATACGATATACATTACCACGAAAACTAACAACGAAAATCGGTTGGAACTAGATCTGGTAAGTATTTTTTTTAATACGTTATAAACTGTTATTTACCTTCCATTTAGTCAATTCAATTGTTTTACAACTAAGCGATATCTTACTTGGCTTCATGGGCGAGTCCGACTCGCACTTGGCCGATTTTCATCTTGAGCATTACTTTCAAATTCTTACAAATGTTAATTTGAAAGTATTAATCTTTTCACTGTCATGTAGTGATATACTCAGTAAATATTTTATGCAATAAAGAATATCTGACCATTCATCTTCCGTGTTTTGACAGTGATAGAGAGAAGAGGAAAACTTTTCAATAAGTCTTCTCTATCACCAATGCATCGGTTGTTTCTGACATTATTACATGAATACTAAAACTATTTGTTGTCGTTTCCATTTCATGTATCCAATGGTTAGCAGTATTCTAGGAATCACTCATCATCAGCCCATTTAAGTCCCCACTGCTGGGGCACGGGCCTCCCTCAATCACATGAGGGGTAATTGCCATACTCACAACGCTTGGCAGACGGGTTGGAGAGGGTTTTGGTATAAATACAGAGTTTACTTCTCTGGGTGCTGATGATCATGCCAGCAGCTTTACCTTAGTCGCCTTTTACGACACCTCGGTAAGAGTCAGGGTAGCCTATTCTACTCTGCCGGGGACCACACGGCGTAATCACTATCAACACTCTATTACGAGATTATCACTTCAATATTATATAGGTAAGCGATTCGAAGACTGGTTGAATATTTGTGCGACCTTAATTTTGTCATCATCATCTTCATAGCGTTTTGCATCCCAAGCTGTCACTTCGGAGCCCGGGGCTGCTAACATTAATATTGTATTACCGACTTTATTGCTGGCTTATTTATTACATTTTTAATTATTTCATTGGTTAACCAACGAAAATTACATGCTTCTTCTCCTAGTGCCATATCCTAATCGTAACACCACCCTGAGATATTCCTCTCTATTCTGTGCTCTGCTTTTATAATTTATTTATTAATAGAATATATTTTTTTGATAGGCTTAACTATACCACTGCTGGGCAATGGCCTCTCCAAACTTCGCCAATGGTCTCTATTTGAAGCCAGCGCTTGCCGATCCTGACTTTGGTGGTCTAAATCGTCCCGCCATCTTTTTCAGGGTCTGCCCCCCGACCGTCGCCCATCTGGCTGGTATTGTGTGACGATTTTAGTTCACCACTCCAGATGCATCCTACACACATGACCCACCCACTTAAGTTTGGCAGATTTTTCGCTGACATCTGCGATCCTCGTTGTTGAGCAGATTACGGTATTTCTGATCCGATCAGTAATTTTAATGCCTAAATGCTCCGCTCCATAGCCCTTTGGCAAATCTTGAGCTTGGACTCGGCAGGAGTAATATAATATATTAAAACTATATTGGAGGGGAAAATTGAAGGCAAAAGAGGGAGGGGACGTGGAAGGATGTCCTGGAAGGACAATCTTGGACCGGAATAAACTTACATTGCACTTGCTTAAATGTACACATTTTATGAAAATAGACTAAATGCACTTCCAGTTATAAACACCGTATGCAAAAGATAAGTACCTAATAAAGGAAATTAACATTAACTATAAGTAGTTAATGTAAGTAGTTAATCAAAGTTAAATATAATAAATGTTTTTCTATCCTATTCTAAAGTTGAAATAAACTGGCTCATTTTTAAAAACATTCTTAAGCTATCCACATTAATTTCTACTTTAAGGCTAATTAAGTTATACCTACAAGTTAATACTTTAATGGTGCTACATACGGGAGAGTTTGATCCCAGCTTAGGTCTACGGAAAGGAGCACTGAAAAGCTTTATAATATAGTATCTAGGATATTTGGAGGGCACTCTGAATTTAACTCTACTCATCAGTTCAGGGCTTATTATATTTATTTTCACGTTGGCAACATATCTCGAAAAACGTACGTACAGTCAAAGAACGAAGAGGTTTCAAATTGATTCGATTGATATGCTATGAGCATTTATGACCTTTCGTAAATTTGTCAGATTAAGACCTGTTTTACAGAAAATTATGCTTAACTGTTAGATCAGAAAGTTCAGATCTGCTTGTAGCAACATTGATTCCTTTTGATGTAAAAAAAATTAGAGAAGGTTTGCAGATCTTTTTAAAACGGTATGTTGGTGTAACTGATTCTTGCCGTGAAGCGAAAATTTAGCTTAAGGTTACAAACCTTTTTATTCTCTGTACCGTACAATATGTACTTTCAAAAGTGTCCGTCGTCAAAAACCGCGAGGGTCTGACCCGTCCTGAAGATACATTATGACTTTTAAAAAAGCCGTATAAACCTTATAAACTGACCTTAATTGGTGATCATGGTTTTTGAAGGCGATTACAAGATAAGAAGAAGGAACCCGTAATGTTGACTATAATATTACCAAGCAGACGGTTAAAATATTATACCGTAATACCGCAATCTGCTTTTGTGACAATAATCAAAAAATCAAAATCAAATAATTCTTTATTTGCATAGGCTTGTACACAACACTTGCAAATCGTCATACATTTGAATAATTTAAGACTATTTATAAGTACTTATGTAATAATTGACATGTTAATATATGTTGATATATAAAGTATACTAAAAAAATAAATAAACATAATGTGATTCTACCACCGGCTCGGAAAGTTGTTTCTGGTCGAGAAGATCCGGCAAGAAACTCGCCAGTTCCCCTTTCTAATCGCCAACGTTTTATACAATGGTTTATTATCCTCATACCAAGTCATACAGCAACAATGTTGTAAGTAGTACTGAACAATATTGCAAAATTGTGACTCCACTGGTTACAGGTGGCCATGAGCGACTGCATCACATAACGTTTGGAACAGTGGTAGTGAACGCTGCCTTTGGTCCAAGGGTTGCGGGTTCGATCCTCGCACAGCACAAATATTTGTGTGCATGAACATGTCCGTTTGTATTGGTCTGGGTGTTTTCTATGTATTATATGTATGTATTTACAAAATAAAATAATTATTATGTATATATTTGTAATCCCACTGTTGATTCCGATATCCGTAACATAACTATAATTAATCAACGGACTAAGTCCGCTCGTGACCGCGGCTGCTGTAACGTAGCCGAAACGTCGAGTTAAAAATGTGAGTACACAATGTTGTATCACATAATAAATATCGTGCTAACTCCCGTCTTGATTAATTATAGTTATAATGCAACGCGAAAATTTAAAAAAACTGTCCGTAACATAGGTGCATGAGCTACCTATTTCAGAGTCAGATCAATGTATGTGATGTTGTCTGGATGTAAACAAATGAAATGGACATTATAAAGTTATTATTAAGATTGTAAGCTTAACAGTAAAACATCCTCACAACCGCATAGTTACAGCGTCGCTTATGACCACAGCAGCGTTGAAATATTCCTTTAAACACAAAAATAGTTGAGATTGCACAAAACATTACCGACATTGCATCCACAGCGTTCGCGATTGCAAACGCGCTCGCAGCTCGGCTGGAGGAATTTACCATCTTGCGGTAACACAATAGAGATGAGATTCGCGTGACTCGGCGACGCGATAAGTTGCATTGTTTATTTCTATTTTATTCCATTGTGCCCGCGTTTTGTGCCAATGATTTGGTGTATTTCTAAAGCTTCAATGGATTGCTGTTAAATGGGATTCTCTCGTTTTTATGACCACAACCGGAAAGCAATTGGCTATCCTAGGTTTGAGTTTTCTTTTCTTTCGACGGGGTCGTCTTAATTCATGCTCGTTTTCATATTCTTTAGCAATTTCTTTTCAATTTTTCTTATGTTAATAATGCACTTATAAATCCACAACACGTCATTCGGATCGGACTTGAACCCACGACCTTTGCTGATTCCGGGAGAAATCGTCCGGCTCATGGCGAATAAAATCACTTAAAAATTCGTCGGCTTACTAGCAGATGCTAGTAGCAGTGGGTTTCGAGTATTTCTCCCGGTTTGAGAAATGGTCGTAGGTTCGAGTCCCATTTGAATAATGTGTCGAGGGATCTCATGTTGTGCCAAGCTTCTACCTTTACATAGAACTCAGGTCAGAATTAGTCAATGCACTCGAAAAAATCAATTACCCCCTGGGAATCAAACGTGAATCCTTCCACGGTAATACGAGTATAAGGGCCAAGTTATTTCCCGTTGTTTTTTAAAAAAACCTTGAAATTAGGCGAAACCTTCCACAATAACATAAAGGCTAAGTTCTTTCCCGCTGTTTCATAAAACTCCTTTAAATTAAATTGTGTCTGTCTCCATCGGTTTCTCGCATCAGGATTGAATACTTTCTCCAAAGAGTTCAGGGTTCAATCTGTGATATTCGTAATATAGTATTCCCTTCACACGTGGCGCCTAATAACCGGCTCTCTCACCGAATATCTTATTGAGCGACTTAATATCAACGTTATTGAACTTAACATCAAACTCGATTTCAAGCTCACGGTAGATATAAGTCAAGTTACTCGTTGTTAACAAAAAGAATTGAGTAAGAGACAAAATATTTTTTATTTATTTGTGAGATTCATTTGCCGTTTATATTATATTATATCCATGAAACGGATCACCTGATGGTAAGCAATTGCCGCCGCCCATAGACACCCATAAGTACTAACTGCTGAAACGTCTTATTTTTTTACGCTACTGATAAAATTCTGAACTGCTCGAATCGATCGATTGATGGAACCTTTCCAATTAACAAGTAATCGTAAATAAAACATCTTATTTATTTATTTATTTTTTATTGCACAAGAAAAAAAAGTACAATTGGCGTACTTAATGCTATACAGCATCCTCTACCTATTCTTATAACGCTATTAATAATACATTTTAAACAACTTTTAAACTAATTAATGTATGCTATAGAAATTTGGGTTACGACACCAGAAATAAATGATTTTTATTTTATTTTTATAAGTTGTCTCCAATACTCAACGTTTTTTTACTTTGGGTTATGCACAAAAATATGCCATCTAGTTTTTAATCAAGATTATGATAGAGACAATAACATTTTTGAAAAGCAGATCTCAGCCCCGTTCGTGTATTCAGGTGCAAGATTCGTAAAATTATACATTGAAACCCCTTAAGACACTCAAAAAAAATTGATCGAATAATTCTTCATCTTAGGGTGTAATTCACAGTTGCGTCCAAAGCTGTCGCTTTGGAGTCCAGGATACGCGTAGACCATGATGCAGGATTGAGGGGGTCTGGTAATTACAATGAAACGACTGCCGTCTGACCTTCGCAACCCTTTAACAGGGGAGCCAGACCAACTGAATCATGGTTACACGTTTCAAAAACTTTTTTAAAAACGTGCATGTTTCCTCACGATGTAATCCCTCACCGTTGAGCAGATGATAATGGTAGAAATACGTACTTAGATTTGAAAAAACCATTGGTGCATGCTCGGATTCGCACGTCGACCACCTGCGTGGAAGACGCGTTCGTATCCATTGAGCGACCATCGCTCTTATATTGATCAAATAATTCTTAGTCCCTGATAACCTTTGCTTGTTCAAGTGCTCTACAAATGCGAATAAAATATACCTGAAGTAAACCTCAGAAACTTGGCCTTATTTTAGATTTTCCAATATAATATATTTTAGGATTTTCATTACTTTGACAAGTAAGACCGCTTCACGAGAAAACATTTGGGTTCTCTGTAGAATACATATGTTCTTAGTAAATATATGTACCTGCAAATATTTTCTTTATTTTTACAGTTTTTCGGAATGATTTTGCAAATATTGAAGCGGCTTTTATATGAATTTTGCGAGTTGACACAGCACTTACACAGTAGCAAAATGCAAATATAGAACATTCAGAATTGGGCTGTCTCAGCACTCGGACCGTTGCGTTCTAGAATTTTGTGTTTACTTTTAATTTACTCACACAAGGGCCCTGATAGGGCCTGATCTCAGGGTTCTATACTGGGTCGAGCAAAAGTTTTTAAACAAAGCTCGGGTTTGTGATCATCAATCTGCATTAGGCAAGCGTGAAATTAAGCCTAATCCCATCATGATAGCGATGACTTAATTTCTATGATGGAGGTCTTTGCCCAGCAGTGGGACAGTATATAGGCTCATACTTTTTAATTTATCATTCCATAGGTCTGCATGACGATCGCAAAAGAATAGAATTTGAGTCCTAAAGCTTACGGGTTCATGATCAACCTAAATAATTGATTGATGAACCCTTTTAGTTCCAATTCATTACCTACATATTCCAGGTCGCGCATGACTAATTTATTTTTTATTATTAATTTAAAAATGTCTAGGTTACATTCTTGCCTGTGTAAATATTGTTGTGTAAAAATATTTGAGACAGGTATCTGTCCTGTATTCCTTTGTAATAATTTGTGGTGAATTCAATCCTTTTGTTTTTGGGGTCTGTAGCTAATATGACGAGTTAGACTAAAGTAATAAACAGCTAATCATTCTAGCTGAGATCACAAAATTAAATAAATAATAAAATAAATTGGGACAACATCACATACCGTATACAAATAATTAATTCCCGTATTAATTATTTGTATACGGTATGTGATGTTGTTATTTTTATATGTAAGTACATATTCGTAGTAGCATCTACAACGGTCGTGGTCACAAGCGGACTGGAGATTCATGGCGTCGTCTTCTACGCCCGACTTGTGAATCTTCGGATAAAATGTCAGTGAGGTCACTCTGACACACTACACTCATAGTATCCGGGTTGGAAGTAATTTTAAGCGGATTGCGGTTTACATTTGTCAATTACTGGATTCCACGCCGATGATAATTAGCACCCGTCCTCCCGATTGAAATTTTAATACTTCTTTACGCTTCAAGTACTACTTCCAGCAGATGTCCTGCCGCCGCCAACTTGTTAATTTGTCTGTTTTTTACAGCTGCGATATGTTCTTTGACGCGTTCAGCAATTGTCTGCTTTGTTTGTCCGATGTATGAACTACCACAGCCGCAATCAATTTTATACACACCCGGAGTCTGATGCTGTATAATATCCTTCGGCGACCGCAATTTTTCATAACGGAGTATATAGTCTTTATTGAGAGGTTTCTTAGTACTGATCCAATTTTACACACACACATTATCCTGATCTCAAACTAAGGTCACTCTTACCGAGGTGTCGTAAAAGGCGACTAAGGTAAAGCTGCTGGCATGATCATCAGCACCCAGAGAAGGAAAACTCTGCATTTATATCAAAACCCTCGCCAACCCGTCTGCCAAGCGTGGTGAGTATGGCAATTACCCCTCATGTGATTGAGGGAGGCCCGTGCCCCAGCAGTGGGGACTTAAATGGGCTGATGATGATGATGATGAAACTAAGGTTTTCTCTTGTACTATGGAAACCAGAAACAGCCACGGTACCACAAACACCCAGACCCAACACTAATATTTGTTACATTAACAAACATTGCGCTGTTGCGGGAATCGAACCCGCGACCCTTGCGTCTCAACCGGCGCACAAACCACTGCGTCGTCATTTCTGATCAGTAAGCCCATCATATGCGCTTTGCTATTCTAATATCCATTCATGAGAAAATCAGCTTCGTAAATTGTAATTGCGTGTATTAATAACATATTTGAAATTCTTGGAATTTTGAATACGTTTTGTGGAGCAACGACTTAAAGAGGCTTGCAGTGTCAAATAGAATGAGCAGAATGTCACACGTCGTTGGTTATGCCTATTTGAGAAGGCAGGTTACGTCTGTCACAGTTGAATATATTACTTCTCACTGGGTAAGATGTTAAGAGGTCTTTTACAGTCTAGTGACATCGTCAACAGATTTATAATGATTTGGAGGAAGTCCTTCTTCATAAACCAGGGGGTTTAAAGATTGGTAGCGCAGGTGGACTCCACTGGAGTCGCGAATGTCATCAAGTGATCCATCTGCTCGGCTGCCATCACATAAAACACTATTTAGATAAAATATTTAGTTTTGTTGCAGACAATGTTAAGTACGAGTAATGTGCGACGATTTAATCATAACACGTCAGCTCAGCAGCAACGGCCTTATTACCATAAGTCATGGTTGCATTATCAAGACGGACAAGTTCACCATCTATCCACATCGATATCACACAAGCGAGATAAAAGTATCACCAGACCTGTACGTGCCGACTCTAGCCCCTATCAACAGTGTCGTCAACTAAACTATACTTCGCGTCAAGGGCCAAGAGCGAAACACATAATTTTAAATGGAGACAACTGATATAGAAAATAAGATCAAGGCAATCAAGACCGACGCAGAGGAATTGGAGACTGCTGCCGAATCAGTTTTATTCCATGACATACAGCACTACGTCATGATATCCATCGTCTTAGCAGTTGTGATAACAGCAGGAATAATATGAATAACACAAAAGTTACAATTCAGACGAAAAGTAATCGTACTGAACACAGAGTGCAGTGGATGGGCCGTCCGCAATCATGATGCAACACCGACCAGCTCCCATTTGCCACAATACAAGCCATTCTTTCTGAGAGGGAGAGAGATTGTGAATAGACTTTTTCTAATTTCATAGCTGTTCTATTGCTCGGATTAACATGTAAATAAACATTTTTAATTTACACGATTTTCGGTCCCGAATATGTTCTTCACATTGATTATCATATATAAATTGAGAAAAACTAGTTTATATTTTCCATATTTTTCCATATTTCATGGTTAAAATATGGATATTTTCCATAAAAATTTTACGATTATCCATATTTGGAAATTGGCGTCTAATCCCTGTTGAGTAATTGAATGTTGTATTAAATTACAACATAGTATTGGGCGCCGACTTCGGTAAAACCTTTTCTCGAGTGAACTGTTATAAAATGTTATTTGAAGTGTATAAAGTGTTAAAAATATTATTTTACACTTTTCAATTCGTGGTTTCTGAAGGCGGTATTTTTTCGCAGATTTTTTTTTTCACTTCAAGTAATCTCATTTTATCTCCCGCCGATGATTGTGATATGAATGGAGGGTGCAAAATAATCTTAAAAATCATTAATTATTAATTTCATTGCACTGCATTACCCCCTTGAGCAAAACACTGTTTCTCTCTTCTAACCAAAGGTCGTATGAATAAAATAGCTACAAGCGATAAGACCGCCTAGTTGTACTTTCTTTATTATTGACACCAATGTTCCTGTATCGTGTTTTTTTGCAATAAAGATTATTTCACTAGCTATCCTTTTTATTTTAAACGTTATGAAATTTTTTTGATCCCCGCACAGTACAAATATTTGTGTGCATAAACATGTCTGTTTGTATTAGTCTGGGTGTTTTTATGCATAATAAGTATGTATTTACAAAAAAAAAGCATTAAAATGTATATACTTGGAATTCCGCTATTGGTTCTGACATCCATACCACGGGTGCTTGAACTCCTATCTCACGACTCAGATCAATGTATGTGATGTTGTGAAATATTTATTATTATTTTATTAGTACTTTTAAGTTTAAATTACTTACCTTATCTGTTTCCTACTACTTTTGTGCAATAAACGATTATTCTACTCAATTACTTTGATTTATTGTCTTAATTTCATTACAATCAAATTAAATATGTTAGCGGCGTCACCGGCCCGTAAAAGGGTCCTTAAGCTCTAAAGGGAGTAAGATCTCAAGTGATTTTACATGACGCTTGCTATTTTGGTAACCGGGGCAGATAATGAAACTTACTCTCTAAAAACACGGGAGTGGAATAATTTTCTTCTCAAATAAGTAAGTAAGTAAATATTTTATTCAGCGAAGCATACAAGGTTACATACAGACAGACATAAGACAAATTCAGTAGGTAGATATAACATTAAGAATCTTCAGTGGCGAACCGCGAGGTTTTACTGAGTCCCCACTCGCTACAATGTATGACCGCTACATTTTTTATCATCATCATGGTGCCTGTACCATAAGTACATACGCACACTTGACAGATTCCATCCTAAATGCCTCCGTGAAATAATGAATATCGCATGGACAGATCGAGTCCGCCACACAACTGTAATGCAGAGGGCTAATGTACGTGGCATGGAGGCATATTTCCACTAAAGACTCATGAAGAGATGCAACATCGAACCTTCCTCTTGGGAGTCTTTTGCTGCGAATCGACCTGAATGGAGACAGGAGGGAGGAGAGCCCTAACTAGTCACTATAGCCGAAATCATTTTACCGTGACAGAGCACGATTCCTCTGGTCTGGTGACGATCTGGTGAAGATCGCGGGAATCCATTGGATGCGTGAGGCACAGGACCAATCTGTGTGGAGAACATTGGGGGGGGGGCTATGTCCAGCAGTGGACGTCTATTGGCTATTGGCTGAAACGATGAGCACCATTCGGCATAAATGGGTCCGCTTCGCTCCGGAATGATACCATCGCCCCACAGAAAACCAGCATCAAGCAGCGTCTGTGCTGTGTTTTGTAGAGTGAGTGAAGGTACCGGAGGCCCAGTCCAGGTAAAGGAGAGTTTAAGGTCTCCCTCCCCTTGGTCTCCATTAATTGGATTACAGCGTTCTTATGCCTATTTAGAACATAACTAATTTGTTCCTTCAAATAACTTTATTATTACTTATCTAACGAAAATTAGATTCAAGTGACTAGACTGTAATTGAATATAGGTAAAATTTATTGCGTCAGTTATAACGGAAGCAAGCTTAAAGGATACTTTGTCAATTAAATAAAAATCATTTTGAGGAAATACACAATTTCGATTACTGAAATTGGATCGTCATGAAAATTAATATCTACAATTTCACGATGTTGCTTCTTTAGAAAATTCAAAAGTTTTCAGGGAAACAATATTTCTTGCACGAGTTCTTTGAGCAACGCTTCTTAATAAGGGTTCCATTTTTCCTTTCAAAACTCTAAAATCACATTTAATTTCCTTAGGGAAAATCTAAAAAACGCTTTGAAATATCGTTTCAAACAAGTATGTATCTTCAGATAAAGCAGTTAGCCTAATATTCTGGTAAAGTCACACTGCAAATGGACAACTGGCCCATTGCTAAAATATTCAGGCAAAAGGTCAGAATTGGTGGGTCCGCTGTGTGGAATAGATTGTGTGACAGATCACAAATTGACTGTGTCAATTTTCAGCACCACTTAGGCTAACACGGCCGCGTCCAGGAAGCACTCACGACTAGGTATGGATGGAGAGAAATTGTCAGGACAATTCTACGTAATTTTAGATACTATCACTACGGTTGAGCGGTCTCTATCAACAAAATTTATTGAAGATAAAGGAAATGACACATTTGTTAATAAAAATAAATATTTTTCTCCAAGTAGCCTATGGTACCTAGATCCTATGATATGTTGGATCCTATGATCTAATCTAAGAAAAGCACCTTCCCATACAGAACTGATTAGCTGATTGATTAAATTTGTATTGAGAGGAGAAATTTGTACCTAACTTTTCGCTAAGAAATTCTTAGTGGCAACCCAGAGTCCGGAAGTTGGCGGTTCTATCCCCGTGCCTTGGAAAGCACGTTAAGCTTGGTCTTGCGCCGATTCTTCTCCGGATCCCTGTCACAGTAGTGTCCCATCGGAATATGAGGGTAAGGACTCTCTATTAGAGTGCATTTTTTTATGGGATAGGGGGCAGACGAGCAGACGGATCATCTGATGGTAATCGATTATCGACGCATTGAATACCTGCAACATCAGAGGAGATACAAGTGCGCTTCCAACCTTTTAAATAGGAATACGCTCTTTTTTAGAAGGTTTGGAGGTCGTATCTGTCCGGAAATACCGCAGGCGATAGTTCATTCCATAGTTTAGTCGTACAGTTGAACACTGCCAACCATCCAGATGATGTCGATGGATCTGTTGTCGAGTGGAACGATGGCGAAATGTAGCGGCAGGGATCAGTCCGAAAAATTCCTCAGAGCATTCTCCATAGTTTAGGAGGTAGAGTATACATAGCGAGGCTACATCTCTACGCAGTGCTAAGGAGTCTCGCCTATTAGAGATATCATGGCAGTCGACGATACGGTTTGCTCTCCTTTGAATCCAATCCAGAGGGGAAAGCTGGTAAGTGGGCGCCCCTACCCAAAGCATTTGTGTTTGCACACACACTTGAGCACTATAATATATCCTGCGTACGTGGCTGGCTAATATCAACGATTAGCTGCCGTAGCCGTAATCGGTTGGATGATATTATTATTATTATTTTATTATTAAAAAGCTTTTTTTTAAAAACCATTTGTTCCTTGGCAAATTATTGTTTTCATTAATAATAATGTCCTCGAGAAGCATTAGGGTATTTCAAAAATCACAATGTTTATTTGGATAAAATAGCTTCAACGCAGTAGAAAAGTGCTTAAAGCTAAAACGGCTAAACGGCTAAAGCTAAATCGGCTTCGAGCCAAAACAATGGTCAAAAGAGCGAGTTTTACAATTTACTCAAATCACTTAAAGCACCGAGAAGCGTCGCCATTTTCGCTACGTGTTTGGAACGAGCCAGGTGCGCGCGTGCGACTCGCATCACTCACCACCGGATTGATCTCGGGGGATCAGGTGAGTTTTGATGAGAAACAAGAAAAAAGGGGAATTCAATTTAATCAAAATCACTTGGATATCTTTGTCAGAGATTGCTTCGTTTCTTTCCATTTACTGTTACTGGTTACTTGTGTCGCGGGTGTCTATGGGCGGCGGCAATCGCTTACCATCAAGCGATTCGTCTGCTTGTCTACCACCTATCACATAAAAAAAACTTTCCATGTTACATACATATGTACAAACATTGTATGAATGAATGAGATTTCATTCATTATTTGGAACAACATAATACAGGAAACCTAATTGGAACTTAACCATTTATAGTTCTCACATTTTTAATTCTCTGAAATGTGGATCGGTATACCATTGTCATTTAGGCTAAAATATAAAGTCTGCTTTTACACAAAACCATTTGACCTTATTTTAAATAATATAAAATAAAAATCATTTATTTCAAGACACATGGTCCATATAAAATGTTAGTATGTTAGTAACGAACAACTTTTAAAACTATGATAGTTAGCAGAGACAGAACAACATAATAATAGGTAGTTATATTATAACTACCTTTGCAGACAGTAGGTACTGTCTGCAAAACAGTCACATGTCGTTTTCACATGAACATCTCACAAAGCATACACATCAACCTGCAGTTCCACAATTCCCGGACCTGCGCGTATCACGAGCAAGTCAGTGAACCGCCGGAATACAGCCGCATCCATCCTATCCGCAATCATCCTCAGGATCTCATTGCTGCTCTCCCTAACCCTGCGCACTAGTGACAAAATATTTTTGCGCATTATAGTATAGAAGTCATCTACTGCAGCATCAGCGAACATGCCTGAAGCACTACAGAAACGAGGGAGCCGCAACAAGGCCCTGACTATGTTCTCGACGTGAAGTTGGACCATAGTGCACATGTAAAAAAGCTCTGTCAGTAGGCCCTAAAGAGAGATTATTTTGAGCCATCGTAGACCAGCTGCCGATCTACAGCCCAAGCCCCTGCTTGGGCTGTACCGAGGAGACCCTTCTCCTTCACTTCGTCTCTTCAGCTAGCTAGAACGTTCAAGGGGCGCCATCAGTTTGGCCGTCCCATGTGCTGACCACCTCACCGCTCGATTTTTCTGTGTTCTCTCTATATAACCAAATCAACGTATCGTCATCGTCAGCCCATTTAAGTCCCCACTGCTGGGGCACGGGCCTCCCTCAAACACATGAGGGGTAATTGCCATACTCACCACGCTTGGCAGACGGGTTGGCGAGAATCAACGTATGGTGATTGAGTTTATCCGATGACGTTATAGTTGGCTACTAAGTATAAGCTAAAGGCTAAAAGAGTAATTATTCAATGAGTACCGCATTGCAATCGTAGCGATTGTCATGCGACCAATCAGGGTGCGCCCGCGATACTGCGCCGTGACGTCAGACGACGCGATATTAATCAGCTATCTGCGTGCAACACAGTCAACTCCCACCCCGTGAGACTTAACCCTTAGTTTAGGAGTATCTGTCTAGAAGAGCCGCCATTTGATTTTTATTAATAGAGATGAATTTTACATTGAAAGAAAAAACACGTTTCCTTTAGTGCCAAAGAAAGGCCATTGTTGCGACTTATTTTGTATGCGTTATTAATTTGTAATCATTGTTGAAAATGGTTACTTTTAACGTTTTTCTATTCGTATAGAACTACCAACATATTCATGGAATAGTACATATGTATTCGTGACAAGACCTGAGGAACAAGTACAGCTTTGTTGTTCGAGGGGTGATATACTGGTTTTTTTATGAGTAGGTAGCCGACGAGCAGACGGATCACTCGACGGCAAGCGATTGCCACCGCTCAAGGTCAAGTGCGCTATAAACCTTACAACCCCTTTCTCCCGGATCGGGCCTCCGGTACCCACTGTCACGCAGCGAAATACAGCAGAGACACTGCTTCACGCTAGTTTACTGCGGGGCCGTGGCATCACTGCAGTCAAGCTAGTGCATTGATGCTGAAGCGTAGCTCTCCCACGATGTCACGGGTCGTGTTACACCTTACTAACGACCCGTTTGGATCAGTGGTAGTGAATGCTGCCTCGGATTCAATCCCCGCACAGTACAAACATTTATGTGCATGAACATGTCTGTTTGGAATGGGACTGGTGTTTCTATGTATAATAAGTATGTATTTACAAAAGAAAAGTGTTTGTAATCCCATTGTTGGTTCTGATATCCGTAACACAGGTGCTTGAGCTACCTATCTCGGAGTCAGATCAATGTAATGTGTTGTGAAATATTTATTATTATTATTAATAGAAATAGAAAAAGGTTTATTTGGCACCAAAAATACAGATAACAAAATCTATACATTCTAATTAATTTAATCCTAATCTAGGTATCTAAATTCTAAGTGGCGCCAAAAAGGTCCCCGCTCAGCTATTTGTCGAGACACAGAGCCTCGACGCTGATATTCTGCGGATACCTAACAAAATACATATTTTACATACAAGTTACTTACAACAGAAACAGAGATCGCTTCAGAATGCACCATACATCATGTTTAAATCTAATACTCTTACAAATTTAATATTTGTATATATATTGAGTTAAAGTATGTATTAAGTATAGACAAATTAAAAATTAATTTCGAATATTATGAAGGTGGCATAATATAGGTATATGTTATTTATACGAGTAGTAGGTAATTTTGTAATAAAGATGTGTAGGTATGTATGTGATAAATAGATGAATTTTAGTAATTTATTTGTTTTATGTTATTATGTGTGATAAATTACAGTATGCTTATTCGGCTTGTGTATTAAATATTTATTTAATTATTTTGCTGCATAAAGTTTATCCATGTCTTCACCTATTAATTGATACACTTCACTGTCTTCACCTGCAGTGTGCATGATACAAGCCGAATGATTTATCGTCGCATCATTGCGACCGATCTCGCCTAATTGGATCTGCGGCGCAGTATACACGGCTCATACTTCCACATAGCTTCTTTCTTTACTTTGTGGCCTGAACTCCGTCACATCGTGTGGTTTATGTCACTGGCTCCGCTCGCAGTGTGTGCATCATTGGCAGAATGATATATCGCTGCATTGCTGCACCGATCTAGCCTAATTGGATATCTGCGGCGCAGCTCTGACACTCATCATGCTTCGACATATGTTACTTTATTAAATACGAACATACATATACTCCTTAACTGCATTTATGAAGTTAGATAGATAGAGAAAAATATTTACAGCCGTTCATAAATGTATGTCACGCAATTTTTTGTAATTTTTGAGAAAAAAAATGTGGTATCAATATTTACAGTCAATTTTTGTTACTTTTTTATGCTTTCTTTCTTTCTTCTTTCTTATAAAAAATGTACTGAATTGGAGCATTGAAAATGGGCCAGCAAACTCAACAGCTAGGTTTACAGGGTTGTGTGAATTTGAATCAATATGGTAAGTTTATAACAACATAAGAGAAAATAATAGTGGGTTAGAATTGTAAGGCATCTTCAAAAGGCGCATTAGGCTCTCAGTAAATTACTGGTTTCGGTGGCTTTAAATGCTTTCAGGTCTATTCGTAACCAACTCAGACACTTTTAGGTCTATTTGTAACAGGAGGATGATGATTAGCTCCAGAGCTCTACGGTTTCCAAGCGATATAAAGAAAGGAGTAATTACATTATACGAACACCAGCAAGAACAAGCTCACTCATTAGTATGATACAAGATACAGAACGTAATTGTCTGTACCGGATTATTTTCACAACAACATCACATACATTGATCTGACTCCGAGATAGGTAGCTCAAGCACCTATATTATGGATGTCAGAATCAACAATGGGATAACAAATATATACGTACACTACTGTCTTTTGTGAATAAATACTTATATTACATAGAAAAAAGAAATTGTATGTTATTGTTTCTCTTTTCTCAATCATGGAACCTGAAAACCTGCGCTTCTGCATCAATGAAACCAATTCATTTATTGTTACGTCACGGCATTATGCTGAGCAGATGCCTGTTTTGGCAAACACATTTTCATGTAATTATTATTACTGTTTTGTTTTTATATATTGTAACGACAAAATTGTGTCTATACATTGTCTGTCACTCTTCTGTTTTATGTGTGAGTAGCAAAATAAATGCAATATTAGATTTTAAACTTTCGCGTTGCATTATACTTATAATGAATGTGCATGGGACAAATGCGGTTATTTTTATATGTTTTTTCTTTTATTGTCAAGTTTATTGAGAACTACTTATTCTTAATAAGTTTATTGAAAATAAGTAGATAGTCAAAACCAAGTCAGTTAAAGTCACAATCACTCAATAAAACGCCGGTGTTTTACGTTTTATCGACCTACGGATTCAGCGGATAACACTCTAAAAGCAATCGCCGGTTTTTAGACTCTATTAGGTCCAAGCAACGGGACAACTCACTCGACACACAATAGCAGTGTTAACCACGATACAATCCAACGATTCTTATTATTAGGATCACTTTGCGGCACTTCATTGCACAAATAAACACCAATTTTGTACACTTAAAACCACTAGACACTAATTTAAAACCTTTGAACTGCATCAGCCCACATGGCTTGTCTTAGCCCTACCCGCCGAATCCATTTTGTAAGTATAGACGTACAGCACAACACAGCTTCAACAAAACGTCAAGACCCAACTTTAAGTGTTCTACTCGTTTCAAGCTCAACATGTCAAACGAAACCCGTGGAATGCCATGCTTCGCATGAATGGGCGGTTTGAATAGCGCCTGCGCTGAATTTCGAAGTGTGAGTGAGAGTACCTACAGGAGGCCCAATTCGGAGGTACTGGTGACTTCACTGGTATTACAGGTATCCATCGTCTACCACCTATCAGAAAACAAAAAACCCATGGCACAAAGATGAAGCCATCAAACCAAAGTGTGAGTGTGCAATCACCACATACCGACCGAGTGCCTTTGCTTTCAATAACTTGCACTTGCTGCACGGAAGCGCCGCCCTTTGTGCACGCGCGACTCAATATGCAATAACGTACAACTGTATCGGCTTACTGCCTCGCGCTCACGTGCGAATAAAACTCTATGGGACGATTCGATGGAACATTCTTCTATTTTATGAAGAAATCGTTGCTCTCTCCCTGAATATTGGCATTTCTCAGAACGTTTCTCTCAGGCAAAATGTTTGTTTTATTGCAGGTTATTCCGCTGTATTATATTTGTTCTTCAAAAAGTCGATAATTTGCAGACAACTTATCGATATTTGAACTAACAAATATTGCAATGAAAATAATTGTACTAATGTCCTCCAGCTATAATTCGGAGGCCAATTTTAATCTAACAATTTTTACATTTCTTTCATGTGATAGGTGGCAGACGAGCAGACGGACTACCTAATTGAAAGCCATTGCCGCCACCACTCAGATCTGCCACACCAGTGAAGTTACAGTGCGCTGCCAAACTTAAAACAACTTACACTCCCCGGATTAGATCTTCGGTAGACTCAGCGAAATATGACACAGGCGTTGTTTCACGCAGGTTTTCTGTAAGTATTATCACTCTGGTCGAGCTGGACGGTACATGCCGAAGCGCAGCTCACATATAAAACATGCCATTCATCAGCAGTGACCACAAAGCGCCAGGCTAGCCAAACTTCAGGGTAGTGCTTCCACCTCGTGGTAATTTGGCGCGGAGTGCGTCGGGCGGGGCAGTTTGTCGCTCCTGCATTATGCAAGCCGCGCGACCGCTGGCCGCTCCCGCCGCAAGCAACACAAACTTGTATTTACTCGTGTTGTTTAGGTTTCTCTTCTAAGACTAATACAGTATCTTGAAACAGATAGAATCATTGTACACCTATTTGGATCAGCCTGTATAGATAAATTACACTTCCAGGATTTATTTTAAAATTCTAATTAAATTCCACGGACACTGGTTCCGTGCCTTTTTTTGTGCTCGTTTTTTAAGTGTTACAAAATAATTATGAAATTTGCTCCGCCATGAAATTAAACTAAATTAAGTTACAATAACAATCTTAAGTTTAGGCAGTCATGCATGGTTAATGTTAGTAAGATGTATAAAATGTACTGTCATTATTTTTTTTGGGGTAGGGGGTTTGGTGATTATATGTAGTTAAGGACCTCAGAAAGAGGGTTTTGGGGTATGTTAATAATTTATGTTTTATTTGCTAGCTTTACTTGTGCTATAAGTAGTAATAGTTTCAAACTTTTTTTTATGAGAAAGGGAGGCAAACGAGCCGGTGATCCGGTTCGGAAATACCGCTGCAGGAAGTTGATTCCACAATAAGGAGGTGCTTAACTTAACCAATAGTTGGCGTTGACTATCGAGTAAATTGCATACGTAGACAGACGCATCCCATTTTTACTCTTTGGGTACGGAACTCTAAAAAATACTCACCTGAAATATCGGTAAAACGTTACTTTCGAAACTCTCTGTGGAAAAGTAGTCTACACGAGGCAAATATCGATTATTAAATTCCATTTGCTTGTTTTTGTATATAAATCCAATGAGTCTGAAAGCAGTCTCAATGCAAAGATAGAAATTAACTTCAGTACATGGTAAATGCGTATGGTTCTTGTCTAAAAGTAAAAAGATTTAATCTGCTTAATGCATTATGTGATACCACATCTGTGAGTGATACTGCAGTCGTATACTTTCTAAACGTGTATACACTGTACACTCGCGAGCAACCAAATCCACTCAGGACCTAGTTTTTACAAACATGCTTCATGCTTCAGAGACCTACAAAAAATCTATTGTGGATAAAACAAGAAGCCTGGATTTTCAGCAGCCAAATTTTTTACTAATCAGGCATTGTATAAACAATGTATGTTTGAAATGTCAGTCAACTTGAACTAGTAGTTTAAGAATGATAATTTGTTAAAATTTATGAATTTTGTCACTGACTGACAAACTCCTATCATCCAAAAAAAAAGTCCAAGGCACTTCTAGCAGACACACAGACAGCTTCAAATTTAGAATACAAATAGAATTTAGTGTCTTAATCATGGAAAAACTTATTATTTTTTGTAATTTCGATCAAGTTTTCTAAATGCACCAACTGCATGGATCACTTTGTAATCTCATATAAATGTATAGGTTAAAAAGTTACGTTTGCAGTTGAAAATGAAGGTACAGGAAAGAAAAAAAGTAGGTGGACTACAAAAAGAAATGATGCCCCATAAAAAACAAAACTTGTCAAAAAATACAAGTCCCGCACTCAGTTCTTCTACCGTGAAAAGTTGTGAGATCTATGTTACCAAGTCGGTTATTAACTGGGCAATCGGTTGTGTTTTCATGCAATGGCCGAGTCAAATATTCAATAACCGATTGCCAAGTTAATAATCGACTTGGAAACAAAGATCTCACAACTTTTCACGGTAGAACAACTGAGTGCGAGACTTGGATTTTTTGACAAGTTTTATTTTTTATGGGATATATTTATTCAGAGGCCTACAACTCCTACAAGTATAAGGTAAAAAAGGATAAATTTTACATACCTTAATTAATCAATTTAGAAACATAGATAGATAGATATTCCGTATTGCATAAAAACAAAACACAAGTATGATACAACTACAACAAATAGTATAATAAGGTGGCCTTATTGCTTGTAGCGATTTCTTCCAGACAATCTTTGGATAGAGGAAAGAAGTGGTCTCTTATAGTATTAATATTTTTTTTTGAAAATTAGGAGTGAGTTGTTCTTATTTGGTTCCATACAAGCTTCTATGGAACGGGAAAATCAATTTTGATTTCCTTTTTTTTAATAATAGCTTTGCGTCTTGCCACATCTTGCCAATGTCAAGTGATTAAAGCGACGTTTCTTTTATTGTTGAAATTGGACGGTGATGCGAGTTGGTGAATCTCTTTAATTGAGTTTGTTATTATTATTTAAAAAAATAAAAAGATTTAAATACTGACAGAAAACCACCTAAAACAAACAAAACAGTATAATAGACAGCGCAGAATAACTTTAGATTTTTATTATTTGTTGTTATAATCTAATATTATATAAGAAAATTTTGATTTCCTTTCTATTAAAAAAATAATTGTCAAAATACTTTTGTAAATCAAATAGTCTGACACAGACATTAAAATTATAACTAAGGCCCAGACATTTTATATTTGCAGGCCTCTGAAGTGAGCATGTTTTAAAGAAAATTAAAACCTGAAACAATTTCGTTGCTCGCGAGTGTATTTTTTGTGGTTTATCAATTATACACAAGCGATTCACAAACAAGTTAGAAATCCACCTGTTGGTATAGTGGTTACCGCCCATGTCTATAATGGTGAATCGTTCGAGATATTCCTTGCCAGTTTATACTCTTTGATATGAAATTAAAATTGTTTACTGCAATTTTTGCTTTGCACAATTTAGTGTGTTGAATAAGTAAATTGCATCGTATAGTATTCACACAATTATTTGTCTGAATGAATTTAGCCTTTTTGGTATTTGGACGATATCCTCTATGTATTACAAGTGCTATTTTTGACTGCGGTAACGCCTGACAGCGCCGTCTGTACATATCGCCGCGCAATCTGATTCAAATTATTTTTTTATGTAATTGGTAGTCAGACGAACAGACGGATCACCGCCCATGGACACCCGCGACACCAGTCGTGTCACAAGTGCGCTGCCAACCTTTAGACCCCCCCCTATACCCCAGATTGGGCCTCCGGTACCCTCACTCACGCAGCGAAACACAGCACAGTGCTGCTTCACGCTGGTTTTCTGTGAGGCCGTGGAATCACTCCGGTCGAGCCGGTCCATTTATGCCGAAGCTTGGCTCTCTCACGGTATTCTAATTTAAACTCGGAAACAGTTCATGTTCCCTATAAAGGGTGAGTAATAAATGATCGGATTCTGTGTCGACGATTTACAACTGATTCGTGTAAACGTGCCTTAACTTCTGGTTTTCGGAGTCCAAAATGACCTCAAATATGCGTTTTTGATGATATCATTGTATTCTAACATTCTGAACTGACATTAGAATCCTCCTAAATATCACACCTGAGCATTGGTTCCTTTCATGCTACTACAATCCTATCCAACTAGTTACAATAGTAACATGGAAAATATACAATACATTTACAGGTACATAACAATGACTAGTTAAGCTGACTGGTAGGGCACACTAGCGACGTCAATCGATTTTAATTTTTAGGTACTAAACTATTTCGGGGTTACAACCTCTCGGTAAACACTTATAACCATGCACAAATTTTGGGCCACTTTTTTGCATGGTTATTTAATAAATAGTATAAGTGTTTGCCGAGAGGTTGTAACCCAAATATTGCTTTAAATAGATACGGTTAAGTAGCTAAAAATTAAAATCGATTGACGTCGCTAGTGTGCCTTACCCGTCACCTTAAGAGTTTTTTTAATGCTAGAGGCGGACAAACGAGCAAGCGAGTCACCTGATGGAAAGTAATCATCGCCGCCCATGAACATCCGCGAAATCAGAGAGATCGCTAATGTGTTGCCGGCAGTTTTAAAAAAGAGTACGCTCTTCTCTTGAAGGCTTCCTCATGAATTAAAATATTATACATATATTTCCCTGTTCACTCAACATACTTATCTAAACTTTGTTGGAAGTGAACAATAATGTTATTAAACAAACAGACAAACACAGCGATGCGATACGCGGGATAATATTAGCTCTTGACGACTTCTGCGCGCGGCGGGACTGCGGCACAGACCACGGCGAGAGCTCTTTGATACGGCGCGCGTAAATGCTAACACTTGGAATCTTTTCAGCAATTCATTCTAAAGTAAATATTTGAGATGGCGAGAGATCATGAGGAAAGCTGTTGTTGATAATCGACGGCTGGACCAGCCTCTTTTATGTTGTTTATGTTTTTGTATTTTTTTACTGATTTCGATGTATTATTGTTTTGTTTATATAATTGTCTTATGGTAAAATCTTATATCTGATGAACTATAAAATACAACTGTTCTGCTGATACCACAAGTTTTTATATACTGATGAAGATATACTGTCCAATCGCCACAGCTGTGTTCGCCTCTAATACCAACACGGACGCCTCAACGTGACCACGACCGCTCTGACAAGAGCGTAGCGAGAAATACTCAACGCATTACATCCTAACCGATAGAGTTGCGGCACGCACGCCACATTCACCAGTACGCCGCTTCGCATCAATAAATCTCAAAAAAAAATCGGTATCATTCCATCCATCCACGAGCTGAAATTGAAATTTTAGTGTTCAACGCACCAGGATACAAGAATCACAGGACTCTGAACATCGGGTCTATAACATCCCACCAGTGAGCCGCACTAGACTGGAAATATCATCACCTTACAAATACAAATACAAATACAAATTCTTTATTTGCAAAATATGGGTAGGTATAAAAGCTGTTAAGTTTTGTACCTTTAAGCAGAAGATGTATTGAATCCAGCAACAATTCAACAAATATACCGGCATAATTTAAGCCCCGAGTACGCTTAGACTAGCTTCAGGATTTGGAGTCTGATTTCAAGTTGCCTCATACGTTCAATCGATCGAGCTGACAGTCTATCAATTGTAGTTTAGTTGTTATCTAAGAAAAAACTATTATTTATTGATATATCAGACATTGGACCTTATTTAAAAAGACAAAGATCCTTTTTGAATACACCATAAATCCATTCAATCGAACGACAACACCTTTCTAGCTATCGTGAATTTTGACATAAGGACGCGAGATAGGACTTGTCAAATTCAACATTACGGATGCGTTTTAGTGCCTTCAAATTAGGGTCTGAGACGAGATGTGTCAAAATATTTGACGCAATGTTCACTTCAAATTAAGAAATGTCGTCAAATACGTTTGATTGAGTCTCAAAGTTAACTTCAAATTAGACCCCCTTACGCGTACGCGTCATGCTCTTAACGTTGCGCGTCATGTTGGAATTTTGTTCAACATTGCCAAACTGAGCATCGCTTGTTGCGCCTGAGGTATTGCTTAGCTTTAATATTTGAGGGAACCTGTATATTTCCTACGTTTGCATCCTACCGCGCTCAGTGTGCGCAGGGAGACAATCTCTTTTTATGAATATTGCACTGATATTACATCTGAGCGGGCCGCAGCTCGCTTGCTGCGACTGCTCCGCTAAACGCACACAAAGCCCTGCATGCATTCCACATGCAGCATTTGGATTTTAAATGAGGAAGTGTAATAATCCGTGCTTCACATGAACATTAAATTGATATCAAAAATATTTATTAATAAATAATTCATTAAACACCCACCCGAATTCGTACAAAGTAACTGTTACGGATTCAGACATAATTACAATAAATGTAATATTTACACCCAGACACTGAACAAAACGCAAGTGCTCATCACACGTATATTCACGTCCATGGCGGGTGATGTGGATATATATTATTAATATTTATAAGAACAACGTCGCTGTAGCGGACCTTGTTCTCCGAAGCAATAGGTTTGGACGTAATCGAAGTATAACTTAAGTAAACAACATTTCTCTGTTCAAAACAAAGATCCATTATGATACCTTTTGATTTTATAACCAGTATAAATAGCATCGGAGCTAGGCTGTGGACAGACAGACAGACGAACGGACATGGCGAAGCTTTAAGGACTCTTCGTGGACTACGAAACCCTAAAGGAACATTATCTCCGTTAATTAAACTTAAACAATACTCCTCGTCGTGTTAAGACATCTTAAAGTACTGGGCGAGACTCTGCGCAGAGTGCAAAAACTGTCGCAGACACGGTCGGGACATTAGTGCCAAAGTCTCTGGAAAAAATATTGCCCGTTTCTTTCGCTTCCTTCCCGGAGATTGCCCTTGTTATTTGCTACACGCACACTCTGTGGTTTTTTTGTAAACAAGATAATATTCAGGTTTGTTTGATCTCACAATCTTAAATATTGAATCATGGTCCATGTCGGGTTTCGAAATATTGAATTAATATATTGAACTTATAATTGCTTTCATTTCACATTTATGTTTTTGATGGGATACATTCTATGCCGGGGACCTTAAGATATAGTTGGTAGGCCACCACTCTTCCGCGAGGCAGCTGATGGCCCGAAAGAAATGATGCACCAGGTCTTGTATACGTAACTGGTTTATTATTGATAACAGAACATCATGAGAACATCTCCAAGGCTTAAATACTAGAGATGACTGATGTCAATAGCGTACGTGACAGAGATAACCGTAGGTCTTGGAGATATGGTCCTTTGAAAAAAAACAATTAGCCCGGTGCCGTTGGCCACAGTTCTTTGCACGAGAGTTTACATTATATAAATAATTTACTTACAAAATTATTAGCATATGAATCACAAACAGCTAGCTTTACAAATAGACTAGTGAAATTCATCAACTACTGTAACGATCTGCTTGGTGTATTGGCTAAACGTACGGTCCGTTCAACTTTTGCGATCCCAGAGGACAGCAGTTCAAACCCGAGCCGAGGCGCAACGCAAGAGTGAATTGTTGTTTATAAATTTATTGTTTATTATATTTATTCTTGACTTGTTTGCTTTCAAATATGAAGTTTGAGTGTTGCAGTGGGCCGATAGAGGGCGCTACTAGTGGCTCGCTAGTGTGCATAAAATGTAAATGTTATTATCACCTACAATGTTTGGGATCTGTAGCGCCACTTAAAAAGGACATAAACAAAGAATTTAAATCGAAATGGATGTGTCCCAACTGTGCGCCAAAAACACTAAATCAAGACGAGTCCCCAATAAGAGGTGTTTGCCGAAAGCCAGGATCAGAGAATGTCACATTACTAAGAGGATCCCGAAAGGTGGCAGATTTGTCGCTTCCTGCTGCTGATCCAGAGTCACCATTAACTCTGAATTCAGTCAGAGACATCCTGGCATCAGAACTTGTGAAAATGCGCCGAGAGTTCGAAGCGACTATGACAAATATTATAGCGAAGGAATTGAAACCTTTAAAGGATGAAGTCACCGAGATTAAGAAGTCTTTGACTTTTTTGAATAGCCAGCACGAAGATCTCCAAAAGAGAATTAATATTGTTGAGGATAAGATTAAACCCTTAGTGAGCCAATCGTCGGATATAGGAGAGGTAAAGGCGTCTATAACTAATCTAGAAAGCGATAGAAACAAACAGGAACAGTGGGCTAGGCGATCAAACGTCGAAATTTTTGGAGTCCCAGAGAAAAAAGGCGAAAATTTAATAAAGATACTGGAGACCATAGGGAGAGTCGCAAGCTGTCCGATTAATACAGATATGGATATAGATTTTGTAACACGAGTTGCACCGAAGAGCAACGATAATAGAAAACCGAAACCTATCGTTGTACGGTTTCTGGCTCGTCATAAGAAAGATAACTTCCTTGCGTCGATCCGAAAAATTAAACTTAAGGTAAAAGATATCGGTTTTTTAGGCGATGGTCCTGTGTACATAAATGACCATCTTACAAGCGCAAATAAGGCGTTGTTGCAGCGCGCTAAGGTTTTGTGTAAAGAAAAAGATTTCATGTATGTTTGGGTAAAGAACTGTTCAATTTTTGCTCGTCGCTCCGACACGGCCCCTGTAATTCTTATAACGTCTCACGCTGATTTATGTAAAATAAAATGATTTTTATGTTGTCTGTATTGTGTTAATGTGAACATGTCTATATTTCCAGTTTTCAACTTCCTTAAGCTAGCAGAGGGCATACTTGTAATCATCTCTATTTGTGTGATTTTATTATACATTGCTGTTTATTGTAATATAATGATCGTTCCTATACGACTATTTTGTAAAATGTGTATGTTATATTGCATTATCGTTAAATATGGCGTACATTAAGAATTTATCCGTCTATTATCAAAATGTGCGCGGTTTACGGTCAAAAACGAACGTCTTCTTTCGTAATCTAATGCAGGTTGAGTTTGATGTCATTTGCTTGTCTGAAACCTGGCTTCTGCCTGGCATTTATGATGCAGAGTTGTTTGATAGCCGGTACAACGTGTACAGATGTGATCGCGATTATGAGTCCCGCGGTGATAGCCTTGGTGGCGGTGTTTTGATCGCGGTACGTCGCGAACTGTCAGTTAGATCTTATAATAGTATGTGCATGCCAAACGCCGCTGCTGATGTTGTTGAAGTGGCACTCGATTGCAATCTGCGTACAGGCACTAGGCTTATACGTATTTATAATGCTTATTTTCCTCATTGTCATTCTCACGCCGAATGTTTATGTAGCTTTTTTGATTCCCTGTCCGATACT
Source organism: Marasmia exigua (assembly GCA_019059595.1). Taxonomy (NCBI): domain Eukaryota; kingdom Metazoa; phylum Arthropoda; class Insecta; order Lepidoptera; family Crambidae; genus Marasmia; species Marasmia exigua. Next base: position 5,968,274 of record CM032483.1, read on the forward strand.
TATCTGGGCAACCCGGATGACTACTATGTGATTACGGGTGATTTTAATATATCAGCCGCACAATGGGTCACGGCTGGCCCAATGGTAAACATTGCAAATCCAGATCATACTGATGATTTGATACAGGCTCTCAACGGTTTTCTGCAATTCACTGATTTTAAACAATATAATGGCGTTCACAATGCCAATAGTAGATGTCTTGACCTTGTTATGGGTAACAATGAGTGTTTTGTCGAACGTTGTTTGGATCCTCTCGTTGCGGAAGACGCTCACCACCCAGCTCTGCGTATAGAAGTGCGTGCCTCGTATCTTCGGACGTTGAAATCTTCGCCCCGTATTGTGCGATTGTTTCACAAGGCCAATTATGACACTATTAATGAAGTCTTGTCAAGCCACGACTGGTTTAGTCTTTTGAACGATGAAGACATTAACCTAGCAGTAGCAAAATTTTACAAAATCTTAAATGTTATCATTGAAGACTATGTCCCGGCAAAGACCGTACACGATAATTCACGTTACCCTCCGTGGTACTCAAAAAGTCTTATCAAAATTATAAAAGAAAAAAAGAAATTCCACAAAAAATGGAAAATTTATGGGGGAAAACGTGAATACGATACATTTGTTTTGCTTCGAGAAAGACAAAAGAAGATGCAGCGCGAGTGTTACGAAATATACATCAGGAAGGCAGAAAATAGAATAAGGTTTAATAGCAAATCTTTCTGGACCTTCGTTAAGTCAAAAAGATCTGTACCAGATCTACCAGATACAATGTTTCTGAATGACAGTATTTCGAGCGATGGTCATCAGATTTGTGATCTATTCAATAATTTTTTCCACTCTGTTTTTGAATCAGACAAAATTGTGACTTCGCCGGCGACTGAATGCACTGGTTTGGTCTCATTGGGTTCAGTGGATTTTTCTGTTGGTTGTGTTAATAAATACCTACGAAAAATAGATACAAACAAGGGCGCAGGGCCAGACGGAATACCCCCCGTATTTTTAAGAATGTGCCATGACTCTATTGCACTACCTCTGTACCTCTTATTTCATAAGTCACTTCATTCTGGAATCATGCCTCAAGTCTGGAAGCAGAGCCATGTCGTGCCTATTTTTAAGTCAGGAGACCGGCACGATGTGCAAAACTATAGACCAATCTCGATACTCAGCACAATACCCAAACTTTTTGAGAAGATTGTTTACGAATGTATTTTCCCAATTCTTAGACCAATCATCATAAATGAACAGCACGGTTTCGTCAATAAAAAATCGACGGAAACAAATCTGTGTGAACTGGTGCATCGCGTGGTGCGGTCAATGGACTGTGGATCGCAGATGGATGTCGTGTATACCGACTATTCTAAAGCGTTCGACAAAATTTCTCATTCACTACTTGTTCGCAAACTGGAAGAGGTCGGGATACACGGTGATCTGCTGCGTTGGTTGGAATCTTACCTTAGAGAGAGAAGTCAGGCCGTAACGGTTAAGGGTTTTTCTTCTTCGTTTGTCCCTGTCACCTCTGGTGTTCCCCAGGGGTCACATCTCGGTCCATTGCTATTCAATTTATTTATAAATGACATTATCAGAATTTTCAGCAACAGCCATGTTCTACTTTACGCTGATGATATGAAGATATTTAGGACAGTAAACTCACTCAACGATTGTCAGTTGTTGCAAAATGATCTTAACAGTTTGGCTACTTATTGTAAGAATAATCATTTACATCTCAATATAAAAAAATGTAATATTATTACATTTACTAGGAAAACAAAACCTATAAATTATGATTACCTCATAGATAACGAAAATTTAAAACGTACTATGGCTGTTAGAGACTTAGGGGTTCTACTTGATAGCAAGCTAACTTTTAGCACTCATATTGCCCATATCACCTCTAAAGCCTTTCGCATGTTGGGTTTCGTGCTGAGAACTGCTAAGGAATTTAAGTATTCAGACACTCTGATTCTTCTTTACAATTCACTAGTGAGACCAAACTTGGAATATGCGTCGGTCGTGTGGAATCCTGTTTATGCCATATACATAGATTATATTGAAAGAACTCAACGAAAATTCTTAAAACACTTAGAAAAAAGATTTGGAATCTCTTCTGCAGTTAATAGCGATAAAGTCATTATGACTATGGAGCAGCGTCGTATGGAAAGAGATCAGATATTATTGTATAAAATTCTAAGAAATCATATTGATTCCCCTTTTCTTTTACAAAGTATTAAATTTAAATGCCCTCGGACAAGTGCTAGAAAACGTGATTTATTTTATTTACCTATTTGTAAAAGAAATTATGCACAAAATACTTTTTTGAACAGATCATGTAAAAATTATAATGCAAAATTTGGCAAAATAGACATGTTCAGGCACTCGATTTGTGCTTACAAACAGGAGATTAGACTTGTTCTATTAGAGTCCTAAATTTGTCGAGGTATTTGATTGCTTTATTAGTAGTATTGTATTATTTGATTGATTCGGTTACTTACCTACTTGTCCAATGATTTTTACTTTGCTTGCCTCATATTTTGTTCTGTACATGTACTTATGCTCAGTTTATGTTTTAATTCTGAACTGTGGAAACTTTACTGATTTCTGTGTTATTTGTATTTGTTTTAACTTAAAGCCAAATGTAATTGTATGTTTCCCAAATAAATAAATAAATAAATAAATAAATAAATTAGAATTACACAAAAATGTTTAAAACAATAATAAAATTATTATAACGCATGTTCTAAATAATCGTCGCTAAAAATGTGCTGATTTGTTCTTCCGCTCGGTTGATGAACTTCATTATAGTGGCGTCACTTGCACTTCTCGAACAACTTAATCCGTTTCTTTGCCCTGGGTTGGGGAATTCTCATAATATCCTCATGTGGCGTATTCCTTGGCTCGTTCATTACTCGATAACCGAAGGAATAAAATTCGCTCTGGAGGTTCTGGAGTTCCACTGAAATGGACACATATTTTACTTTTGGAGAAAACTCCTTAAATAGCATGGCCGTCCCAATGTCATATATTAGCGCCGTATTTTATTGAGCAATCCGCCGGGAGGCAGCTGGTGGGCCGGAAGAAATGATGCACCTGGTCTTGTATACGTAACTGGTTTATTATTGATAATGCAAATGGCATGACGTGAAAACATCTCCAAGGCTTATGTACTAGAGATGACTGACGTCATCTCGTATCACATACGTGGTCAGATCTGCTGACAAAGCGTACGTTACAGAGATACCAGTAGATCTTGGAGATAATCCTTTTGGTGCGTGCCGAGCTGCTACACATTCTAATTAAACTGATTACAACTCTATCTGAAGGAGGCACAAGGAATACCAACATAAAGAAAAGGGAATCACAATCACCATTATTTCTTTTTAGTTTATTTTTCCCATCAAACGCTCAGGCAATTGCCATAGTGTTTAATATTTTACCGTCCCGCCTAGAGGCGGAGTGTCCCGGCCCAGGGGATTAGAGGCTGATCCCTTTAATGACGCGGAATGGAATCAAATTATCTTTAAAGGCTGCGACGGTAATCAGCGCCGCGCCTAACGACCTGCCACCGGCTGATTGTTATTTGAAGGGTACGCCTTGCTCGGGTTTGATTCCCGGCGGGTACATAAACCTGTGGAATTGATAGCGATATTACTTTGAATTAGTATTAGTCTAAGATCCGATTTTGAAACTACCTTCGCCCATCTGATAGTTGGATGACAAATATTCTATCGAAATTAAATTTTAGTTTGATATAAATATCTAACTAAAATGGAATTTCGATGGATAGCGGTCCAGTACTGAGCGTTTCTTGCAGAACTTTCTACCTCAGTTCTGTATAACGGTTTGGCTGCGGCAATATTTCCCAACAGGTACGGCTTAGGGACCTTCAAGAGAAGAGCGTCAGCGATCGATGTTCATGGGTGGCGATAATTATTTACCCTCAGGCAGGAGACCCATTTGCTTGTTGGTAACCTCTATAATAAAAAAACTCAAATGAAAATGAAATAATGAATTTTAATCTAAAGGCCTGTCCTGATAGCCCTTCAGAGGCTTTTCAACTCCATCATCATCGAGGGAAAGACACCCAAAGCGTGGCACTCTGGCGTGGTGAGGCTTTTCTTCAAAAAGGGTAACAAATCCCAATTGAAGAACCATAGGCCTATCACGCTGCTGAGTCACATATATAAGCTATTTTCGGGAGTTATGACGAATCGTCTCGTACGCAGGTTAGACGACTTCCAGCCTCCCGAACAAGCTGGAATCCGAATAGGCTTTAGCATCATAGACCACATACATACGCTGCGGCAGGGTATACAGAAGACCGAAGGGTATAATCTGCCATTTTGCTTAGCGTTTGTGGACTATGAGAAAGCCTTCGACTCTGTCGAGACTTGGGCCGTGCTACAGTCTCTCCAAAGGTGCCGGATAGACTACCGATACATACAAGTGTTGCAGTCATTGTACGAAAACGCCATAATGTCAGTCCGTCATCAGGACCAGGAATCAAAACCCATACCTAAACGTTTTATCTATCTATCTATCTATCTATACCTCTCCGGCGAGGTGTGAGACAGGGCGACGTTATATCGCCGAAACTGTTCACCACTCTGTTGGAGGACGTGTTTAATCTTCTGGACTGGGATGGACTTGGCATCAATATAAATGGCGAGTACATGACGCACCTTAGATTCGCAGATGATATCGAAGTCATGGCTGAGACCTTGGAAAACTTAGGCACAATGCTTGACGATCTCAGTAGTCTCCCAACAAGTGGGTCTGAAAATGAACATGTACAAGACGAAAATTATGTTGAATTCCCATGTCGCACCCACTCTTGTAAAGGTTGGAAGCTCTACACTGGAAGTTGTGGACGAGTACATCTACCTCGGACAAAAAGTCTAGCGTGGTAAGTCAAACTTCCAGAAAGAGGTCAATCGACGAATCCAACTCGGCTGGGCAGCGTTCAGGAAGCTATGCAGCATATTACAGCGGCCCATCTTTGGCCGTGTGGTCCCGGCAGAGTAGAATAGGCCACCCTCACTCTTACCGAGGTGTCGTAAAAGGCGACTAAGGTAAAGCTGCTAGCATGATCATCAGCGCCCAGAGAAGGAAAACTCTGCACTTATATCAAAACCCTCGCCAACCCGTCTGCCAAGCGTGGTGAGTATGGCAATTACCCCTCATGTGATTGAGGGAGGCCCGTGCCCCAGCAGTGGGGACTTAAATGGGCTGATGATGATGATGATGACTGTTTCAAAAACAAACCTTATACAATGAAAACAAGAAATATATATATGTACCTCCGGAGATACAAAGTAATTAAAAATCTTTAAGTTTTGGTAGTTGCTTCACAGCGTGAATATTAATAATAGTGTTCTCCTAAAAATATGTCAGCAATGGTGACCAATTTATCGATCAACAAAGACGTAACATAAAAACATAATGCAACAAGTGTGTGCGCTAACACATGTGCACTTTCTCTTGCCATATATCGATAGCAAAGCAATATGACTACAGGGGGATCGGTTGTAGGGCCAACATCATCATCATCATCATTTCAGCCAATAGACGTCCGCTGCTGGACATAGGCGTCCCCCAATGTTCTCCACACAGATCGGTTCTGTCTCGCCCGCATCAAATGGATTCCCGCGACCTTCACCAGATAATCGTTTCATCTTGCGGGGGCCCTGCCACGGCTGCGATTTCCTGTGCGTGGCCTCTACTCGAGAAACTTTCCGCTCCAACTCTGTTCTGTCTGTCTGTTCTCCACGCTATGTGCCCTGCCCATTGCCACTTGCGACATGAAATGTTTTAGGCTATGGCTATGCTCGAAATCTCTTTTCGTGATCGTATCAGAAATGACGAGATTAAGGAGCCGTAGGTGAACTAAGGCGTAGGGCCAACGGCTTAAAGTAATTTTCGCTAAAACTACTAGCTTTCAGACTCCTTGCTGGGCATAGAACATTTCTAAACAGAACAACTCAGAGCCTTACTGGGGATTTGAAGGCCCATTTCAAAAGCGTAATCTAGCGACTACGCCACCGAGACAGTAAGCGTGATCCAGCGGGTTCCCTCATCTTAGTGTGTAATTCCCAGTTGCATCCAAAGCTGTCGCTTCGGAGCCCGGGGTAAGCTTGGACCAATATTCAGGATTCGGGAAGTCTGAGTCTACAATGATGCGACTGCCGCCTGACCTTTACAACACTTAGACAGGGTAACCAGAACAGGATCACGGTTACACGTTCAGAATCATTATCTCAAATGTTGTAGATAAATACATAAATATTTCACAACGTGACTACAAATTATGCACAAAATTCGCTTGTGAATAGACTACATAGCTGCTACAATAAGAGGTTTAGTTCTGTTGATATTTTCTGTAGTACAAAGCGATTATTTAAAAGGCAGATTCTGGAGGTTACGGAAGATGATTTATAATAAGAGAACACAGACACATACACACACACACACACACACGACCACATATACACACACACACACCTACACACACACACACACACACACACAAACACATGCTCACACACTGCATGCAGCTTTTTTTATTAAGGAATTTATTTTTGTTGTTGTTATGATTATATTATTTATATCGTGATGTTTGCTGTAGACCGTTCACAAAAGTTATGTTGATAAAATGTAAGTCCGTTATTGGCTGTAAGAAAAATATGTTTACTGTAATTATTATATTTAAGAGCTGTGGATTTTGTAAGAATAAATAAATAAATAAATCACATTCATTGATCTGACTCCGAGATAGCTCAAGCATCTGTGTTAAGGATATCAGAACCAACAGCGTAATTACATATATATACCTTTAATACTTTTCTTTTGTAAATCATCGTCATCGTAATCGTCAGCCCATTTAAGTCCCCACTGCTGGGGCACGGGCCTCCCCCAATCACATGAGGGGTAATTACCATACTCACCACGCTTGGCAGACACTTTTGTAAATACATACTTATAATGGGTGTTTCTATGCCCAGACCAATACAAACAGACATGTTCATACACACAAATGTTTGTACTGTACGGGGATCGAACCCGCAACCCTTGCACCAGAGGCAGCGTTCACTACCCCCTGTATGGAAGGCGCGTTCTCATTAACTGAGCTACCACAGCACCAGCGTAATCCAGCGGGCAACAGAGCAAAAAAAATACTTTGCCTTGTACGGATTAACTCATAGATTAACTGGAGATGTGATAATGGCTTCTGACGGAGGCAAAACAAAAATCCGCGTTGTGAACCCAACAAATCGGCTGCAAAGAGTTAATAAAGAGGATAAAAAAGGAATCCGATTTGTTTCCGCGTCGCGCACAGGAGGCCGGATTTGGCCCGTGTTGTGGGCGTTATCTCCCTGATTGATGGAGAGGCGAGGCAGGGTACGGAACCAGTTGACAATGCCCCTTGTAGTCCGACACTCGGCCATTGGGCTTAGTGTCGTGTTTCTACGTAGGGATGCTCTTTTGTCTGAGTAAGTATACCTCTGACTTTTAACATGTTTATTACACTTTATCTGTGGGCACGGCAGTGCCCCCGCCAAGTCGAGCCAAAAACGGCACGGCCGTACCATCTTTTTCTCGAAGTAATAATAATACGGGCTATTTTCGACTCCCCTGTAATTTCGTTGTAAATAAAACAAGAAGCCTGGATTTTCAGCACTTAATCAGGAATTGTATAAACACGGTATATTTAAAATTTCAGTCAATTTGAACCAGTAGTTTAAGAATGACAACTTGTTAAAGTATCTGAATTTTGTTACTCACTGACTGACTGACTCACTGACTCACCGATCATCATAATTCCAAGGCACTATTAGCAGACATAGAAGCTTCAAATTTAGAATACAAATAGAATTTAGTATCTTTATCATGGTTAAACTTATTTTTTTTTGTAATTTCGGTCCAGTTTTGTAAATACACAAACTGCATGAATAACTTTGTAATCTCTTTTTAAATCTATAGGATTACAAAGTTACGTTTCCAGTTGAAGGTGAAGGTTCCGGAAAGATTTTTTTCTTAGGTGGACTACAAAAAGAAATGATATCCCATAAAAAAACAAAACTTGTCAAAAAATTTGACTTTTTGCTTGGATGGATTTTTTGACAAGTTTTGTTTTTTATGTGATTTCCATTTATCTGAGGTATTCACCTAAGCATGTAACAAAATTATTTGCTCCTTGACCGCTGGTTCACGCGTTTGCCGGCAGCCAGCGTGTGTTGCTTCTCATACACTTTGTGATAGGTGGCATGAAGCGGTTGTCGCCGCCCATGGGTATCCATGGAAACACCAATAGAGTCAAAATGGCGCGGCCAACCTTTAAACCGTGGGAGAGTCACACTTCCGGTGGGCAATGGGCCGGCTTGACCGGAGTGATAGGCTTCACAGAAAACCGGCGTGAAGCAGCACTGTGCTGTGTTTCGCTGCGTGAGTGAGGGTATCGGAGGCCCAATCCGCGGGAAAAGGGGACTAAAAGTTGGCAGCGCACTTGTGACTCCACTGGTGTCGCGAGGGTCCATGGGCGGCGGAATCGCTTACCATCAGGTGATCCATCTGCTCCTCTGCCACCTATTACATAAATAAAAAACTCCTTTCACCAGAATATTGGGCCTTCGGTACCCTTACCCACACAGCGAAAACACAGCGGAGAAGCGTCTCCGCTGCAGCGGCTTCACGTCGGTTTTCTGTGAGGTCGTAGTATCACTTCGGTCAAGGCGGCCCATTCATGCCGCAGCGTGACTCTCCACGATGTTTTTTGTTACTTTTGATGTCAAAGTATGTTAATGACATCAATGGAGTGACATGGAAAGGAGGCATGTATACTCCACGTACTATTTTATTTATAGCTTGTAATCCAATCTTGATAAATCCACTGTATATGAGAATCTTGGCAGGACAAAGGGCAGGCTGTGTCCGAAGCCGCACACCTAGCCTCCGACCAGCGTATTTGCATAGAAATTGTCCACATTGACATACAAGGCTCGTCGCCCCGATCCCTCTGCGGCGTCCGTCTGTGACTATTTTATTTACATTCTACAAATACGCAACGTTCATTTACTATTAAATGAACGTTGCAAGAATAAGATATAGATTGAAAGGAAAAGTCATTTGGATATTTATAGAAAAGCATCTTCAAGGTAAGTGCGTTACATCCTAGACCTCACTTTGAATCAGAGGGGCCTGTATAATAACTAAATTGTTTGTTTCCCAAATAAATAAATAAATAAATAAAACTTCTTCTTTAGTTGTAACCATAGAGTAAGATAATGATAATAGTCTGGGTTGTGTCTAATCTTAATTAATTTAAATAAGGTTAAGTGTACTTATGTACTTTATGACGTCGGCACGCACAGTGACGTCTCTTAGTTCCTTGGACTCCACGGAAGACCAGCGTCGGGGTGTCCTTTAGACACTGTGACACATGCTGAGTGGAGCCCATTTCAGTGCCATTCTAATGTCCATTTCGTTATATTTTTATTTTGTGTATGTTTGGCGCTGAATAAATTAAATTATTCTTATTCTTAAAAACTCCCTCTACCGTATGTAAACATAACTTTAATTGACAGCACGAACGTCTAATAGGGTAATATCGTAACGTGAGCGTAGTACGTAGCGTTATATATATATTATAAGTACATTTTTCGTGTTCAGTATCGTGGCTAACTATCGTCAATGAAGGTGGTTTAAACTGCTCCGTAATCGTAGCGTGGACACGATTCGTCAACGTTACGAATTCTTTGAATGTTCGTGCTAGCTCTTCTGGTGCGATTGTGGCCACGCGTCGGCGTTCGTAAAAAAATTAGCGCTCAAACAAGATACCATTCTGGAATTACAAAATCGGCATGAAAAAAATGTTTTGAAGATTTCTTTTTTGCTAGAGGCGGACAGCCGAGCAAGCAAGTCAAATATTACATACTTTATCCCAAAAAACGGTATCAATTCATCTGGATTCACTAAACCGTTTTGAATAAGAGATACCTGGCAAACGAACGCGGCAATAAGTTGGCAAACCGTGGCACGCGCCGATCCGGCAAGGGACACAATAGAAACCCAGTCAAGTGCGTGGCGGGCCTCGCGTATAGACATCCGTAGTAGCATATGATGGATGGCATATTCTATGGACTTATGTTTACCTTGAGGTCTAAATGGTATAAAGATGTGTCGCACCCGCCGACCACGGCTTAACCGCCAGCGAACTCAAACCGAGGCGAAGACGACTTTATAAGTTACTTATAACATTATTTGTAAAAAAAAAACGTTCATGCAAACTCTGGAATGAGCTTCCAGTCGCGGTGTTCCCTGATTGCTATGACATGTCCTTTTTTAAACGAGGTTTGAAAAGAGCTCTTCTTTCACGTTATGCAGCGGCATGACTGTGCTCCGGCATTGTTGATGTCTATGAGCGGCGATTACCGTTTACCATCAGATGGGCCGCATGCTCGTCTGCCTATTTTTGTGAAACCGACAGACTAAATCGAGCAAAAATTTAATAATGTCATCTGTAAAAATTTAATTTACCCATCTGAAGCGATTCATGAGATACGGCTTGGTGGCAGACAGACAGACAGACACACAGACAGCGGAGTCTTGTAAGTATTAAGACTCGTGTATTTACCTTTTGGGTACAGAACCCTTCAAACGTGGGACACGGCCCAAATGATATGGCCACGGTGCGTGTGTTGTATATTGACTGTGAAATAGACTATGTAAAAAACAAATACTTGGATTCCGTGATCCATTGAGATGTTATAACTGTGTGGTGTGTTCTTAGTGGTTTAAGTAAGGACTGTGATCTCGGGGTCGAGCAAAAAGCAAACACTTTCATAGTAAACGAAAACATTCATATTATGCAACAACCCACAAGTGCAATCATATACTTCGTTTAACCTCATAACAGCGTTGCTCTTGACAAGGTCAGTATTAAATTATAATATTTAAAAAATCGCTCCGCAACCCTTTGTCTGTTAGCCAAACTAAACGGCGCGGTGGGAGATAAAAAGTGGGTTCTCACCCGCCGCGAACGAGCGGGACATTAAAAATTAAAGCCCGAGGAGACTTTACGACTCTCTGTACATACGACGTCACATCAAGTTATTCTTGTTGGACTTTGGACCGACCTTATGTTCGAGATACAAGTGTTATTTTTAGACTGCGCGGGGGTAACTCGATGTAACGCTGTCTGTACACGTTCGCGCGCGTTATATGCAGCTCGGATCACTCGAGTTGTTTACTCAGCGACGTCTCGATGTAATGAGTGCGAGAAGAGAACATCTTGCTATGCATTTATGAAACGGAATTGCATTTTGTAATCTTTTAAGCTATTTGACATTCGAGTGCCTGAATGGTAATATATTTACAAAAATAATTTCACGACACACACACACCAATAATTGAGAAACATACATTGAGGGAATATAGATCCCTGTGAATTAAAGTAACTTGTACCTATCGAGTCTTTTGGTTAAAAAGTCTCAGTAACTAGTCTGAAGTTTGGAAGCTAGTGTTCTTGTACCCCCGCGCCTTGGAAAGCACGTTCTACGTGAGTTTTTCAATGAGAAATTTTTAATGTCAGCCCAAAAGTCTGAAAAATTGGTGGTCTTGTACACCTCTGCGCCTCGGAAAACACTTTAAGCTGTTGGTCCTGCTCTTGATCCTTCATCTGTTGTTTCACTCTGGTACCATCCTATCGAATATGAGGGCAATGAGAACTGTGTAGTGTACTTGTGTCGGTACACACAAGTGAATTATAATTTGTCCCGAGTCGAAGGCTGATTGTTATAATTGGTCGCCATAGTGAAAATATAAGTTAGGAGTACAATTATAATCGCACATACAGCTTTTGCTTGGTTTGGAGATATTATTCTTAAAAGCTAGTTAAACGAAGGTATTCGTAGCAGACCGAGTTACTTAACTACCTGCAACGTGTGTGTAAGTACCTTGTCTCAGCCGCAAATTCGTCTGATACGTATCTTATAGTTGCGCGCTCTAGCACTTACCCTCCTGAACTTGCCGCCGGGGGCCTTTACGAGAAAATACATACTTACCTGCTAAGTCTTAAATGTAAGTGTTTTAAATTGGATGCAGACGTGAAAATCGGAATGATTTAGTATATACAAATAAAGTTTAAAAACTGAAACCCGACTACCAAAAATCACGCTCTAAAAAGTACAAAACAAGAATATTGTCTTTGCTGAAATTATTATGCCGTATCGCCATGGTCGTATGCCACATTGATTTAATTTTATTATTATGATGAATCTGTTTTGCTACAGTAGGTGGCATAGGACCACGGCAATACGGCATAATAATTTCAGGAGAGACAATTTTCTTGTTTCGTACTTATTAGAGCGAGTTTTTTTGGAAATCGGGTGCTAGTTTTTAAACTTTATTTTTATTTAACATATTTTTAGTTATGTAAAAAAAATTACATATTTAAAATGTGCTAATAAAGCTCTTTCATTTGATACCCCAGACGGTACCGTCAAGCAAAATTTTTTTAGTTCCTTGCTCTAAGTCCCCTAGAGGGCGCTGTAATCAATTTAACGTGACGTCATGTATTCTATAGCCAGAAAACAATCAAGACGCTTCTAACGACACCTAATTTGTTCAAATATGATTACTAGTTTAGAAGTTATCAGGGAAGAGATGAACAACCATACATACATACAGGTCAAAATCATAACCCTCCTTTTTGTTTCGCCGTAGTCGGGTAAAAAATGAACGAACCTAAGTATTTTTTATGATGTTGAAATAAATACATATTTACCGTACAGACCGGAACAGTATATGCTTTATAGACGGTATAATATTCAAAGATTAAAATCTGTAAACTTTGCGCTATAAAGTGTATCTATCTATCTATCCTCCTCCTCGCCCGCTACTTGTACTTGAGGTAGCCAACTTTAGCCTAAAGACGGTTAACCGAAGCGTTGAATATAACAACGAAATGATAAAGCAACAGTAAGCAAGTTAATGAACATTCCCCAGCCGTCCGTTGTAGCACAAAATAAGCTCCACCGTTTTCATTTTGCGGTGTTCTAAGTTTTTCAATTTTCGCGCGGAATTCTGCCACGAGCGTTTTAAACTCGCGGAGCCCTGTGCCACAGTGCACACGAAAATCAGTGAAAAAACTACTTACAACACGCCACGCTGCTTTCGTCTCAAAAAAATATAAAATTGAAAATTACATAATATTCAATTCAATTCAATTCAATTATTTCAGATAACATAGATCCACGATGGTTAGTTACAATGTTTACTTAATTCTATGTTAGTATTAATAAAATTACATTACATAAATAAAACATAATATATAAAATAATAACATCATATATATTATGTTATCAAATAATAACATAATATATAAAATAATCAAATAAAATCAAAGTTCAAAATTAAAATACATTATTAAAATTAAATTATTATTTTAAACTCAACTGCTTGTTTGTCAGTACATGAACCATAGAACAATGGTATATTATTTATAATAATTGACCATGTAGGATCAGGAGTTTCTGGTATGACAGTTGTATTGATTTAAATTCAAGCAATATTTTTAAAAGTAAAAATAAACACATATCCCTCAAATGATAGTGCCAAGTTTGTCCCTGGCAGATTCAGTGTAAACAGTATTTAACTGCCACCTGGCAAAGCCTTTTGATGTCGCCAAATGAGAAGACAATTGTTACGATTTTTTAAGGGTTCCATATACGGTACGATACATATTTGAGGAATTGTCGTCTCAGGTCGTTTGAAACGAGGAGTGATAGTATATTTAAACCCTATTACAGATTAATTTCATATCAGAGACCACAACAAAATGTTATAAAATTATTTGTATCGTACATCGTGACGATGAATCGACAGTCTGTTGGCTCTATATGATAACAATTGGATCATCATGGGGAGTGCTCTGAGGAACTGTTTAATCTACTCCCTGCAGCTGAATTCTTATATCGAACCACACGCAAGCGATTGTCATTCCATCAGCATCATCACGATGGATGGCGGTCTAATACTTTGCGGTTTTCGCAGAACTTTCTACCACGTACCTCAGTTCTGTGGGACAGTTTACCTTTGGGAGTATTTCCCGACGGCTTCGACTTAGGTACCTTCAAGAGAAGAGCGTACTCCTTTTTAAAAAGGCCGGCAACGCATTAGCGAACTCTCTGATTTCGCGGATGTTAATGGGCGGCGATGATTGCTTTCTATCAGGTGATTCGCTTGCTCGTTTGTCGCCTCTAGCATAAAAAAATATCTCAATGTGCCTCGTGTAAGTAAATTAGAATGAACAAGAATACGATTGACCAATTGCTACGGTCGTGTATAGCAATAATTTCTTGTATGGACTTCATTTATTTACGATGTGATTAATCACTTGCGTTATTGTACTCGATCGATCGTTATGTTAAATATAACCGCATATGAAGCCTTTTAATAATTTGACTGGTAAAAGTGACCTCTGTCCACAAAAACTACCAACTCGAGCACTCGCCATTGAAGTTGAGTTAAAGATTTGTATGGACGAATGTATGAAATCTCTAATTGCGACTACAATGTCAAGGGGCCGTAGCCCTATCAGATGGTCGGACCAAATACGTTCGACGCTTGACACCAAGCTGTGATGATGCCCTCCACATTGCAGAAGATAGACATAGATGGAGGTCTGTCATAAAGAGCAAATTGGCCGCCCACGGGAGGAATCACAACCCTCAGTAATGAGGAAAACGACTAGAGGAGGATACACCCTTTGCACCTCATCAAGACTGATGCCTCACTGCTGATCATACAACTGTGCTAGTGCCCCGGCTTTATAATATAGCTCTCTTGTGACCTGGATACCGCTTTGTTGACGCTTTCAACATTTCTTTTAGACTCAAAATAAAGCGGAAAGTTAAGGATGTAATGCTTACTATTACACTCGCACCAGGCGACTGAAAACATGCAAAACCAACAGAAAAATACAAATGTAAAGAAACTCCAACTACAAGTACTACGACAGAAAATATAGACTTTTAACCCCCGACAAAAAACTACGGGGTGTTATAAGTTTGACGTGTATGTGTGTGTGTGTGTGTGTGTGTGTGTGTGTGTGTGTGTGTGTGTGTGTGTGATTATACAGGATGTATCAAAAAACCTTATTAGGGACCTTTATTAGCGAGAACTTCTGACCGCAGGGAGTCGTCTTTCAGAAGTTTCAAGGACGGCTACCAGCGGAATTTACGCGCCGCACTTAGAAATTTGTATAAAAAAATGAGAATTTTATTTTAGTATATGTATGTTACACAGTAAGGTATTTAATTATATGGGTCAATGAAATATTTTAAATATATCTGGTTGCCTGAAATAAATGAATTATTATTACACTCTTTTGCAAAAATAACGGGCGGTTTTGTTTTTTTTCTTGCCTGAAAACAATATCGTACAAAAAAGGATTTAGTCTTCTTAATATATTACTGGCCGGTCATAAATGTGTCGTGATGCCAAAAATGTACATTCGAAATTCAAATTTTAGACTGATCTTATTTTAAAAAGAATACTAATTTTTTGTACAGTATCTGGCGAGAATAAACGAAAGTTGTAGTTGTCTTTGAATAAGTTTTAGGCAATTTTTATTGGTTTCATTGAATTAGATTCTTTTATAAACCCCTTATTAGGGTTAGGTGGAAACTGGCACCATTGAAAAACTGGTACGCATGCCAGTTTACACTTTTTGGTTTTGCTAATGGTAAACTGGCACTATTAAAGTTATAAATGCATGCCAGATTACCACTTGAAAAAATTATAGTGCCCAACTGGCACACATCATTTCGATGGCGACTTTTATTCAGAATTAAAAATATCTTTATATAGCAATAATATGGTACAAAATTAAGAATGTGGTAGGAACCAAATTAAAAATAGAAAATGAGTAGGTAAGCACAAATTTTTTTAGGAAAAGAAATATTTTTTTCGAGACTATAGAAATCCTGTCTAAATTAAAACTAAATAATGTAAACAAAAGATTTATTATGTTCCTATGTATCGAAAAATATATAAAAAAAATGTAATCCTATAATTTAACAAAAAAAAATTATACTTTATCAACACAATTTTAGGTGTTTGCCTACTTTTCTATTATAATCACCGTAAATACTCGTACAAAATATTTTACAACAGGTGTATATTAAAAACTAATCAATACGAATAACTTTTACTAGGTACAAACAAAACTTATAATATCTTCTTATCAAAACTTTCCTTTACTTATAATACTATTTAGTTTGTGAAGTTTCTTCTATGCATATACATAATAAAATTAAATCGTAGGATTCTTAGTATTAACCTTGACATAAAAAAAATATATTAATAAATGATCAAACTTAGATCCAGTTTCATTTTAAATACAACAAACAAGTTACGAGATAATTAACCTAATCTCTGATTTTTTAATTATGTAGACTAAACTGACAGATGTCAATGTGTCATCCTCATACATTAAGACTAATTTTGACAGAAGCGAAATGTCAAAATGTGTGGAAACGTCACATTTGCATGTCAGTTTAGTCTACATAATAGGGTATTTGACTAAGCTCGAGATTTTACAAAATATAAATATTTTATCAAAATATAGGTAAATATGTGCGAATAGCAAAAATTCTCAATTAAAAATATAACGTCTAGCCGGTTTTATGGTCATTCAAAGATTCATGGGCAAGTCCATTTTCAAAGTATGAATTTTTTTTTAAATAATTATACCATTGAATAACCCATATAATTTACACCAACTATTATAATGGAACCATTGACATAAACGAAACATTTGATATAGCTACCATACAAAATTCAAATGAAATGCATACAAAATACTGTCGTGTGACGTCACATCTCTGTAGCCATTTGTATGGAGCGTTTTGGGTTTGCCCAAAATAATGTGATTTTAAAGTTGTGATATCTCAGGTAGTTTAAATGAGAATCAAGTAATTCTTTCAACGATGTTTCTATCATTGAGAGGTCTTTTGATTACACAAATGAAAAAAAAATAGTCTAATACCGTATTATAAATCAGAGTTTAAAATGTATGTATGTTGATGTCACACAGTATTGCAGTATTTTATTCATAAATCAAATTCAGATATTTGTCAATTTTAGTCTTGAAAAAAATATTTCTTTTCCTAAAAAAAAATTTGTGCTTACCTACTCATTTTCTATTTTTAATTTGGTTCCTTCACATTCTTAATTTTGTACCATATTATTGCTATATAAAGATATTTTTAATTCTGAATAAAAGTCGCCATCGAAATGATGTGTGCCAGTTGGGCACTATAATTTTTTCAAGTGGTAATCTGGCATGCATTTATAACTTTAATAGTGCCAGTTTACCATTAGCAAAACCAAAAAGTGTAAACTGGCATGCGTACCAGTTTTTCAATGGTGCCAGTTTCCACCTAACCCCATGGGTACACATTTACAATTGTTTTTAATAATTACTATGCTGGATGATGGCAGCTAAAATTGTTAAGGCCAGCAAAATGTTGTGTGGCTCAAAGGCTAAATATAAGCCGTTCAATAGTCCATAGAACCTGGCAGCGCTATCAAGAGACGGGTTCCATGAAAAGAAGGCCTGGATCTGGAAGAAAGCCATCCAATGAACCAAGAGATAATCGTTTTCTGGTGAGTCAAGCTTTGAGAAATCGCAAATCTTCGTATGTGGACCTCAAGTACAACCTCGAAGACGTAAGAAATGTACAAGTTAGTCTATGGACGGTCAGGAGGAGGATTCTCGCTGCCAACTTACACAGTTGTCCCCGCGGTCCCAAATTACTCCGTGAGCTCCGTGTTACCAGACATCACTTTGCTCAAAACGACGACCCGATTGGAACAGTGGTAGTGAACGCTGCCTCTGATACAAGGGTTGCGGGTTCGATCCCCGCACAGTACAAACATTTGTGTGCATGAACATGTTTGTTTGTATTGGTCTGGGTGTTTGCTATGTATTATAAGTATGTATTTACAAAAGAAAAGTATTATATGTATATATTTGTAATCCCACTGTTGATTCTGATATCCGTAACACAGGTGCTTGAGCTACCTATCTCGGAGTCAGATCAATGTATGTGATGTTGTGAAATATAAAAAAAAAAAAAAAAAAAAAAAATGTGTACCATGGATTTAAGACGATTGGGATAGGGTATTGTTCTCTGATGAAGCCAGGATATCACTTTGTGGTGAAGATCGACGTCGGCGAGTGCTGCAAAGACCAGGGGAGCGTTATGCAGAGGTCTGATTTAAAGAAATAACGCCTTACGGTGGGGGCTCCGTTATGTTTTGGGCTGGAATAAACTGTTTAGATCGTAAAGAGTTGGTCTTTTTCATTCACATCACGGCACATTAAATACACATCGCTATGTGACGGAAATTCATTCACATTATGTACTATTGTACAACCCACATTAGCCGTTCTTAGCGAAAATTCGATTTTTATGGATGATATCGCTCGTGCCCACCGGTCAGGCGCTGTAGGCGCTTATATGATGGAGGTCGGAATCCGTCGTTTGGATTGGCCAGCTCGAAGTCCCGACCTCAATCCTGTGAAGCATGTTTGGGACCTTCTCAAGCGACGAGTGAGATCAATGCAACCGGCTCCGCAAATCATAACAGAGCTAAAGAATGCGATCACGGTGGAGTGGGAACGTATTCCGCAGGAAACCATAAGGGGTATACTGGCCAGCATGCCCAGGCGAATGCAAGCTGTGATTTCAGCAAAAAGGGGTCACACACCATATTAACCTTTTCAATGTTTTGAAGTATATCTTTTCTTGTACAATAAAATTCGTTTTTATTTTTTTACTTAGAGGGCATGTGAACTACCCCTGCTTTGATTTTTTACATTTTTCTTACCAATCCAGTCAAAAAGTCACGCTAGATTTCACAAAACAATTCCTTGGTAATTAATTTACGAAACCATAAAGGTATCCTAAAGTCACCAAAGAACGTAATGATACAAACGTATGACTACAAAATTGATTATTTG
Organism: Marasmia exigua; assembly: GCA_019059595.1. Taxonomy (NCBI): domain Eukaryota; kingdom Metazoa; phylum Arthropoda; class Insecta; order Lepidoptera; family Crambidae; genus Marasmia; species Marasmia exigua. Next base: position 5,987,295 of record CM032483.1, read on the forward strand.
CTGGTGCCCGTTTTTTTGCAAAGAAGTGTATTATTAAAAATAGTTACATACCTTTTTGAACAGCATTTTGCTCTATGACTTTTTAAAAAATCGTAAAATGAAATCTTGTTAATTCCGTAATAGAATTCGAAAACATTTTCGATGAATTTCCAAAAGTCGTCTTATAAACTATGTTTATAATTGTTGGCAGATTTTTTTTTTATGTAATAGGTAGGCAGACGAACTGACGGTTCACCTGATGGTAAGCAATTGCCGCCGCCCATGGACTCCCGCGACACCAGTGGAGACACAAGTGCGCTGACCCCCCCTATCCCCCGGATTGGGCCTCCGGTACCCTCACTCACGCAGCGAAACACAGCACAGTGCTGCTTCACGCCGGTTTTCTGTGAGTCCGTGGTATTATTCCGGTCGAGCCGGCCCATTCATGCCGAAGCTTGGCTCTCCCACGGGAAAAATTATAGTGAAAGTGATGTAAATGAAATTGTTTACTGATGCACATTGTATTAAATCGAAAATGTTAGATATATCACATTCCGCTCTAACCAGGAACACAAACATTATTCCACCGGAGATGTACAAATCGCATATCGATTCGCGTGCAATTCCAAGTGTAATGTTTCGTGTCGAGTTGACAAATCACGGCGTCTAATGGCGTAGTATTGTCAGTACTATCGTACTTAAGCTAGAAAAGATGGCACAGAAGCTTTTGAAACACAGACACCGGGTGTTCAGTCGCGGAACAGCTTCGCATGTATGGTATCACTGGGGTCAGGCTCATTTCACTTAGTACTTTTTTCTTTAGTATGGGAAAAATAGTTCAGTGGTTTTCGTTATATGGAGCGTGTAAAAAGCAGATGTAGCTTTAAAAAGCAATCAACCAGATGGTTCGACGATATTTCGGTAGATTTCACTATGCACTGTCGTGGTGGCAGGTTTCATATCATGGCCCACGACTTTCTATGGAAGATGAGGGAGAGCCTCAGGAAATTTAGTTCTCTCCTCTGGCGACGGCTTCTCCTAACGAGAGTCCGACATAACCCATCCGTTTACAGACGGGTGGGTATGCGTAACGCATTTTTCCAGGGTCATATAAAAAAAAGATGTCACTATGCATTTAACATGCGCTGGTAAAGCGTGTTTCCAAAACAATGACTTCCAGCCTCAAAAAGGTATGGTAGTTAAACCAGAGATCTAGAAAGTATTGTGAATTTTGTTATAAAGGTATCATCATCAGCCCATTTAAGTCCCCACTGCTGGGGCACGGGCCTCCCTCAATCACATGAGGGGTAATTGCCTTACTCACCACGCTTGGTAGACGGGTTGGCGAGGGTTTTGATATAAATGCAGAGTTTTCCTTCTCTGGGTGCTGATGATCATGCCAGCAGCTTTACCTTAGTCGCCTTTTACGACACCTCGGTAAGAGTGAGGGTGGCCTATTCTACTCTGCCGGGGACCACACGGCCAGTATATATAGGTATCAAATAAAATTAATTCTGATATGTTATTTAATTGTCTCCCTGACTAATTCTCGAAGGTGGCCATACTACATAGATGTTGAGTATTGGTCGTTTTCCTCTAGATGGCGCTAGCATTGGCTAGTCGACTGATGCCTCTATCTCAGTATATATAAGTTACTCTATCACCGGGGAAACATTGGTGATACTCGTACTTAACAAGTATGTGAGTGATTTTTGGAAAATACTAATGTGATATAAGACGACCCGTTTGGAACAGTGGTAGTGAACGCTGCCTTTGGTCCAAGGGTTGCGAGTTCGGTCCCCGCACAGTACAAACATTTGTGTGCATTAACATGACTGTTTGTATTGGTCTAAGTGTTTTCTTTACATTATAAGTATGAATTTACAAAAGAAAAGTATTATATGTATATATTTGTAATCCCACTATTGATTCTGATATCCGTAACACAGGTGCATGAGCTACCTATCTCGGAGTCAGATCAATGTATGTGATGCTGTAAAATATTATTATTATATGTAAGTCCTCTCTTTGTTAACGACACGTTGTTTCCAATATAAATGAAACTACTTTGTTCTGGCAATAAAAGAATGTCACATTTTGTTTAAGTTATAGACGGCAAACGAGTAGACCGATTACCTGACGGTAAGCGATTGTCACCGCTTTAGTGAAGTCAAGCGCTCTTAATCTTTTCCCTTCCCCCTGATTGGACCTCTCACTCACTTGGCATACAGCGCGCAAGCTGCTTCACGGTGGTTTTCTGTGAGCCCGTGGCACCATTCCGTTCCAACTGGCCCATTTATATCAAAGCTGGCTCTCACACAGTTCGAGACTAGGGAGGATGCTTTTCGCTCTTGGCTATAATTTTTTTTAAATTTATATTATAATAATAATAATAATAATATGATCTTTTTATTCAGGTAAATTACACCCATATACATAAATCAATCACACTTTTACATGGTTGCGATGTCAATCAGATAAATAATTAAATTAAAAGGTAGATAGCATACATTTAAATTAAATAACACTAATAATTCGCATTTCAACATTTACATTTCATTAGTCTGATTCATGAACACAACCTTTTGAATCTATAAAGGCAAAAGCTGACTGACTGATCTTTTGACGCAGGTCCTAAACTTTGAGGTTTAGAAACTTGATATTTTAACTATAAGGAAATTTTACTAGGGGAACACTATGAAAGGACTTTTGTAAATTCACCCTCTAAGGGTGTAAGACGGGGGTTCAAAGTTAGTATGAAACTTCCCCACTTTTGAAGTTATTTGAAATAAATTCAGTATGAAAACACAGAAAACTAGTGGGAATCTGCACTGTGCTGTATTTCGCTACGTGGGCGAGGGTACCGGAGGCCTGAACCGGAGGAAAATGGGTTTTAGGTTGGCAGCGCACTTGTGTCCCCACTGGTATCGCAGCGCACTTGTGTTTCCACTGATGTCGCGGGTGTCTATGGGCGGCAGAAATTGCTTACCATCAGGCGATCCGGCTTGCTTGTCTGCCACCACATACAAAAAATAATAAAAGTTCTTCATCGAAAGTCATGAACCACCATGTAAAATATTTTTTCGAAAATCGTTCTCAAAGCGAGTAAAATGAGTTAACAGTTTATATGACTGTTTAGAAAATTGAGTACCTAAACGAAGTGAGGGCAAGCCAATAGTACTGTCCTATTTTATAAAAATACCAACCATTAACTAACAGAATTGGGTCTCCCTTTTGATAAAACGCATTGTGAAGAACGTGGCAGACATTGAGTTCAGGAAGTGGTGAGGTTTCTTTCAGAGGCGCCTCAAAGCGGATCCAGGTCAGCTCTCGCCGGCCGCGTAATAGCGACGAGACGCTAGCGTTTGTTGCTTCTTTGTGGGAAACTCTTTAAATTAAAAAATGTGTCAGTTAAAGTAAACTTATGTAGGCTGTTATTTATTTTATAAGTGATACCTCGGCCTCACAGAATACTGAAGCGGGGGGGCTAGTTTAAAGGTTGGCTGCGTACTTGTGACTCCACTGGCGTTGCGGATGTCCACGGGCAGCGGCAATCGCTTACCATCAGGTGATCCGTCTGCTCGTCTGCCATCTTTGTCATAAAAAATATATAATTTGCCAATGTCTAGTACGTATTGAGAATAAGTGGGTAGTCAACAGTCGATGTCTGTCTAAGTCACAGGCACTCAATAAAATGCAGGTGTTTTACGTAATATCTACTTAAACTATCGCAGGTTTTAGACTCTATTAGGTCCAAGCAAGTTGTCACGCGGTAACTAAATCGATACGAAGTGTTAAAAACGATACACTTTAACAATGCTTGCTTATATTAGACTCACTTCGTGGCGCTTAATTGCACATATGAACACCTTTTTTCACTAAATGAAATTAATTAAATTTCAATTCAAAAAGCCCTCAACCGCGGCCATCTTAGATTTGAAATTCGTCACAATTAATATATTCTGCTACTCAAGCCCTTTTATATGATACCCATATTGTGGGAGTTGTGTTGAAATATACAGTCCATATCTTTGTGACAGCGGCCATCTTGGATCGATTTTTATCCAACATGGCTAAGAACAAAATCAAAATCTGTTCATTTGTTCAGGAGCTACGGTGCCATAGACAGACACACAGACACACACACACAAACAGACACGTCAAACTTTAACACCCCGTCGTTTTTGCGTCGGGGGTTAAAAATCATCTAGTGGATATACTAATTTAAAACCTTTGACTTGCATTAACTGCGAAATAGGCTGTTATTAATCTGGTAGATAAATTATGACGTCAGTGTGGTATCAGCTGGCGTATTTTGAAATCAAAGAAGGCGCTGCGACGAGAAACAGAAGACGATCCGAGGGGCTGTCAAAAAGTCGTGTTGATTGATGTGATGTTTAAAAGCAACCTAATTTGTAAAATTCAGTGAAATTAATCAACACCACCCAATCATTGACACCTGTTACCAATGGACTCACGAGGATCTACTGCCTTTGAACGCCTTTTCCCCCGGGTTTGGTCTCCGGTACCCTCTCTCACTCGGCGAAACACACCGCAAGCGCACAAATTAGGATCTTTCTTCACTATGAGTAGTAGATGTAGATTGTCTCCCACCTAGATTCTGAATCATTTTAGAAAATAATTGTTTTCTAAATCGAAGTGATTGGGAATCTAACCCGTGACATTCTGCGCTTGGATACGATACCATAGCCACATCACCAAGGTTTCATGTTATGTTTATATTTATGTTTATATGTTTATGTTTATGAGAATAATAAGAAGCACGGCGGGAACCGCTTAACATCAATAATTCATCTGCTCGTCTGCTACGTGTCACATAAAAAAAAACAAAAATAAACACAGGTCAAAGTCCTCAGTTAAAATCCATCGCCACTTTGTGTGCTACGATACGCGCTACGAAGCTCGTAGCACTTGCTACGAATCTGTCTACGGGGACTCACCACACTTATAGTGCTACGACACGTCGTCGTACAATCGCGAGGCGTGTACTATTGGCAATAGCGGCTATTGCTTGAGATTCTAAGTACATCATATTCGTCCGAAATTGAAATGGAATCTTTTGTTACGTCTTTATGTTGTCACGAAATAATTATGAATATTCGGTTGATTATCTAATTTTAGCATTTAAACTGTTACCAATAAATTGGATAAGATTACGAAATAACTTTAAATAAATAATATGTTTTGCATTATGTACGACATAACTAGGGCATTGACTGGCTGGGTGGGCATTTGGTGGTGACCCTGCCTCATGCGCCAAATGTCGTGGGTTCGATCCCCACCCTGGAAAAACATTCGTGTGATGAACACGAGTGTTTGTAGTGATGGGTATAAAATTTGTATTTAAAAATAAGTTTTTAATTACTCTTTGGTCTGATATCACCACACAGAATAAGGTTAATGTATGAGATGTTGTATGAACTTATTATTTCTTGTTATCTAGCACGATATCAGCTCGTAACTACAATACTAAGCTCGTAAGTCTAAACTGTTGCTGGTGAACAGACAAAATTACATAATTTATTCCCTCAACTTACACTGAGCTCAGGCATCAACGCGCGCGCCATCTGTGGGGGCGCAAAAACTTTAATAGCTGCTGTACAATTAGATAAATAACCGTGAGGTGCCTCACACCATATTTTAAAGATAGTCAGTAGCGAGGTCACCTTGCAAACCTTAGCATATGGAGATGCGTGGAGATCCTCTCGCTAGCGCGCTCCGAAGGGTGAGGAGGGGGAGGAGACGCCGAGCAGATGTGCGTCTCTCCCCTCTCCGCGGAGGGAGCCCGCTGGTGCGTGGTACGGGGGCACCAGCATTGCACCCTCCGCTGCCCGATAGGGACGGCTCAATTCTCCCGGCTGTCCCTATTCCCTCTCTCGGTACGTCCGGGGGAGGAACCACTTAGTCCGCCGTACAGGCGGACATCCGCCCGGGTAATATCGTGGAGGGAGGCTTCGGCTGTATCATCATGATATTCCCCAATATGGGCGATGAGGGAGAACCGCAGGGGGTTTAGTGGGTATGCCTTTGCCTGGTTTCTCTTTGGGAGAAGCCCTCCACCAAAAGAGAGCCCGTCTGCCCCCCGATGGCATTTGCATAAGGTAGTCGGCTTGTCTCTTGAGCCGGCGGCATTCCCCCTGCAAAAAAAAGGAGGACGCGTGGGGCAGCCACGCTTAAATTTCCAAGCGATGTTTGGACACACATTTAGGATTCCCAAAACTGAGTCAAGCGTTAAATTTTTCAATCATGATTAATAAAATATATCCTATATATATCACCCATGGGAGAGTCACACTTCGACAAGAATGGGCCGGTTACGAGTGATACCACAGCCTCACAGAAAACCGGCCTGGATGGCAGCGCACTTGTGTCCACTGGTGTCTTGGGTGTCTATGGGCGGTGGCAATCGCTTACCATTAGGCAATTCCATCTACTCGTCTGCCACCTATCATATAAAAAAACATGTTTCAAACGACAACCTCTGAATATTCTAACCTCCAAAAAAATCTAAAGGTTTTGAGCGCCATGGGAGACACCGGTGACCGACAAACAATAAAAGTTTATTTGTGTTTGGTTTGATGGCAGTCAATGTGTGAATGTGTCTGTATATATTTTTTTTAATTTTCACTACATCTCATAGGTTGACCTGATTCCGTACTAAGTAGCTTAAGCACTTGTGTTACAGATATCAGACAACAGAGAAACACAAATATATACTTAAAGTACATATATTACACCCAGACACTGAACAAACACAAGTGTTCATCGCACAAATGTTTGTCCAGGGTGGGGATCGAACCCACGACCTTTGGCGTAAGAGACTGGGTCACTACCAATTGCGCCATTCGGTCAGTATATAGGACTAAGCACTTGTGTACGTGGTTCTTGTGATCACCTTGGGCACCCATAACACCCGTGAGGAGATAAACGTGAGCTGCAAATCTTTTAACTCCTTTTCCCCTCACTCACTCGCTGAAACAGCGCTTGTGATGATTCACGCCAATTTTCTGTAAAGCCACCTTAACCGGGGTCCTTGACCGGAGTGTGGTATCACTCCGGTTAAGGAAGAAGTCCTTAACCGGAGTGATACCACACTCCGGTTAAGGATTTTCACATTCATTGTAGAAAGCAATCAAGCAGGCGGTTCGGATTTTTGCATAATTACATCGCGTTAGCAAAGCGTGCTATTTAAATAAAGACTGACCGGATGGCGCAATTGGTAGTGACCCTGCCACTTGCGCCAAAGGTTGTGGGTTCGATCCCCACCCTGGACAAACATTTGTGCGATGAACACTTGTGTTTGTTCAGTGTCTGGGTGTAATATATGTATTTAAGTATATATTTGTGTTTCTCTGTTGTCTGATATCTGTAACACAAGTGCTTATGCTACTTAGTACGGAATCAGGTCAACCTATGAGATGTTGTGAAAATTAAAAAAAAATATATAGACACATTCACACATTGACTGCCAACAAACCAAACACAAATAAACTTTTATTGTTTGTCGGTCACCGGTGTCTCCCATGGCGCTCAAAACCTTTAGATTTTTTTGGAGGTTAGAATATTCAGAGGTTGTCGTTTGAAACATGTTCTTTTATATGATAGGTGGCAGACGAGTAGATGGATTGCCTAATGGTAAGTGATTGCCACCGCCCATAGACACCCAAGACACCAGTGGACACAAGTGCGCTGCCATCCAGGCCGGTTTTCTGTGAGGCTGTGGTATCACTCGTAACCGGCCCATTCTTGTCGAAGTGTGACTCTCCCATGGGTGATATATATAGGGCATAGTTTATTAATCATGATTGAAAAATTTAACGCTTGACTCAGTTTTGGGAATACTAAATGTGTGTCCAAACATCGCTTGGATATCCGTAACACAAGTACTTAAGCTACTTAGTATGGAATCAGGTCAACGTATGAGATGTTGTGAGAATTATTATTATTATTATTATTAAATAAAGACCTCGAACCGCCTACCTATCTTTGTCAGTTCAAAACAGGATACCTAACAGTGTGAAAATAAACGTGATGTGAAACAGACGGAGCAGGTGATTTTATTCCTCCGTCTCCCTGGCCTGGACTTCGAGGGTGCCCTTCTACATTCATGCCGAAAAATTGCTGTCCTATGGTCAATTAAGCAGTTGGAGTGGTACGTCTCATAACGTATCGTGTTTAGAACATAGAGTGCGGGGTTCATGTTTAGAACTATTGTAAATATTTTTAAGACCTAATGTACTACAGGAAAGCAATAAATAATATTACTATGACTATGACTATCTATAGTCCTCTTCATCTTAGCGTGTTATTCTCATTTCCAACTATTCTATGGAGTGGTTCTTCCTTTTTTTTTGGTGACCCAGGAGAAATGCGTTATGCATACCCAATCGTCTGTGATCGCATGGGTTATGTCGGAATCTCCTCAGGCGACCAGAGTCATACTGACTAAAACTCCTGGGGCTCTCCCTCATCTGTTCATGAATGGGCAAGTGTTATGGGACCATAGCTCGGATCCTGGCACCACGACACCCCGCGGACATGGACGCCCGCCTAAACGGCGAGTACGGCGCCTATCCCTCCAAGATCGGGGGGAGGGATGGAGATAGCCGAGAGGTTCGTGCCGTCTCCACAAGGCGTAGGCGCTTCTCCCCCCGGGATATCGAGAGGTACCTCGTGAAATAAAGAATAATTTATTTATTTATCTATAGTATCAAAAAACTATTCCATAGTATCAGACCAATCTAATAACCTTACTGTTATCTTGTTTACATTGGGCCTAGTTCCCTTCAGCTAAATTAGCTCGATTTACTCCTGACTACGTACGTGGCCGGCTGCAGCTTTTTGCAAAGGCAGACGCTTCGTTTGTGCAGCTTAAGTGAACGAGCTTCATTTGCGATTGAAACGTACTTTACTTTAAAGTACCTGAAGGGCGTGCACACCAGCGTATGTTAATATCGCATAATTTATAAGTTTTTTCTCAAACATGCGCGGGAATCCGAACAGTATTTTGATAACGTTTTTCGAGATAAATTGATATTGCTGTATTGAGAAAACAGGCCAGAAATGGATAATACGACAAAATAACATTTTCCTAAACGTTTTGCTATATGAAAAATACTATTACGTTATAATAATACCATGGAAATAACTTACTCGATCCATGTTTTTTTTTAAATTCGAACTGGCTGAATGCAACTAACCTAATACATGAAAAAAATAAGAATTGAAGAGTAACAAACAAAGATCGAGAATGCTGGCCGCTGCAGTAATGTACTATTTTTTAAAATATTTTTTTACATTATAGCGAACAAACGAGCAGACGGCACACCTGATGGAAAGTGATCAGAACCTACCTTGATTCTTGTTATTTTAGAAGAGTAATAATGACTTTTGAATTGTCAAGAAACAAGAGGATAGTCTATCAAAATCTTGACACTCAGACAGACGAACGGACTGACGGACAACATAGTGGACTTCTGTGTTTTCCTTTTGAAGTCGGAAACATTGTTATTTTTTTAAATAATCAAGACTGATTTTTTTATCGTTTGATTACATGTTTAGCCAAGTTTATACGCGGGAAATTTTATAGGAAAAACAAGTGCACTGTTTTTTTTAATAAATATTTTAACTGACATGTTATCCTTTAAATTTTTACTGTTCCTTTCACGAACAGTGAAATATTAAATCATTCAAGCAAGCCTTTCGATTTGAGATTATAACGAAAGCTCTACGATCAACACGATAAAAACTTCTACATCAACTTAACCCATTGCCTCACATCACAAGATTAAGTGCATCGACAGAGCAGTAAAAACTTCACGCTTTAACTCTCGGAGCACTAAGATATTCAGCGCACCAGGGCCTGCAGCTGCAGCGGTCGTATATCAGAGCCGTCAGTCGCGGGTTCGATGCCTGCACCGTAAATCTACCAGCTTTCATGAGCGGTGCTTAGAATTGGTTTGGCTACATTTGTGCCGGTTTTCAGAATGGAATAGAATAACATTTATTGTCATAACTGTTACAAATGGTGCTAAAGTGAAGTTTCCGTGTAAGTGTAAAACAGTTTCAATAAGGAAATTATTGTCATTGGGGAATGGTTATGATTTATTGAAGCTTTGAGATATGATTTCATATAGTCAGTTTCAGTTGTCATTCAATTTTTGAAAGCTACATTTTTACAAAACGCTCAGTTGCAGAAGTGACTTGTACGTGAAGATGATTGGGGCATAAATGACCTTTCAATAGCATTACCTAAAATACTCCTGATCACATCACCTCTCAAACTATTAAAGAGAAACAATAAACGAAACCAGTTTATCTATTTAGAGCTACAGTTTTATAGACACAATCTATCGAAAGGTTTTGCCAACTATTGCTAAATGTCAGCCTCCACCAAGTTTTTTTGCTCATCCAGACGCTCTGTCATCAATCCTGCGCAGGTCAGCGAATCAACGAGTGACAGTGCCGTCTAGCACTACGCTCGCCCTAACCACGATCACCACTTCAATGTAACCGTTCCGAATTTATTGTAATCACTTCTCTATGGCGAAAACATGTTGATCAGACAAGTTCATGACCATCCTATTGATAAATGTACCGTGTTTCTATTAAATAAAGATATTCACTATTCATTATTATTCTATTATATTTTATATTTGTAGGTAAAAAAAATAAAGGAAATCAGTAAGATACAAGGTAAGACCAGGTAAGGGATTTTTTTCAAGTGTGTTGTTTACTTAAGAATAAATTGCAAAAGATTGGTATAAAAAATATCCACTATCAGTAAGATACGTTTTGAACATAGGTTAAGAACACGATATTTGTTTTCTTTTTATCGTTTCCGCCTGCGATCAATATATGATCAAAGGTTTCCGCACGTCAACGTCACTGAGGGAGAAGCAAGAAAAAGTCCAACATTCTTACTACAAATTATACAGTTTTTAGAAATCAAAGATACTATTTGTGATATGCAATAATGATATTATTAAGTATTCCCGCGGCTCTTCAAACGCGTAAGCTGCCTAAAATTGAAATATTACTAAAAATGCATTGTGTATGCTCAGCTCAGCTGCACGTTAGCTCAATGGATTTATCGCCCCGACCTGGCTTCGAACCCGCGACTGACAGCCGATGAAAAACGATCCTACTCAGCGTTGCGGCTACAAAGTTTACGAAAACACTTGACAACATTCATCATCCATAAACTAAGTAGAAATAATTGATAATTTATATATATTTTACGAAACTTCGGTAAGAGTGAGGGTGGCCTATTCTACTCTGCCGGGGACCACACGGCCACTAAGGCGACTAAGGTAAAACTGCTGGCATGATCATCAGCACCCAGATAAGAAAACTCTGCATTTATATCAAAACCCTCGCCAACCCAGTGCCCCAGCAGTGGGGACTTAAATGGGCTGACGATGATGATATATATTTAAATAATAATTCTGTCCAAAGTTATATTAATCAAACCTATCAAAGCTATCATGAAACTGTCAAACATATAAGAAAATATGTTAGCCGTAAGCAAAATGTCGTGTTAGAATTCCCATGCTACTCATAAAAGTGGCAGTTTTGCGAGTATCGATCAGTTTTACGCCTCCTGACCTTTGAAAGTGCGTGAAATGGAACGTACTCTCATCCATCGGGCGCTTGTCTAGGGAATCGGCCGAAACTTCGCTGACGCAGCCACGGTTGATTACAGCTAAGCTGGTGAAATTCTGTCATCTATCTTAGAATGTCTATATTAATTAAGTAACATTGTTACACCTCTTTAAACGTACGCATTGAACTGTAAAAATATTTGGAAATCATAATCAACCTCCTAGATGATTGTAGTGCTTTTGTTTTTGCTATCAGGTAATATCAAAATCTTAATATCAAACTTTATATGTTCTGTATTATTTTACCTAATCTATCACATTGACTGCCATCAAACCAGCTATTAATAAACATTATGTTTGTCGGTCACCGGTGTCCCCCATGGCGCTCAAAACCCTATATGAAATTTTAGTACCAAACAATTATAGTTTCAAATAATACCTGTCCCATAGAATTATAACAAGACTAGAATGATAGTTTCCTTACTGCTGTGACCTCAAATTTGAAGCACAAATTTGGTTTTTCAAGTTGGTACTATGTACGTAGTGTCAACATAAAAATCCTAATTAATGTTACTAGTCACAACATATTTCCCCAAAACGTGAGAATGTGTTATTATAGTAACTGTACTATTTTTAATAGTACCTAGAACAACGCTTACAAATATCTACCTAACTGTGATTATAAAATTAGTTAAGGTTAGGGGAAAATATTTTTTTCATTATCAGGTAACACTGAGCATTTTAATAAATCGTTTGTACTTTTAGCTTATAAAACACAACATACTATGAAATATTGAAAGCTTACCTGTGAAAAGTGATGTTATTACACTTTTATGCTTTTGCGAATCATTGTGACAAAAAAAATTCCGCACAAATCAACATAGTAAATTAATTTTCGCGAGATGCGTTTGACAGGCATTGACATTGACGACTGCGGAGCGGTCCGGGCGTTTGGAGCCGTACGGCTCCGTTTGAGTTCCTTGAAATTGAGGGCGCAGACTAGTTTTCTAGTCTTGTTATTATTCTATGACCTTTCCCAAAAGTAAAAAACTTAAGCCGTTGTGGGTTTCAAAATCAACGAAGGAACCACAAAATATATAAAGTAAAGTCGTGTAAAGTACACATCTTTTTTTGAGAAGAGAAATGGATTAAAATTATTAATTTATCAAAAGGTCTTATGAAATATCAAAATTCAATTACTTAAATCTTTAAATGATGTCTAATATATTCTAGGGACCGGAATGCTGGCAGTTACCTCGGCCAACGTAAGGGTTGGCCATCCAAAGAGGCAACGCCGCTAGCATTCTGGGCACGTTGGACAATATCAGTGGGGCAGACAATTTCTTTTTGTAAATATGTACATAATTATTAGGTATCACATATTTTTAGTTATTTAATTGAATAAAGTACTTCTAGAGTTTATCTCAAAATAATGTATTAAGTTAGTATTTAATGTAAGACAGTGGTCAGTACATCATGTACAACTCGGTAATCAATCAACTTTTTTGTGCCAAGCAACATTTTTACTCGTTCAAAAGGAAACATCTCATGAGAGACGCAGTGGGGATATAAGAGCGAGACGCGGCAGTTCCTCAGGCGATGCCCGCTCAAAGTCTAGATAAGCCGCGATCCAGGGTGCCTTCCGTAGCGGGTGTGCACTGTGCTTAACAATGCAACGTAGACGGATCAAAAAAATATTTGAATAGTTTCAGATTTCAGACACAGTATTTAAAAAAACATTAATTAGTTAGTTTGGTGATTATTATGGTGAGACAAAGACAAAACTAGCGCCGCCAATAGATAGTATTAATTGTGGAAATTATGATACATTATCAAAAAAAAGTACAATAGTGAATCCATAATAGAAAGTATTAAGATATTTTTGAGACAAAATTATTTCATTATTTCTTCCTTTCCTAAAATGTATGTGATTTGCAAAAAAAGTCGTCACTTTAGGCGATAATAACAATTAAGATTGCTTGAACTTGTATGAAGATAATACAACACAAGTATCATCTTAAAAAAAATATAGTACTTTCCTTTATTAAAGATTGAAAATTTTATTTATAATATGGATGCATACGTGGTTCCGTATATGCATAATACGGAATATTCATCTACTTGGATGGATTTATTTCGACTACACTGCGCTTCTCACCTCATTTCCTACCGTGCACAGTAAAACTGTGGATCCAACTGTCATCGGTGGTGTTCCGACCGAACAGATACGACCTGATTACATTCAAGGAAAGGGCTTATTCCTTCTTTAAGAGCTGGCAACGCATAAGTGATATGTCGGGTGTCTGCGATAAAGTGGGCTCTTTAAGCTGCAGTAGGGCATTATTGGCTCTTAATTATATAATAATAAAGTCTGCGCTATAAAAATATACTTTATTTTTGACCATAAAACATTTGTACACAGAGCACTTTGCGTGATACCGGCGGACCGACAATCGAGTTTTGTATTGTTAAGACTTCTGAGAGCGACGCAATTGTGTTGTACTTGTAAGAGTTTAACTTAAGCCACCTACATTAGAGAATGTCACTGATCCCACCGGGAAAAATCTACCGCTTTTATCTTTCCGGTCTATACTAAATGTTTTATGTAACTACTGGTAGCTAGAAAAAAAATTACATACGTATTTTTTGTATACGTAAAGGAGGAAAACAAACTCACTAGTTTGTTATTCCACTGGATATTTAACGTTTTAATACGTTTTTGGGTGATTCCAGTTCCAGAGTCCACAAAGAACCCAGTCACAGTCAGCTGACCTTTGCAACCCTTAAACAGGGGAACCAGACCAACTGGGTTATGGTGACACGTTCTAAATCATTATCTCAAACAATTCTGGTTAGCCATAATTTGAGAAATAATCAGGATCGTGTAGGTTTTCTCCCGAAGTCTTCCCTCATCGCCAAGCTAACTGTAGAAATACGAAATCGATCACACCTCTATCTCTCTCTCTCCCTCTCTCTCTCTCTCTATAAATTTTCCACAAAGACCTAGGTACTGTTTGTAATTTCGGATCGAAAATGAACACATGCCAATAAACCGCTAAGATTCCAATCCTATCGGTTATCGAATAACATTACGACCCCTTTAACCGTAGTTTCCAGAGGCCTTACAACAAAACCATCTCGTAGCAACCGAGAATATACCTGTCGCATCCACGGCTGGTCGTTGAACTTGGCACTCATTTTAGATTTAATTATTTATTAATAGGAAATTACCGAAGCAAAATGTTACATTCTTTAGTCAGGTATTACTTTGTCAGTACTTATGAATTATAATTACTCTCTTACTCCAATTAGGCAGAAACAACTTCGAGAGAGAAGTCAATAGAATAATTCAGCTAGGCTGGGCAGCATTTGGTAAACTTCGTCAAGTCTTCTCGTCACCTACCCCTCAAAGTCTTAAGTCGAAAGTCTTCGACCAGTGCTTCCTTCCGGTCATGACTTACGGTGCCGAGATGTGGACACTCACGGCTGGACTAGTCCACCGGTTCAAAGTCGCTCAAAAAGCTATGGAAAGGGCTATTCTCGGAGTATCTCTAAAGGACCGCATCAGAAATGATGTAATTCTACAGAGAAACAGAGTCACCGCCATAGCCCACCGAATTAGCAAACTGAAGTGGCAGTGGGCTGGTCATATTAGCCGCAGAACTGACAGCCGTTGGAGCCGTAATGTCCTTGAGTGGAGACCGCGACTCGGTAAGCGTAGTGTAGGATGCCCTGCGATAAGAAGGGATGATGACATTCGAAGGCTGGCTGGTGTGGGTTGGATGAGAGTGGCCGAAAATCGGGAGCAGTGGCGTACATTAGGGGAGACATATGTCCAGCAGTGGACGAGTGTGGGTTGCTGATGATTGATGATGAATCTCTTACTCCGCTGAAACAGAAAATCGCCATTGGTGAATAACATTTAAAAATTGGTTCTTACAGTCTTAAGTTTGTCCCTAACTATACGAGCCATCGTGCCTATAACAACATTTTGTATAGACATCCAGAAAATAGATTTTCCTCTTTAGAAATCAGTAAGAAAACTAATAAATGTGGATGGATAATATTATATTATACTAGTAAAATCCGGTTCGAGGAGCACCTTCAGAATGTACCGATAGTGTTGGTACTTTTCAGATAAGTGCCTTCTGACAATTTTATAAAGCTGTAAAAACTTGCGAGCTAAAAGCCTGGACTCCTCTCAGAATTGAATTAGTTGAGGAACTTGAATTATTTTACGTGCACTGATAAAACTTGGCTTCTTTTTGTCCGCATTCATTTGTATGTCATTATGGCCATACTTTGTACGGTACGTTTTGAATCTATTTTACATTGGAATAAATTCAAACTCAAAATGCTGGCTTTATTTGCGATTAAATTAAGAGAAACTGTGTTTTGACGAGTAAGTGAGGGTACCGAAAGGCCCACTCCGGGAGAAAGAGGGATTGAAATGTTGGCAGCACACTTGTGTTTTTACCTCGACGTCGTGCATGACAATAGATTTTTTATTGCTGACATAGGCAGATCTCATTATAGTCTATACATAGACCAAAGAATTATTTATTTATTTAAAAAACTTTATTGCACAAACTTTGTTACAATGAGGTGAACTTAATGCCAAGAAGCATTCTCTACCAGTCAACCTTTGGGTCATGCAGAAAGTGCAGTTGTGCGGCGAAAGGAAAATTTGTAGTTACTAGTAAGAAAAAAAACATTAATATAGAATAACTACACACTACTTAACAACTACATTATATATAGAATTGCATAACTCAAGTGGCAATAAGCAGGTCAATTTGCAAGGAGAGCAGACTGCCGCTGATGGTGCAAATGTCCTCGAGGGGTGGCCGGAGGTGGACCAACGATCTGGTGAAGGTCGAAATTCCCTTTTGGGTGGCATAGTACCGTTCTATGGGAACTTCATTGAGGTAGATTATATTGACTGAAATTATGAAAGGCAGAATAGCATGCGGCCCGTTTTAAGGTAAACCTCGTTTGAAAACGACATAATCATAGCGATCAGAGAACGCGAAGGCTAGGAGCTCATTCATTTTGCACGAGCGCATGAGATTATCTCTTGCTTAAATTGAAACAATTTGAAAAGACAAACAACATTCTATGTCTCGAAAACATCATGAGACCATTGAGGTTAGCCAAGAATGACAGGCGGACAGTGTCACGCTAACGGGACCAGGTCGCGTTCACGTACGATGGTTACTTATTCACGCGGCCCCGCGAACTGGGCCGCGGGACAAAACGAATGCGGAGCGCTAAATACCAGGCTTTACTTGCTTCACTTTTAATTACGGTTAAGCTTACATTTCTACAGCATCATACAGTGAGTAGTGTGTTTGGTATCTTAATAAGACGTAAATAAAACATTTTTCATTTGAAAAAAAATTAAACAAAGTGTATCGGTAAAAATTTACATCCCTTTAACCACGACTTCTGCAATCATTCTGAACAAAATTTGTTCTACGAATTTAGGAAACTTGTTGGATTTTTTTTCGTATCTCCACAAAAATTGACCAGTTACGTAACCGATTTTATAGGAAAAATTTGGTAAATTATGGTTGGCAGAACACATGGTCAAAGGGATGTAAATGTTTATATATATATACCCAGCCGAAAGTATTCGACCAGTGCGTCATTTCGGTCATGACTTACGGTGCCGAGACGTGGACACTCACGTCTGGACTAGTCGACCGGTTCAAAGTCGCTCAAAAAGCTATGGAAAGGGCTATGCTCGGAGTATCTCTGAAGGACCGCATCAGAAATGATGTAATCAGACAGAGAACCAGAGTCATCGACATAGCCCACCGAATTAGCAAACTGAGGTGGCCGTTGGAGCCCTAAAGTCCTTGAGTGGAGACCGCGACTAGTAAGCGTAGTGTAGGACGCCCTGCGACAAGATGGGATGATGATATTCGAAGGCTGGTGTGGGCTGGATGAGAGTGGTCGAAAATCGGGAGCAGTGGCGTGCATTTGGGGAGACCTATGTCCAGCAGTGGACGAGTGTGGGTTGCTGATGATGATGATGATGATGATACCCAGTTTAAGTGCCAAAGTCCAGAATTTTAAGAAACAAATATAAAATACGAAGCTACATTGACTAGTGTGTTACTGCTGTTTTTTAAGTCGGAGGCATATTCACTGTCCTAAATGAAAACGATCAATTCTTACGGCGAAACGCACTAGTGTAAGTTACTATATGCGAACAATACGGACAAACACGTAGTCTATTAATCTGTACATTAGAAAGGCAAGTATATTCGTACACGCGTGCGGTTTATTCACTCGCAGCAAATTGTATTGGACCGTGTGGGACAAAACGATCACGACATTAAATGGGAAACTTTAGTTAGAACGCCCGTTACATTCTGCAGCCACTGTATAAACACAAGTGTTTATCACATGTATATTTATCAAGAGCGTGAATCTAACCAAGAACTTTAGCGCAAACGTAGAGAAAGCTAAATTCACGCTGCCTAAACTCATCAAATTGTCAATCTGTCCAACATACAGGGTTTATTTACAAACTGTGCGGATAAAGAATGGGATCAGAAATGGCGGCGCATCTATTCCACTTCTCGCTCGCACACTATTTGCGTCTATACTCGCACTCGTGGGTGTGCGAGCGAGAAGTGAATAGATGCGCCGCCATTTCTGATCCCATTCTTTATCCGCACAGGTTGTATTTATTTATTAGGATATCTAATTCAATTTAATTTAATCTAACAGCAAAGCCATAAATATACATTAATGTTATACATGATCAGTGTTACAAAGCCAATAACAGGATATCACAACTTGAGCTTAATGAATACAGACATCAAAGAAATCAAAAAAATATTGAGTGTGTATACAATGTTGGTGCTAGTAATAAAGAAGTAGTGCTACTATTATAAGCGAATACAATACAATATTATAATATAGATATATACAATAATGTGCTCATACATACAGAAATGCATTAAATAATAATATATATATAAAATAACAGTAATGATACGAGTCAAAGCAGAACTAAACCTGGACAGCAATTGATATCTAAATATAATTACTGACCAAGTCCGATCAGTCAGCAGTTCTTTATTTTGTCCAAAATTGTATGCTTAAAGACGACCTTGGGTAAAGCAAATAGATCGATATCACTAAACGAACTATTATACGTTTTAGTAACTCATGATTAATAATCATTTTTGCTATAATTGGTGCGGCTGAAGGGTATGTGAAAGGGTTGTTTTAAAGCAAATATTAAAGGAGTATGAATATGCCCTATCTATGCCTTTTGGTTTTAAAACGGGTGCATTCACGCGGGTGGGTTATTCACGCGCGCAAAGGTAACTGGGCCGCGGGACAAAACGAACACGGCTTTAAATGGCGAACTTTAGTTAGAATGCTCTTTACAGTCTGCAGTGTGTGTCCCCACATACGCTACATGCATAGGTCTATAATTAAAGCTAAATATTTTTTTACATTATAGCGGACAAACAAGCAGACGGCTCACCTGATGGTAAGTGATTACCACCGCCCACAGATGCCTTGCCGACTCTTAAGGATGGGCATAAATTGGAATTCAAGATCACCAGGCTCTATCTGTTCGAAAACACAATTGTTGCCAGTCAATTCCACACTTCCACAGGTTTACTATGCGTTGTAAGAAGTGGCGTGAAAAACTATGGTGGAATTTTACTGTGAGTGGAATCAAAACCATTCAAGTGATTATTTGAAACTTTTTTGTTGCCTTCTCCAAATAAGTTGATAAGATAGATAGATATATAGATATTCTTTATTGCACAAAAACAAAATACAAGTACAACAACAGACAGTACAATAAGGTGGCCTTATCGCTTCTAGCGATTTCTTCCATGACAACCTAAGGTTTATGTATAAAATTAAACACTTACCCATCAGCTCTTTTTATACCTGAAATAAAGAAAAAGTAAATAATTAAACCGAGAATAGCGTTTGAGACGGTACAAATTGTAAAAGGTAATTATAGATGTAAGCCGATAACAGCACTAACATTATGTTCCTCAAAGGTGTTAATCCCAATTTCACATGGTGTGCTCTTGGACTATGATCCCGGATGAAATTGCCTATGACATAAAAAAAAAACATGGAAATCAGATCAAGTGGATTATGGTAAGCATTGCACCCTAAAATGCGGGAAGCTAGGTCGTAGGCAATATTATTTCCTAGCAAGTGAGTAACCCGCAGCATAAATACACGTCGTAGAGACGGTAGAGCTCTCTTTATTATATACTATCACTTCTATGCTTGGTGTAGTTTAAGTTAACTAATAAACCCATAAGTACCAGGTACTTTAAGTACAACTTTTGTCACTGACTCTGTTTAGTTCTCGCAAAAGTTGGCTAGCTGATAATATTTTTGCGACGACCAGTCTCTAGTTGGCAAGCCACTCACGTCTCGTTGCCCCGGAAAACTGTGATAGGAAATAAGTCTCGAATCAATTTGTAGTCTATTAATTAAAGTATGTTTTTGTAAAATTTGCATTAAAATAGATTTTATCATTTCAACCAAGTGTTTTGGTAGCATTTAACAAACTGCGTAGCTTCCACTCAGGTTACTTGGAATAAAAGCCGCAGACTACTAACGGCGTGTTTTTTACGATCGGCAATTGTAATGAATATTGTAATAAGTATAAACAAAAGCAATTACTTGATTCATTCGTAAATAAACCCAAAAAAATGGTGTAACACTTTTATCATTGCGAGTCAGTTCGGAACTAGAGGAATAAAAATTATCCACGCCCAGTGGCCCACAAAGAACAAATTTGGAACAAGTGCCCTGGAGAGTATGGCCTATTTTAACTTTTTTCATTAGGCTGTGTGCACTGAAATTTCATTTAAACGCCAATTTCGAAACATAATGTAATGGCTTCGAATTCAACAGTTGGTTTTATTGGTTTCGAGGTAATAATCGTGAAATCTAAGTGGAAACGAGCGACTCATAATAGTTAGTGGAACTGTTATACGGTGCTGAAAAAAATTAAAGGAAAATGGAGTGAAATATTTTTTGCACAGATTTTTCCGTTTGTCGTTTGTAATTAAATGTCACGAATCTCACAAAAAATAATTTAAAAATAATGTGCGCAAGTTTGTGCAACATGAATGCTGTCTTACTTTTTTTCAATTTCTAATGGAAATATATGATCTAGTAAGAAAAGCACCTGATGAGGTACTGATGGAAAACAGCGTAGAGAAACATGCACGTTTCAGATAAATTCTCAAATTTGTTCCCACAATTGTTGAAATAATGACTCTGATCGTGTAACCATGATTCAGTTGATCTTGTTTCCCTGCGAATGTTAGACTGCAGTAGTTTCATTATAATTACTGCACTCACATAATCCTGGATCCCGGTCCAAGCGTAGCCCGGGCTCGACCGCTTTCAATGCAAACAAAAACCGCACATTGAGATCAAATGAGAGGAAAACCATCGTAAGCAGGACCAACAGGTTAACGTGAGGCATAGAGGTGCAAAACCGCCAACTAAAACTTAACAGGAAACCCTAGGCACGAACTTTACAAATTTTGAGAGATTGTCGTAAGTCAAGGTCAAAAAATTCTTTATTTGCCTTTTTTAATGCTAGAGGCGGACAAATGAGCAAGCAAGTCACCTGATGGAAAGTAATCATCGTCCGCCTATGAACATCCACGAAATCAGAGAGATCGCTAATGTATTGCCAGCCTTTTTAAAAAAGAGTACGCTCTTCTCTTGAAGGTTCCTAAGTCGTAGCCTATGCAAATAAAGATTTTTTTGCCTATGCTTGTACACAGCACTTACAAATCGTCTTACTTTTAAGTAATTTAAAACTATTTATAAGTACATATGTATAATTCACATGTTATTATATCTTATATAAAGATACATAAAATTACTTAAAAACACTATAAACATAATGCGATTCTATCACCAATGAAAGTTGTTTTTGGTCGAGAAAATCCGGCTCTCTTCAGTTACTCTTTTTAATCGCAAAACTTTCATACAATGTTGTCACATCATTATAACAAGCCATACAGTTTAATTGTTACACAAAATCATATAATAAAATAAATATTATGAGGTAAACTGAAGCAGACCAGTCCCCAAAGGTGGCACTTGGTGGCACGTCATAAATATGACGTTTTGAATCCCAGACCCTATAAATACAGCCGTCGTCTTCGGAGTACGACTCATTAACCACCCACAGTGCCAACCAGGCAGACTCAAATCATATACCATTGTTCATCATGTTAGAGTCATGGAATCAACTGCATAGGATCCGGGGGAAAGGAGGGTTTAAAAGTTGTAACGGTGGAGCGCACTTGTGACTCCACCGGTTTCGCGGGCGTCCATGGGCGGCGGCAATCGAAGGCGATTAGCAGATGGATCACCTGATGGTAAGCCATCAGGTGATCCATCTGCTCGTCTGCCACCTATCACATAAAAAGAAAATAGTACGTGAACAAAATCGTTGTTGGTATCAAATAAAATTTTATCACATTCCACTATAACTTTCGAATGGTCCGAACTCTGTTTAACTACAATAATTTAAAACTGAGTTGGTCCCGCATCCCTGCTGCAATGTTCCACGATATCTAATGTTTACTTTATAACTACTTTCCAAATAGTTTCCGTCGACGAGCGTTGACATTGTATCCATGGAGTCCCTTGATAATTAAATGTCATTATGAAATAAATAAGTTCTATTTAATAAAACTAAGATCTATTTACCTGTGAGGGCCACAGACCTTTGCTCACGCGAATGAGTTACTTTTTGCCTGTCTTATTAGACAGGCAAAAAGTAACTCATTCGAGTTTTCACACCGAGCACAATCAAGGCTATGCAAAAAGGCATTCCTTTTTTCATAGCCTTGACTGTGCCCTCAGACATCACTAATTTTATAAATTTCAAATGAACAAGATGACACGTTACTATTATGGTGGATTTTTTAGTGACTTAAGCGGTAGGTACTTATCTCTTAATTAAATTATCATCTGTAACAAAAAAAAAGTATTTTTATAGACGATTACATTAAGGAAACAGTATAAAAAGCAAAGTCATATACTTTCATAAAATATGTTGTGCCTTAAATATGTTATAGTGCATTCATTTCGGATGACAATCACGGCAATGTCACAACGCTTCAGAACAGTCAGTCACTTTGAAATTGAAATTATTTATTTAAGTTACAAAAATAAAAATTACAAAGCAACATATTTCTCAATGCGGCACTTAAAAAGGTCTCCGCTCAGCATCTGCCACGGACACGTGAGGTCCCCGTGGCGCTGGTATTCTGCCGATACCTTTCTTGAAAGGCGCACGCATCACAAAAAGAACAATAAAAAATTAAAAATTATAATAGCAAGCAAATTGTTTAAAAAAAATTCAATTAGTTGGGATTAAAAATAATAAATAAGATAAAAGATTAAGTTTAAAAATAGGAATACATTAATAACTTTGTAAAGTGAAAAAAAAGAAAAGATATCTATGGCACACAATATTTGAAGTTTTTTGAATTCGATACTTGGGCATGTTTTTATCAATAACTCAAGTTTCAAAATAAACTTTATTGCTTGCTCAACGGAAACAAAACACCAAACTCTCACTAATCAAGAACCCCTCGGTGTATCTCATTACACAAATCACGAAAGGCGGAAAAGACAGACAAAGTAAATAAAATTCACCACCCCTCATATTGATTTACAGCTGTTTAAACGAATCAGAATAAACTCGTCCTATCGGTTCCTCTTATATATTCAATAAATAGCTATCGAATAGCAGGCAAAATTTATAACAGAAAACAAAATTTTCGCTGCCCAACTTTGGGTAAACAATGTACCCAAGCTTGCTTTTCTTTGAGACCAACTATTGACAGTAAGTTCGATATGATGGAGGTCGAGTTTTGCATAAAGATGTTTTCTGTTAGCGCGAATTTCTGGGACGTTGGAACAAGGACTTGTAAAAAAAGTTGAAAGGGTAGAATGGTTGAATAATATCATCATTATGTGATGAGTACAATTCACTGCCGAACCTATGTTACGAAATCCACAGAAAAAGACTACCTTTTCTGTGAATTTCCAGATGCTGTAACGAGTAATTATAATCATAAACAGCTTTTCTATCAAGCTGAATATTTGATTGGGCACCAAAGGCTGTTTATATGATTTAAAATTGTTGCGTTGCAATATACATATAATAAGTATTTATAAATATAATCGATTTAGTAGACTATTTACAGCGTCATGACCTTTTTCAGGGTCATGACATAGGCTGAGTGGGGGCCATTTATGTTGGAGGTCACAACACACAATATAAATGCACTGCCTGGTTTTTTTTATTATTTTGTTTTTCTTTTGTTTTGTTTTCTTTTTTTTCTGTATCTATTTTTTTTGTTCTTTTGTAACTGATGTTGTACTCGTATAATAGTGTTGTGATGTCCAAAATAATTAAATTTTTCTTTCTTTCTTTCTTATTTATGTCCCGTGTATATTAATTACTTGTAAAAGGCGGTTTATTTTTACGCGACTTTATTTGCAGCGTCAGGTTGAGTTACCTTTTTTTTTCAATTGGGATCAATACGGTATGTGGCATTCTAACCCAAATAAAA
Organism: Marasmia exigua; assembly: GCA_019059595.1. Classification (NCBI taxonomy): domain Eukaryota; kingdom Metazoa; phylum Arthropoda; class Insecta; order Lepidoptera; family Crambidae; genus Marasmia; species Marasmia exigua. The sequence continues at coordinate 6,011,518 of CM032483.1, forward strand.
CCCCTTGGGTGTCCATCTCAGCCCAATTACGGCCGAATACCCAACAGGGACTGAACCGTTCCGCTAATCGCACGCGGCGCTTTACACTTGGCGTAATGCAGCCCTCTCAAAGGGGGAGAGTCCCTCATTTAGGTGTGCATTCCATGAAGAATTCACACTAAGTCAAAGCTTAAGCTGCAAAGTCGCTTGCTGCCATTAGCCTCCCAGCACCACGTCGCAGCCATCACGACGCATAGTTTATTTATCTCGCTCGCTCCACTGCACCGCTCCGTCACTGCAGCCGCTTGCTTTTCATTTCCTTATCTCGTCTCCATTGCGAGCGCTGAATTTTAAATCCATTCATACATATTAATAGATTTAAATCTTTTAACAGATAATATTATTTAGTTGACGAATGGTCCTTTGGTAATGAGAAAGTTTTTGTTTGCAGTTTTCTTTGCCAACTGGAGAGTTTTCTTAAAACAACATCAAAACAAAATTAAATTAATCATGGTTTTCAAAAGGCCATTAATATGTTAGGTACGTAAGACAATTTGAAAGGGTAACTTTTATCATGAAAGTCTAAGGAATATTACAAAATTGAAATCCAATAAATGGCATTTTAAAGGTTGATTAATTTTGAGGTATGATGTTACAATGTGTATGTTACAATGGATTGACATTTCAGTCGCCAATGCACTCGAACGTGTGACCAAGTTAATGTTATGATATAAACAATAATTTGCAACATAGTGACCTAGCCCTATGCGGAAGAGTAATAAGTGTGGCAATCTGTACATTTGTAGTAATTAGTGCCATGTTTTGTGTTAGTTAAAAAACTGTGATAAAAATATTTATAAACTATAATGGAAGGTAGCCTGTTTAATCGAAGTGGGCTCACGCGCCGCCATTTTTTTTCACCCAGGTGAAATGCCGCCTTATGCACACCCGCCGGCTGGGAGATCGACGGGTAGTGTTGGGCTCTCCCCTGGGAGAATCCTAGGGGCCTACCAACTAAAACACCTGGAGCTTTTCCTTCCATGCTCTGGAAGTCCGAGTGGGGCAAAGGCTCGTAGCTCGAAGCCTAGCATCACACCCCACCCACGAGCAGGAGGCTCGTCAGCGCAGCCTCTACCATTAGTCCGGGGTTTAAAACCCCCCGGGCAGCTCCCAATGCCCTCCGTAAAAACCCCCTCCGGGCGGTGCCCACAACGCTGGATTGCAGACCCCTTCGGTAGAAGCTCCAAACAGAGCAAAAATACTACCGAAAGAGCCACACGAGGAGGCCACCGCACCATAGTCCCCACGCGCCGCAGCCCTCCACTTACCCCCACGCCCTCACCGTTAGCCGAGCCCGCCGCGCCCACCAAACAAGAAGATGACCCCCCGGAAACAATATCTACATCTGACTTCCATTTCTGGAGGTCAAATGTAGATATTGTTTCCGGGATCTGACCTCCAGAAATGGAAGTCTTTCATCGAGACCAGCCTCAAAGAGGTATGTACAGTTTCTACGGAGCGAAAAACGGAATATTATGATGGCACCTAATTATTATGTACTTACAATAAGTTAAATCATATCTTTTCGTATTTTTATTTCGTAATTATAAATGTAAGGTGTTCTTATTAATGCTAGCTAAACGATTTTCAGTAAAGAGGTATGTACCTATGTCATGAAATTATCAGTATAATCAAATTGGCTAACGGCCAAGTTCATGTCATAGGCAAGCAGGTTTATTTGTTTTTATACAGTTAGTCTACATTTTTTACATACGCGTTAGATTCGTTTGGTAATTTGGCATTTATTATTAGTTTATTAATTTTAACTAAAAAAGAGTTGTAAGTAAAGTAACTAAGTTCTTTTTATTGCAAAATAAGTAATTCATTATGTAATTCTCATTTTTAGTGTATCGTAGAGTACCTACTTAATATTAAGTTTAAGTTGTAATTTATTGTTTTTACCAATATAGTTTTCTAGGACCTATACAATAGCCTGAAACACAGGTCATCCTAGTTCATGCAAAATGACAAATATAAGTACTATAATATGTAAGATTGATCATAAGTTTGTAATAGATTTAAGTTATTTGCAATAAATATTTTATTTATTATTTAACGACGATGATACAAACACAATACAAAACAACCCATGATATCAATGTTGGATCTCACACCCACGGATCTATTAGACCTTTCCTTCGGGTCGATGATTAAAATAAAATAATTATCACATCCTCGCCGAATTATTAATATTGCCAATAGTAAAAGAGATACATACTTTCTTGTTTGTAGTTTTTTTCCAATAATGCTCTATTTCCCTTGGGGCACAAAACACAATTAAATATAGCAGAAAGAAACATGTAACTAGGGCACTGAAGTAGGTAAGCGCATCAATAAATAGATTACCAAGTGTAAAATTTATAACCCGTCAATTCCGTGGACCCTTCAGAAAGATATAGGAAGGGCGGAAACAAACAAATTTCAATCACGGCGGCTTAACCAACAGCCTTTAAGAGTCCTCCCAACTTTCGTTTTAGTAATCGTGCCCGATAAATAATATCCGGCCGCAGATTGAGCGGGGAGTTGGGCCAAGTTTGGATATAAAAAATGGCGAAAAATTACAATTTCATTGGATCATTCCGAATAATGTTATTATTGCATTGATATTCTGCAATCTCATCGTCATCATTAGGCCCTATGCTTATTTTTGGTTCATGAGAATTGCCAAGTCGAGACATTCGATGCTTTATTTATTTATGTTTTCCTTTGATGATCTCATATTTAAACATTTCTTCATCAATTAGCTTATTCATGAAGATAGAGATAGATCCAAATTATGCATTAAATATGGATCAATCTCAGAACAAATCTCTTAAGAATTGTATCTCATGTAATATATCTGTGGCAGCCTTCTGTTTAATTTCGCCATCCAATTGTATGCCTAGGGCGTTTACTATTTAGAACTAAAATCACTCAACGTTTAACAGCTTGGCATATTGAATGTTAGCCGAAATGAGTTATTCTAAATGACTGATCAAGACTCAGCTAAGTGATTCAAATTTAGTTGCGCTATTCTCCAATCATCAAAAAAATGGCGTCAGCAGTGAAAACAGTGGCTAAGGTTGTGAATGTTATGGTTCAATTAAATCGTTCTTATGTGCAAAAGCCTGTCAGAATGTTTTGGTTTCTTAATTTGAAGATAATGAAATGTGTGTAAATTAACCTCATTAATGATTTCGAGGTGTGCGTTTAAATGTTGAAACCCGAAATCTTTTATCTTTCCAATAATTCTTATCATGTCATAATGACATAACAGTTTCTGAGACTACTTCCTTGCTTATGAAAACATTTCTTATAAATGTGCAAAGCGAATCGAGAGAGCCAGGCCGAAGAGGATTCAATAGGGGGCGTGTTCCCAGCTATTACGGTTTTATGGCTTCAACAATGCCACATTTACTCAGCTCCGTCAAAGACTGAAATAATCAAAGAGCCTGTTACGGTGACGCATCCACCAATAGATTTGTAATGATTGTGGCAATCATCAAACAGTTAAAAAAGGAAAGTATTAAGAATTTTTTATGTAATAATTTCTACGAGTACATCTAAAATTGACAATATTTTCTTTGAGGTATTCTTAGAAGAACTGTGGAATGAACTATCGCCTGCGGTCTTTCCAGACCGATACGACCTGCAAACTTTCAAGAAAAGAGTGTACTCCCTTTTAAAAAGGCCGGCAGCGCATGTGACTTCTTTGACGTGGCAGGTGTCCATGGGTGGCGGTAATCGCTTACCATCAGGTGATACGTCTGTTCGTCTGCCCCTAGCATAAAAAAAAGCTTTGTAAAAAAGTGTCATGTTAATAAAAATCAAGTGGCGGCGCTAGTTTCTTCGATCGCTACTTTAATAGTAGCGGATTCGATGACAACTAAATTCAATCAAAAATTACTAATTATTTACCTGGTATGATTTAGGCGTACTCTGTATATCTAACAGGCGCACTGAAAGACGCCAAATTAACTTTAATGGTTACTCAATAAAACATTTTGACACTTATTAAAGATTATCGCTGATTAAGATAATGAGTATTAGCTTAATTAGACGTCTCTAAGTGCGGCAGTTAGTCATCATTCGTTTCTAAAATATTTCTGTATATTAAGGCCCTTAGTGATAAGGTCCTTTTTTGTACATGCTTCATGTAAAACCTTATTAAGTTTTTTACCGTATATGATAAAAAATAACGGTGTATATATGTCACGTACAATAAAAGTTCATTGAAAGGACATTCTTCTGAATAGAACAATTATTCGCTGTCTTTATAGTAAATGCATTAGTAATGTATGATATGAGACAGTAATTTTGTTTAAAATGGTGTTAACTTAGACCCAAAAACTCGTGCTCATCGGTGTCATGTTTTATTCACAATTAATGAATGAAATAATTTACCGTCTGCCGCGAGTCTTTGCGTGCAGTATAACAAAATTTAATTATACGCCGTAAGGAACAAGTTGAGAAAAGCGAACAAAAGGTCAAGCGGCGTTGAATAGGATGCAAATTGGGCATCGCGTGGGCGACCTGCCCGGGCCCTGGGCTCGGACAGGGAAATATACGAGGGTCGGTAACTTTTGTGCTTTTAGATAATTAATAGAACATTATATTTTTTTGGTTCTGTATATTCTACGATATGTGTTACTGTTTAGTAACAGGTTTTTACTTGGGCCTCAGGATGAGCGTTGATTCCGATACGCGTTATGTTGCCCTTGCCCTTTTCTCATGTATGTACCTAATCTGTAGACAGCGGTGCGGATTGCACATTAAGTATTGTTTCCTTGTATCACTTATAGTGTTACATGTGTGTAATTGTCTGTTGTCTTAAATAATATATATAAAAAAATAAAAATACTTTACTATTTACAAAAAAAATTAAATGCTATAAACAACGATCAGGGTCTTCGTTTTCTTTTCGTAAAGGCATTCCCGCCGTCGCAAATGTTTTTATATGTGATAGGTGGCAGACACGCTCACGGACACTCGCCACACCGTGGAGTCACAAGTGCGTTGCCAACCTTCATTATACAAATAATAGATAGAACCGGGACTAAACACGATTGTGTTTAATGAGCACATAATAATACTCGAAGCTTGACGATTCGACCGCGTTCCAACGGCCGTGGTCACACGCGCTTCAAGCGTCAAGAGTCCGCTTGTGCTCATTAAACACAATCACGCTTAGTCTCGGTTTTATTTATTATCTGTACCAATAGATGGCGGTGGGAATCGACTACATCGCGCGTGTGTCTTGTTCTTTTTTTTACCTTTCTTTAAGCCTTGTCGTTGTTGGCTTGCTGGTTAGAGTGAAAATCATCCGACTTCACCCTCCATACGCGAAATGGGCACATGTGTCACCCGATTTATTTACTTTAACCGTGGCAGAGCCACGCTTCGGCATGAATAGGTCGGCTCGACCGGAGTGGTACTATGCTGTGTTTCGCTGCGTGAGTGAGGGCACCGGAGGTCCAATCCGGGCGAAAGGAGGGGTTGGAACCTTTAAGGTTGGCAGCGCACTTGTGACTTCACTGGTGTTACTGGTGTCCATGGGTGGCGGCAATAGCTTACTATCAGGTAATCCGTTCGTCTGCCACCTATCAAATGAAAAAATGTATTTATAATGAGGGTTTTTGCGTGTGAAGAATCCGCTAGATGGCGTACTGTTGGACTGAGGTCGAACATCAACCGCATTGGTTGTTTAGTTTGTCAAATTGACATTTTGAGAGATCACGTTAAAAATAACCAACATTGTCACCACCTCACTCCTATAGTACTCCATCTAGCGGATTTTTCACACGCGAAAACCCTCATTCCTCTGCAGTCTAATATCCGTAGGTACCACAAGTGCTTCTGCCTCGTTGGCGCAGTGGGTTGTGCATCGCACTTTAAAGCGATGGTTGCTCTTGGGATGCCTTATTCGTTTCCCGGGTCAGACCAGAAAATGTGTACCTGAGTTTTTCTGTGAAGTAATTCTCATTGTCAGCTTGAAGTCTGGAAGTTGGCGGTCTTGTACCCCCATGCATCGGAAAGCAAGTTAAGGCGTTGGTCCTGCGCCTGATCCCTCGAAGGTCGTGTCACGCTGGTGTCCCATCGGAATATGAGGGTAAGAGAATAGAGAGTGCACTTGTGTTTGCGCACACACTTGAGCACTATAATATCACCTGCGTACGTGGCTGATCGTTGTGATTGGCCGCCTTGGCCGTAATCGGTTGGATGATATTATATCTATTTATATCGCCTCGTATCCCTGACACCGCAGTCTAACCCATCAGTTGTCAAACCGAGCGGGTCCCACAAACTTTGGCATCACTCGGAAGGGACCGCTCTACATAGTGATGGATTGGGACGTGTGGCCAGTTGTTTACGGAAACTTTGCGACATAACACTGGGATCGTTGACTATTTGAATTCAATATTGATCTGGGTAATTTTATAAGTAGTGAAATATATAACGATCCATTGCAAATTGGCCTAGCACAGAGTTCCATAATAATAAATACGATTAGAATATGAAATTAGCTGGTCCTTTGCACTCATTTTATATGTAAAGTATGATGGAGGCCTTTGCAGTGGGACAGTTTATAGGCTGATACACAATAGTATAGTTCTTATAGTTTCGGAAAAAAATGGCTGTGACATACGGACGGACGGACAGACGGACGGACGGACGTACAGACGTACAGACGTACAGACGTACAGACGTACAGACGTACAGACGTACAGACGTACAGACGTACAGACGTACAGACGTACAGACGTACAGACGTACAGACGTACAGACGTACAGACGTGCAGACGTGCAGACGTGCAGACAGGCGGACAGACTATCTATAACGGTTCCGTTTTTTGTCATTTGGCTACGGAATCCAATAATTTCCAATTTAAAAGATTTTACCTAGTGAGTTAAGATATAAAAATAATGTAACTAGTTCGTAGGTAATATGTAGTAGTCCAGGAGATTGTAAGAAAACAACAAAACTCGAATTGACCCGTTTGGAACAGTGGTAGTGAACGCTGCCTTTGGTCAAAGGGTTGCGGGTTCGATCCCCGCACAGTACAAACATTTATGTGCATGAACATGTCTGTTTGTATTGGTCTGGGTGTTTTCTATGTATTATAAGTATGTATTTACAAAAGAAAAGTATTATTATGTATACATTTGTAATCCCACTGTTGATTCTGATATCCGTAACACAGGTGCTTGAGCTACCTATCTCGGAGTCAGATCAATGTGCCATGATGCTCTACTTAACATGTCATATGACGATACAGAGAAACTGTTTATTGTTTTGAAGTAGGCAATTTATAAAAGTTGTTGTTTTTTAGTTTTTCTACTTTGTATTCTCTTAGATAAATATTTTTGTGATTATTTATGAGTCTGTTATGTTTTAACTTTCTAGCCTGAGAAACAGGTTCGCCTAGTTCAGGCATTTGTATTTATTTCTGACCTTATTGTAATAGGTTTACATGTGTATTATTTGTATAAAATTATTATCTGAATAAAATGAATTGCATTGAATGTATGTGACGTTGTGAAATATTTATTAAAAATAAAAAGAATTTGCAAACATCTAGATAAAGAGTATTTTAAACGATTCTCGGAACCATCCACATTCCGCACCTGTCTAAATTTTCTATGAAATCAAAACTCACGCGAAATCGCCGGCAGAGCCTAGTGTTTCCAATAAAAAGTGAGTGGGTTTGTTTGTGCTCTCGTCTTCGCCTCTAGGGGTACCTTTAAAAGGCCAGATAACGTTTCCATCCCTTGCGAAGTTTTAAGCAACTTAGAAGCTTATATTTCTGTTTGGTAAACTAAGTACTGTTTGGTAAAATAAGTTTCTTATTCTTCGCTGATTAACAATTTTGGGTCTATTAGTTAACGAATTTGTAAATTTTACACAGCGAATGTTTGAGTATAATAATGGACAATGCGACATAAAATATATTCTCATTATTATATGCTTTTCGAATAAAGAAAGAGAAAAAAGATGACCCATATTTTTTAGTTATCATTAAATGTTTCTTTATATTGATATATTTATTTTTTAAATTATTAATTAATTTGCCGGAAGTGACGTAGTGCTGAGGCTCAACGTATTGAAATGTCGGTGCTATATGCCCAATAAAAAAGTTAAGGCGACTTTAAGTTACTTACTGTCACTGTCATTATTTTATCTTGTCATTTTATAATCCGAGATTTTACTCTTTCTAAATTAACACGAGCAAAAGCGTTATTAATTGGCATTGCCGAGTGTTGACGTCACAGGAGGATTTTTACATTTTCTTTTTTTTTCTCCATAAATAGCTGTCTAAAAAATCTGGAATTATTTTTCTTAAATTTCTGTAAGTCTAATCTAGAAATAGTATTTTTCATTTCGAAAAATGTTTTTTGTCGTGTTGTCCATTGTTAAGACTATTTATTTGGGACTAGAGATAAGAATACGGCAGTGTAGGGTCTTCAAAATCTTCCTATTCAGGAAATCGCAGAGCAAGCCAATTTGCTCGTCTCACATCCACAGTAAACTCAATCGTTTCCTCCGTTCGGAGGACGAAAAACGAGTGTTCTCTGTTCAATCTTACTCCGTTCCATTCTACTCGTCTTCCATTCCGTTTCACTCTCTTATAATCTCACATATATATAATAGGATATAGGTAACACCGACTGCCACGAGTCTGTGCGTTAAATACAGGAAGGTAAAATTACTAAGAAAGGTTATAAGGACGAGGAATCAGAAATATATCTTGATTTGAATTTAATTATAAAATGACTTACGTCATTACTAATTGCACCTATGATGCATTGATTTTGTTTTTATTCGATCGATATTTATTTTATTTTTCGTTTACTTTTTGCGAATTAAATGTAATATATTGAGACAGCGTTACATATTGTCTTAGTTCAAACTAAGGTTTTCCTTTGTACTATAAAAAGTCGCAATAACAAAGGTACGACAAACACCCAAAGTCAATACAAATATGTGTTTCATCAACAAACAGACCTATCGAAAATATGTATTTTTATATATTTTTCACATGGTGTAAAATACCCCATTATCTTAACCTTATTGCACAAAAGGTAAGTACAGTAGGCGATGTCAATGCCAGATCTCTCTCTCTCTAATTTAAGAGCGACGCTCTTGTCGGTGGAGTAGTCTCCATTCCTCTCTCGACCCTGCTTTCTGGCAGTGACGTCACTACGTTTTAATAAAATAATTAAATTTGAATTTGATAAATATAAATATAATAAAATGATTGAAGTTCCTACTAACATAGATTTCTAAGACAATCATTGGCAATAACAATACTTACAACACTATGGATTGTATGGTCTGAAATAAACACTTTTTTTTTACTACCAATGGAGCTCTATTGATTCCTTGTACGACAGGACATTTGCTTTTTCCTTAAGTTGTTGGACATAATTTCTTCTTGATCTTCCTCTTCCTCTCTTCTCTTCCACTTTAAAACTATGGTAAGGGTGAAGCGGTCTTTGCTCTAAACTATAGATATCAGAAGGGGAAATAAGATGGGACACCAGGAGCCCAATTCTCGTGCTCGTGACATTTATTTTCATACGCATATATCACTAAAACATAGTTTTTTTGGATGGTTTTCAGGTGATATCCGCCATGTTTTCAAAAAATCACAAGCACGAGAATTGGGCTCCTGTAGCCTAATTCTCGTGCTCGTGACATTTATTTTCATACGACTATATCACTAAAACAGTTTTTTTGTATGGTTTTCAGGTGATATCCGCCATGTTTTCAAAATATCACGAGCACGAGAATTGGGCTCCTGGTGCGAAATGACATGTTCATCATGCCAGATAATAATCTGAAAATCAAGATTTGTGTCATGCAGACAAGACTATATTATGGTTAAGGATTAAAATTAAATAGCGTATTGCCTCAATAACAAATTCACACAACATCTCATACGTTGACCTGATTCCGTACTAAGTAGCTTAAGCACTTGTGTTACGGATATCAGACAATAGAATAATTACAAGTATATCACATGAATGTATCTCCAGGGTGAATATCAAACCCACGACCTTTGGCGTATGAGGCAACGTCACCAAATGCCTGTACCGGCCGATTCAATTTTCAATCCGTAAAGTATTCAACTGTTTCAAAACGAAAACCTAAACTGTTGTTTCTATTCAACAAAAAATAACATTATATTAAATTTAAATCCATGATAAAGTTTTTATGGGTTTACTACCCATATAAACTTTATCAACGGATGGCTTAATCTGGGGTTTACTATCTCAGCCGACTTGATTATAATTTAGTACATGTCACAGCACAGAATGATTCGACTGGGAATCAAACTTTGTAACTTTTGTCATTAATTCTGTTCAAACATGACTACAAATAACGACTGTTCATTTTGAAAATTTTAACGCATCCAACTATTTACAACTTGTGTTTATTAAATAAATTTTTGTGACTAACGTAGGGTGATCATGGAGATAATTAAAATAAATGTTCGAATATAATGTTGACATGAGCGTTGATATTTAGTGTATAAAGGGTTAGTTACAGCAGTATTTCCCGCCGGCTACGACTTAGGATTTGGTCGTCTTTATTATCTCATCCTTCCAAAACTGGTTGCCTTCAAAACCGTCTACTGAGGGATGCACTAAGTAAGTTCCAGATTTACCTTACTCTGGTAATTACAATAAAGCCCGCAGTTTGACCTTTGCACCCCTCAGAAAGAAGAACTAGACCAACTGGGACTAACTGGGACCCACCTTGGGAGAGCCACGCTTCGGCATGAATGGGCCGGCTCGACCGGAATGATACCACGGCCTCACAGAAAACCGGCGTAAAGCAGCACTGTGCTGTGTTTCGCTGCGTGAGTGAGGGTACCGGAGGCCCAATCCGAGGGAAAGGGGGTTTTAAAGGTTGATGGGGTGACTCTACTGGTGTCGCGGGTGTTCATGGGCGGCGGCAATCGCTTACCTATCAGGTGATCCGTCTGCTCGTCTGCCACCTATCACATAAAAAAAAACTGGATTAGGTATCTCTACAATTTGTAAGTATGCAAGTTTTCGAGAAACTCACGGAAACGAGGGCATCCTTATAATGTTTTCTAACCACCAAGTAAGTGATATACGCACATAGGTACGCGTTCGGTTTCAAATCTACGACCTCCTCTCACGTTCGCATGGCGCGTGTCCATATCCATTGAGCTTACCTACTCTTAGCTCCCAAAAACATGTCAGTGAGAGGCAATTAATCCACAAAAAGTTGAATTAACTCAAATTACAGAAGCGGTCCTGTCAAGCTGGATACTTGGTCCATGCGCGCGCACCGCCCGAGCCTGGCCGCGGCCCGCGGCTCCGTCCGCCAGTCCGCCGCGCCGCTCGGCCGGGATGCTCGCACTCGACGCGCGCCCGCCACCGCACAACCCCGCGAAACAAATCTAAACTTCGAACTTAGCCAATTTCAACACGAACCTCTTTCGAACTCACAAAGTTCTCAAAAAGTGACATCAAATTCTAAACTCAAAAGTGATGCCTCAAAGTGTTTAAAGTGTAAGTTTTGTAGTTGCATGAAGTGACGTAGATGAGTGACTAATGACTTAAGAGAAAAACTTGTGGAAGGTTGCGGGATTTTCTGGCTTGGAGCCAGGGAGTTGCCAGCGCGATTTGGACTTTATGTAAGTGGGTTATCGAATGAATTCAGTTTTGAAGTTGTCGCGGGATCTCCGATCGTTTGTTAGGTGGCTATGAATGGTTGATGCTGAGGTCTGAACTAGTGACGTGTGGGAATTTTTCACGCTGGAATTTAGTCCCGTCACTCGCACGTCAGTTGGTAACTCTGATGGATTGCGTTGCTAGTGGTAGTAATTTTTCACATGTACTTTATGAATTTATTGAGCTGTGAATATTTTAAAACGATACACGATAGTTTTATGAACGCAACTTCGATGGAATTGGATGGTCTGCATGTGTTCATTGTTGCGTCACGAGTTTTGTTAAAACTGGAATGCAAATTAATATTTTCAGAAGTTACTTAAACGTACCTACAGTTGATCATCATGACTATGAACATATTTTCTTATTATCTTGAACATCTTAATAAAACATTAGGTTTTAATTTTTAAACACAAGGTGGACCGACGATCTGGTAGAGATCGCGGGAATCCATTGGATGCGGGCAGCACAGGACCAATCTGTGTGGAGAACATTGGGGGAGGCCTATGTCCAGCCGTGGACAGTCTATTGGCTGAAATGATGATGATGATGATGAAATAAAACATGTTGAGGCCACGTTAGGATATTTTTACCTAAAGCAGTTTCTAGATATTAGTTATTTGTGGTTTGTCTTTGTACACTGAATATCTGCTTGCCTAGTAGGTAAATAAGTTTGTATACCTACGTTGTGCAATAAAGATTATTAATCTCCAGACAAGTCACTCTAACCTGTCAGCTCTTGCTTAATCAAATCAAGAATTTAAACCTTTGTTTTTAATACCGGTAAAACAAAAATATTCACAATAAATGGAGGTTTTTCTTTAAAAATATCTGTATAAGCCTGATATCTTGGGCCATATCTGGTTCTAACACTGTTAGTAAATTTGTTTATTTATTTTGTAATTTACTGTTATGTATTAGTATTTATAGTTAGTATATATTTATATAATATGACGTATAAATACGGTATATACATACCATATTTATACAACGTAATTTTTTGTTTTTATGACTTGCACTGCCTTAACCCTTTTTTAATTCGCTATACTTCTCCTCTACCCTGAGGTTGTCTGCAAGCGATCGCTATTAGCGATAAGACCGCCTACATTGTACTAGTATAATACCATAGACTAAGATCTGTAAATTTTGTGCAATAAAGTGTATCTATCTAAACCCTACAGAGATTGCGTTAAATTAAAATTAAAAAGCTTTCTATTATCATGAAATAAATGAGGTAGATTGTTTTGTCAACCCATATATAACCCACCCAAGTAGCAATTTTTTTTTATACTCGTTGGCAAACAAGCGTGCGGCTCGCCTGATGGTAAGCGATTACCGCAGCCTATGGACGTTTGCAACTCCAGTAGACCTGCATACGTGCTGCCGACCCCTTAGAAACCTTAACACTTCTTATTTGAAGAACCTCAAGCTGTATTCCTCCAGGAAAACCTCTGATGGCAGATCTCCACAGCCGAAGCCTTCGCGGGGGGAATTTCCTCTGGAACAGTACTGTGCGAAACCATTTGGGATTCCAATGTGTGAGGGTGGACGCTCTGACGACGGTGGGCGGCGCGGTGGTAAAATGCGGCTGTTGGCATTAAGTCAAATAGTTCCTCGGAGCACAAACCATTGCAAAAGCGGTAGAACACACTATTTAATCATTCAAGTTTAAAATTATTAGATATATTTACCTTTATTACAACATTTTCTGACAAACTCTAATTTAACTATAATGTATCAATACGGGGATTAACACGATATTTATTATGTGAAACAACATTGTGCACTCACATATTTGGCCCGACGTTTCGGCTACGTTACAGCAGCCGTGGTCACCAGTGGTCAGTCCGCTGCAAAGCCTTCTAATACTGAACCAAACTTATTCACAATACGAAGGAAATTTGGCACATCAAATAAAAATAACACTCTGTTTGGTCTGGTGGTTGAAGTACCGGGCCGTGATCTCGGGGTCCTAGGTTCGATTCCTGGGTCGAGCAAAAAGTATGTTTCGAATTTTTCTGGTGTTGCAGGTGTCCATGTGAGGCGGTAATCGCTTACCATCAGGTGATTCGTCGGCTCGTCTACCCTATATCATAAAAAGAAAACATAGCTCGGGTTACTGATCACCAATCCGCATTTGGCAAGCGTGGTGATTAAGTCTAATCCCATCGTAGTAGCCGATAACTTGATTTCTATGATGGAGGCCTTTGCCCTAGCAGTGGGACAGTTTATAGGCTGATACTTTAATTTTTTATTTTACTTTCCTGATTCTAATACTAAACCAAATTTGTACACAATGCTGCTGAAAAAACAAAAAAAATGATAATTTTTTCAGCACCGAGTGACCTTTTATCACAATTTCTAACAATCTACAACTTCTCTTTTAAAACAAATGATAAAATCGGAAAAAAGCAGGTGCTCCATACAAAACTACAAGAATAGTCAGCGAAATGTACAAACACCCACAAAACATGTAACTTTAATCTATCTTATTTCATAAATTGAAATAGCACTTAACTTGTTTGACAATAAGGCGAGAACCGATTGAAGAAATGTGATAGATTTGTATAAATTGATGCGTGGCTGTCCGTACTGATATTTTTTCTGTATTAGACCTTAGATCTTTGTTAATTTTTTTTATAACTTAAAGATGATTTGCTAGTGTCAAATGAACTTATTGAAAATAAGTGAAAGTCAATAGTCAAAGTCAGTCAGTCACAGTCAGTAAAACGCCGATTTATCAATCTACAGATTCCGTCGATACCACTCTATATGTAATCGCGGGTTTTAAGACTATATTAGGTCTAAGCAAGTTGTCACGTAACAACTTACTTGGCCCACAAAGCAGTGTTAAAACCGATACAATGCAACTATTCTTATTTTAAAATCTTTTTTTTTTTATATTAAATGGGTTTGCACTTGACCTCATCACACCTGATGGAAAGTGACAAAAAGGTCGAAGATGTAGCGTGATTACCCAGAAGAAGCCTATTCACTCTCGACTTAAAGACACCCTAATTGTAGCTCTCTGGGAATACAGAACTATGAACATCAAAGTTACAAATTTGGTGTTTTACTTTTAAGCGCACACGCTTAAAGCACTAGATACTAACTTAAAACCTTTGAATTGCATCAACTGGCACGAAGAGTTTGGTTTTCATCCGCGGAATCCTTATTATGTTTCTTATTATGACTAAAACACCATGTTAAAATTGGGCCAGTTGTAAAAGTCACTTTATATTATGCCCAGGACCCTCGGGAGGGAGGCAAGGTTCTCTGTGACAAGCGAATTTCACGCCGAAGCGAGCGGACTCGCGGGCCATGATTGATCAGCTTTAATGCTTTTCATTCATTACAGCGAGAGCGCCCTTGCTACTACCCTGCCCTATTTCCTTTAATATTGGAAAATTTAAAGTACCTACCATGAGTGTACATCAAGGAAAATTCCCACCAATAAACTTGTCAGTATTTTACAACTTTTTCCGGGGGAAAGGGGGATTTAAAGGTTGGCAGCGCACTTGTAACTCCAATGGTGTCGCGGGTGTCCATAGGCGGCGGCGATCGCTTACCATCAGGCGATCTGTCTGCTCGTCTGCCACCTATCACATAAAAAATACATTGTTTATCTATGTTAATCTCTCTCATCTTAGCGTGTTGGCGTCTCAAGCTGTTTAGAGCGTGACCTTAGTCGCTTAGACCAAGACTTTCGCTCACGACACCTTACTTTCCCACTGACCCTTTAACAGGGAAACCAGACTGAATCATAGTTACACGACTCAGAATCTATACGATACATGCTAGTTATTAACATTAAGAATATTTCGTAACCGAACTTTCGCTTTTCATGTCAAATATTTTTTTTCTCAATCCACACATTATTTTCTACGTTTTTTCATGAAAATGCTCACTCAGTCAGTAGTGACTCCACTAACATTGCGAGTGTCGATGGACGGCGGCAATCGCTTACCATAAGGTGATAGTGTGTTCATCTGCCATTTACCACGTAAAACAAAAAGCGCTGCTTGTGGTCCTAGCGAGCATCCATACTGCGTAATCGTGTGCGTCCTAATCCTATAATACTCGTATGTACAACTTTGAATATTTGAAGTATTCAACCATTTAGTATGAGAGGGGTCACAGTTTGCTTAGGACCGGTACAAGTTTGAATCACCTGACTCTGATAAATAGGTTAATGTTGAATACCAGTGTATAGTTAACAGAGTAGTTGTAAATGTAGTCACATCAAAATCGTGATAAAAGCACAATATGGCTGTCAAAAAGTTTGTAACCCTAAAATAAAAGTGATATGTATTGGTTTGTTGAAAGGTCAGACGGCAGATCTTCGACGCAAGAACGTACTTTTAAACTCTTTCGTCGATCGTCGAATATTGTCTACATTAAGCGATATAATTGGGCTGCTATGCAGTATTATGTAACAATAATCTATAATACTGATTTCCTAGGCAACAGTAAGCTATCAACATCAGTAGCAAACATGGCTTCACACAGTTACAAATTTCAATTTGAAATAATATAACATTAAACCCCAAACCTGTCGTCTACGAGTTATTCAAAATGTGAATGGGAACAAATATGGAAAATTAATTTAGAGGTAGCGTGTTATTTAACCAATTATTCCAATTAATTGGTACTCTAGTCAAAATATTATAACATAATGAATGGTTTAAATAATTCAATCCAAAATATGTTTTATATTTAATGAATATATCAGATAGTACATAATGGTTTATTGAGACGATAAACTTAATATTTATTACACCATGTATTATGGTTTTTAACTTTTGAATATAAAAGCTTAGAAATGAAGCAACTCTATCCATTAATTTCTATCACGTGTACGTTTGAGGACTTCTTCAAAGAGAAAAAAAAAGCCTTCAAAAACCACGAATAACAACATGGAAAATAATATTATTTTTAACATTTTATACACGCGGAAATGATACATAATAAAAATTCTGTGAAAAAACATCGCCTTCACAAACAACTTGAAGTGAAGTGTAGTTTTAGTTTGTGGTTTTTGAAGGCCGTTTTTTTTTCGCAGAATTTTTTTTTAGTGTCTTATTTCCCCGGCCATTGAGAAGTTGACCTTCAATTATTAGCTGAGCTGAGCCACATAAAATGAGTACAATTAGGTGTAAATAGCTTTGAAAAAACGTACAAAAATAATACATTTGCCTATAAAATGTGAACGTATCCCTCGATGTCTCTAGGATCCCATCATCAGATCCTGACATGGTGACAGACAGTGGGACCAACTTAGGAGTGTGTTCTTTCATTTAAAAAGAGAATTGTGTAAATCTGTCAATAATTCGGCGGAGAAATCAGTGAACATTCATAAAAAAACATACATACAGTCGAACGTACTCCTCCTTTTTTGAAGTCGGTTAAAATAACGTAAGGGCTGATTTGAATTTTGTATCAACATAAATGTCTCCTTTCATAACACAAAGGTGGCAATCAGGCTTAAGAGGTCCACGTTATGGCAAACGGGTATTGTTGCCTTTCACATTTGCAATACAATAGATCTCGATACCAGTATTAAAGTATCAGCCTACTTACTTCCCCACTGCAGGGCAAAGGCCTCCATCATAGAAATCAAGTCATCGCTGCTATGATGGGATTAGGGCTAATCACCACGCTTGCCAAATGCGGATTGGTGATCGCAAATCCGAGCTATGTTCAAAAAATTCGAAAGATAACTTTGCTCGACCCGGGAATCGAACCCAGGACCCCGAGATCATGGCCCGGTACTTAAACCACTAAACCAACGGGGAGATTCCGGGCTTACCTTTCTCAAATACTAGCAGACAACCCAAGAAAGAAAAAGATCTGAATATGAAAAAAACTGAAGATCTTTGGGGAATATCAGTAGAAATTTTAAGAAATATAATACTAGTTATTGCACCCCATTTGGCAACGCTATTCAACAGATGTATTGATGAGGGTCAGTTTCCTAGCTTAATGAAGTACAGCAAAATCATACCGTTATTTAAATCAGGTGAAAAAAGTGACCCTTCTAACTTTAGGCCTATTTCTATATTACCAGCACTGAGTAAAATTTTTGAAAAAGTCATATTCGTTCAGTTGCTGTCTCATTTTAAAGTTAACGACTTACTTCATAGTAAACAATTTGGGTTTACCAAGGGTAAGTCAACCACTGACGCAGGAGTTGCACTTATTAAGTATATTTTTGATGCATGGGAAAACAAACAGGATGCAATTGGTGTTTTCTGTGACCTCTCGAAGGCGTTTGATTGCGTTGAGCATCAAACATTATTGTTGAAGTTAGCTCACTATGGTGTTCTAAATAATGCATTAAGTTTGATAAATTCTTACTTATCAGATAGACTTCAGAAAGTCAGTGTCAATGGAACTGACTCTTCAGGCGCCCCTCTATTAATGGGAGTGCCCCAAGGATCAATATTGGGACCTCTGCTCTTCCTAATATACATAAATGACCTCCCTTACTTTGCACAAGATCTTTGTGAAGTAGTGTTATTTGCTGATGATACCTCGTTGATTTTTAACGTTGACCGTCGAAAAGATACGTTTGACGACGTAAATGACACCCTCTCACAAGTGCTACATTGGTTTACAACTAACAACTTGCTTTTAAATGCCAAGAAAACCAAATGTGTAAAATTCACTATGCCCAATGTAAAGCAGGTCAACACTAACATCGTTATGAATAATGAACACATTGAAGTTATTAATTCGACAATTTTCTTAGGTATTACACTGGATGCCAAACTTCAATGGAATCCACACTTGGCAGCCTTGGCGGGAAGACTTAGTTCCGCCGCATATGCGGTTAAGAAGATCAGACATCTGACTGATATTGAAACCGCGAGACTGGTTTATTTTAGTTATTTTCATAGTATAATGTCATATGGTCTTTTGTTGTGGGGGTCGGCGGCTGAGATACAAACTATTTTTGTATTGCAGAAGAGGGCCATCCGCTCCATATACAACCTTAGGCCTCGCGATTCGCTGAAAGAACTGTTTAAGAATATCGACATTTTAACTGTAGCTTCCCAATACATTTTGGACTGTATTTTGTACGTGCGTAAGAACATTGATATTTTTTCTAAAAAATCTGATTGTCATGGTTTTAACACTAGAAATAAACACAAGCTCGCGATTCCAAATCTGAAGCTCCAAAAGATTAATAGTTCATTTGTTGGACAAAGTATTAAAATGTACAATAAGTTGCCACAAAATGTAATTGAGTTACCAACGCATAAATTTAAATCCCACGTGAAAACCTGTTTAATGAGTAAAGGATACTATAAAATTGTAGATTACTTAAATGATAAGGATTCGTGGACATAATGACCTCCGTGCCTGCACACATGTAGTAATTTTATAAATATTTACTGAAATCACTATTATTATATAATTAATCAATTTTAATAAATTAGGCTTAGCAGCATTTATTATTGTATACAAATTGATTAGTATTGATTAATCAAACAATTGACAAGATGCTAACCACCTACTATTGTACACCTCGTCCTGCAGTTTATTAGTATTGGATTAAGTACTCTGTGACCTATGAGGGGAACCTAAGTAGTCATGCTCACTCAAATGTCTCTGAGGTGGTGGCGTTATGTGGCGGGTCATTACATTCCCTCTAATATGGTTGAGTGAAATGATGGCTGACACATACGTCATACTTGTGAACAGGTGCCACCTTTGGGGACTGGTCCTCTTCGGTTTACCTCATATTTAGCTTTTAATTTGCTTCATTCTATTTTGTGTTGCATTAGACTGTATGACTTGGTATGAGGATAATAAACCATTGTAAAAAAGTTGGCGATTAAAAAGAGTAACTGGCGAGTTTCTTGCCGGATCTTCTCGACCAGAAACAACTTTCCGAGCCGGTGGTAGAATCGCATTATGTTTATTTATTTCTTTAGTATATTTTATGTATCAACATATATATGTATTAACATGTAAATTATTACATAAGTACTTATAAATAGTTTTAAATCATTCAAATGTATGACGATTTGTAAGTGCTGTGTATAAGCCTATGCAAATAAAGAATTATTTGATTTTGATTTTGATTTTGATTTAGAAAGCAGACATTTAACACTATGCGGTCTCACAATTACTTTTTACTTGTTGCTCAAACATTTGTCATAACTTCTACCGTGCTAGTCTCACATGAAAGAAAGAAAGAAAGAAAGAAAATATTTATTATTATAGACATCTCAACACAGAACATATAGCAATTATAAACAGAACACAATTTGTTACAAACAGAAAACATAACATAAAACAATTAAAAATACATAAAAATAAAACAAAAGGAAAAAAAAAAGACAAAACTATATTCAATCATGTCCAGACAGTGCCAAATAAATATAATGATGTGTTATGACGTCTAGTATAAATGGCCCTCACTCAGCTTATGTCACAGCCCAGACAAAGGCCATGACGCTGGTTTTCAGTGAGACCAGCTGAATGAGTGCCACGGACGCTTGTCTAGTGTATTTTGTGTACCTAATGTGTATGTGTAATGTGGGTTTATATATCTACTAAGAAGAAAATATCAAATAATAATGAGATACATACTGAGGTACATACTGAGATACATACTGAGATACATAATGAGATACATACTATTAAATTATTATAATGAATAAATAGGAGTGTGGGTATCTACAGTTTAAATATACAATTATTACGGCTAACAAATCAAAACAACTTCTAGCGCGCGCATATTATTTAGTTATTATGCACCTATAATTAAGTACCTATATCGACCCATTGCTACCGGACGAGGCATCGATGATGAATGAGTCGAAGGGTCTACACACAGACAATGATATGCTATCTCCCAGTTCTGATCTGGAGATCTGGCTCTGAAAGCTAACGCAACGTGAAGAAAAAAATCAACGTGAAGAAGAAAAGAACTACTAAATTATTTTTGTGGGGACAAATACAAGCTTTGCTTTAGGTCTAAGAAAATATTCTTATGTTAAACCCCATTTTCTATTCAAGTCACGATATAAGAGCTGGAACGAAAACTCATTACAGCCAACACATGATTAATACTCGCACAGCGTAGAATTACAATTTAAGTTGAGTCACGAGTTCAGCTCTTAGCTTCGACAGGAATTGCATGCAAATCCGATGCAAGCAGAATGTTACGCTATGGATTAATAACAGAGATAAATCTGTGTTTTAGCCTTGAGCAACGGGGTTGATTAGTTGCGTTTCAAATTCACTTTGTAGTGTCATGCCACGCATACCCTTCCCGTGAACGCATGAAGTACAACGCACCCTGCGCCGTGGTTTCACTCGTCTGGTAATAGAATTATGATTATATTTTGATATAATTATTGTATAATGTACACGTCCTTGTTTGTCCACAGGATTGTCCTTTATGAGTGTAGTGGTTTACATACCGGACCTTGATCTTGGGGGTCCTGGATTCTATTCCCGGATCGAGCAAAAAGTATGCTTCTAATTTTCGAGAGAAGAGGGTCTGTATCGAAACTGAATTTTTACTCAAACTCCTTACCCTCCCCCCTCTTTTGTGTCTCATCCATCTAACAGTTGTGTATTTTGAATACTTCAGTACCTTTTCGACTATATTCCTGTTAATAACCTTTCGCGGAATGTTGCCTCCACCTCATAATAGAGACCAACTAACAGGGTTTTTTGAATTTTTTATTTATCCTGATAAAACATGATTGTCTATACAAATGTAGGTTTCTCGCCAAGCAATAACAAGTTTTCTCCGCAGCAGATTTATGCAGCAATAACTTAGTTATTATTATGATTATTATTATCTTCCTTCTTCTTTCTACACGAGTGAACGCAATCTGTTTTATTTAGATAGTAAACATCTTATGTAATATGTCACACAAGGATAGAAATAAATAAATAAATTCATATACAACACCTCATGCATTGACCTGATTCCGTAAGCCATCCTTCAATAAATAAACATTGTTGAAGGATAACCATGTCTATCAAACGACTCGCAGTGCGCGGGTGTCTAGATAATAATGTGTTAGAAATAAATCATGTTATATTCATACTTTACTATTACTAATATAATATTATTATTTTTTATTTAGTTAAATAAGCGCCACTGATGTTTAACGTTGTAAAAGACGAATCGGCAAGGTTTTTATGACACTCTTAATTTAAATACTGTTATTGTAATATGTTAAATTAAATGAAAAAAAAACTTAAGTACCAAATATTTTGACGACCTGTTTAGAACAGTGGTAGTGAACGCTGCCTCTGGTGCAAGGGTTGCGGGATTCGATCCCCGCACCGTACAAACATTTGTGTGCATGAACATATCTGTTTGAATTTATTGACATTATTGGTCTGGGCGTTATCTATGTATTATAAGTATGTATTTACAAAAGAAAAGTATTATATGTATATATTTGTAACCCCACTGTTGATTCTGATATCCGTAACACAGGTGCTTGATTTACTTATCTCAGGAGTCTGATCAATGTATGTGATGTTGTGAAATATTTATATATAAAAAAAAATCGCGAAAAACTTAACCTTGTACTTGGTAGTATATGCGTTTTTTTAAATGAGTATTATTTTGAATACTCATCAATTTACTCGTAATCCTCATTATAAGTTTCAACTTTTCGGTATAAATGAGTTCTCAAAAGGTGCATGTTTTTAAACGTTTCTTAGAACTTCTTAAAACAAGCATGTACTGAGGTACAAGACATATCATAGCATTTGACAAGTCATGAGATATACTTTTATTTATGCTCGAGTCGTCATACAAGTTTTTCAAATGCTCAGATATGTTTTCTGGGTTTGAACGCTAACATCATTTTAATGCTGATTGTACACTGGAAAATTCGTCGACTGTACATACATACCCCACACTCACATACTCAAATTGATACGATAAATTGTCAACCTACCTAAGCACATCCGACAAAGTCCCCGGTAGACCATTATTCGACCCTAATGCATTAAAAGAAGACCTAAATTTACTCTTTCGGAAAAATTGTCAGATGTAAGTACTTCCCAGCTGCGTATTAACATTTCTACTTCAGAGAGCACTACGCCACACTCACATCCCAACAAACATTACTCACACGGTTTAAGCTAACCGTAAATTACCAGCAGTTCATCATAACCAGCAGGTTATATTTCTAGACCAGTCTAAGCATGGATGGAGGCCCCCTCCTCGGCCGCTGTCAGCCTGCGGGGGGCGTTATTTATCGCTGGAAATATCGCTGCCATTATCTTGTCTCAACTGCTCTTACTCTGGAGAAATTAGGACTATATTTCGGCAGTAATAGAGTAAGTTGAAAAAAGTGCGAGTCTCAGGTAGAGAACTATGATAGTATTTTCACAATGTTTGGGGTATTCAGCCAACGTGGTTTACTTAGGCTTGGGATTTCTGTTTTTGCTTTTCTGTATTTTGTTCTTTTTTTATGTGACAGGTGGCACAATAGCAGACGAATCACCTGATGGTAAGCGATTGCCGCCATGGACACCAGCGACACCAGTGGAATCACAATTGCGCTGCCAACCTTTAATCCCCCCTTTCCCCCACGCACGCAACGAAACACAGTGCTGCTTCATGCCGGTTTTCTGTGAGGCCGTGGTATCACTCCGGCCGAGCCGGCCCATTAATGCCAAAGCGTTGCTCTCTCAAAAATATCACGGTAAATCCCACGGTATTTTGTTCTTTTTTAAAAAGTCAGGCCTCGAGTAATACTGAAGTGGCATTCAAATAGAGTAAATCGTAGGTATAGTAAAAGTATAAACTGGGATGGACTAGACAAATCCTCTTACCTCGGAATCCAGAAGTGGAATCAGATTCGAGACATTTGAAAATCTGCACTAATACTGCTTAACGCGGGTGTTGTATTTTGTGCAATAAAGTTAATCTATCTGTTTAAATATAGAATCTAAATAGGTTATGAATTACAAAAGTATAGAGATGTGAGGAAACACAAAGGGAAGGTCGAGTAAAGAAGAAGCGGAACTTTTTTATTTGGCATACAGCGCCAGCCATTTCCGACCACATACCAGCTCTGAGGGGTAGGACACCTACCATGCAGGAGCCATAGCATGGCAATACACAGCTTAATACAGCATAGCCCAACTTGGTCCTCCAAGTTAAAATATGCTGTATTAAGCAGTACTCTTCTATTCTAGATATCTTGTTAAATTACTCCTTCCTCCTTTCCGTAAAATTGTGGCCGGTGTGTGTTCCAATTCTCCACTCGCAAGACTATGTAAAATATATAACAAGTGACTTTGACGTTTTTGGTGCATCTATTCATAAATTTCGCCGCCAGATCCATGGGTTGCCCATCAATTAAAACATTTGTGAACATTCTATCCTAGCTCACTGATTATAGCATGTAGTGTTTGCCTGTTAGATTTTGTACTCTTAGTTATAGGTATATCATGTATTTCCAACTGCATGTTTGACTGTACAAATGTTGGTAAACCATTAAATAAATAAATTCTATACTATTCTAGTTCATCTTAGCTTGTAATTCCCGGCTGCGTCCATAGCTATTGCTTTTGAGGGCAGGGTGCGTGTAGACCATGATTCAGGATTTAGGGTGTCTGGTAATTACAATGAAGCGACTGCCATCTGACCTTCGCAACCCTTTAATAGGAGAACCAGACCAATTGAATCATGATTACACGTTTCGGAAACTGCCCGAAACGTGCAGGTTTCTTCACGATGTTTTCCACCGCCGAATCAATGGTAAAAATACACACATAGATTTGAGAAATCCAGAGGTCTTAGATTCAAACCACAACCACCTAGCTAATGGTAGACATTATGGTGAAAATATATCGACCATAATAGTTCATCCATAAGCAATCGATTAGAAACTAATTTGTGGGAAGGCACCGGTAGCAAGCAGACAACGGCGATCCTTACCGACAAATTGACGGCTACAATATATCGGGTATCCCACCTGGGGCCTTAGCGCGAAAACGTCCCGCAACGAACGCGAATATACCTCTCGCATCCAAACACAGGAGAAATACTGCGCGTGTGAACGGGAGGGAAACTCCGTCGGTCGTAACGTCAGGTTCGCCATAAGGCCCCTAGTTAGACGCTAGTAATTCACGATACCAGTAGTGTTCCTTGTCTTGTTAGGTGCATTTAGTGCTGTGGTTGTATGAAGTATCTAGTCTAGTCATAGTCCGTTTGCAATATTAAAATAGGACGAAACTCGAAAATGCTCTGGAGCTTAGAAGAATGCGCAATTTTTCGCGAAAAATGTCCCAAAGTGAGAAAGAGACTAATGAGATAGCTTTGATGTATCTCTTTATGCGTGCGATAGAGAAAGACAGCCAGCAGGATCATGTTACTTGTTTTCAAGTAAGGCTTTCCTAGAAAATAGTGCCTAATCATTGTCACTAAAACCATTACAGGCGTCGCTTTTTTTTCTTTGTAGCGACAAACGAGCAGCATACATAACGCTAAGTGATCACCGCCGCTTATGGACATCTACAACACCCGAGGCATCACGGATGCGTTGAATGAATAAGCTCTTTTCTTGAAGAACCCCACCTCTTTTATAAAAACGTGTTCACATTGACCGATAGAAGCCCTTCAAACTCAACAGTGCGAAAACATTTATTTGTAAATTTTAATTGGTTTTAATATTAGGCCTGTGAATTTGACTTCGACAACAATATTTCCTTTTGATGAAACAATTATTTGTTCAAGGGTTCTCGTACCTTCATTATTTTTATTTCAATTCCGTATAAGAGAGTATATAAGAGAAAAACTTTTTGATATTAGGACCATTTATATGATGTTTTTGCTTGCCGATCCGAACGATATTGTATTGAACTGACGTTGATGATGAGTACAAACAGTTGTTATAGATGCAAATCATTTCAGGAACTATTTCCAACACTAAAACGACACCATTCTTTTACATTGTATCGTATTTAACACTGCTATTATGTGTCGAGTGAGTTGTCACGTGGAACAACTTGCTTGGACCTAATAGGATCTTGAAACCTGCGATTTCGTTAAGACTAGTCTCGGCTGAATTCGTAGGTCGATAATACGATAAGCACCCCCATTTTATTGAGTGACTGAGGTATTGACTGCTTTCGACTGTTGACTATTTCATATTATACTCATACCCATTCAATAGCCCTTTATACCCATTCAAGGGTTGAATTTTTAAAAATCCCTTCTTCTCACTTTTACGAATAAAAGGGACTGCATTTTTCTAGGGTCAGTAGTTTGGGTCCATTTCTAGTCACTCTGGTTCTCCTTTTAAATATAAAGATTTACCGAATAAAAGCCAGGGCAAGATAAGGGTGCGAAGAAGAAGAATATCATTTTTTTATGTTATTCAGACGAGCAGACGGAAAATCTACCTCAAAGGTTTAAGATCATCACTCGGTCAATTTTCAGATCTGCTGTATTCAAAGTACAAATCGCCAATATGATTTCCAAACTGCGAGAGCGGAGTAGGCTGCCGCCTACGAAGAAGAATATACTCACGGTAGGACAGCGCTTTTCGAATCGCTTTAACTAAACGGCTATGTCTCAATATATTTTATTTTTCTTAGCTCCTCTACGAAACGACTAAAACACTTACTTTAAGTGACGCGACACAAAACAATAAGTAAACGGGCCAGGTCACCCCCATCTGCCGCCAGCGACAATTACGTGGAGGGCAGCAAAGTGGAATTACGCCGATCGTCGTTGCTCTGTCGCGACCAGACAAATTTGGCCCGACGGGATGATACACGAGAAAAAGGACACTAGTATTATGAACTGAGAGTGACTTAGTATGAGAAAAGATAATCTGAATTTAACTACCTAAATTATTAAACTGTCTTTAATCTATTTTAGATTAGATCTTTCATCATCATCATCATCATCATCATCATCATCATCATCATCATCATCATCATCATCATTAGCCTATCGCAGTCCACTGCTGGACGTAGGCCTCTCCAATTGTTCGCCACTGTGATCTATCCAAGGCTTCTCGCATCCAGCTCTTGCCAGCCATCCTGCGCAGATCGTCCCCCCACCTAGCCAGAGGGCGCCCTACATTACGTTTGCCAAGACGCGGTCTCCACTCCAGAACTCGTTTACCCCATCGGTTGTCGGTTCTGCGGCTAATATGGCCAGCCCACTGCCACTTAAGCTTGCTAATCCGGTGAGCAATGTCGATAACTTTGGTTCTCTGCCGGATCACCTCATTTCGTATTCGATCTCGGAAAGAGACGCCGAGCATTGCTCGTTCCATAGTCCACTGAGCGACCTTTAACTTGTGGACCAGCCGTACCATAAGTGTCCACGTTTCGGCTCCGTATGTCATGACGGGTAGGACGCACTGATTGAAGACTTTCGTCTTTAGGCACTGTGGTATCGACGATACAAAGACACGACGTAGTTTTCCAAATGCTTATGCTATGATTAGATCTTTATTATACTTTATTATTGACTATGGTTACGCTCATGTACTTACTACTCCCCGCCTACTACGCGGGTTTAACAACCCGAAGTAGATCTTGGCAACCGATACGTTAACATTTTTTGTCACGGTGTATAAAAATGATTTACCTTTTAGTATTTCCCATCACACTTTATCAGCGTCCTCAACAGATCAAGACGGTATTTCACTCCGGGCCAACGCCTCTTGCTGTATAAGGCGTATAGGCCGCTTATGGAGTACTGTTCTCATCTTTGGGCAAGGGCGCCTATGTACCAGCTTCTCCCTCTGGACCGCATTCAACGGAGAGCGACTCGAATCGTCAATTGCCAAGACATTTCCAATCGGCTTGACTCCTTGTCACTGCGTAGAGATGTAGCCTTGCTATGTATATTCTATGGCTTATACTATGGGGAATGCTCTGAGGAATTGTTCGGACTGATTCCTGCCGCCTCTTTACGTCATCATTCCACTCGTTAACAGTTCCATGACCATCATCTAGATGGTTGGCAGCCTTCAACTGTGCGATTCTCAAGAAACTTTCTACCTCGTACGACAAAACTGTGGAATGAACTATCGCCTGCGGTGTTTCCGGACCGATACGACCTGCAAACTTTCAAGAAAAGAGCGTGCTCCCTTTTAAAAGGGCCGGCAGCGCACCTGTGACTTCTTTGACTTAGCAGGTGTCCATGGGTAGCGGTAATCGCTTACCATCTGCTCGTTTACCCCCTAAATCATAAAAAAATAAAATTGTATTTACTTAAAGGTTCTATGAAAAATGGCCTGTACAATATAGCAATAAAGCACTTACTTTGAACATTGATCTGACTTTACGAAACCTAAAGCTATGTTATCTTTTACTGAATTTCCGCAATTAACCCTTTGACACTAGCACATCTCTGTTGTGTTCTAGTGTTCCCGCCGCTGGCAGTGTTAAGTGTATTCTAGATCTGTCTCTTAAGTATTCCAAATACAAAATTAAATTAATTAATTAAATAAATTAAATTAAAGTACATTGAAAAAGTAAGACTAGGAACTTCGCCCAAAGCACACTTCCATTGTTAGCAAAATGATAGAGACAGTTTTATGGTCAATTCAATGTGCTAGAAAAGGCGATTTCGCTTGTACTCCACTTCATAGCGGACCAACAAGGGCTAAGGGCGTTCGATTCGATTCGATTTGTTCGATCGTCGCGATACCAAATTAACGGTACTAGTCTAATTGAACTAAAAGAGGGACTCATTTATAAGGAAGAGAACTAAAACTTTTTATTAACTTAATAAAGTAAGAAGGGAACTAAATAATCCATTTAGTTGTCGCTTCGTCGCGAGGTGATAAATTGGAGTTGACCCGAGACGATACATCTCCTGAACTATACTAGTCTAACAAACTATAGACATTTATTTAAAATATTTTATACGGGATTGCTACCACTTCTACCTCATTTACCACACCAATGCCTTATTTTTTGAGTTTCCGATATTTCGTCGCTGTTTTTATTTATTTATTATTTGGAAGTTAGACTTACCAAGCTGGACTTTTTGTCCGAGGTAGATGTAGTCGTCTACAACTTCCAGTGTAGCGCTTCCAACCTTTACAAGAGTGGGTACGACATGGGAATTCGACATGATTTTCGCTGATGATGATGGAACCGTAACGTGGCCGCTTACAATTAATGGCTTAATGGGCCGTGGGCCCATTAAGGAGGCTCAAAGTCACCCAGAGAGCAATGGAGGGGCTATGCTCGGAGTCTCCCTGCGTGATCGTATCAGAAATAATGTGATCCGAAGGAGAACTAAGGTCACAGACATAGCCCAAAGGATTGCATGCCTCAAGTGGCAATGGGCAGGGCACATAGCGAGGAGAACAGACGGCCGTTAGGGTGGATATGTCCTCGAATGGAGGCCACGTACAGGAAGTCGCAGCCGTGGCAGGCCCCCTACAAGGTGGACCGACGATCTGGTGAAGATCGTGGGAATCCATTGGATGCGGGCGGCACAGGACCGATCTGTGTGCAGAACATTGGGGGAGGCCTATGTCCAGCAGTGGACGTCTATTGGCTGGAATGATGATGATAATACATTTAGTTAAGTTTAGAGCTAGATTGATATCCTACTATTGTTTACACATCATTTTATTACGTATTTGTAAAATTTTAAACAAACAATACTTATATATAGTGGCAGAGATTAAGTAAATCTTATCAATAGTGGGAATATTCGGTGGATTATATCCTTGAAAGCCATTTAACACCATTTTTAAAAACGTAAAATCTGGAGTCGAAAATAGCAAGATTGGGATTATTAATTGATACCTCATTGTAAAGACGACACATTCTTGTCAATGGGTAATAAGATGTAATATTATTTTAAGTCTGTAAATAAAAGTTCTTGAAATGAAGACGGGGGTTATGTTTAGTATCTAGTTTTATCATATTAGGAAGGTTAGAGGAATCAAATTTAATATGAAGTAGCTTATGCAAATGTATAAGATCTTGCTGCTTACGACGGCTGAGCAAAGATCTAACCCTGAATCTATCCAGTCTTTCAGCATAATTCGAAAGTTTGCGCCCAAAGCCGCATTTGTAACTCAAAATTTTTAACGTTTTTTTCTGAACAGATTCAAGGCTATCAGAGTGCACAGTATAACAAGGTGATCAGAAGACACAGGCATGTTCTAGGATGCTTCTTATAAGACTATAGTAGATTGTAAGGAAACTTAAGGGCTGTTGCAATCGTCTTGGCAAACGTAATGTAGGGCGCCCTCTGGCTAGGTGGGGGGAAGATATGCGCAGGATGGCTGGCAAGAGCTGGATGCGAGAAGCCATGGATAGATGACAGTGGCGAACAATTGGAGAGGACTACGTCCAGCAGTGGACTGCGATAGGCTGATGATGATGATGATGAAAATATAAATTATATAATAAATTGAGGCAACATGTATGTGAATACATTGTCTGGAGAATCTTAAATTTGATTAGAATATGAAAAAATATTGATAGGTTATACATATTGTAGCGTATTACCTATCTCCAGCGCACATACCGCGAGTTAGCAACACTGGCCCATAGAGTAATGTCAGTTGACTCGGACTAATTGAGCGGGACGGACGTGTCAAACGGTGCCCAACGGTGGTGTGTGTGTTGGCGAGCCAGGTTTATTACAACGATATATCGGAACATTACACGTATACATACCTCAACCAAACCACTCCAGCGGGGGCTCGCTAAACGGCCGCTCTCGACTCTTATTGTGTCCTTAAGTTTTTCATTCGTTGACAGAGTCCCCCAATAACTTGCGCTCGGCGACACGGCCTTGTAAACTTCACCGCACAGTGGGTCGGCAAATGAGCAAAAAAAATACAATACACTACTGGACAAACTCACATCTTGTAGTTACATTGAAGGAAACCAAACAAAGTGTATTCTGGTTACACGAATCATTTTCTCTACAGGATGTTCTACAGGTTTCTTATGTTTGAGAGTTTGTAAATCACAATTTTAAAATCTTTGGTATGCTTTGTACAGTACTAATATAAGATAAGATAATCATTTATTGTCAAACTGTGTTACAATTGTTGTTAAAGCATTATATAAAGTATTCAATATATATAATTATTGTAAACCCAGACGACGTAGAGAGCTACGCTTCGTCGTGACGAGTGTAATTCTTTACTGAAACGACTCAGTGATCTGACTCAGCCAAATGATACACTGTTTCGAATCTCTATTGTTCGCTCCAAATGTATCATTCGACTCAAATGAATCTCGACTCCGAGTGAACCGAATCATCCAAATGAGCGGAATTATCCGATGAGCCGAATGACCCGAATGAATTGAATGATCCGAGTGAGCCGAATGATCCGAATGAGCGGAATGAATTACGGATCTATCTGAGAATTGGTGTTCCAAATGAAGCTGATAACTACTGGTGATGCTAGTGCACTGTATAATTACTGGAGAATGATTAAAGCACGATTTAAATAGTAAACTCTGTATTATTTGTAGATAAATATATACAAAGCGATGTTTATGTGATACAATCAGTTGACAGTTTTGATTGGAAACGCAGCAAATCAAATTTAGATAAAAAAAACTCTCGAAAATAAGGTTGCAGCCAACAAAAGCGTTTCAATATTCCGCATCTTTGCACTGATCCAGATGCAAATGTTCCAATCTTTTGAAAGATACGCTTTTCCCAGGTCTAATACTACGGCCTCTCAGAAATCCGGCGTGAAGCAGCGTCTCTTCTGTGTTTTGCTGCGGCAGTCAGGGTACCAGAGGCCTGATCTGGGGAAAATGGAGGTTTAAAGGTTGACAGCGAACTTGTGATTCCACTGGTGTTGCGGGTGTCCGTGGAGGGTGCCCAGCGCTTACGGTCCATCTGCACGTCTACCACTCATCACATAAAAAATGTTTAGGGAGGCAAACCAAAATCAAACTCTCAGCCGCATACTGTTTGCCTAGTAGGGACGTGCCCTTAAGTTAATATAATAAATATTTTACAACATCACTTACATTGATCTGATTCCGAAATAGGTAGCTCAAGCACCTGTGTTACGGATATGATAACCAACAGCGGAATCACAAATTAAGAGTACAGGGAAAGGTAATGTTCCGAAAAATGGACTCCTCCCCCTGTACCTTTCAAATATATTCTTTATTACTTTTCTTTTGTTAATACATACTGATAATAATACATAATACATAAAAAGTAAGTTATTGTAAAAACTAAATTGTGCGGAGATAATGTCATTTTTTTTTAAATCCCATACGTTGACAGATATCAGACAACAGAGGAATACAAATATATACTTAAATAGATATATTACACCCAGACACTGAACAAACACAAGTGTTTATCGCACGAATGTTTGTCCAGGGTGGGGATCGAACCCACGACCTTTGGCTATGAATAATGAAGTCTGTATTTCTCCTAGAGATTGAGGGTACCAGGGTAAAAGTTGGCAGCGCACTTGTGATTTCACTGGTGTTGCGGCAATAGATTACCATCAAGTTATCCGTCTGCTGTCTGCCACGTATCACACGAGAAATGTGACTGGCCCGGTGCGCGGCGCGCCGGCACAGGCGGCTCGGCTGAGTACACGGCAGACGGCCTCAACCGCTCTTTTGTGGCCGCACAATGAGTTATTGTGCAAAACAACTTGCATTTGTAACTTTGACTTTGCCGCCATGTTTATTTTTGAGAAAAATATTTTCCATCATTCTTCTGGAACGGGAGCGAGTCTTTGTTGAAGCTCTTTAATTTATGGCAGATATTTTGCGCTAATATCTTAAAAGCCTTAATATAATGCAGGGCTTTTAGCATGTATTTGGTAAGATTCAATTTTCGGTTGTAATGAGTTTGCTGAAGCTTTTGATCGTGTCAAGTGTAAACAGAAAATTAGAAGAGTGGAAATAAAATAAAACGGGCACTTTCATTGTTTCAGTCTATCATGGAATCTAAGAAGTTGCTTCATAAAATTGGAAATTCATTTGTAGGATTGAGCATTAGAATGTTTAATAAGTTACCTCAAAATATTATTGATTTACCGGTACATAAGTTTAAGTTGCATGTAAAAAACTGCCTAATGCAGAAAGGCTACTATAAAGTAGATGATTATTTGAATGATAAGGATTCCTGGACATGTTGATCTCTTCGTCTGTCCTCTAATGTATAACTCATTTCATAATTTTTCTTTAACTATTTATATAAACGATATTGATTATTAGCATTGTATATCATACTGTTACTTTAATCAAAATTTGTATAAGAATTGTAATTACCATATTATTTGGAAAGAGTAACTACTGAGTTTCTTGCTGATTCTTCTCGGTAGAAATTGACATTCCGAATCAGCGGTAGATTACATAATATTTGACATTCATAAATGTTCTGTTTGGACTTAAATTGAATAAATACATTTTTGATTTTGATTAAAACCATTCATATTACTAACTTTTTTTTATCGTTAATGGGCTTGCTCTTGGATTTAAATTGAACTTACTATTCCCTAATTATAAATCGCGAACTAAGGTTAGTCCCGGAACAAAACCTGTGCCAGTGTTGGAACAGGATGACAGGAGCTTTAGTACGGTAATAAATTTAAATCGCAATTTATAATAAGGTGGTGTCGCAGGTGTCCATGGGCGGCGGCAATTGCTTACCAACAGGTGATCCGTCTGCTCGTCTGCCACCTATCACATAAAAAAAGAGTTGAGGAAAAGCCTGCGGTGGAGTGAGGTCACACAGAGTAGTAGTCTATTCACTATAGCTTTAAAAAAATTAGGTTCTATTTACCATTTAAGTCAGAAAAATTAAACAGTATAGCTACATCGTTTTTTTTTTCGTTTACATCCGGAACACCTCATAATTAGGCATTGTGAATAGAATATCCTCCCAAGAATAATGTATGGAACAGCTGATTTTTCTTCCATTTATTTTGTTGATCTAACATGCTAAATGGCCTTTATTAACTATTGTTAATAAAGGTAAGTTCAGGTATTCCTGTTATGAGGTTTTCATAATGTAAACGATAAAAAATAACAATGTATAGCTGAAAAGAAAGCTACAAATTCTGGTTTATGTGTGTACACGTCTTTGGTCATATTTATTATTTTGTAATGAAAATTAGGGTAATTGGTGTATTAACTGTTTTACTAGAATTATTCAACTGAGCAAAAATGAATAAGTAATTACAGTCTAAAAATAAATACAATATGCAAAATGAACAAAAAAATAATTCGGTGTCTGGGTGTAATATATGTATTTAAGTATATATTTGTGTTTCTCTGTTGTCTGATATCTGTAACACAAGTGCTTAAGCTACTTAATACGGAATCAGGTCAATGTATGAGATGTTGTGAGAATTATTATTTTATATTATATTTTACAAGTGCGTACCAAACTAATCCAAAACGTATAGGAGCCCAATTCCCGGGATTGTCGATATGAAAAGACATGGCGGATGTCACATGAAATTCATACAAAAAATGGGCTTCTGATGTTTCCCCCATCAGAGTTGTAATATGAGATTATGGAATCATCCCTATTTTCTACAATTAAGCACCCACACAGTAAACACCGCAAATCAAATACAATCACGTAATCATATTCATATTAATCGTTGTGGGTGGGCACGATACTGAGAACCATCATATTTGATCGGGCAAACTGTTTGCACAGAGCCGGGGCAAATACGAACTACATAATTGAGTTTATGTAACTAGCAATAACAGACGGGAGGGCGAGCGTGATGGCTCAGAAATAATCGCCGACTATATCCCTTCGGGCAAATATGGCCAATCTTAGCGGATAGAGTGATGGATGGGGAAAGTTGGCAGATAATAAAATCACAGGATAGAACAGAAACAGTCGCCTATTACGTACGTACCAAGTTTTCAAAGATTCCCTTCTTTTTCATCTTAGAGTGTGATTTCCTGTTGCGTCCATAGCCATCGCTTTGGAGCCCAGGGTAAGCTTAGACCATAATTCAGAATTAGGGAGTGTGGTAATTACAATAAAGGGACTGCCGTCAGACCTTCGCACGCCTTTAAATAGACCAATGAATCATGGTTACACGTTTCATAAACCACGCGTGCTAATGGCAGAATCAAGCACATGGATTTGAAAACTAAAGGTGCATGCGTGAATTAGAACCGAGATCCTCTGCATAAAATGTGCATTCTTATCCGCTCATCTACCATCCACTTCCAAAGATTTCCTGTCACAATCGAATACTGTACTGTATAGTTAATGCATATTTCATTGTGTTCAAAATTAACTTAGTAAGCGACGTGTGAAATTATGCTTTTGATGTTTAACGGCGGAGAAGAAAATCCATACTGTGTGTAAAGTGTTTCAACATAGCTAGCACAAAGTGGCTCTTAGTAATCGGGTAAGTCTGTGCTATCTCGGAGTATCGAATAACATCCCTTTCAGTCTATATTTTGGCTACGGTACAATGTCAATGAATTTTAATTAAATATTCGTGATGAACACTTGTTTTTGTTCAGGGTCTGGGTGTAATATATTTGTAACTCCTCTGTTGTCTGATATCCGTAACACTAGTGCTAAAGCTATTTAGTACGGAATCATTAATGTATGAGATGTTATAAACATGTATGTATTTGTGTGTGTCACGTCACAGGGCATTATAGTGCACTCTAATTTCCCATCCTCATTCTATCTAGATAGGATACTAAAGTAAAGTATCAGTCTATATACTATCCCACTGCAGGGCAAAGACCTACATCATAGAAATCAAGTCATCGCTACTATAGCGGGATTAGGCTTAATCACCACGCTTGCCAAATGTGGATTGGTGATGGTCAAAAACCCGAGTTATGTTCAAAAAATTCGACACATACTTCTTGACCAGGGAATCGAGCAGAGGGCCCCGAGATCGCGGCCCGGTAAACCACTAAACCAGCAGGGCGATAGGATATTAGAAAGATAAAAAACTATGGAACCATCTGGCACAAGACCAACGACTTTACATGCTTCCTACGATATGGGGTTCTAAGAACGCTAACTTTCAGATGCTGCAGCGAGCAAACTTGGGTACGAACTTTGTCCCGACCGGGATTGTACACAGAACTCCAACCAGTCAAAAGGGGACACCCCTTTTGACTGGTTAGTAGGCGAATGGTATTGATTTTGTCTATAGAATACGTCTAGATCTTAGTTATGATAAATCATTACCATGTATACCGGGTAGATACACTTTAATGCAGAAAAAGTTGCAATATTTGGTATTTACATTTCCGAAGGTAGAATCAACTATAATCCAATTATCCATAATATAACTTATATGCTTCTAATCCTGTAGAAAAATAAATCAAACGGTTGGTATTAAATGATTTGGTTGGCATCGGGCGCTCGTCTGCCTCCTATTAGATAAAAAAAATGTATTGTTTTGAGTGTATATCGCTTCTTAATTATTGAGGACGCGACAAGATGACCCAAATGACTTTGCGATGAACTAGATCCTTAAGCCATTACTTAAATGAGATGGGCTCGTTAAATGCTTATAGGCTGTAAATGCTCAGTTGACTTCTGTTTCCACAGATAGATTCCTTCCAGAACTCAACACGCACAATGGACCAATTGTGCGTGTTGATCCTAACCAACCGCCCAGAAGCAGATGCAGAAGTATCCTGGGAAATTTACAGGCAGGCATGTTTATAGGTTATTGGGAAGTCTAATTCCAAAAGTTAATTCAGGTCATAGCGTCATCTAGGCTACATTAGCGTTTAGAGTAGGAAATTATCCTGCCGATGCTCTGCAAAACTTTGCCATACGTGCAGCTGTCTGGCCACAAAGGGCATGCCAGGTGATGGGCCACGTTCTGGTGGGCAGCGATGTTACTGTTACCACTATATTATCGTACCTTATGCATGCAATAAAGATTTAAGTATTGAGTACTCACTGACAATGAACGAACTTATTGGATTGTGGATCGGATCGGTTATGCAATCAGTGTCTACAATTTAACGAAATGATAAATTATGTATATGATGATACAAACGAATGCAGATGATTACCTGCCATGGGAGGTGACGTTACATGGCTCTCATAAAGTATATATCATCATCATCAACATTTAAGCCAATAGACGTCCACTGCTGGACATAGGCCTCCCCCAATAACAAGACACTGCGGTAGATGGGCCGAATATATGCTGCGTAGCTTTCCGAACGCTGCCCAGCCGAGATGGATTCGTCGATCGACCTCTTTCTGGAAGTTGGATTTACCAAGCTGGACTTTTTGTCCGAGGTATCTTATCTTATCTTTCTATTGGGGGCTGACTAGGAGTAGCCAGCGACACTTCGACCCAATGGGATCTTTTGTGTCATCCCCATTGCCCTATATTCCTACTATCTCCCTGTGAATATATTGCATTAGATGCAATATACACTTCAAGGGGAGTAGCCTGTAATCTTCTGGGCTAGGATAAGCTAAGCCCATCAGCCTCATTCTCATGCCTGCCAACGCGTCGCATTCACACAACAGGTGTGATATGGACTCGTCCTGTTCGCCACAGGCTCTACAGGTAGTGCTGCTGGCCAGTCCCATTTTGCACAGGAAGTCTTTAGTGCCAAAGTGTCCTGTGAATGCTCCCACGAGCAGACGCATCTGGCCCTTATCGACACTCCACAACTTACTGTTGAATCCCGTGGCCATATTTCCAATGAATTTTTTGGAGTGCTCCAGTCCAACTGTTGCTTGCCACTCCAGGTTTCGTTTTTCATTGCCATGTGCATCAAAAGCTGCCCTAACGGTACTCGCGGAGAGTCCCACAAATGGCTCAGGTCCAACAAATCTCCGTTCCGAGCCCTTACGAGCCAGTTCATCGGCTGCCTCGTTCCCGAGAACCCCTACATGTCCTGGCACCCATACTAGCTTGACCGTGTTCTGTCTGCCAAGTTTATTGAGAGTCTTCACACAGTTCAGAACTAGCTTGGAGTCTACCCTGTATGAATTCAGGGCCTTAAGCGCAGCTTGGCTGTCACTGAGAATGTAAACAGTTTTCCCCACAACATTGCAGTTTACAATCTCCTGTGCACAAGCAATTATAGCGTAAGTTTCCGCTTGGAAAACCGTTACATATTTGCCCATGCTTTGACTTATGCTACATCCATTAGAGTAGATACCAGCGCCCGATCCCGATTCCATTTTGGAACCATCGGTGTACCATATGAGACTGTCCTTATCGGGGTGTTGTAGACCTTGTCTCCATTCATCCCTTGTAGGGACCGTGATTTTAAAGTACCTTTTGAATATGTGCAATGGCTGCATTTTGTCGCAACCCATGCTTATTATTCCTCTGAGGTCCCTTGAGATCTTCAATTTCGTGTGTCGAGTTACAGGCAAGTCGACACTCCATAGCCCATGCACAGATAGTCTGTTTAGTGCCTTCATGGCTTCTACCTCAACTATAATGTGCAATGGTGGTAGATCCAGCAAGACCTCCATCGCTGCCGTTGGCGTTGTAGTGAACGCCCCCGTGACCGCCATACAGGCTAGTCGCTGCACTTTTGACAGCGCCTTCCTGCATGTTTCTAGTTTAGACCTTGGCCACCAGACGATGCTTCCATACGTAATTATTGGTCTTATCATCATCATGTATAGCCATTTGATGACCTTGGGCTTCATCCCCCAGGTCCTCCCATACGTAGAACGAATCATATTGAAGACCCTTTGGGCCTTTTCTATGGTCTTGTCCACATGAGGTTTCCACGTCAGTTCTTTATCTAAGATTACACCCAGATACTTCACCTCCGTTGACCATGGTATCTGCGATCCATTCATAAAGAGAGCCCTTAACCCCGTCAGGTCCCTCTTTCTAGTGAACGGCACCACAGTTGTTTTCCCTACATTGACGGATAAATGGTTACTTTCACACCATTCTTCCACTATGTTTAGGGCCCCTTGCATGAGATGAGATACCGTATCTGGGAATTTACCATTAATAAGTATCACCAAATCATCCGCATATCCGACCGTTAAGTACGGACCTTTGTTTAGTAGTTCTAAGAGCGAATCAACTACTAGGCACCATAGGAGTGGCGAAAGGACCCCACCTTGAGGGCAGCCTTTTGTAGTCATAGCTCTTATTTCTTCTCCCATTAACTCAGAACTAATTATTCTGCCCTTGAGCATGTTGTCTGTCCACCTACAAATAGTTGGTTCTATGCCATGATTTGTCGATGCCTTTTCTATGGCATCAAAGGTGGTTCGATCGAATGCTCCCTCTATGTCCAGGAATGCGCCAATGCATATTTCCTGGCTCTCTAAAGCTTGCTCCGCTCTGCTTACTACATAGTGCAATGCTGTCTCAGTGGATTTTCCTTTCTGATAGGCACACTGTAGCCCGTGGAGAGGAAGTCTATTTAGCATTCCCTCCCTTACATGTCTGTCTACTAACTTCTCCAGGGTTTTCAAAAAGAACGATTCGAGACTAATTGGCCGAAATGCCTTAGCTTCCTCATAGTCTACTTTACCTGGTTTCGGTATGTAGATGACCTTAACTCGTCTCCATGTCTTCGGAATGTATCCAAAGGCAATGGAGGCCCTATACAGTCTACACAGGTGTGAATTCAAGATTCCAACACCCTGCTGAAGTATAATGGGATAGATCGAGTCAGGACCAGGTGATTTAAACGGCCGAAAACCGTTCAAAGCCCATGCAACCTTACCCTCATCTACCACCTTCCTTGCAGTATCCCAATCTGCTTTGGTTGTACGGTATTGTTCTTCAACCAAGCTTGTCGGGTCCTCCTGTTCCTTATCTATCACAATACAATCTGGAAAGTGTGTGTTGAGCATTACTGCTAGAGTCTCCTTTCCTGATCCTGTTCGCTGCCCGTTGGCATCCTTGACAGTTGTCAATGGGTGCGCTTTTACCGTTGAGATTACCTTGCAGAGTCTCATTCCTTCTGGAATGCTGTTGATGGATTCACAGTGTTCTCTCCAGGCCTTACGTTTGGCTTTCCGCACAGCTTTATTATAGTTGGTCAAACATCGTGCATAGCTCCCGTAGTCTTTTGTTGACCTGGCGTTATTAAACGCCCTTCTGGTTTCCTGCCGCAGCTTGACCAATTCTGGCGTCCACCATGGTACCTTTTTAGCCCTAAGTTCCTTTTCAGGGCAGTTGTTAGTCCAAGCTGTGCTCACAGCCCGCACCAAATTGTCTGCTGCAAGCTCTATGTCTAGTGAGGAATTGAGCTTACCCTTAGAATCCTTGAGAACTTCCCGCAGATCACTCCTGTAACTTTGCCAGTCTGTGTTCCTAGGATTCCTTTTACGAAGCACTGGAGCTGATACCAGCGTCCTGTACTCAAAGCACACATAATTATGATCAGATAAGGTTATCTCATCAGAAATATGCCAATTAACAATCTTCGAGCTGGCCCTATTATTGGCTAACGTGATGTCAATTACCTCCGCTCGTCTGCAGTCTACGAACGTTGGCCTATTACCTTTATTTAGAATGTGCAAAGAAGTGCTTACCACATATTCCAGTAGTTTCTCTCCCCTCACATTTACATCCGAGCTTCCCCAGACCGTGTGGTGTGCGTTGGCATCGCATCCCATGATTAGGTCCAAGTTCTCCCGGCTGCCATATTCAACAAGGTCCTTGATCCTGCCAGATACAACTTCCTTGTCCGTATAGTCGAAGTATGCAGAGGTCAGAATAACCGTATCCTGCCCTCCTCTCTCCCGCAAGTTGACCTTAACCGCCGTAAGGTCCCTAGAACAGAAATTGTATAAGGGCATTGCATCTATGCCATTCCTGACGTAGACGCAAGTCCTCATATCATTAATGGTACAGTTATGAAAAATTACACCACCCGTTCCACCCAAGCCACTAATCCTTCCCTTTCTTATATAAGGGTCTTGGATCAATGCAATATCGTACTTATTCATCTGCAGGTGGCGTGCCAAGATGGCCGTTGCCCCGATGCAGTGATGAAGATTGATTTGTACGCGTTGTCCGAGGTAAGTACATCTACCACTTCCAGTGTCGAGCTTCCAACCTTTACAAGAGTGGGTACGACATGGGAATTCGACATGATTTTCGTCTTGTCCATGTTCATTTTCAGACCCACTTGTTGGGAGACTCTACTGAGGTCGTCAAGCATTGTGCCTAAGTCTTCCAAGGTCTCAGCCATGACTACGACTACGTATATATTATGAAATGTAATTACAGAATACGAAATGTTATATGGGAGAGCCACGCTTTGGCATGAAGCATTCATATTTCCAGGAACTGAATACAAGTTCTTCGCATGGCTTGGTTCGTACAACCTAATAACATTTACATTCAATCATGTCTGTGTGTGACAAGTCATAATTTTGTATATGGGAACTGTTTATGATTCCCAATCATCTCCACGTTACACATTTACATAGCGTATAAGATATTGATTTTGGTTGCTCAGAGCGACTGGTTAGTCAAATTAATTGGGTTGAAGTTTGGTTCTATTTAATTAAATTGCCTCTGGGACGCTCATTGTCCCTACGTTTTGACTGATAGACTCCGCGCCACCAAATATGTCCTTTGAAGGCGCCAATTCAGTCGCCGTTCAAATTTAAGCCTTATATTTATAATGGCAAGGAATCTACAATGTCAATTCAGTGTTCTGTGGACTTCTAGGTCTAAAGCGCGCTTGGGGCGCACCGTTCTGAACTCCTTACAATTTGCGCTCCAGTACAAATAGTGTTGGTTCGGAAACAATGCGTATTTGAAAGACAGGTAGGTATAAATTTATTTTATACACAGATAACTAGCAGTATACCGATGACCAAGCAGGCTTATTGCAGGCGGATTATTTTAAGGATAAGCAAGGGTTGAAGTAAATGGACTAAATAAAATCTTAGAACGATAATTTTGCTACATTTGAGAATAATTACATTGCAAGAGAAACCAAGCTTTTTTCCTAATAAATTTTCTAGCCAAATTATAAATCCAGAGTCACATATCAGGATCAAAAATACTATTTCATGCAAAAAAAAACAAAAACGAAACGGATTCAAAGTTTTCTTGTTTCGTGTAGCAATTGAAAAATAATTATAAGTTTCCAATTCTGGTTTACTTTATACACAAAATGATCAATTAGCATTCCGAACACGAGTTAAATCATGCCGCGAGAATTTTTAATCTCTTGCGTCCAGAATAAACAATGAAAGTAATTGCTCGAAAATAAATTTGCATAATTTGTTGGTCTTAAATGTTTATTTTATGGCGTAAGTAAGGCGTTTTTAATAAACGGAAACTTATTTATTTGTTTAACCGAGACATGGAAGCTTAAAAATAATTTTATTGTTTTTACCCGACTACGGCAAAGCAAAAGGAGGGTTATGATTTTGACAGGCTATGTATGTATGTATGTATGTATGTATGTATGTATGTATGTATGTATGTATGTATGTATGTATGTATGTATGTATGTATGTATGTTCATCTGTTTCCACGTAACTTCTTAACTACTTATCAGAATTCGACAAATGACATATCATTATAAGCGTCTTGATCGTCCGCTGGTTATAGGCTATATGAAGTTTCACAAAATCTAATGTGGCGCCCTCTAGCGGACAAAACATACAGAGTAAAAAAATAAAGTTATGATAAATATGCCGTGTTTGGTATCATTTGAAAGCGCTTGACTTGTACATTTTGAATATATATATATTACTAGCACTTGGACACCAAAATAGTACAAATAAAATAAAAGTAA
The DNA here is from genome assembly GCA_019059595.1 of Marasmia exigua. NCBI lineage: Eukaryota > Metazoa > Arthropoda > Insecta > Lepidoptera > Crambidae > Marasmia > Marasmia exigua. The sequence goes on from CM032483.1 coordinate 6,053,959, forward strand.
AAAAACTAAAACCCAACTACGACAAAAAACGTCGCTGAAAAAGTATAAAACAAGCCTTCGTTGTCAATTTATGCAATATTCACTATGTAGAGATAAAATTTCATGTTTGGAAAGGCGTAGTCACACGTTAAATATACTACCCTTTGACAACGTGCGACTGCGGATTTCCAAACATGAAATTTTATCTCTACATAGTGAATATTGCATAAATTGACAACGAAGGCTTGTTTTATACTTTTTCAGCGACGTTTTTTTAGTTGAGTATTTCTACTTTTAGAGTACAGAGAGTTATTTGTCTTTAACCAGATTCTGGGCCGCAAATCCAAAAGTTCCTGAATTAAAAATGAATATGATTTCAACTTAAGTGATTTATAATTCTATGTGCTCTACATCTGATTATATTGTTCCTCGACTGATAAATAAACTACCTACTTAATTACAGGATGAATTGACTTACAAAAAATATCAAATATATACTCAAATAACTCTATCTTAATTCCCTCATTAATATTTAAGATTAACACGAGTTCATCATCATCATCATCATCAGCCTATCGCAGTACACTGCTGGACGAGGCCTCTCCAATTGTTCGCCACCGTGATCTATCCATGGCTTCTCGCATCCAGCTCTTGCCAGCCATCCTGCGCAGATCGTCCCCCCACCTAGCCAGAGGGCGCCCTACATTACGTTTGCCAAGACGCGGTCTCCACTCTAGAACTCGTTTACCCCATCGGTTGTCGGTTCTGCGGCTAATATGGCCACTGCCACTTAAGCTTGCTAATCCGGTGAGCAATGTCGATGACTCTGGTTCTCTGCCGGATCACCTCATTTCGGATTCGATCTCGGAGAGGGACGCCGAGCATTGCTCGTTCCATAGCCCGCTGGGCGACCTTTAACTTGTGGACCAGCCGTACCGTAAGTGTCCACGTTTCGGCTCCGTATGTCATGATGGGTAGGACGCACTGATTGAAGACTTTCGTCTTTAGGCACTGTGGTGTCGACGATACGAAGACACGACGTAGTTATCCAAACGCTGCCCAACCTGACTGGATTCTCCTATTCACCTCATCCTCGAAGTTGTTTCTACTCCATTGCAAAGTCTGCCCGAGGTATACGTATTTTTGAACAAATTCGAGGACGGCACCGTGAATTGCAATCGGTTCCGGTAGAACATGTTGATTGAACATGACCTTGGTTTTGTCCAAGTTCATCCGTAGGCCGATGCATTTAGAAGAGTCAGCCAGGTCATTCAGCACCTGTTGTAGATCCTGCAGCGTTTCTGGCATTTTGACGATGTCGTCTGCAAATCGCAGGTGAGAGATGTATTCGCCATTGATGTTGATGCCACGTCTCTTCCAGTTCAGCGTCTTGAACATATCCTCCATTGCATTTGTGAACAATTTCGATGCAATGGTATAGGACTTCTTTGCTGATTCTGTACTTGGACGGACATAGTAGTGGCATCATAGAGACATCTCATCACTTGGATATATCGCCAATCGACTTGGCATCGCTGCAGGGACTCCAGAATAGACCCGATTTTAACCGAGTCAAAGGCCTTCTCATAATCCAAAAATGCTAAACACAGGGGCTAATTATACTCTTCTGTCTTCTGTATAATCTCCCAAACTGTGTGGATGTGATCTATGGTGCCGTATCCGCTCCGAAACCCAGCCTGTTTCGGTAGTTGGAATTCGTCGAGTCTCCGCGCAAGACGGTTCGTGATCACTCTTGAAAACAGCTCATAGACGTGGCTTAGAAGGGAAATGGGTCGATAGTTCTCCAAGAGGGTTTTGTCCCCTTTTTTGAAGAACAAGACGACCACACTCCTACTCCACGCCTTCGGAGTTCTCCCTTCGAAGAGGACATCGCTAAAGAGCTTTTGGAGTTCCCTCAGTACGGGTAATCGTCCATCTTTCAACAACTCTGTTGTAACGCTATCCTCTCCAGGGGCTTTTCCATGTTTCAGCTGTCCAAGAGCAATCTCGTTTCGCCAATGCTGACTTCTGGCAAGTCTTCGGTGAAATGGCGTGTTAATGTGGCCCTAGAGTCCTCATTTTTGGGATCAGGTCGAGATGCATGCGAAGCGTATAGTCGGCCATAGAAGTCTTCCACTTCTCGAAGGACCGCCGGCTTTGAAGCAAAAACTTCTACACGTGATGTGGTCAACTTGGTCAGGTGGCTTCTTTCGAGAGATTGTACGAAAACCTTCGACCCCCAATTCTGCTCAATAGCTCTTTCAATCGAGAGAGTATTGGAGCACCGGAAGTCGCGTCGCACAAGTTTACTGATCTCTCGGTTTAGAGTCCGATTTTCTGACGAAGTGAACGGTGGTTGCTCACGTCGTTGTCTCATTAGCCCCAAGGTCTCTTCAGAGAGTTTCGACTTCCTACCTTTGCGCTGCATGTTACAAAATATTGTGCCTTCTTCCCTGAGGACTCGAACCACTTTTTCGAGGTTCTGGTCAACATCCTTTGTGGTTTCCACGGCATTGAATCGGTTTTCCATATTTAACTGAAACTTTTTTGATCCATTCATGGTTTGAAGTAGAGTAGGCCGGAGTCTTGACCTCATCAAATCCTCGTCCTCATCAAATCATCAAAGACTCGTTTGGCTTTAAAGTCGATATTCAGAGTGCCTCGGACAAGTCTGTGATCGCTACCGGTGTTGAACCTGTTGATCACGGAGACATCTCTGAATATATGCCGCCTGTCCGCCATGATGAAGTCGATCTCGTATTTGGTCATAGTGTCGGGGCTCTGCCACGTCCTCTTCTTTTGGGGCTGCTTCTTGAAGAAAGAGTTTTTTTTTTATATGAGAGAGCAGACGGATTACCTGTTCATCAAAAAGAGCCCCTCTTGTTCGAGAAAGTTGACAAGCATCCGCTCCCTATGATTCCTAACTCCAAATCCATGGGATCCTACTACCGATTCATTGCAATTCTGTACTCCCACTTAAGCGTTGAAGTTCCCCATGACAACATTGTAGTGGGTTTTGGTGGTGAAGTGGAGGGCCCTCGATATGTAATCGAACATTTCCTTCGAATGTGTGTCGAAGTCGGTGCATACACTTGCACTACCTTGAGGCTGTACCTCTCACCATCATCAAGCTCACCAGCTTGATGATGAATTACGCTACCCTGTTCGACACGCTAGACATTTCCACTACGTTGTCAGAGAGGGACTTATTGACCAGAAACCCGACGCCGCCTTGAGAACGTTGGTCTCCTTCGCGGAAGTACATTAGGTGGCCCTACTCCAAGGTTACGGTGTTCTCGCCCTCTCTTCGAACTTCGCTTAACCCAAGGATGTGCCACCTTATTTTCCCAAGTTCCACCTCGAGTTGTGCCAGATGCGAATCAAGCCGCAAAGTGCGTCCGTTGTACGTGGCCAGGGTCAGTTTGTTGTGGTGGCCTCCCATACCCCGGAGATTCTTCGCACCCCCCGTCCCGCCGTTACCATGGTCGCCACCATGACCAGAAATAGCGGGACTGCCGGGAACTGGGGGCCGTGGCTGCAGTATTACACTCATTGGAAGATTTACCCATAATCGCCACGCTGGGTACACGAGTTATCAGATTATATATAATCATACATAAAAATGTATTTGTCCAAGTCTTGTATGCGTCTTTTGTTTAAATGTGGGTCGGAGGAAACAAAATACTTAGTATATCATAAACCTTAGTGGTTTGCAGTGCTAAGTATAAACCTTATTAATGTAATAGGTAAGAGTTTTTATGTGATAATAAATAGAAAAAAATACCTATTTTACCTCATTTATAACATAAAAAGCATAATAACTAAATTTTTTTACAATCACAATAGACATAGGGAGAAGGCATCTAGCATCACGCACGTCAATATCTGGTCTACGAATATAAAAAAAAAACTAAATGAATAAAGGTTCAACGTTGAAAATATTTTCTCGCTTAAGTGTCATTATCCCTTTCTCCACGCAAGAGAACAAAATCACAAAACCCATTGTATCGTAACCCGAACGGATACAAAATGTGTTACAACTTTTTTGTTTTGGAATATCTGTAAAATATTTACCCAAACTTGATCAGCGGATCGTATCGGGCCGCAATTTGACCATAGTATATAAGCAAAAAGTATGTTTGGCCACTTCATTAAGTTGATATAATTAGTTATTTTTTCTGTCTATCTATTAGTTTTTTTTATTGCTTAATATAGGCAGATGAGCTTTCTCATCTGATGGTAAACGGTAACCGCCGCTCATAGACATCACCAATGGCGGAGAACAGTCATGTCGCTGCTTACCGTGAAGGAAGAACTCTTTTCAAACCTAGTTTAAAAAAACACACGTCATAGCAATCAGGGAACACCGCGGCTGGAAGCTCATGCCAGAGTTTGCACCAGCGTGGGATAAAACAGCGCTGGAAACGAAACGATCTGGAAGGGATTGGTTCCAGGTAGTATTGGTGAAGTTTGCCGCGGCGTCTAGTCGTGCGATGGTAGAATGGTGACCCTGGTACAATGTTATGTTTAACCTCCACAGTTTGGAATATAAAGTGATTATACGAATGGTATGTATGTACTTTTATAATTTATATTAGGTTTATATACGTGTTTATAAATTAGCTATTAGACTGAAAATTAGATAGAAAAAATTGCTTGAAGTGTTTAGGCACTTGCACAATATTGCAGTATTGAACAACAGTGGATTTTTTTACTTTGAAATTCTTCCCCCTTTCTTTCAACTTTAGAGGCAACACAGCAAATATCTGCCACCCCCACAGATGAACAAAACAAACGGTCAAATAACCCAAACTGCCTTTCATTTTGAGTAAAGGTGGTATAATTTTTCTGTGGTGTGATAAGTGAGCGGGATAGAAATTACAATGGACAATTACAGAATAAAGTTTCAGAAAAAATAAAAAAAGTAAAGTAAAGTATCAGCCTATATTCTGTCCCACTGCAGGGCAAAGGCCGCCATCATAGAAATCAAGTTATCGCTACTATGATGGGATTTGGCTTAATCACCACGCTTGCTTTATGCGGTCAATAAATAATTGGTGATCACTAACCTGAGCTACGTTCGAAACATACTTTTCGCTCGACCCGGGACCCTGAGATCACGGCGCTGTACTTAAACCACTAGACCAACACGACTACGTCAATCCAGACCCGTATTGGTTTGATCCAATCTGGGTCTGGATTTGCAGGGAGACGCCCCTGGCTAGCCCCAGAGTATACTAATATAGGTCTCAAATACACTCTTTTAAGTCTCTGATCAGTATGAATTGGTTTTTATTTCTCACAGAGCTGTCTTACTTTTCTTTACACTTCTACATTTTATTTCGGGTCTGTAAAGCACTTCGGGGTAGCACATACCGGTCTCGCGGCCGCGGTTATGTCGCCGCAACATGGCGCGTGGCGTTTATGCTAAACAACGCCAACTTCCGAATAGGATGGTTCGGATCTGGCCCTGCTTTATGTCCTCTGTATGGCTGGGTGAAATAAAATGTGCCAAGAAAAACCGAGGGTTTGCGAGAAGTATTCTTTAAGGAAACGTCATATTGGTTTTTTCTAGCGCCTAATCACAATTTAATACAGCATCCTCTTGAAACATGACAAGTGAAATAGCTTTGCCGTCAAATTTTTCGATTCATACAGCATCACAAAGTAAATGTAAATTTACTTGCAAAGATTTGACCTTTATATTTCTACAGGTGAAGTTAAATAAAAGCTCGCTACGAAATACAAATGGCCGCTGTCCCAGAACATGGATCAAAGTTATACTTCTCATACGTCACCCGTCTGCTTCGTTCACACAGGCGGCCAAGTTTCAGGTGAAACAGCCTTTGATCCTCACGAAAATATTCATGTTTAGCTTTTACCAAATACCCCTTTCGGAACACTTACTTTCATTTCCACAAAGTCGAATTTATTCGGGTCGTTCGGCTGTCATGAGTGAAATGGAGATTTTACATGAATTTCAATAACAGTAAACGGAATTAATTCCTAGACTCTTTAAAGCTCAGTGAAAATACGACAGCCGTATTTTATATGGCACTCAAAAAAAACTGTTACTGATTTATTCTGCTAAGAAATTCCCTTATCAAATCGGTTACCACATTGAATTCTTTAAGAAATGAGCATACTGTTGAAAGGCCGGCAACGGTATTGTGGCGGTAAAGGGTAATCCTTTACTTGGTAGATAAGATTTGGATACCATTATCTGTCATCTTATCTCAGCGTGTTATTTGCAGTTGCAGCTTTGGAGCTATTTTCAGCAGTATTTGGTGAGAGTTTGGTAATTACAATGAAGCGACTGCCGTCTGACTTTCACAACTTTTGAATAGGGGAACCAGATAAACATTATTTTTGTGATAGGTGCTAGACGAGCAGACGGATGACCTGATTGTAAGCGACTGCCGCCGCCTATGGACACCCGTGACACCAGTGGAGTCACAATTACGCTGCCAAGATTTGAACCTTCTTTCCCTCGGATTGGGCTTCCTGTACCCTCATTCACGCAGCGAAACATATCACAGTGCTACTTCACGCCGCTTTTCTGTGAGGCCGTGGTATCACTCCGGTTAAGCCGGCCCATTATGCCGGAGCGTGGCTTTCCCGCGGTCAAAGTCATGACCACGGTTAATCATGGTTACACGTTCTAAATAGTTATCCACAGTATTTTTTTATATGATAGGTAGGCAGATGAGCAAAGGGATCACCTGTTGGTAAGCGCTTGCCGCCGCCCATGGACATCCACGACACCAGTGGAGTCACAAGTGCGCTGCCAACCTTTAAACTCCCCTTTCCCCCAGATTGGGCCTCCGGTACCCTCACTCACGCAGCGAAACACAGCATAATTCTGCTTCACGCCGGTTTTCTGAAAACGTTTCGGAAAACTATCCGAAAAGGGTAGGTTTTCTTAATTGCCTAGCGAATTAGTAGAAATATGTACATAAATTTAAAAAATCTAAATGTACCTATATGCTAAACTACGATCCCCCATTAAAGGCGCACGTTCTTATACTATTTTATATTCTCTTTAGAACCACATTTATTTCTACGTTACGGTATGAGTTATTATTCTAAATCTACGAAATTCAGCAAAACGAACCCAAGATTTTATAATTTAACGAAAATTGATCCTTGAAAGGATTACAGTGCAATATATTACACTGGATCCAAAGAAAGCTTACATAAGCTTAGGTAGGATTTAATAAACAGAATACTCGTACATATTCATAACTTCCACGACAAGAGAGCGAGAGAGAGAGAGTTGGTAGCTTAGTGGAAAGAATTCAGAGGTCATAGGTTCGAATCCTAATCTAAGAATTAAATCAGCAAACAACTAAGAGTCTGTGGACGTGTGGATGGGATTCGGTTTGGTAGTGAACTGCATCATAGGCATAGGTCGTCGATTCGTTTCCCGTTCCTCGACGAACAGTTGTGTTTGTTAAGTGTCTAGGAGTAAATTATATATTTAAGTATTATTTTCATGTTTCCTCTGTTGTCCGACGCAAGCGATCAACGTACAAGATAAATAAACACAAAATACACAACTTAAGTACTAGGATCATCATCATCATCATCATCAGCCCATTTAAGTCCCCACTGCTGGGGCACGGGTCTCCCTGAATCACATGAGGGGTGATTGCCATACTCACCACCCTTGGCAGACGGGTTGGCGAGGGTTTTGATGTAAATGCAGAGTTTTCCTTCTCTGGGTGCTGATGATCATACCAGCAGCTTTACCATAGTCGCCTTTTACGACACCTCGGTATGAATGAGGGTGGCCTATTTTACTCTGCCGGGACCACACGGCGTACTGCGTACAAGTACTCGGATATAATATCTTAAACTAGCAACACCTGTCTTTTTGAGCCCTTTGGAGTGAGAACCTCGGACCGTGGGGACCGGGAGTCCACCTCTTGCTTATGCCTTAGCAAAACAGCGCTGAGCTATGGCCCTTTCGCATTGCTGTGACACACATGATCCGTCCGTTTGCATACTTTTAATGTTTGTTAGAATTTCTCTTTTTTTTAATTATTGTTTTTTTTTTCATTTGTATTAGTTGTACCTTATTTTTAATATTGTTTTCTTTTCCTAGTATTTATGTGTGTCAACTTAAGTGCGAATAAATGATTTATCTATCTATCTAGTGCTTGAGCTACCTATCTCGGAGCCAGGTCAATGTATGTGAAGTTGTGAAATATTTATCTATTTATCAACAAAAATTTGCGTCTCAACCGGCGAACAAAGTACTTAGATATATAGTGATCTGTGAAAGCACTGCGCTAAATGTCAAAATGTTAAGTCAAGGTCAAAATGTTATTTGAAATTGAAACAAAAAAAAATATTATGTGAAAGGTGGCAACGACGACGTATCTTAAAGTTATTTTCCGCCAGATTTTTTTTATGCTAGAGGCGGACAAACGAGCAAACGAGTCACCTGATGGAAAGTAATCAACGCCGCCCATCAACATCCGCGCAATCAGAGTGTGACTAATGTGTTGCCGGCCTTTTTAAAAAAGAGTACGCTCTTCTCTTGAAGATCCCTAAGTCGTAGCCGTCGGGATATACTCCCGCAGACAAACCGTTCCACAGAACGTGGTACTGACGAGTACCACGAGTACCTACGTGCTGAATGAGTAAGTGGTGGAAAATTCCGCGAGAAACTTATTTACTACCTAATTATTATTATTATTGCCTGTACTGTCCCACTGCAGGGCAAAGGCCTCCCTACCCTCTGTCCAACGTTTTCGGTCACGAGCCGCAGTCGTCCAATCCTTTAGGTGGGCATCGAGAACGTCCCTCCATCGTTTTCTCGGCCTGCCCCGTGGTACCTAATATCTTACATAATATATATTTAGGTATGTATGTAGTGGTTATCTTATTAATGCGAAAAATAAAATGAAATGAAAAAGGCACAAAATAAAATACTTATTTTATGCGGCTTTTGATCTCCCACATGACCTTATATTTTGTGACAAAATGTAATAAGGCTGAGCCGCTGAGTAATGTAGGAAAGCCATATTTGTAAGGCTTTGGGACCAAATGAGAAAGTGTCTTATTTCAATCCCGACGGAATCTGACGTTGATGTGTTTTCGATTTGACATCGGGTATTATTATTTAATAAAAATAACACATGAAACGTCTTGCGTTGTAAGCGCGTAATCCGATATGAACCCCACGCTTATAAAAATAAGGTGTTTTATTAAACGTGAGGTAGGGCTGCAAGGCAAGCGGAAAATGTCAGGTCATTCCTTATAATTAAGATGAGATTGTATCCATCTGCGTGGAAATTGGGGCATCCCGATATAATGTTTCAGGTAAAGTGCATTTGATCAGTTTTGCTTATAGTAACACTAAAAAACAAATGGGTTAAAAAGTATCAGCCTATACATATACTGTCCCACTGCAAGGCAAAGGCATCCATCATAGAAATCAAGTCATCGCTACTATGATGGGATTAGGCTTAATCACCACGCTTGCCAAATGCGAATTGGTGATCACAATCCCGCGCTATGTTCGAAGAATCCGAAACATCCTTTGTTCGACCCGGCAATTGAACCCAGGACCCTGAGATCACTGCCTGGTACTTAAACCACTAGACCAACGGGGCGATGATGGGTTAAGGTAATGGGTTAAGCAGTGTCTTAATTATGTATTAAATTTATTTATTTATTTATTATTCAGATACCTTATAAGCTAACAGAAATTAATCCAAAACGCAGTATAAGGTTAGGATACATTATTACATTACATTCATGTTCATTGGTCACTCACGGATAATTTACAATAAAAAAGCAAAAGAATACAATCCTTGTCAAATTAATTACAACTAAAAAAAAAAGAAATATAAATAAGCGCGACAGATAATATCAACATAAATAGCCCAAATGTCAGTATCTGAGTCAAAAGATGCAAATTAAAATACACAAAAGAACAGTAAAATCAAATAAATAAAATAGAATTGAATTAGATTTTTTTATAAAATGTCAATAGTATTAAATATGTTTATTATGTCAAAAAACTACGGTACTTGTAGCAGATTTGACCAAAACTGTCTGCAAATAGGTCTTTTTCATCGTGCCGAGCAAGTATGTCTGGAAGAAATCGCTACAATCGATAAGACCGCCTTATTGTACTGTCTGTTGCTTTTGTATCATGCTTGTATTTTGTTTTTGTGCAATAAAGAATATCTATCTATCTATCTATCTATATATGTCACCGATAAGTCACAGAGCGCGGGAAATATGAACACAACAGCACATACCAGATCCCAAAATAAGTAATCTAAGCAAATGGTCATGCTCATGTAAATTAGGATCAACGAAGGAACCACAAATGGATTCTACTTAAAATAGATAGAATCGAATACAACAGACACGAATGTTCAACTTAATATATTGCACATAATTGGCATTAAATCAAATCTACACCGTTATCTTTTTATCTATTTAAAAATAACGTCATCACTCACATGAGTTATTAAAATTAGTAGTAATAAGGTCCTGGCTAAAGTAATTTTTAAATTTGATGTCCCAATTATCCGAAAAGATGGCGCATTGTTAAACTGGAACTTTTTGATAATTGTAGTTAATCTTTCATAAAGAGAAAGATAAAGATAAAAAAATCTTTATTCAATTTAGGTCCACACAGAACACTTATGAAAGTAATTAAATGAGCATCATTAAGTAAAAAGATTTGGCAGCCCTACGTGACCGGTTGCCGGGCAAGGGGGGTGGGGGAAGAGTCATCAAATATTAATTTTATTATGGTGGAGGAAAACGCGAAAAACATCTCACAACACGGAACGTTTTGTTTTCAAATTAACGGCGCGACGTGAGGTTTTGCCAAGATGTATTTAATTTGATTCGAGGTCGGGACCTGTCTTTGTGTTGGCCTTTGATTTAATATTTAATAAGGTACGGATAATATGACTAGGGCTCTCTTTCTGTGGTCTTTGTTTTGTTAGTTATTATTAATAATTCTCAATACATCTCATACGTTGACCTGATTCCGTACTAAGTAGCTTAAGCACTTGTGTTACAGATATCAGACAACAGAGGAACACAAATATATACTTAAATACATATACACCCAGACACCGAACAAACACAAGTGTTCATCGCACGAATGTTTGTCCAGGATGGGGATCGAACCCACAACCTTTGGCGTAAGAGGCAGGGTCACTACCAATTGCGCCATCCGGTCAGTCAACGAGTACATATAGTGAGGTAAGTTATATCAATCAATCAATCAAATATTTTTTTATTTGCATAGGCTTGTACATAGCACTTACAAATCATCATACATTTGAATGACTTAAAACTATTTATAAGTACTTATGTATAATTTTCATGTTAATACATAAATATGTTGATACATAAAATATACTAAAGAAATAAATAAACATAATGCGATTCTACCACCGGCTCGGAAAGTTGTTTCTTGGCGAGAAGATCCGGCAAGAAACTCGCCAGTTACTCTTTTTAATCGCCAAATTTTCATACAATGTTGTGTCATCATCATACCAAGCCATACAGTTTAATTGTAAAACAAAATAAATATAAATGACAGAATACGTGTGGTCCCCGGCAGAGTAGAATAGGCCACCCTCACTCTTACCGAGGTGTCGTAAAAGGCGACTAAGGTAAAGCTGCTGGCATGATCATCAGCACCCAGAGAAGGAAAACTCTGCATTTATATTAAAACCCTCGCCAACCCGTCTGCCAAGCGTGGTGAGTATGGCAATCACCGAGGCCCGTGCCCCAGCAGTGGGGACTTAAATGGGCTGATGATGATGATGATGATATGATAAATTATTAAACATTAAATAAGAGAAATTACATGCATTTTAAGATGGTATTTAGACAGTATAATTAAATTAAGCGTACGACCAACGGGGCGTTAAGTACTCGGCCGTTCTCGGGGTCCGGGGTTCGATTTCCGAGTAAAGTAAAGGTATATTTCGAATTTTTCGAACATAGCTCGGGTTTGTGATCACCAATCCACATTAGGCACGCTTGGCGATTAGCCTAATTACATCATATTAGCGATGACTTGATTTCTATGATGGAGGCCTTTGCCCTATAGTGGGACAGTATATAGGCTGATACTTTAGGCATACTAGCGGACTCAGCCTTTTTGGCCTAGTTTCAAATGTCTCACTTATATTGCGCGCACACAGTTTACAGGTGTAGGGGTGCCAATAATCTCACTACTGGATGCATAATTCCGTGCGAAGTGGAGGAGATAGAGTAAGAAAGCGAACCCCGGGCTCCGAAGCACTAGTTTGGGGCGCAACCAAGATTTAACACTAGGATAATGATGATGACAGTTTCTAGGCGTTATAACTCTATGCCGATTACTTTGATCGTAGACAATAAATAAACTGATATGCGCTAAGGCAGTTGAATCTCTCACAAAAGTATCAACACAGACTAGAAGGAGAAATAGTTATTAATTGGAGAAGGGCGTATCTACCGCTCACTGAATTTATTTAAACTGTTATTTCTAGTTGAAGTAGAGCGGCAGAACCAGATATTTGATTACACTATCGATATGGTGCTTCTGAAACTAAGCTAACAATCGACATAATTGAAATAGTAGATAACTTTGACTTGCCTTGTTATCTGGAATATTGAGTTATACTAGTAATTTTTAACAATGTGGATCCGAAGAGCCAGAAACATCGACACGGTAGCACTACGGTATTATTTATTAATTTATACAGTCGATCAACATATAGAATTATGCCATTCAGAGCTTCAAAGTACACTTAATTTTGTTGGTTATAAAAATTACTAAACGTTATGTTATATATAAAATAAGTACTCCAAAATGGGCGAAAGGCATATTATTAGGATATTAAAACAGTTTAAAGTATGTACAAAATTCTTTCGGGTTTTAAAGCTTTACATAAGCATACTTACTTTGGTTGCGTATCAAATAAATTTCTCCCCATATCGGCGATGGGAAATAAAATTTCCATTTCATTTGTATCTGGGTGCGCCTACAAAATACATGGTTTACTTGCAATAAAATGGAACGGCTGAGTGAGCCTGCAGCCGTAGTGCTGCCAAGGCAGGTGTCCCGCGTGGTTCTGTCCCTCGTGCTTAAGTTCCGCGTGATTATGTCCCGCATTCACCTACCTATTTTAGCGGTCCCCGGGCTTCAAGGCGACAGCTTGGGACGCAACCGGGACAAAACGCTAGGATGATGATGATGATTTACCTACCTCTAGCATAGAACTTCGAAATCTCGATTTTGCTTAACCACCATAAACTGTATCTACCTGCGTTGATTGACAGTTTTTAAAGGATTCAACATTTTGTTTAATGATTTACCTACTCCTAAAAGTTTTAATTTGGAAAATCAACAGGTGCACTCAAATACCAATCAAAATCGCTTTCATATTAATTAACAAAATATATGTGCGTATTAATACCACTTGGGTTAGAAGAGAAGGCTACAATTGTTAGGAAACCTGAAGAACAAATTATTTGTATGGTCTGGGTGTTTGGAGTATTTTTATTTATTTGTATGTATTTATTTATCAAGCAACACATATACATTCACAAAAATGTTTTTCTGCCAAACTGTGCAACAGTTTTTCGGCAGAGCTCTCGTGGATATGGCATTACTTATATACTTACTTATATATGGTCCCTTCGTTATTCCTGGTTTCCATAGTACAAGAGAAAACCCTAGTTTAGGACCAGGACAATGTATTATTTATTTATTTAAGCATTATAGAAAACCATTCAACCTGCAGTGGACTTGCATGCAAATACTGATGTCAGTTTATTTTTACCGCGTGCGATGTATCTTATGCCACAGAAGTGTTAGTGTCGTTTTCGTCCCCGAAAACGAATCCCAAACTGGGCGCCCACAACACTACGCCCGCATGTGCGCGCTGATGAAGTAAAAACATTTTTACATGAGCTGATTTGTAAATATTTGCTACCGTTGTAAATAACAGCCAAAGACAATATTTCGTAATTTAAAAGGGGAAATTCGATTTTCGATTCCTGACGAAGTAAACAAAGGGGCAATAAAAACAAAAAATCCTGTAATTTGTGCAGACCGTAACTTCGTTTGTCGGTGTCATTGTGCATTTTTTGCGCTTCCCTTCCCTGGTATGATGATCCCTTGGTATGATGATGACACAACATTGTATGAAAGTTTGGCGATTAAAAAGAGTAACTGGCGAGTTTCTTGCCGGATCTTCTCGACCAGAAACAACTTTCCGAGCCGGTGGTAGAATCGCATTATGTTTATTTATTTCTTTAGTATATTTTATGTATCAACATATATATGTATTAGCATGTAAATTATACATAAGTACTTATAAATAGTTTTAAGTCATTAAAATGTATGACGATTTGTAAGTGCTGTATACAAGCCTATGCAAATAAAGAATTATTTGATTTGATTTGATTTGTTTTTTCACGAGGTCACAAAAATGTTAATCTGTCATGATGACGTGATCTAGATTTTGTTTCTTACTAACAACATAGCATGTTGGTCGTCGCTATATGCCCTGCCCATTGCCACTTGAGCCTTTGGTCTATGGCTGTGACCTTAGTTCTTCTGCGGATCTCATCATTTCTGAGACAATCATGCAAAGGGACTCCGAGCATAGCCCTCTCCATTGCTCTCTGGGTGACTCTGAGCCTCCTTAATCGGCACATTGTAAGCGGCCACGTTTTGGTTCCTTATGTCATCACTGGCAACACACACGCATTAAAGACTTTTGTCTTAAGACATTGCGGTAGATGGGCCGAAAATATACTGCGTAGCTTTCCGAACGCTGCCCAGCCGAGTTGGATTCGTTGATCGACCGCTTTCTGGAAGTTGGTTTTACCAAGCTGGACTTTTTTTCCGAGGTAGATGTATTCATATAACGCTTAGATTAAATCAAAAGCTAGAACGTCATACTTTGTTCTGATCTTCACTAATACCCATAATTTTAGCTAGCAATTACATGCTTAGTTGCGTCCAAAGCTGTGGTTTCCGGCCAGCCCGGGGTACGCTTGGGCATCATCCAGGATTCGGGAACTCTGGTCATTACATTGAAACGACTGCCGTCTGACCTTTGCTCCCTTACTTAGACAGGGGATCATCACTAATATTGTGAAAAGAATATCTCCTTTCCGCTAAAATACATAAAAGATAAAAGATATTTATTTACCAAAACATGTGTAAAGACATATTATAACAGAGCATAATATGGGTCTGTACAAATTTTTAGTTTCAACATGTCTTGCCAAGTTTGGCGTGTAAAATTTAAATGAAACATAGATAAATAATTAATAAGTACTTCAAATCATAAAATTAAATTTACAATATTATTCCTTAATTGTATTTTATTTTTTGAATTTTTTTATAAATAACCCCAAATCATCTTGATTTCATTTCCAAGTGGGAGATCCACGTTTCGGTATGAATAGGCCGGCTTGACCGGAGTGATTCTACGGCCTCACAGAAAACCGGCGTGAAGCAGCACTGTGTAAAGGTTTACAGCGCAGTTGTGACTCAACTGGTGTCGTGGGTGTCTGCGGCAATCACTTATCATCAGGTGATCTGTCTGCTCGTCTGCCACCTACCATTTAAAAATAAAATGTATGTGCCCATTCATGCCGAAGCATGGCTTTCCCACGGTCTTTTACAAGTAAAACTCTACGTTATCACTTGGTAACAAAGCCTATTACTACGGAAATATCTGTACGTAAAAAAATATTAATGTCATTGAAACAGCGCCTTCTATACATATACACGTAAACAGATCAATCGTTGACTAAAGATTGTATAGCAAAAACGGACGTAATTTTTTTAAGGTGATCTCAGTCATTTTTGCGAACGAATAGTCAAAGTCATTTATTCATTATCATACATTTTTAGAGCAGTTGTTTTTGCCAGGTTACAAACTTATCTTTTCAAGGCATTAGTGAAGATATTAAAATTAATGAATTATTTATACAAATTAAAATCAATAAATTAATACAAAAAAAATTGCAATAAAGAATATTATTAAAATTTTAATCTTTTACATTTTTAAATAATTACAATAACAACGTGAGGTGTGACTATTAAAAAGAAAAGCTGCACAAATTCTCCGTAATATGTTACATTTATATGCACACATTCTCGTGCACTTGCTATCGGTTCTAGAAGAAGCATTGCGGGTCACGTCCCGGTTTAGCATAATCTTCGGCACGACTGCGCCAATCGGTGGGCTCGGTCCAATCAAATAAGGTGCCGTGATATAGTTTTCTCAATTGTTAAGAAATTACAGGACCCGATTAATTAATAAAATAAATGAGCCTAACAATGACACGTATCATAGTTATATGACTGGAGTGATACCACGGTGTGAAGCAGCACTGTGCTGTTTCGCTGCCTGAGTGAGGGCATCGGGAAAGGGGAGTTTAAAGGTTGGCAGCACACTTGTGACTCCACTGGTGCCGTGGGTGTCTATGGGTGGCGGTAATCGCTTACCATCAGTACCGTCTGCTCATCTGCCACCTATCACATAAAAAAAACTAGGGCATTATAAATAAATGATTCATACGCCATCTCATACATTCACCTAATTTGTAATAAGTTTGGCCGGGATAAGGAGACCAGAAGACCTACATATGTAACAGATTTTTAACGTAGTATGAGCTCCTGTCTCCCTTATTGTTATTAATAAATACCATGTACTTACTCAATTTGTATTTGTTTCTTGTAGGAGAAAATAAAAGTTTTATTTATTTATTATTTATTTAATTCCGTCAAAAGCAGCTGAAGTACTTATGTTACGGATATCAGGCAACAAAGGAATTCCAACTCTATTTAAATTACAACCAAACATTGAACAAAAACAATTTTTCATCACACCGTGAGTGTCAGCTGACGTTAGCTGAGGGCGTCTCCTAGCACATACCGATATACTTGACTGGGAATCGAACCCGGCATGAATATGTTTGGATATGATATAGTGCAATGTTAACAGTATCTAATTTCTGTCTGGTAGCGCAGTGTGTCTGTCATCGGAAACCAATTAAATACACAAGCTATGATGCCCTGCTATGCAACATCATATATGTATCACAGTTTATTTTTATCTGATATGTGGCAGACCAGCAGACGGATCACCTGATGGTAAGGCACCCGCAACATCTGTTGAACCTTTAAATCCCTTTCCTCCGAATTGGGCCTCCGGTACGAGGGTACCGGACTGCGTGAGTGAGGACTCACGCAGCGAAAAACAGCACAGTGCTGCTTCACACCGGTTTTCTATGAGGCCGAGGTATCACTCCGGTCCAGCCAGCCCATTCATGCCGAAGCGTGGCTCTCCCACCGTCAAAACGTATGCCTACCAACGTATGTCATAGTACCTACCTTTGAAATTGGTGTAGCTGGTTCTCCTCATGTTAACGTGAGTTCTTGTTGCCTCCAAAGCTTTCGTTCTGGAGCCCGGGGTACGCTTAGACGGATTATGATTCAGGATTTGGAAAGTCTGGTAATCCTTCTTAACCCTGACATTCACAACCCTTTGACAGGGGAACCAGACCAACTTTTACCGTGGGACAGCCTAGCTTCGGCATGAATGGGCCGGCTCGACCGGAGTGATACCACGGCCTCACAGAAAACCGGCGTGAAGCAGCTCTGTGCTGTGTTTCGCTGCGTGAGTGAGGGTACCGGAGGCCCAATCCGGGGAATAGGGTGGTTTAAAGGTTGGCAGCGCAGTTGTGTGTGTCACCACTGGTGTCGTGGGTGTCCATGGGCGGCGGCAATTGCTTACCATCAGGTGATCCGTCTGTTCGTCTGCCTACCTATTACATAAATAAATAACTGAATCATGTTTACACATTTCAGAAACTATCTGAAACGTGAAGGTTTTTTTCACGATGTTTTCTCTCACAGCCGAGCTAATGGTAGAAATACGCGAATAGATTTAAAGAATTTAGAGGTGCATGCTCGGATTCGGACTTCGACCCCCGGCACGGTTATCAGCTACAAACGCTCTAGTTAAGCCAGGAGCTACTCAATTTTTTTTTACACTTACAAGTACGCGCGACGCCGACCTAATGGTAGAAATACACACATATATTTGAAAAATCCAGGGATGCGTGCTCGGAATTCGCCATCCAGTATGAAAGACGCGTTTTTATCTCATCATCATCATCATCAGCCCGGTAGTGCCCACTGCTGAGTATAGGCCTCCTTTCCTTTACGCCAATGTATCCGATCTAGAGCCGGATACATTGGCGTATGGATCCATGTAGTCCCCACGATTTTAGTGATGTCATCGACCCATCGTGACACTGGACGACCCGGATTTCGTCTGCCGGTTCCAGGATACCATTACGTCAGGATTTTACTCCACCTGCCATCACCGCGCCTAGCCAAGTGTTTCCCAACACACACTGCCCGCTTGTTCTTATCTACTGAGCAAAAATTACTATAGTTTAGCTACAATTTTTTTTATTTACACTCACAAGGAGACTCAACGGTAGGCATAGAGGCAGGGGAACAAATCTAACTAACTGTAATCCCACTCTCGACGCACTCTAGACGGATGGCCTGTGGTAGCACAGACTCCATTTTTGGTCCCTAAAGGCGACGAGTAGCCCTTACTAGCGACACCATTCGTTTTTAATTGTTAGCTACAAAACCGGATCTATTTTAACCAATTTCGGGGTTACAACCTCTCGGCAAACACGTCTTATACTATTTATTAAATAACCATGCACAAAAGTTGGGTCCGTTTTTGTACGCGATAAATTGATTACCGCCAAAAGCGGCCACGTGAATCAATTTTTCGCGTACAAAAACGGACCCAACATTTGTGCATGGTCACCGTCACCTTAAGTCAACACTCGTTGAAACGTTCCGTTTCTTGCTGCTGGTCACCTATATATTGTGGCATCACACAATAGCAAAGACACGCTTAAAGAAATTTACCGTACCTTCTACTTAAACAGCTGTAACTTCTACCCTTATCTTTTTAAGTCCACTGCTCGTGCGTTTTTGTTGTAATTCATTTACTCCTTCCTCAACCTATGTAAATTCCGTTGATATTGATCCCTTATTTACAAGTTGTTTATTTTATCTGAATCTTTGAGTTCTACTTTATGTTCTACGTACGAGTTCAAGAATACGTATTTGTACATTTATAGCTTAATTTGATTTATGAAATACGCAGGTGAAGATTGAGATGCCAGTCTCAATTTCCGAAAGACGTTTTTTTTATGTAATAGGTGGCACATGAGCAGATGTATCACCTGATGGTAAGCGATTGCCGCAGCCCATGAACACCCGCGACACTAGTGTGCAGTGGAGCCACAAGTGCGCTGTCAACCTTTAAACACCCCTTACCCCCGGATCGGGCCTCCGGTACCCTCACTCACGCAACGATACACAGCAGAGTGCTGCTTCACGCCGGTTTTTTTTGTGAGACCGTGGTTTCACTTCGGTCAAGCCGGAGCGTGGCTCTCCCACTGTCAAAACGTTGCAGCAGATGTTAACAAGTGTTATGTCCTATCTTTTTTTAATGCAGCGGAGTCCACATTTGGAAATGTGACATCATGAGCAACTACGGAACCCTACATTACGCATGGCCAGACACCGACTTGGTTAGTTTTATTCTCTCATACAATCATCTAAAGCGCCCGCCTCCAATCTCACATCCACTTGTGTACCTGTTCGCCGGGCTTGGGAGTACACCACATACGAGTAAGTAAAGGATCTACATAACTAACGAGGTGGCAAATCCAGGTTGAGTACGCCTCAGTGACATAATAAAGCCGTCACTTCACTGCTACCCTGAAAACTGTTACATGCTGAATAGCAGAGCTTATGAGAACCTCGTGAGACTGTTATGGAATTGCTATTTCATTCGCCGTTACTTTTAACGGTTTCCCTTCCTCGTCTTGTGTTTTATCTAAATTGAATTTTGCTTGTGCGTTTTACACAGGCATTTATGCAAGGTTTTACATATAAGGGATTAAGAGCGGAGGTCACCAAAATCCAGATAACGGACAGTTACGAAAATGGACAGTGATAGTTAAGTTAAACATTAACCAGCCGTGCTGTTCACTACAAAATTTGGATACCCAGTTAACAAAACGAACTTTAACTGTCTGTTCTATGAATATTTAAACTCAACTAAAACCAGAAGTCAGTTTTTCATATTTTCTAACATGATTTTTGGTATCATTACATATTTGGTAAAACAATGTATTATGCGTTTAAATTTTAAAATACGCATATATATTCATTAGGCTGTACTTTTTCACATGGTCAGGTAATAACGTCAAGCGGCTGTCACTGTCAACTCTATGAGAGTCATAGAGTGAAACGACCAATATTCAACGGCTATGAGGCTTCAGTCAGCAAGCCAGTGCTAGCGCCATCTAGGGGAAAACGACCAATACTCAACGGCTAAGAGGCTTCAGTCAGCAAGCCAGTGCTAGCGCCATCTAGAGGAAAACGACCAATACTCAACGGCTAAGAGGCTTCAGTCAGCAAGCCAGTGCTAGCGCCATCTAGAGGAAAACGACCAATACTCAACGGCTAAGAGGCTTCAGTCAGCAAGCCAGTGCTAGCGCCATCTAGAGGAAAACGACCAATACTCAACGGCTATGTACTACGGCCATGATTCAATGCTCTTTGTCTGCTTGCTTTTCAATTTAAAACAAAAAATCCTCAGTTGAGAGACGTTAAACTACCTCCGTCGATTCGGTTAGCGTGAACGTCGGTTAAGCATTAGTAACCGCTGCTTTTTTGTGGTGAATATGAATAACCGTTACTCAGCTGTTAAAGTGCGATTACCGTTGCCTGAAAACTTGGTTAACTATCTTATTTATGATCCACTCCTAAGGGCGGACCCTTAGGGGTGGATCATAAATAAGATTGCAAATTGTAAATGTGGTAGCTGTGTTACAGGATGACGGTCATTTAATGAGCCGCTTTAAAACTTTGTGGGAATACATTGTGGTAGAAAACCGCATTGCCTACGTGGTGAAGCACTCTCATACATAAGTACTTTACTTAATCGCACATTGTTAATAGTGAGAATTGTGAGTCCCAATGGCGTATTCTGTTATTTCAACTGTTTCAGAATCCAAGATTTATACGAAGACGAATCACCTGATGGTAAGCGATTGCTGCCGCCCATGGACACTCCCGACACCAGTGGAGTCACAAGTGCGCTGCTAACCTTTGAACCCCCCTTTCAGTTGGATTGAGCCTCCGGTACCCTCACTCACGCAGTGAAACACAGCACATTGCTGTTTCACGCCGGTTTCCTGTGAGGCCGTGGTATCACTCCGGTGAGCCGGCCCACTCATGCCGAAGCGTGGCTCTCTCACAGGTTATACGAAGGTTTTTACGATTCAAGGTACGATTTCCACGTTGAACCAACAACAGTCTAGGTACTTATACTATTAGTTCACTAGATACTAAAAAGCTGCGCTTTAGCTTAGGTCAAGTCTAAACGAGGAGTTTACTCGGTTTTATGTTGAACCTAGCTTTTATTGATAAAATTTGATTTCACTAAGTGTCAAATAACATCTTTCAATCTCATTCACGTCTGAGTATGGATACGTTACAGTTATCATCATAGTTTTAACTTTAAGTTTTCACTTTCCATGAAAAATTCTTGCTCACATAAGATATTCCACTAATGAAATCTTCAAGAGCTTTCAATTTATTTGTTAGTTCTATTTCAACTAACAACAAATAACTTGAGAACTCAGCGTGTTCCTATTTACCTGACTTTGGCGAAGCAACAAAAAGGGTTATGATTTAATACTGTTGTTCCATTTTGAATGCGATCTAAGTTTACATTACCGTCATCTCCAAAGTGAGTAAAGCACACGCTCAAGGAAATATCTAAGTAGACATGGCTACAGGACCTTCTGCGGGCACATTTAAATAAAACCTTACTCTATCTCATTACAGCAATATATTTCGGTGATAATACCGGACAACCGCCTCAATACTGGCTACAATTGGCACGGATAACCAATAAGTATGTTAATAAAAGCCAACCCGGCATATTTCCGAGGAATCAATAAAATTAATGCGCCAGACCCCACCACGTAATTACGCTGAAGTCACGGTCACTGTCGCTTGGCTCCGTCCAGGATAATCTACATAAACAGTTTCGCCATTTACACTTATATTGCGGGAAAAAATATTGTTTCCATCGGAATTAGCCAACAGAAGAATTCACATTTTCATAGATTGTAGGAGAAAGTCAAGGTTACCAAAACTGCACACCGAATATTTTGGAAGCCCACGCGATTAACTTATCTTTAACAGCTCTCCCAGAATAGCGTACGGCAAACGCTTGTTTCGGCTATCGACCAGATTTTCTCTAGAGAAACACTATAATATTGTAATGTTACATTTTTCACACTCTTACAACAGCAAATGCTATATTGAATGTATATGTAAAATCATTAAAACGAATCTTTACTAATCATTGGCAAAATTGAAGTCTATACAATTTCGCCGATATACTAAATGTAGAGGCATCCTATGTAAGAACAGAATTTAAATGTAGTGCCTTGTATATTATAGTAAAATGTATTTGTCCGTTCAGCAGAATTAAGTAAAACACCATTGGACTATAAATGGTGTTTCGCAATTTCATCATCATCATCATCATCAGCCCATTTAAGCCCCCACTGCTGGGGCACGGGCCTCCCTCAATCACATGAGGGGTAATTGCCATACTCACCACGCTTGGCGGACGGGTTGGCGAGGGTTTTGATATAAATGCAGAGTTTTCCTTCTTTGGGCGCTGATGATCATGCCAGCAGCTTTACCTTAGTCGCCTTTTACGACACCTCGGTAAGAGTGAGGGTGGCCTATTCTACTCTGCCGGGGACCACGCGGCACATAGAAGAAAACATAGTTGTTATTTATACACCGTTACGTTTTATTTTTACACCCCAAAAAACTCATGATAGGTATCGTGATTATAGTCCATTTTTGTGATAGGTGCCAGATGAGTAGACCTGGATCACCTGATGGTAAGCGATTGCCGCCGCCTATGGACACCCGCAATTAGCATGTTACATCAACAAAATAAGCGAAAAAATATATCCACCCGGCAATAGTGAATGGAACAGTAGATTTTCTTATGAGGTTTTTGGGATGTAAACGATTAAAAAATAACGATGCATACATTCAGTACAGGAAACCCCTGAGAGCAAAACAACCAATGGATCGTGTTATAATGCTCAAGGCTTCAGTTATAATGAGGTTTTACGTCAGGTCTGTGTTCTTCCTGCCTCGGGACTTGGGACTGAATATGTAATGGACGCGGAACACGGCTCATGTACGAATTGTGTGCGAACGTTGAGGTGTTTATTGTCTGCCAAGAACTAAGCTAAAGCAATTATTACGTTAGGCTTAACATTGACCAGATAGGTGAAGTTTAGAGATTTTGTCAGCCACGCAGCACTTCAACAGGATAGATTATAGTGTACAAGTGCTTGCGCAAACATTTGTTTCTTCTCTATTCACTTACCCCAGTCTAACTAGGGACAAGTGCAAGACCAACGGCTGAACGAGATCTCAAAACTGCGGAAATACAAGCTCGAGTGGAGGCCACGTACAGGAAGTCGCAGCCGTGGCGCCCCCCACAAGGTGGAGTCACGATCTGGTGAAGATCGCGGGAATCCATTGAATGCGGGTGGCACAGGACCGATCTGTGTGGAGAACTTTGGGGGAGGCCTATGTCCAGTAGTCGATGTCTATTGGCTGAAATGATGATGGTGATGATGAATTCACGGATCATTGATTTTGTCAATTAGATTTCTGATGACTTCATTTCAAATTTCACTATCTATTTTTTTATTTCAATATAGACAAATCATCCACCAATATTTTAGAGGTATATTTTAACATCATCGTTTTATCCCGGTTGCATCCCTAGCTGTCGTTTTGGAGCTCGGAGTCTGCTTTCCTGCTTCGACTCCTCCACTTCGAATCTTTTGCATCCATTGAAGTCAATATACTGGCGGGCATGTCTCTCATCATCGGGACACAAGACGGAGAAGTTGTTACCACCCTTATGCAGTAAATACCCGCAATTCGTTTCAAACGGTTCAAATTTACATGCATGTTGCGCACGGCTAAGGAATTCATTCCTTACTCTCTGCCGGAAGATGTATTCCCTGAACGCTATGATCTGAACGTATTTAAGAAAAGAGTGAATAGCTGTTTCTAGACAGACCTGATCCATCCTCGGCCACATGATCACTTACCATCAGGTTAGATTGTGACCAAATGTCTCGTTATTCTAACAAATAAAAAAAAATTACACCTTTTTTTTATTTATTTTTTATACCTTCCTAAAAGGCCGGCAACGCATCTCCACTCCCTCTGGTGTGGCTGATGTCCATGTGCGGCAGGTGATCGCTTACCATCAGGTGACTCGCTCGCTCGTTTGCCTCCCGTTCTCATAAAAAAAAGCATATTTATTATATTACAATAATTTTAGTGGAGTAATTGATATTAGGTAAAGCTTTCAAGCCTATTATAATGAAGCCAACCGTGTAACTCAGCTAAACAGGGACCGTATGCTTATGTTTGGTTGGTAGCAACAAAAGACGACGTGTTTGTGTTGCCAATCCTGCAAATCTTTAGATTACGCCCTCCAACTTTAATAGTATAATTTCCCACGTAAACCGAAACTTGAGGAATTCTCTTTGTTTGGTTATTATTATGTTGCGTGCGCTGCGGTAACTAGCTGGGGTGAATGACGTGTGGTATTCGCCTCGGGATTAAATACTTGCTTACATCACGGTGTGAATGTACGAGAACGGTAATATGCTACATGAAACTCTCACTTTCAACTATCATCTTACCTTTACCTAACTTTGTAAACGAAGTTTCAAAATTAATTATATTTGAGTTATTATGTTCAGTATTTTCTTTCAGAGTATTAAAGACTGTAAATATTCTTACTTCGAAGCATTTTAGGACATAATACGTTCACGTCAAAATAATTTTAGTTCGTATTATAATTAATGTTTGTTTGTTGAAAATGAAAATTTTATTTCTTTTGAAAAATAAAGGGATGTCGTCTTTAAGTATACTATCAGCCCATCGGCAAAGGACTCCATCACATAAATCAAGCCATCACTACCATGATGAATGTGAGGATAACTGTGAGGATAGAAGCTGAGGCAATGACCCAAGAAGGTTGCGATTATAATTTATTTATTTATTTATTTATTTATTAGATAAGGCTTACCAACTAAATACATACAGGCAATATATATTAAAATAATTATCAAATACTAAAACTTTTCTTATTATGTACTTAAATTAAAGGTAATGAATTTATTTTCCAAAATGTTACCTACTTATATAAGACAGGGACAGACATATATTTGTTTCACACAGCACAGATATTAATAAATACGAGGGTGTTTATTTTACATAAAATTCTTAGCTACACATAAAATCGTCACACATAAATATACGCGGCTGGCTTCGGCGAGTCTCAGTATCGCCGGCGCCTGGTGCCGCATCGCACGTATGAATGTTGCCACAATGAGATTAGGCTTAATCACCACTCCAACCAATTCGAAAAATTCGAAACTCTTTTATCGACCCGAGAATCTATCCCAGAACCCTGAGATCATGGCCCGGTACCTAAGACACTAGACCAACATGGCGTTATTGACCAACAAGACCTTCGCATTTAAGTAAAACGTGCCAACAAAGATTTGAAGTGGCTTTCCTTCAGGGCCCAATGTTTTTTCCACCCTGTATATACTCAACTTAATGTGCTTCACGTAGTTTCCATACAAATATATTTTACGAAACTTTGAAATGTCATATAAAAAATAGATGAATGATTTACGTCTTCATCATAACGAGTGGAATGTAATGTCCTGTCAGTTCTAAATCACCCTAAGGGCCTCTAACATGTAATATAAAATAGTTCGATAACGCCCTCTATTATACTGCGCAGCGTCGTCTGGCCCTGCCCGCCTAAACAATTTATAATCTTTCGTTTTTCAGCCACCTATCACATAGATAGGTGGCTGACGAGCAGATGGATCGCCAATGCAGTCACAAGTGCGCTACTTTTCCCCCAGATTGGGCCTCCGGTACACTCACTCACACAGCGAAACACAGCACAGTGCTGCTTCACGTCAGTTTTCATCACTCCGATCAAGCCGACCCATTCATGCCGAAGCGTGACTCTCCCACGGTCGGCTGTTTTCATCTAGGACGCTTTCCACTTAACGGCGTGGTCAATCTATTTTAAAAACATCTAACCACAAATAAACCCTACTGAAAAGATCATCATGATTTTTTCTTTGCCAGAAAAATTGTTATTTCATTCTTTAAGCATAATACAAAAAGCTTTTTCAAAGAAATCCTCACGAAGTGTTACAGTACAGTAAACTCAATCCATTTCGACTGAACGCTTCTCGCACATGTAATAAATAACAGTAAACCATACATTATCCACAAGGTACACTTCCTTCCTTCCCGTTGTTACATATTGTAAATAGATTCCAGTAAAAATACCTTAAGTAAAGTATCAGCTTATAAAATGTCCCACTGCAGGGCAAAGGCCTTCATCATAGAAATCAAGTCATCGCTACTATTATGGGATAAGGCTTAATCACGCTTGGCTAATGCAGAGTGGTGATCATAAACCCGAACTATATTCGAAAAATTCGAAACATACTTTTTTCTCGACCCGGGAACCCACGACCCCGAGATCACGGCCCGGTACCACTAGACCAACGAAGCGTTAAAAATACCTATTGCTACTTTAAAAATAAAAAAAAGCATATACATCTCAAATATTATATTGGCAATGATATAAATTGGTGGGCAAGCATGGCCTACTTTAGAACTCATCTTCACTTAACATCAGGTGGGATTGAGGTCAAATCACTTGTCTGTCGTGACATAAAAAAAATATTGCAATTCGGTGGCGATCCTGCAGCATGCGCCAAAGGTCGTGGATTTGATGCCCACCTAGACAAATATTCAGTTGAAAACTTATGTTTATTAAAGTGTCTGGGCGTACCCAATACTACTGTTTACTGATTAAGACATTTATTTTCTTAAAGATTACAATAATCACTTATAAAGAAAATAAAAAAAATTAAAAATTAAATTGGCGTAAGGAACGCGCGCGCGAAACAAAGTGGGTAGGTAAATCAAAACACCCAATGTACTGATGTGCCGATGTCCGAACGGACAGCTCTATGTGACGTATCTCTAAGGCTGCGGACACGTTAACTCATTCACGTGTAATTTTTAGTATCAAAACAATCAGCTCAATAGTGATTGATCCTTTAAAATTGGTCTTTGAAGTAACGTTTTAAATGTAAGGCATGTTTTAGCGTCTTTTATACTTCTGGCAATTTATTATAAAACTGTGCACCCTGAAACATGATATTATTTTTTCCGAAATTCTTTCTCGGGATTCGTGAGCAAATATTGTTTGATTGGCGTGTTTAAATTTTTTGAAGTTGTGATTTTTGTATAAAAGTTGTGTCTGTGTGAATGGTTTTGTTAATTTTTTTCTAATAAGGAGGCAGGTGTTAAATTTGAATGTTTGTGCGACGTTCATTAACTTGGTTTCCACATAAATTTGTTTTGTAGGGGTAAAATAATCATATTGAACTCGTATACTTCTTGTAATATGTATGTAATATTTGTAATCCCTCTGTTGCCTGATACCGTAATACAAGTGCTTAAGCTACTTAGTACGAAATTAGGTCACTGTAGAGAGCGTGCTCAAGAATACACAGTTCCTTTCCCGCATACACCGATGATAATAAGATTAAGTATTTATTTGACTGAGAAGGTATCGAGTCCGGGGACCACGGTGCGGTGCGTGCGGCCTCTCGGTAGTATTTTTCCTTGTTTTGGAGCTGCTACCACCACAAGTTCAGTTGTTACGGTCCTCACGTTGTGGATGGACGGGGAAACCCCATCGTTCTACATCCAATTTTCCTGGGTCAAAGTCATTAGTACCCGAGATCCGCGGAGGTTCGGCCCGATTACCGGTTATGTGGTATGACCCACTCACATGTCGCATTTTGACCTTGGAGGAACTCTAAGGGGCCCTGTCCAGCTTCACCTAAGCTAACACTGATAACTGGCAGCCCCTCTTCTCTTAGAGGGGCTCTTGAGAGGTGGGAGCCTTTCGGGTTTTGTGACCGTCGAGAAAAAGAAGGAGACAGCTGTTATCATATCCTCGGCGGCCGCCCGGAGGACACACCGGCGTTGTGTCATCGCTCGGGTCGAGTCGTGTCCCACAAACCAGTGGGATGTAGCGACGACCTGCAACCCCTGCTTTTCCCGTTCCGTCGAGTGCTTCGGAAATCCAGCAGAACTGGTTGCACGGGCCTATTTCTGGGGCAATTTTCGGAAGTG
This sequence comes from Marasmia exigua, assembly GCA_019059595.1. Lineage (NCBI taxonomy): Eukaryota > Metazoa > Arthropoda > Insecta > Lepidoptera > Crambidae > Marasmia > Marasmia exigua. The sequence continues at coordinate 6,082,370 of CM032483.1, forward strand.
TATAGGTTCCCCTTCCTCTCCTTGCCCTGCAACTAGTAGGGTACAGATCTGCGTGGGGGTCCTGCAAGAACCCTTTCCAGCGACGCCCGCACCGAAATCCAGCGGTATGGGTTTTAGCGGAGGGCATTAGAAGACCCCCTCTTATGGGACCCCCCATTGGGGGGGGTTTCAAACCCCGGACGACTGGATGAGGCTGCGTTGGCGTGCCTCCTGCTCATAGGTGGGGTGTGGTGCTAGGCTAGTAGGCTAGCTACGAGTCTATACCCCACTCGAACTTCCAGAGGACGGAAGGAAAAGCCCCAAGTGTTTAAGTTAATTAGGCCCCTGGGATTCTCCCAGAGGAAAGACCAACACTACCAGTTGGTCTTCCAGCCCGTAATACAAATTCGCATCACAGAAATTGCACTAACAGCCAACGGGGGCTTATAACCTCACTGCTCACTGTTACGCTGTACCTCGCCCCTATCGGAACAAATGTATTCGATTGAAGCACGCTACATTATCACCTCGTAATCATACCCGAAACAATGACGCGTTTGAAGACTTGCGGGGGATCCAGCAGAAAACGGGAAAGCGAAGCGATAGATGGTGACAAATTATAACGATCGTCGAAGCGCATTATAGTCTCAAATATAGCCAAACTCCTGAATAAAGATTATCTTCATTACAGACTGCAAAGCAAGGGCTCAATGGCTTAACGGCAAGGGTGTTGCATCACAGAAACTGGCGAGGGTTTTGGTATAAATGCAGAGTTTTCCTTCTCTGGGTGCTGATGATCATGCCAGCAGCTTTACCTTAGTCGCCTTTTACGACACCTCGGTAAAAGTGAGGGTGGCCTATTCTATTCTGCCGGGGACCACACGGCCATTGTTTCATATTGTACAGAAAATGCCTTACCTTAAAAAAAGGTGATCAGTGTAAAATTACCTGGCACTTTTATTTTATTAAGTTCAAAATTTTAATTATTGTTTGATGTCGTAAGGGATGATGCGTGCTAATAACCTCACAACTATGAATAAAGACTGTGTGCGAAGTCGATTCGGTGTAGCAGGAAAGCGGACTCCGGGCGCTGATGGATGGAGGCGACTTTTGGACACAATCGCGATAAAGATAAAGATTTTTATTTGTCAAAAACATGTGTAAATTACAAAAGTTGGAAAAATATTTAGTTTCGCCAATCAGGCATACAAATATAAGAGGCGAGTTTGTAACACTAATCAATCTGTATGTAATTAAAAATATTATGTCCAGCAATCAAATATAGTAGAGAACGGTTCTTAAAATATTACATGTCAACAGATAAAAATAATGGATTAGTAATTAATTATGTCATACAATAAAATTATTTAAATATAGCTTATAATAATAATTTAAATTTATCTGATAAAAATTCATTAATATTATAATAGCATTTTTTCATTTAGAATTAATTTAAGTTTTTTCTTTAACTAAGCAACGTTCTTTCAGATCATTTGATAATTTATGAAATACACGCGATGACACGCTAAGTTAAAAAAGAGAAGAATAATAAAATAATTTACGCAATGATTCATATTTCATCAGTCTCTGTGAATCCCAGAGGCCTATTCTCGAGCATCATCATCATCATCAGCCCATTTAAGTCCCCACTGCTGGGGCACGGGCCTCCCTCAATCACATGAGGGGTAATTGCCATACTCACCACGCTTGGCAGACGGGTTGGCGAGGGTTTTGATAAAAATGCAGAGTTTTCCTTCTCTGGGTGCTAATGATCATGCCAGCAGCTTTACCTTAGTCGCCTTTTACGACACCTCGGTAAGAGTGAGGGTGGCCTATTCTACTCTGCCGGGGACCACACGGCGATTCTCGAGCACTTTGAAGAAATTCTTCGACATTGAAGTCGAGTGATAAATTTGTATGGACGAATGTATCAAATCTCTAAATTTGACTTTAATGTCGAGGCTCGAGAATTGGCCCTCTAGTTGCGTCCAATGCCATTGCTTCCGAGCCCGGGTACACTTGGACCAATTATTCAGGATTTGAGAAGTATCTTAATTACAATGAAGCGACTGCCATCTGACTTACGTGTACAAATGAGTACTAGACCAACTGGATCATGGATACGTTCACATAATCACATCAATAGCGGTTATTCACAATTCGAGAACTATCCGAAATGTACAGGATTTCCTAACGAGATATGCACAATAATTATTTAATCCAATGAAGCGTGCTTTTATTTCAGTTTTCTTACTTTCTGCTTTGCTCGTTTGTGGTCGACGTCGATCAATAGTTTCTACAAGACTTTGTATATTGTGACTTTTTATTTTGTTATATTGTGTAGCGTCTATAGACATTTTTTTTCTCTCTCGTTTTCCTTTTCGCTTGGAAGGTGACGTCCCACACACCACGACCGGTCACATCGCTACACATTCGGCGCAGTCTGCTATTGTTATTGTTTTTTTTAATTATAAACTTTATTATCAAGCGTTTTATGTATTTTTTACTGTTTCTTTGTATCGTCACTATTAATTGTTTTAATTTTCGCTGTTCTTTGTTATTATGTAACATTCTTTGTTCTTCACATTCAAAATTGGTTTCGTCACTCAAGGTCCAAACTGAAAGCGCGGTAGCGGCTCCAAATCTCTAAGCTTGGACCTTGTTGACCACTACACTTTGATTTTTTTCTTAATTGGTCACTAGTTTATTTACTAACTTATCTTTCTTGTCTGGCTATTTCTTTCCTATGTATCACCGTGCAATATTTATTTAATTCTTATATGTGGTCAATAAATGTTAAGTTACTTACTTTAGTTATCATATTTTAATCGGTAGCATCTCGTAAAAGATTAACATTATTAAATCTAAAGGAACCTTTATTTATATCTTATTCTCCTCGCTTCTGGCAATTTAAAGCGATTTAACAATGACATAAAAGTAGAAAGATAGGAAGATACGACAACGTTCTTGCTCAGGTGGCGCAAAGTCTGACAAATGATAACCAGATCCTACGAGATTTCAGATAAGTAATGTTGCCAGTGTTAGTCAAAAGTGTTAGCATAAATCTTTATTTGATTGACAACTTTTGCAAATTTAAATAACGACTGCTTCAATTTCACGATTACTCTGTTCTTTTTTTATTTTATAGAGGGCAGATGAGCAGACGTATTACCTTATGATAAGCGATTACAGTCGCCTGTTTTGATTTCGTTCTGGTTTGATATTAGACTCTTACCATCGGGACATGACCAAATTGTCGTTTAAGTTCCATCACCGCGTAACTCATTCACGTACTATGTCCATTAGTATTCAATTGTTGATTTCCGTTCTTATTACCTATTCCTTATTTATAGGGTTTTTGGTGGGAGGATTCTGATTGAACAAACTTATTCATCTTCCAAGTCTCTAACGAATGTTCAGTTGTTCAGTTAAAAACGAAAAAAAAAAAACTAATTGTGACTTAAGTGGACATTTCGTCATTTTATGACTTTCGTGCTGCCAATCCTTTGTGATTTTTAAGTTTTTTTATTGGTCGTATCTTGATTCTGATTAGGTGAACCGACGCGTCTTTCAATCCTGTAGTTAACGACATCGAAATGTCAAAACCGCCATAAGATGACTCACGTGGCTATAGAACATCGTCAGCCCATTTAAGTCCCCACTGATGAGGCACGGGCCTCCCTCAATCACATGAGGGGTAATTGCCATACTCACCACGCTTGGCAGACGAGTTGGCGAGGGTTTTGATATAAATGCAGAGTTTTCCTTCTCTGGGTGCTGATGATCATGCCAGCAGCTTTACCGTAGTCGCCTTTTATGACGCCTCGGTAAGAGTGAGGGTGGCCTATTCTACACGGCGTGGCAGAATCGACGAAATACAGAATCAACCTGCACATTAAATCTTCGCGACTGTACGTACAATGCCGCAATGCATTTCCTCAAACTTTCTCATTTTAAGTCTACCTGTGGCAAAAAAAAACGGGAAAAGCATGTTAATATTTTATAAGAGTTACGACTGTTATCCTTAGGGAAAGATATTTCAAATAAATAGTCACGTAGTAGTGTTGCGTCTGCTACACGCGGACAACATCAATCGGGCGAAGAAAAAAACGACCTCTGAAAATATGTTAAATTTTTTCCTCACTTAATTGAAGTAAAAAATAAACATGTTTCGTTGTACATGTTTCAACAGAACTTTCTTTCCAGGACGTCATATTATTTGGTTCGATTAACTCTGAAGAGTAAATGGGAAAGGCCATTTAATTATTGAAATTAACATGAATTGGTCATTGTCAAGCTGTATTAATTCAGTAATTAATACTGCTTTACAGTATTTTAAATCATCATTGTTTTTACATAAAGCTGCACACAATAGCGTGTAATCCATCGGAAAACAATGAGAGAACAAAATGATGTCGGTTTTCCCTTTTCAAAACAAATTAAATAAATGCCTTGTTTGTTTTCGGCGAATCCAGCGACGCGGACGCATCTGCCAAGCTTAAGCGAGGAAACGTTTTAATAATAATGATAATATCTTCTAACAACGATCAGCCACGTACGCAGGATATATTATAGTGATCGAGTGTGTGCGCAAACACAAGTGCACTCTCTATTCCCTTACCCTCATATTCCAATGGGACATCAGCGGTTCACGAACGGAGAGGAACTGGGCGCGGGACCAACGGCTTAACGTGCTTTCCGGCTCCAAGACCGCCAACTTCCAGACTCCGGGCTGACACTAAGAATTTCCTAGTGAAAACTTAGGTACAAATTTTGGGCCCGACCCGGGGATTGAACCTGGAACCTCTTGCGCAGCCGTCGCTTAGAGATTTGAAGTTTTTCTTATTGCTTATAACAGGCAGACGAGCTTGCGGCCCATCTGATGGTAAACGGTAACCGCCGCTCATAGACATTAACAATGCCGGAGCACAGTCGCAGTTGTATATACTGAGACCGTTGAGCCTGAGCCCGACCCCCTTCGTCGTAGGCAAATCGGTCCGAAGATTTATTAATTTCCTAGGTTTTTCATCACATATATCAATAAAGGACATAAAACATCGCTCCACCACAAAGACGCAACGCATTACGAGTCATTTGTAACAAGGCGCGAATCGATTGCGGCGACGTGACGCGACTGCGACGCAATTCAATTCACCGCCCTTAACCGGGCTTAGGGCTGCCGAACTACTTCCACTTATAACTTTCATTAGCTATTAGATTAATTCCTGCCTTACAATTGAGTAGTACATAATAAGCAATGATTGGGGTAGGTAGATCTATTGAGTTCATTGACCACAAATATAGATGTTAATATGGACATGCCCCGGGATTCTGACTATGATCCCGGGATTAAAATAAATAAATAATTCTTTTAGAGTTATATGTTTTACGCATTTTAATCATAAAAGGGCTTATCCGTAAGTGTAGGACCCGTAAAACTAAACAAAGTGTCGTTTCGCGGGCAGATACTGTGAGTGTTGTGTGTCGAGAACAGGTGCGAATAAATAGTGAGTTAGGAAACAGTGGTACCGGAGGTGAACGCAGTAAAAGACTAAGAAGAAGGGTAGACCGATATGTCTGCCAATAACATCTTACCCGCAGAATCTTCAGTTACTCCGTGACCATGGCGCTTGCAACAGCGCCGAAATATCGGATACTCAAAAATAAGGTACGACATGGTAGCAATCCCGTAAATAACTATTCTAATGTTAGTGACCATGAAAGTTTAAAACAATATATTATCCGTAAACGTTTGAAACAACCATATTTAGTTACAGTTTGTTCCTTTCTATATTATAACGTATGAATCTTGAGTTTCGAAAGAACAAATAGAACTGTTTTTAATTAACATGTTATCACAAGGCGATTATGAATAAGCTCGAAAGGTTGATGTTAATGCTCGTATGTATAAACGAAAATAACTGTTAATAGTATAAAGTATATCTTTAATCCCGGGATTCCAGGCATGTCCATATTATTAAAAAAATCGCAAGTACCAAAAATAGCTCTACCTACTCCGATCATTGATCATAAGGGACTAAACACGATGATTTTTAGGTAGGTAGCAGCACTTGCAGGCGGATCATCGGATGGCCACACCTGTGGAGTCACAAGTGCGCTACCAACTTTTCGGTCCTTACGTACCTATAAAATGTGTGCTTTAACAAAACGTTTATGCTAATATAATATATTTGACTGACCGGATGGCGCAATTGGTAGTGACCCTGCCTCATACGGATCGAACCCACGGCGGGTTCGATCCCCACCCTGGACAAACATTCGTGCGATGAACATTTTTGTTTGTTCGGTGTCTGGATGTAATATATGTATTTAAGTATATATTTGTGTTCCTCTGTTGGCTGATATCTGTAACACAAGTGCTTAAGCTACTTAGTACGGAATCAGGTCAACGTATGAGATGTTGTGAGAATTAATTTATTTATTATATGTAAAGCGGCCCCCCAACGACCATGTTTAAGCAATAATGTTTATACGTTGGACAGTCAACAGCAGTTTCAATTTATTTTTGAAAACTAGCCTGATATTATCGCTAGAATAAAAAAAAATGTTTCTTACTTTTTCATCCCCGACGAAAAATCGACGGGGTGTTATAAGTTTGACGTATCTGTGTGTGTTTGTGCGTGTCGGTTAGTGGCATCGTAGCTCCCGAACGGATGAACCGATTTAAATTTGTTTTTTTTTTTAAAGGTAAATTGACCGGGGGTGTTCTTGATTTAAATTGATCTAAGATGGCCGCCGCCACATGGATGAACATATTGTATGACAACCCCCCCTCGATATACGTTTTACAGTCAACAGCAGTTTCAATTTTTTTCAACTTTTTAAATTTTAGTCAGGGGTTTTTAATTCTTTTTTGTTTATTTTATGTATTGATATAATATATGCAATTACATGTATATTGTACATACCTACCTAAACAATATTTATAAACATTTCTTTGATGTATGACGATTTGAAAGACCGGTGTACAAGCTTATGCAAATAAAGAATATTAATTGACATTGACTTTGAGACAACCTGGATCCATCTTTCCGGGTTCATTCTAATCGCATGTTTGATGACCTGCTTTCATCTCTCTGGGTCCATTCTCATAGCATGTTAAAAGGCTTGGTTCTATCTCTTTGGGTGCATTCTGATAATGTTTGTCAACTTTAGTCCATCTTACCGGGTGCAGTCTCTATTATGAGAATCCTCTATTATGATTAAGTTTGCCGACCTCAGTCTCGTCAATTATTATTAATGATAAAGATTACAAAATACTAGCAGGGGTTGGTACTCACGTACTCATAATATATAAAGCTATTTCTACCACAGCGCACAGTGTATGTAAGATAACGAGTTAAAAGAGCTCTTTAGTGAATATTACTCCTTTCTGGTTCATGCATTGCCACATTATCTGGTAAGATATGACGCGCACAGCGGTTTCAGACACTGCAAAAGAGCAAAGATAAAAATCACCCAGTGAAGCTTAAACCTTGCACTTAGAAACATTTTTCACAGAGAGCTAAAATGCAAGCAAGTTTTTTGATGGTGTCCTTAATTTGATCATTATTAAAATAAGGCATTTTGTAATTCAGATACAAATCGCAACTTTTAGGAGAGGGGAATAGACCAAATGAACATGGTTATACGTTTTAACGTAGGATTTCTTAAGGTGTTTTCTCTCTCCGCTAAATGATAGAAATACCCTTATACATATGAAAAATTCTACAGACAAACCATCGCACAGTCTTTTAATATCTTGGAAGCGGACATTTTTTGGTTATTATAAGACATGTTTTATCAAGTAAATCTTTTTCCTTTTTTTATTGCAAATAATAGGCAGACGAGCGTGCGGCCCACCTGGTGGTAAATGGTAACCGCCGCTCATAGACATCAACAATGCCGGAGCACAGTCATGCCGCTGCCTACCGTGAAAGAAGAGCGCTTTTCGAACCTCGTTTAATCTATTTTAACACACACAAAATAAGCCAATTAAAAAATATCTCGATATTTGTTGAAGATAGACTACGGCTTTCTTAGGAATTTACTTAGATTTACTTGATAAATCATGTGATCTATATACAGGCACGTGCACTAACAAGTATACAAACCCATTTAAATATGGTCGTTATTGTTCGGCCTTAAGAGTTAAGGTGTCTACTGTACATTGGCATAGCGACATAAAGTGAGTGACCATTATTCTCAGTCTATCTTGTGCGATTTCCTCCTAATAACTTATTATTTATTATTCGTTTATTGGAATTCACTAATATTATCAGATAACATGTTTTTTTAAAAGTTAGCTGCGTGAGTGAGGGTACCGGAGGCCCAATCCGGGAGAAAGGGGGGTTTAAAGGTTGTGACTCCGATGGTGTCACGGGTGTCCATGGGCGGCGGCAATCGCTTACCATCTGGTGATCCGTCTGCTCGTCTGCCACCTATGACATAAAAAAAAACAAAGTTAATATTTATTCTGACAATAAGCCGTCTCGGCTCCCTGTTTACTTTCATTTTGTTTATCTTGACAGCAATCGATGTAGCATCGGGAAGGGCGATAAACTGAGATCTCCATTAACCATGACGAGGAGATAAAAATTCAGGGCGCGATTGTTAACCGCAGAAATATTTGACTTTATACAGATTTTACGATGTCGGTCCATTGTGCACATCTTCGCATTTCGGAGATCCTGACTGTAACTGTTGTTAATATTCAAATAAAGATTTTACTAGTGAGGGCTGATGGTTTTTTAACAGTTCAAATTGCAGATTGCTACAATTTTATGAGGAAGTAAGTAGCTTGTAACTTTTATTATGCTGTTACCTCCATATTACAATGAGATTTAAGTACGGTTCTAATTAGGTCCGCAAAATGACGCCTCACCGTCCACTTTGCGGCCTATATTAATGCTAGTTAGCATCCTGCAGGTAACGCCCTGTTGGTCTAGTGGTTTAAGTACCTGGCCGTGTACTCAGGGTCCTGGGTTCGATTTCCAGGGTCGAGCGAAAAGTATGTTTCGAATTTTTCGGACATAGCTCGGGTTTGTGATCACCTATCCGCATTTGGCAAGCGTGGTGATTAAGCCTATCATCCCATCCATCATAGTAGCGAATAACTTGATTTCTATGATGGAGGCCTTTGCCCTGCAGTGGGACAGTTTATAGGCTGATTAAAAAGAAAAAAGTATCATGCAGACAACATTATGGCTTACAGTAAAATGATTACTTCTTCGTTCTCAAACTGTTCGCATGGCAAACATAGTATAATGTAGGACATTCATTAATACCTACTGACTTAAGAGGGACCTATCTGTGGCTGCATGAGGCCAGGGATATAATTTTGTAGCGCAGTCTGAAGTAGACAGATACATACTGTATTTTTTTATGTGATATGTGGAAGAGGATCAGACGGATCACTAGTGGAGTCACAAGTGGGCTGGCAACCTTTGAACTCCCTTTCCCCCCGTATAAGCTTTCGGTGCTCTCACTTACTCGGTGAAACACAGCGCAGACGCTGCTACACGCTGCTTTTTACTGTGAGTCGTAGTATCATCTTGATGTTGAAGCGTAGTTCTCCAATGCTAAACTGTTGGATGATTGATTGAAACTGCTTGCACCTTTCTATAACAGTCTTTTATTTAAAATTCCTACAGAACTCTGGCATTGTGGACTTTTATCGCTCTTTGCCGATGATGCAACTAATGATGATTATTACAACGCAAGGTGAGAGTTTGGGAAGCATAAACTAAACAGATGACTTGTCAACACATCCTTTGGTTTAATCTCTGCAGCCTAGCACTAAATTCCGCTTCTATACCATGATCCCGGATTTAGCACGTCTGCGATAACTCTCCGACCTCCGCAACCCTGTACTTATGGGAACAAAATCGGGATAATTGGTGATAACTGGTTTAGATACATTACCTCAATAATAGTGGATAGATCAAGCAGGCGAGCAAACAGATCACCTGATGGATATGTGTACACTTTGAGAAACTATTTACAATCTGCAGGTTTTTTCACAATGTTATTTTTTACCCCTTCTATTAAGGGTACCAATATTTAAAATATCTAGGTCATTTGCTTAATTTCAAACTTGTCACCTACTGCTCAATTTCATCAAATGACGAGTACTTGCAGCATATGTGCACATATAATTAAAAACGATACTGTGTTCACAGAACTACAACGTTGCGTCTGCCTCTTGGTATTTGTGGCAGCATATACTCGTACATTCATACATTCATTACAGCATAATATAGACACATACATTCTTATTTACTGAACCACCAACGCTCCTATACCTATGTCCTCCATATCGATGTTTGGGTTACGACGGCCAATCTCAGCGATCAACCATCGATGCAGGACATATTGTAGAGCACCAATATTTGCGGAGAGACAAGTGCACTCTCTATTCCTTTAACCTCATATTTATATGAGACACCTGTGTGACACCACCGTTGTTGATCAGCGTGCTATAACGTGCTTTCCGATGCACGAGGGTACCAGCCAACTTACAGATTTTGGGCTGACACTGAAAAAACTCAGGTACAAATTTTGACCCGACCCGTGGATCGAAGCGCAGCCGTCGCTTTGACGTGTGATGCACTAGCCACTGCACCAACGAGGCAGTCTAGGCTCCAATTCCAAACGATTGTTACCACCTATTTCACACAACATTCTCCCAGATCTCTATGATCACGAGCTTTCGCCCTTGACCCGCTTCTGACAAGTGGTGGTGTGTCAAAGCTGATGACGCAGCCGCTGACGACTGTTTGTTTCATCGCGGAACAAAACTACGGGGAGGGTGGCTAGGGACGCCTAGTAATACGTAAACTGGGACAGGTTGCCCTACTAAAAAACTTACAAAATGTAGACAAGTAACAAGTTTAGTGCTTAAGCTACATAGTTCATAGATAGATAGATACACTTTATTGCACAAAATTTACAGATCTTAGCTTAAGTTATTATACTAAAACAATGTAGGCGGTCTTATCGCAAATAGCGATCTCTTCCAGACAACCTCAGGGTAGAGGAAAAGTATAGCGAATTAAGAAAAGGGGTAAGGCAGTGCAAGTCAGAAAAAGAGAGAGAAAAAAAAAGACATTGTATAAATACGAGTATGGTATATACATACATACATTATATTAAATAAATATATACTAGCTATAAATACTAAAACATACTACTACATTACAAAACAAATAAACATACATACTAACAGTTTATTGGATTGATAGATACGTGACCAGGGAAATAGGAGACAATGAAAGGAAATACAAAGGCTTAGAAAGATAAGAAATGATCTTTAACTCGGGTCTTGAAAATAGAGAGGGATTCGGATTGCCGGATGGATAGGGGTATGTTGTTCCAGAGGCGGGTGGATTGGACAGTGAAGGATTGTGAGTAGGAGTGTGTGGAGTGGAGTGGGAATGCGAGATGGAGTTTGCGGGATGATCGCATCTCACGATCCTTAGTGGGTTGTAGGAATTGGAATCGCTCTTTGAGATAAGCAGGAGCCAGGGGATTAAATAAAATATTATAAAGCAAAGAAAGGATATGAAGGTCACGACGACGACGTATGGGAAGCCATTTGAGCTGGGATCGGAATTCACTAATATGGTCATAATCAGGTTAATGTATGAAGTATTGTAGGAATTTATTTTAGTTACATTTCTTCAATTTATACACATTTGTACAAACATGTTTGATTAGAAAAATCGAACGAAAATCAAATTGGCGCGGTCTTTTGCCTGCTCGATTTTTTGTATGGGATTGAAACGCTTACATTGAGAGTTCGGTACCACGGGTCTCTCGTACAAGGGGACAGCACATCTAATCAACTCAGCATGGATGAAATGGCGACAGGTGACGGCCACAATCGACGGATGCCCCTAAAACTAAATGGAAAAATTTACAAATCCTTCATTTGAACTTTTGTCCTTTATGGGTCTGAATGCTGGGCCGTTAAGAAGACGAATGAAAAACGATTGCATGCGACAGAGATAAGAATGTTAAGATGTGTGGCGTGACGAGAATAGACAAGATAAATATATTAGAGGAAGTATGAAAGTGGCCATCATTGATAAATTGAAATTTGAAGGCAAATCGCCTTTTCTAGTATCATGTAATGAGAAGCGAGGAAGAACTCGTAACCATAAGTGTGATGAGAGTAAATGTAAGTGGGTGGAGGAACAGAGGACGACCGAAAAAGAGATGAATGGAATGTGTGAAGAGTGACATGATTGTAAAAGGGGTGGATAATTCGATGACGGATGACAGGGACGTATGGAAATGGAAGACATACTGCGCCGAACCCAGATAACCTGGGAAAAGGGCAGGTGGATGATGATGAAACGCTGACATTGAGATCGCATTCAATGGACACCTTCGAAACTGTAGTTTATACCAAAAGTAGCACTATAAGTTTATCTGTTTAAAAAAATCACAATGATTCCGTAGTCAGGAAGTTTGCGGTCTGAAACCTCCATATCTCGGGAGGTATTTTAAGCAGTTAGTCTAGACGAAAATAAGATAAGGTCAATACAGAACACTTATTAATGTCAAAATAGGTACACATATAATATGTTACGCAGGTTCAGAATTTCGATTTCTACAGAGAAAACACCAGCAAGAAACTCAGTAGGTAGTATTAGCATAAGCTAATTGAAAGTGCACTAAAACGTACTCACACTATTATGCACTGATCGTTGAGATTAATCACCTAACCAAAAAATTGGGTCAAGGACATTATAATACTAGTTCCAGTTACCAGTGCTACTGATTTATGCAGGACAGGTCACCAGACAAATCGGGACACTGTTAACCACCCTGTCACTGCGGGCCCATTCACTGCGACGACACTCAACCGGGGTGGAAAAATACGCATTGTCTCGTTCCAATTGTTTCTGCTCCGGGCAGAATTGCCACTATCGTCGTGCTTACTCACTTGTAGCCCCAGGTTTATTTTAGCTTCCCGATTTATTGTTTGGGTTCGAGTTTTACAGCTTGCGAGCCAAATGAAATGGTCCACGGTATGTTGCGGAGAGTGGGACATCATTGGTGAAAAAAATCACAGTATTTGCTGGTTCGGCCAATTTAAGCGGATAGAAAGGTTTTGCGGTGAAAAGGGTGACATGTCTTTTTATACAGTTTTGTCTATAGACCTTCGTCAGGAAGCAAAATCACAAAACATTTTGCGGATCGCAATTTTCGCAATCGAATATCTCATTGAAGTCCGTTCAACTGACGAAGGTATTCGGCAGTACCACTTTTGCTTTTGTGATTAATCGGGAAGAAAACTATGTAAGGAAAACCTTCTATAAATTCATATATCACATATATTTTTGACGTATATTTGGACTGTAAGAAATACTCACTTAAAATTTAAGGTAACTAAGAGTATATTTCGGCAACTACCACGATAATAGTTAAAAGTTTGAATAGTACAATAAACCTACAGGACACTCACAAAAAGCGACAATCGAAAATTGGTTACTTCCCGAAAGAGCCAATAAGCTTTGAAAGAGACGTTGTTGGAGCACAGGTGCGCGAAACTGCCGAATGAAGTCATCTCCGCACTCAGGAGATCAAGGAGTCCGTCCTTGGCCCCGAAGCCGTTGTCCGAGAGGAAAATTCTCGCAGCCATAACATGGTTATCCCTCTTCGCTAGGGAGAGGAAAGTGGACGGGAAAACATTATTGGAATTCTGATAAGTAACATCCCGTTAAGTGTTACTAATTCACTCACTTATAGGTGAAATTAAATGTTTCTCTTACCTGTTTACGCTCTTTGATTCTAATATAGGCCTTTTTATGGTACAAGTTGGTTATCAACGTCTCGATTAGGTCTAAAGATATTTATTCTCATAAAAGACAATATACAGTCACTTGCATGAGAACATTAATTGCTTATTAATTACGTCTAAAGCCTTGACTTTGAAAGGCCTATGTTTGGCTATTACGGCTAATAACAGCAAGCAGATTTGAAGATCAGAAGTCCGTCGCTTTCTAGACGTAAATCAGTTTGTCACGAGACAATGACGTCATGACGATTGTAGTTTCATGCCAGAGAGAATTCCCTTTGCTGCACGATGTGTTGGATGTAGAAGCATTGTTGGTCTAGTGGCTTAAGTAACGCGCTGTTGGTCTAATGGTTTAAGTACCGGGCCGTGATCTCGGGGTCCTCGATAAAACTCTCGAGTTAAGCTAAAAGTATGTTTCAAGTTTTTGGAACATAGCTTGGGTTTGTGATCATCAATCCACATTAGGCAAGCGTGGTGATTAAGATCCGATCATAGTAGCGATGACTTGATTTCTATGATCTGATACTTTTTACTTTTTTTGAGGGAGTTCAGCAGTCTAATAGATTTATCAATCTGATGATACCGCAACTATAAGCACTTTTAGATTAGATACTGGTTCTTATATAAGAAGTAATAAAATAAGTATCCAAAAGTCCAAAAGAGTTTTCGAATTTTTTCATATCTCTCGCGTGATAACGTTTGAAGCTACGCTTGTTACACCTAAAGCAATTTATCGACATTACGTGTTCGAGTCCCGGGCCCATCCCTGACTGACCCGGGTTGATAAGTCCGATTACCATTCGTCTTGGATCGTTCCGCATCATTGCGCCTTCCGATAACACCCTGCTACGAGTACTTGCGCAAATCATTTGTGGCCGACTATTAAGAGAAAACAGTCTCCATTTTTATCATGAATTCCATTATAATTCGATTAACAGAGATCCTGTCAGGGTGGCAGCTTGCCCTGTTGGTCTAGTGGTTTAAGTACCGGGCCGTGATCTCGGGGTCCTGGGTTTGATTTCCGGGTCGAGCAAAAACTATGCTCCGAATTTTTCGAACATTGCTCGGGTTACTGATCACCAATCCGCATTAGGCAAGCGTGGTGATTAAGCCTAATTCTATCATAGTAGCGATAACTAGATTTCTATGATGGAGGCCTTTGCCCTGCAGTGGGACAGTATATAGACTGATACTTTACTTTTTAACTTTATGTCAGTGTATGGTGTTCCATAAGCGCAGCCATTTTCATCATCATCATCATCAGCCTGTTGCAGTCCACTACTGAATATAGGCCTCTCCTAAATATTCACGACTCCAATCCATCTTTGGCTACTCGCATTCAGCTCCAGTCAGCCATCCTCCATAGATCGACTAAATCCAAATTTTATTATCATCATACTGTTTTAAACTTTCAAGGTCGCATACATTAGGATAGTGTTTATGTACGGGATTGCTAACATGTAGGTACATCATTTCAAGTCTGTCATTCTCGAAAAATCCAAATCCAAAAAGAGGTCCAAAAACCGGTTGGTTTTTTTACTGCTTTCGAGCAGTATCTTAATTTTTTTTTATTTATTTATTTCCAAAAGATACACAAAATAATCACACTTTAAGGTCTGCCAAACTGCTTAAGCAGTTTGGCGGCAGTAGTTCGCTACTGCCGACAAAAACTATAGTTAATAAAATGATATAAAAAAGACATCAGAACTTTTGATATGGAGTTTTTCAACGGAGGCCAAGATACATTTAGGGTCGCTAAACTTTAAGTGAAGCTTTTTACAACATTACAAATTACTCGAATACCTTGAAAAAAAAAACACTTTTCCGCCTTTATTTTGAAGCCAAAGTAAAAACATTCTATTCCCGTGCTCCTTGGAGGCCAGGTTCAAAACGAGCCGTATCGTGCCTCCCCCGGGAATCGAACGCGCCGTGTACTGCGACTAACGAGATACAAACACTATTGAAAGGGCGTGATTGAAATGAGACGCGCAAATTGAGTTCTTTGTTGCTTCTGAATCGGTTCGTGAGTGATGGCTTACGCAGTTGTCGGATGTATAGATTAAATCGCTTTTCAGTTCAAAACTTCATAATAATAATTTTTAAATTATAGCGAACAAACAAGCAGACGGCACACCAGATGGTAAATGATAGCCACCGCCCATGGAGATATGCAACACACGAGGTATCACATATGCGTATCCGGCTCTTAAGGGAGGAATAAGCCATTTTCTTGAAGATCACCAGATCGAAACAGTTCGTGAGCACCACCGAATCATACGAAGTGAACAATAACATTATTATCCCGAAATTCACTTTATTTTTCACTAAGTCACATACATTGATTTGACTCTAAGATAGGTAGTTCAAGCACCTGTGTTGCGGATGTCAGAACCAACAGCGGAATTACAAATACATACATTTTAAATACTTTTCTTTTGTAAATACATACTTATAATATATAGAAAAAACCTAGACCAATAAAAATAGACAAGTTCATGCACCCAAATTTTTGTACTGTGCGGGGACCGAACCCGCAACCCTTGCACCAGAGGCAGCGTTCACTACCACTGATCCAAAGGAATCGTCCAATTTTTGATCGTAGCATGAAATTCCCGGTTGAGTCCCAAAGTTACGATCGATTTGGGATTTGGAGGATCTAGTAATTACAATGAAGCGACTGCCGTCAGACTTTCACAACACTTTAACAAGGAAACCAACTAAAACATTTTAATGGTAGAATCCAGAGATACATTCTCACATTGGATCCAGTTAAAACATTTCTGTATTTAATTAAATTCCACAGTTAGTAGTTTTCAATTCGTAAAAATGAAAAATGCACAATATACACATTTCACAAAATGTAATTTCATTTCACTACAACAATGTTCTATGGTGAATAACAAGCTACGAGTAAAAATTACAAACTACCGCTGTCAATAGCTTAATACATGTTAATATTTATTTATTTATATATATTATTTATATATAAGGTACACCTACACCAATACAGCAGGTAAAAAATATGACACAAATGACAGTAGGTAACTTAAAAAGGAAATATTCAAATATGTTTGCCAATTATTATAGGTATACACACAGCGTTCATAATATTGTAGCTAATTTATAGACTAGATGACTTTTCATTTTGTATTGTATTTTAATCTTATAATTTTTGACATATATTTGTAATTATAGCCGTGTGGTCCCCGGCAGAGTAGAATAGGCCACCCTCACTCTTACCGAGGTGTCGTAAAAGGCGACTAAGGTAAAGCTGCTGGCATGATTATTCATTCTAGCCTATTCGTGGTTCATCTCAAGTATCTACCTACTTGCCGTGTTATTAGTGACTTACTGCAAGAATAATGGATTGCAGGAAATGCACCGAAGTTATAAAGCCGGAGGATTCTATAAAATGCTGCGCTTGCCATGGTTTATTCCACTATTTATGTGTGGGTTTAAATGAGGCTGAGTTTAAGAAGATCTTACCTATGAATAAAATTAAATGGAAGTGTCCTTCGTGCAAAGCGGGCAAGAAAAATAATAATAATACGAGTAGCCCGATCACCCCTAGATCGGAAGGCAGCTCGTCTCACTCTATGATAAACATCGACGCAAATGCCATTATGGACCACTTCGATGCCAGATTCTCTGCCTTACAATTATCGGTTGACTCCCTGAAAGCTGATGTTAACGACCAGTTGAAGAAACTATCGGCTACGGTTCATTCTTGGGAGTCTAAGATAAATGATTTTTCATCGATTATCTCGACCGTGAACTCACAAATCTCTGACCTCAAACAGGAGAACGAGAAATTGAGACAGGAACTCGATTGTCTTCGTAACAACGTCAAAGATATTTCAGATAGCAATCAACGTAATGAGCAGTGGGTTCGTCGCTCCAATATTCAAATAAATGGAATCCCAGAGAAAAAGTCTGAGAACCTATTCGAACTGGTAAAGTCTTTAGCTCAAAAATGTAGCTTTAAGATCGATATAAACAATGATATTGATTTCGTTACTCGAATAGCGGTCAAGAACGACTCGGATAATAAGACACCGAAACCAATTATCGTCAAAATGCATTCCAGATATAAGAAAGACGATTTTTTGTTATCACTGCGTAAACTCAAGAAATTCACTGCAGCCGATGTTGGTGTGACGGGAGGTCAAAGCAGCAATAAAGTGTTCTTTAACGATCATCTCTCGGCAAGAAATAAATACCTCCTGAGACAAGCTAAACGGTTGGCTAAGGAGAAGGGCTTTGCATACTGCTGGGTACGGAACTGCACCATAATGGTGCGCCGCAGTGACCAGTCGCCGATTATACATATCACATCCGAAGAATGTTTAAACAAAATAGTATAAGAGTTACGTCCGTTATTTACCTACTTTTATCGTATATTTTTTGTTATTACAATGGTTATTTTTCTCACTTTTATCGTGTTGTTGCAAGTGCAATTAAATTGTTTACAAAAACTATTAGACTTGCTTTGGAACCGGGAATAGTCACCAACCTTCTGGCACTGGTAAGCTATTATTTATTCTATATGTCAATTCATGTCAATGTAATTTTGTCAAATAATAATTTAGTTAAATTTACTGTTAGAAATGGCAGTTAATATTTTCTATCAAAACGTTAGAGGTTTACGTACCAAGGACAGAATATTCTATAAAAATATGCTAAACTCTAACTATGACATAATATGTCTAAGTGAAACCTGGTTGCTCCCGGGAATCTATGACGCAGAATTATTTGATTCCCGATACAGTGTTTACAGAAATGATCGCGATTATGATAATTTGACAGTAAAAAAGGGAGGTGGCACTCTGATCGCTGTGCGCCGGGGCATAATGGTGAGTGTACAGGGCTTACGTAAGCTGCCTTGTATCCATGGTGCGGATGTCACGTGTGTTAACGTTATACTGAACCAGAGACCGACTACTGCTATGTTGCGATTGTTTTGTTGCTACTTTCCGCAAAATGCCCTGCAATTGACAGCTGAATTATCTTTTTTCGAGTATATTTCTGACCTTAGAGTTGATTATTCCCACGACAGATTTTTGCTGGTAGGCGATTTTAACATTAGAGATGCTAATTGGATCACAGATTTAGATTTATCAGATGGTAGGCTGCGTCTTGAAAATCCTTACTATAATACACTGACCTCTCAACTATTTTCGTTTTTATGTTTTAATGACTGGTTCCAATATAACAGTATTAATAATATGAACAATAGAAAGTTAGATTTAGTAATATCTGATTTACAGTGTACAGTTCAAAGAGTTACACCGTTGTCTCTGCCCGAGGATGGTCACCATCCCTCCTTGGGTATTGTTGTTGAGGCGGCACAAGCGTCGAACTTACGTCCAGCTACTCGAGTGGTACGTCGTTTCTATGCAGCTGACTACGACGAAATTCGTCACGAACTATCAAAGATCGATTGGGACTGTTATTTTGACGTTGATGACATAGAACTTGCAGTAGATAATTTTTATAAAATTTTAAATAATATAATAGACAGGTGCGTTCCTAAGAAAGTTGTGAAGGATAATACTAGGTTTCCAGTTTGGTTTAATAAGCGACTTATAAAATTAATTAAAAGAAAAATAAAACTTCATAGGAAATGGAAAACCTATAACAGACAAAATGACTACGAGCTCTTCTCTAATATTCGTCGTGAGGTTAAAGAGCTCGAAGTTTTGTGTTATGACCAATTTATTATTCGTGCCGAGAGTAATATTCGAGTCAGTACCAAGCACTTTTGGTCGTATATAAAATCCAGACGAAATAATAGTGGCATTCCTGACTCTTTATACCTCGGTAATGTTCACGCATCCGACGGTCAAAGGATTGCCGACTTATTTAATTCTTTCTTTCAATCTGTCTTTGAATCTCCGTCTAATAGAGTCTCAACTTGTGTATCGGCAAATAATAATTGTGTGATTAACTCTGTTTACATTGATAGTACTGTCGTTCTCAAATATTTGAAAAATCTTGATTGTAATAAGGGCACTGGCCCAGATGGTATTCATCCAGTGTTTCTTAAGCAATGTTGTGGGCAGTTGGCGGTTCCTCTTTCATTGTTATTTAATATTTCATTAAAAAAGGGTACTATGCCTTTGATCTGGAAGCAATCAATTATTGTTCCCATTTTCAAGAACGGGGATAAACATAATATCGCTAATTACCGCGGTATATCTAAACTGTCCGTAATACCCAAACTTTTTGAAAAGATAGTTTATGATTCTCTTCTTCCTGCAGTAAGACCTCTAATAACATCGAATCAACATGGCTTTATTTGTGGAAGATCTACGGAATCAAACTTATGCGAGTTTTTGGACCTAACATTAGAAGCCATGGAAAATGGTTTTCAAGTCGACGCCGTGTATACCGATTTTTCGAAAGCATTTGATAAGATTTCACACAATTTATTGATTGCCAAACTCGACAACTTCGGTATACACGGCGATCTTTTGAGATGGTTAACCTCATATTTACGAGATAGATCTCAAGCAACAGCGACTAAAGGTTTTACTTCTAGTTTCATTCCGATAACCTCCGGAGTGCCACAGGGTTCGCACCTTGGACCCCTTCTCTTTAATATATTTATCAATGATATTATGCGTTGTTTTCACCATTCTAATGCGCTTCTTTACGCTGATGATGCAAAAATATTTATATCTGTTAAATCTGTGGATCAGTGTAGGCAGTTCCAAAATGACCTAAATATTTTTTATGAATACTGTTCACATAATGAGCTAAAACTAAATATTGAAAAGTGCCACACAATAACTTTTTCCCGTAAAAAACTACCGATAGAATATAATTATAGTTTTAATGGTGTCTGGATTGGAAGGGTGACTGGGGTAAGGGATCTGGGTGTTCACCTTGATTGTGAATTAAACCTTGCATCTCATATAGATATAGTCACATCCAAAGCTTACAAAATGTTGGGATTCGTATTTCGGCAATGTAAAGATTTTAAAAATATAGCTACATACATTATGTTATATAATTCCTTAGTAAGAAGCCATTTAGAATATGCGTCTACTGTATGGAATCCTCTCTACATCACCTATACTGAGCAGTTAGAAAGAATTCAGAATAAGTTCCTGAGAAGATTGAGTTATAGATTTAGGGAATTCAGAGACACATCTACAGACATTACAATTGCGGCGTGAACATAGGGACCAAGTATTTCTCTTCAAAATTCTACACAATATCATCGATTCTCCCTATCTTCACAGTCGTATCCATTTTAAGTGCCCAAGGTTGACTGCCCGCTCTAGGCTAGTTTTTTCGGTTCCTACATGTAAAACAAATTACTCGAAAAATCGATTCCTTGTTCGTGCTTGCAACGTACACAATGTTTGTTACAACTCAATAGATATATTTAATTGTAAACTATGTACTTTTATTTCCTCTGTAAAGAAAATATAACATGACATATTTAGGTAGATGTTCAAACGTAAGTTAGTTCTAGCTTTTATATAGCTACTATTTGTTACTATTATGTAAGAATTTGATAAGTCCATAATACTACCGGAATTGTTTTTTCTATATCGTGAATATACTGCAATATTTTGTTTTTGTTTTATACCTAAGTATGGTCTTCGCAATGCATGTTAATAATTAACGTTGGAAACTGTTTTGGCTAATGAAATATTTAAGTTCAAAACTATTGTAAGGAATATAAAAGCTGTATGTTTCTTTGAATTGATAAAATAAAAAAAAAAAAAAATGATCATCAGCACCCAGAGAAGGAAAACTCTGCATTTATATCAAAACCCTCGCCAACCCGTCTGCCAAGCATGGTGAGTGTGGCAATTGCCCCTCATGTGATTGAGGGAGGCCCGTGCCCCAGCAGTGGGGACTTAAATGGGCTGATGATGATGATGATGATGATTTGTAATTATATTTTTAAAATATATTATTGTAAATTAATTCATTCTTTTCTTTTTTTTGGCATGTTAATACGTTTGTGTTATATTTTTTATGTGGTAACTTCACTGATTTATGTTTTTATTATTTTATAATTATTTTAAGTTTTATGTAATTGTTTGTTTCCCAAAGAGTAAATAAATAAATTTATAACTAATTTTAAACTTAAAATCTAAACAAAGTTCAAGCGGACCTAAACATTAATTGAGGGAACACTGGAAGACTGCAAAAAAAAATATTATTTTTTCCTTGAATATTCTAGCCGAGGCGTGGTAAATGTCGAGGTATTTTATTCATGATTTCATTGTACTCCTTGCACATTCTAGCGAAGGGGCTATGAGTACCTAAGTTAGTTTTGTGACTAGGTATGCTAAACAGTTTTTGTATTGGGAAGCGGAGATATTTATATGGGATATTCATTTTGATTTTTTCGAGAAGGTGAGGTTATTAATTTCACTGTTCAGCAGCTTATACAAAAACATTATACTTACAATTAACCGACGATTACGTAATGAAATCATTTAAAAAAATCAGTCTTAGAATTAAATAGAATGTAATAATATTCATGTATATAAATGTAATGTAATTCAGTCTATTATTAAAGTAAATTCGAAAGAGAAACAGGGTAGTAGACGTTGGCACGCGAGTGTGTGAGCTAAAGTGGAGATGGGTAGGACACCTGGCAAGGCGTAAAGATGATAGGTGGACTATAAAGCTTACCGAATGGCAGCCAAGAATGGGACGACGTCCTGTGGGTAGACCACCTGCACGATGGTTCGACGATATTGTGACGGCTGGCAAGGGACCGAAGGGAATGGCTGGATATAGAAGAGGCCTATACTCAGCAGTGGGTGGATGTGGGCTGATATGATGATGATGAATTCAGTCTTAGTCTCAGTATTAAATAACGAATATCTGAATTTATTTATAAATTCAAATTTTGAAATATTGAAATAAAATTTAATAAATGCGAACATAGGAGAGCCACGCTTCAGCATGAATGGGCCGGCTCGACCGGAGTAATACCACGGCCTCACAGAAACCGGCGTAAAGCAGCACTGTGCTGTATTTCGCTGAGTGAAGTGGGGGCATCGAAGGCCTAATCTGGGGGAAAGAGAGGTTTAAAGGTTGGCAGCGTACTTGTGACTCCACTGGTGTCGTGGGTGTCTAAGGGCGGCGGCAATCGCTTACCATCAGGCGATCCGTCTGCTCGTCTGCCGCCTATCACATAAAAAACCGGCCAAGTGCGAGTCGGATTCGCCCATGAAGGGGGGGTGGACACGCAATTTACCACTTTGTGTTTAGAAAAAATTATATTGAAAACTTCAACATCATTTTTAAAGACCTATCCATAGATACCCTACACTTATAGGTTTGATGAAAAAAATATATTTGAGTTTCAGTTTCAAGTATTTGGAATGGAGACCCCCAATTTTTTGATTTTTTCCATTTTTTGTGTATAAATCGTAGTGCGGTTAATAAAATACATCTATTAGCCAAGTTTCAATAGTATAGTTCGTATAGTTTCGGAGAAAAGTGGCTGTGACATACGGACGGACGGACAGACGGACAGACATGACGAATCTATAAGGGTTCCGTTTTTTGCCATTTGGCTACGGAACCCTAAAAAAAAGAGTAATACCCAAGTTTCCATTCTTTTAGGCTAATCAACTTATTGTACGGATCGCGCAGTTCAAATCTTTGCATCTTTCACCGCTTTTATATATCCATAAAGAAAAACTACGAGCGCTGCGGGACACCACTTAAGACATAAAGAGAGCATTCACTGCGACCAAAAGTTCTGTATCTATGAATAATCGCGCCTGGGTGTGTAATTTTCTAAAAATTTCACATGAAGCCAAGAACCAGTGACGTCCAATGCAAGTGAGGTCAACTCGACGAGATTCGGCGGCGACGGCGAATGACTTCACAAGACTACAACGGCCCTTTGGTGTGCTCACGACTGAGTGAATCTGTTTGTTGTTGGTTCAAGCAAGCCGTGGTAGCAAAGTTACATGCATATGTCCAAAGAAACCAAAATAAATTATAATAATAATATTTTGTAATACATTTGTAATCTAAATTAATATAAGTAATATTCTAAATTCTCCATTGAACCAATTAAAGTAAGTTTCATTGTTTTGAAAATTTTGATAAAATAATTAAATTTAAATTCGATAAATATAAATATAATAAAATGATTAAAGTAATAACATAGATTTCTAAGACAATCTTTGTTACTAACAATACTAACAACACTATGGATTGTATGGTCCGAAATAAACACTTATTTTATTTTATATGCAAATTAGCATAGGTATCATATGCAGATAACTGTCGTCCAAAACTGAAACTGAAAACTGAGTCTTATGATTGTTCATGTCTTGCAAAAACGCAAGACAGACGGTGAAAGTGATACCAAGGCCCCGCAGAAAACCGGCGCGAAGCAGCACTGTGCTGTGTTTCACTGCGTGAGTGAGGAAACCGGAGGCCCAATCCGGGGTAAAGGGGGGTTGAAAGATTAGCAGCGCACTTGTGACGTTGCGGGTGTCAATGCGCAGCTGCAATCACTTACCATCAGGTGATCAGTCTGCTCGTCTGCCACCTATCACAAAAAAATAAAATAAAATCAGCTCGTCTTTTTTAATTTTCAAGTTTTTGTCGGTCTTGCTTATACCTGTGTTTGGGCCGCCACGGTCTTGAATGTTGCAAGACTGTATAACGAACTAGCAACACTAGTGTACGAACCAACATTTCTCACGGGCCTGGGCGTAGGCAAACTTGCTTGGCAATACCCTTAGGCCACAATCTAGGCGTACATAAGCTGTTATGTTAGGCGACTTGCAAAACACTTCCAACTTTTCCTATATTTCGAGGACCCGTCATCTCGCGATCACTGAAGTTACGCTTTATTTCTTTGAGAGATATTTTTGTATATCGCTCTATTAATACGGAACTCCTTAGATAAAAGTTAACCTTGACAAAGAGTTTATTATACAGCGATAGTTTGCTTTGACTGGAGGTGGAAGTGATTCTCGTCTACGAGAGAAGTGAATAAATCTGTTTTCCCGAATGAATACAACTTCATTTTTTTAAAGCTAAAGTGAATAAGCTACTTCTGGGTAAGCTCGCTCCATCGTAGGTTTTTTCTTAACTCTTAGAGTTCAGTTAATTTTAATTGAGCCTAATCTCGTCATAGTAGCGATGACTTGATTTCTAATGATGGAGGCCTATGCGCTGCAGTGGGACAGTATATGGGCTGATAGTTTACTTTACTTAGAATTCAGTGTAAAGCCAAGAGCTTATTCCTCCCTTAAGAGCCGGCAACGCATCTGTGATGCCTCGTGTGTCGCAGATGTCCATGGGCGGCGGTAATTCACTTACCATCAGGTGAGCCGTCTGCTCGTTTGTCTGCCATAATGTTAAAAAAAAAGAGCACCAATAATTTTTTAACGATCAAACTACCAGATTTTCCAAGGTTTAGTAAAAAAAGTTACCATTTTCGACTTCTGAAGCCCAATTCTCGGGCTCGTGACATTTATCATCATAAAACAGTTTTTTTATGGATTTCATGCGACATCCGCCGTTTTTTTCCATTTCGAAAATCCCAAGAATAGGGCTCTTGATGTCAAAATATTATCACGACATCTAAATCGTGATAATTTTTTGAAGCAATTCATATTACAAAGATAATAAAAAAGTATTCAGTTAAGACTGAAAATGGACTATTTATTCATATTTTTTTCATTCGTTTCAGATTATCACACGCCAAACGTGGATGACATCATCGTAATAACGTAAGTAAGTTGAAATCCTACAGTAAAGTTACATAAAACAATTCTCATAAGGAAAACAACATCTTATAAAAGTCTAAAGTGATGTCACGTTTCAAAACAAGATTGAATTACCGAGCTTACAACGTCCGGGTTCGTCCTTCTTAACTTCCTACGCCGCAGAATTTGTTTTTGGCTTAGAAAAAAATAATACCAGCCAACCTTTCAACGCGTAAAGTTAACTTGCATGTAAGTGTGAAGTTTAACTTAGGCGAAAGCTTTAACGCCAGGAGTAATCACCTACGTGTTCCAAAAACTTCACTTGGATTCACACCCTAACTTATCAAACTTAACTTAACAAAAATGGCTCATCCCAAAATTCCGTAAACAACACTTGGAAGTATTGCCGTAAAACACTTTCAGGCCTTCCTTATGATGATATGATACGAAAAATATTGCAAGTTGGCAGTTTCGGCCCCTAGGCAACGAGCGCTCTCCGCAACTTCAAATAATAAAAACTATTTTTCTTTAATTATCTATCCGATGTTGTACTGATCTGACAGAGAAAATGGTTATAAAAACCATATCTCGTAAAATCCGTTATTATGTTAGAAAGTACCTACTCATAATAATATAACTAAAGGACAGCACACTCAACTGTCTAAGCACTTTCCAACTAGAAGTTTCAAGTACACTTCTCCGGCTCAATTGTGAGCAAACAGTATCAGACCCTCGTCATTATATGTGACGGAAAGGTGATCATGATAACTGACAAATGAGTTCTAACTCCACATGTCTCGGCTGTCTTAATATTTTCCATATAGACTGTTGCGTTGTTACTTCAACATCGGACTAGCGACATCAGGAGTAACAGATAAAAATGTATATAACAACTAAGTGTCTACTTTTCAAATATTCTAGCCCATTTCATTCGAATAATCTAGTAAAAAGAACAGCTTGATAGTACTAATAGGTATATCGATTGAATTGCCATCGAACTTAAATAAGTGTGGTATATTTGGCCTTAGTGAAAGAAGTGACATAGATAAGATAAAGATGAAAGACATTTTTTTTTATTCAATTTAGGTCCATACAGAACACTTATGAATGTCTAAATAGGTATATTATCATCTACCGCTGGTTCGGAATGTTGATTGCAACTGACCACCAGCAAGATGTTCATCGTCATCGTCATCGTCAGCCCATTTAAGTCCCCACTGCTGGGGCACGGGCCTCCCTCAATCACATGAGGGGTAATTGCCCATACTCACCACGCTTGGCAGAAATTTAATTAAATGTAGAGTTTTAATTTAAATGCAGAGTTTTCCTTCTCTGGGTGCTGATGATCATGCCAGCAGCTTTACCTTAGTCGCCTTTTACGACACCTCGGTAAGAGTGAGGGTGGCCTATTCTACTCTGCCGGGACCACACGGCTACCAAGAGCTAGCAAGATGTTACCGAGTTTCAATTGAGAAGAGAAAAAAATACAATTATCAAAGTTTACAGACCACTATGAATAACAACTCAGTATACTAATCGATTAACATCACCAAGAATCCTTATCATTTAAATAGTCTAGAACATCATACAGAATGCGTCGTCTACAATTGAAATATTTTAAAATTTCGAGTAGCCAGCAACACAACAATAA
Source organism: Marasmia exigua (assembly GCA_019059595.1). NCBI lineage: Eukaryota > Metazoa > Arthropoda > Insecta > Lepidoptera > Crambidae > Marasmia > Marasmia exigua. Next base: position 6,109,521 of record CM032483.1, read on the forward strand.
GCGTAATGAGATAACCTTGAAACCAAAATATTTTCACGATGTGTTTGTTAAAATATTTTGTAAGATTTGAAGAATCTAGGGGAATGCCGCCGGCTCAAGAGATGAGCCGACTACCTTATGCATACCAGACCACCGGGGGGTGGCCGGGTTATGTGGGGCTCTCCTTTGGCGGGGGGCTTCCCAAGGAGAAGCCAGGCAAAAACCCCCTGCGGTTCTCCCTCATCGCCCATATTGGGGAATATCATGGTGATACAGCCAAAGCCTCCCTCCACGATATTCCCCGGGTGGATGTGCGCCTGTACGGCGGACTAGGCGGTTCCTCCCCTGGACGTGCCGGGAGAGGGGATAGGGACAGCCGGGAGAACTGAGCCGTCCCTATCGGGCAGCAAAGGGAGCCTGTGCAATGCTGGTGCTGGTGCCCCCGTACCACGCACCAGCGGGCTCCCTTCGCGGAGAGGGGGAAGACGCGCATCTGCGCGACGTCTCCTCCTCACTCTTCGGAGCGCGCTTGCGATAGGTAATGACCCTGCCCCATACGCCACAGGTCGTGGTTTCGACCTCCTGGACAAAAATTTGTGTAATGAACACCTGGGTTTGCTCAGCGTCTGAGTGTCCATCTGATATCTGATATCCGTTATATAAGTGCTTAAGATAGTTATTACGGAAACAGTATGAGATGTTGTGTGAATTTATTTTTATAATTTATCCCATTACAAAATCATTATGGTATAAAAAGCAAATAAATATTAATGTCACATCATAACATTTACGACGCTAAAATAAAGCAAACAGAAGTAGGTAGAGAGTCGTGTTGGAGTTACGACCGGCGTGAAGCATTATCAGCCGAGCTAAATTAATAGCGCGGAGGACGTGCCTTGTCTCGCGCTTACTAGATTACGGTTGGTTAGATACGACTATACAAGTGCTACTGTCCTGGTTTACGGGGATGTTTAATGCCGTACTAAAAATAATTAAAAAAATGTTTATTTCAGACCATAGTATTTGATCCATAGATTGTTAGTAACAAAAAGACTTAAAATTATATTAGTAGGTACATATCGACAAAGTAAAATAAAATAAACAATCAAAGAGAGAGAGGTTGCTAGGAGTTACCAAAGAAACTGGTTTCAGTGGTCACTCTTCGCACCAGGCACTTCCAGAGCGGTGAGGTGTATCTATCTGCTAGAGTTATCAGGATGGTGTTGCGGCTGTCCTGACCCTGTCCCTGACCCTGCGGACCAGTGACGCGGTCTTTTTTAGGATAATGGTCATAAAGCCATCAATCTGGTACTCTGCGAACGTCCCCGACGCGCTACAAAAGCGAGGCAGCCCCAACATCATCCTGAAGATATTATTAACTATTAACCAAATGAAAAAAATGGTTAAGTTTGGAGGCGAGAGTACGAATAAGTTTTATGTGATAGGCGGCAGACGAGCAGACGGATCACCTGATGGTAGACGATTGCCGTCACCCATGGTCACCCGCAATAACAGTGGAGTCACAAGTGCAGCGAAACACAGCTCAGATTCAGGTTTTCTGACAAGCAAGTTTGACTCGGCACACTATAGTTGTTATGGCCGTGTGGTCCCCGGCAGAGTAGAATAGGCCACCCTCACTCTTACCGAGGTGTCGTAAAAGGCGACTAAGGTAAAGCTGCTGGCATGATCATCAGCACCCAGAGAAGGAAAACTCTGAATTTATATCAAAACCCTCGCCAACCCGTCTGCCAAGCGTGGTGAGTATGGCAATTACCCCTCATGTGATTGAGGGAGGCCCGTGCCCCAGCAGTGGGTACTTAAATGGGCTGATGATGATGATGATGATGACTATAGTTATTTCGTGCCGTTCTCTTGTAGCATAGGGCAGACATAAATTGTTGCATAAGACATAACCCGAATAATACCCAATGTGGGAACACATCGTGAGGAAATCTGCACGTCTTGGATAGTTTCTCAAAATTTTTGGTACACACAATATTTGAGACTTCTTATTCTGAACGTGTAACCGTAATCCAGTTGGTCTTATTCCCCAGTCTAAGGATTGTAAAGGTCAGACAACAGTCAAGTCAAGTATCTGTCTATATACTGTCCCACTGCAGGGCAAAGGCCTCCATCATAGAAATCAAGTCCTCGCTACTATGATGGGATTAGGCTTAATTACCACGCATGCCTAATGCCGGTGATCACAAGCCCGAGCTATGTTCGAAAAAATCGAAACATACTTTTTGCTCGACCCGGAAAACAAACCCAAGGCCCCGAGACTACTTAAACCACTAGACCAACAGGGCACGGCGGCAGTCATCGCCATCGTTAGCCCATTTAAGTCCCCACTGCTGGGGCACGAGCCTCCCTCAATCACATGAGGGGTAATTGCCATACTCACCACGCTTGGCAGACGGGTTGGCGAGGGTTTTGATATAAATGCAGAGTTTTCCTTCTCTGGGTGCTGATGATCATGCCAGCAGCTTTACCTTAGTCGCCTTTTACAACACCTCGGTAAGAGTGAGGGTGGCCTATTCTACTCTGCCGGGACCACACGGCTAACGACGGCAGTCGCTTCATTGTAATTACCGGACTTCCCGAATCCTGGATCATGGTCAAAGCGTCCCCGGGCTCCGATGCGACAGCTTTGGACGCAACTGGGAATAACACGCTAAGGGACTAATTTGTGTTTTGTAGACCTAATTTCACTATTCGCCATTGTAGTCGTCGTAACTACAAAACGTAATATACCTACAAACTTACATGTTCCAGACCCTGATAATGTTTTACGATACCGAGCTCGTAACATCAATGGCGCCCATGACCCCTCGACATGAGTACCGATTGCTTGAGATCGCGGGCGATTGTATTAACTATCCGGTCATGGAGATGCGGTAATAGTTAACTATTAAATCGGCTATCAAACGTACCTCATTGTCTTTACGACCGAGATAAAGTTAGAGTACGAAATTGGAAATGGTAATGTATTCCAAATATGCATATCAATTGTAACAACGCAGAGAGTACTTTGTTATTGTCCAGGTATATGATAATAAAAAACTAAATAATATAACTTGAAACAACACTCTGTCCAAGACACGTTTAAGTTGAATCATTCTTAATATGAATCAAAATTTAAAATAGATCCATGACACTACAATGATAAAGCATTTAAAAGTCACTTAGTCTGAACTTTAGGAAAGTCAATATTTTTTTACAAAATTGACATTATAGATAACGAAACAGTTTCGTTTCGATGAAAAGTATATTCAAACGAAATTCAAACTACTTGTTTAGAATGACATGACAGTATAAAAGTGATCTTTAAGGTGGGCCATGAAATGTTCATTAGCAGTTACTGTATATATGTCTCCGGAAAGTAACGGGATCCGTAGGTTTGTCAATTTGCTAGGAGGTTTGTAAACTTTCGTGGGATTGTGAATGGGAGATAAATTGTATTACATGTCCACATTTTCGTACCTCGCCAACCCGTCTGCCAAGCGTGGTGAGTATGGCAAGTACCCCTCATGTAATTGAGGGAGGCCTGTGCCCCAGCAGTGGGAACTTAAATGGGCTGATGATGATGATGATGATAACTTGAAATGAAACTGAATGAAATGTAGTGTAAAATGTAAAAAATCCGAAATAACAAAAAATCCATCACTTCACTTATACACGCCAACAATCTTTTAAGTGCAATAAGTCTAAGGAAAATACCTACAATATTGATTTACACTATATTCGGCTTATGGCGAATCCAGTGCCAAAATCTGTAAGCGTCACTGAACATTAAATAGCTCAAGTAGTTTTAGTAGTTCCTGTTCTTTCTAAAGTACAATAGACTTGTGATGTTAAAATGATAAAAGTTTAATATACTCAACGCAAACTTTCAAAGGAACTTTATCTGTTAAAGCAAAGAATAGAATGTTATCTGCTCGATTGCTTTCTCCTACAGATTACCTTTGAGAAAGCTCTCTTTACAGGGTTATATCAAAGAGAACAGGATGTTTCATTTCCGAGCCGGATACGCGCAAATACGGGTTCATTTTATCAAAATATAAAATATTATTTTAATTTAATTAACATTTTGATATCTTTTAGCGTACTTAGACGCCGACGACAACGCACGACTAGACGCCGTGCCAACTTCACCAATACTACCTGGAACCTATCCCTTCCAGAACGCTCCGTTTCCAGCGCTCTTTTTTGCCACGCTCGTGCAAACTCTGGAATGAGCTTCCAGCCGCGGTGTTCCCTGATCGCTACGACATGTCCTTTTTAAACGAGTTTTGAAAAGAGTTCTTCTTTCACGGTAGGCAGTGGCATGACTGTGCTCCGGCTTTGTTGATGTCTATGAGCAGCGGTTACCGTTTACCATCAGAAAGGCCGCAAGCTCGATTGCCTATTATAAGCAATAAAAAAAACTTAAATATAACATGTATTTTAATGTCTTAAATATTAAAAAAAAATCAAGGATCTTGTGTGTTTGGGGCGGGGTGGGGGGAGGATGGTTAGTCACGGCTACGACTTACTGTACGCGATCTCCAGTCGAGAACTTTTCCGCCCCACTGGCTGTCTGGTCTCCTCGCAATGTGCCCTGCCCATTGCTACTTGAGGCTTGTTATTCTTTGGGCTACTACTGTGATCTAAGTTGTTCTGTGGACCTCATTATACCTGAAACGATTACGCAAAGAGATTATAGGGTGCAGACAAAGAATAAATTCAAAACTTCGCTCCTAAGGGGGTAACACGGAGTTGCCCGAGGGCGGCTTGTTGGAGTTAAAGCTAAGAACCTATTAGCTTAAAGGCAACAAACAGACTTCAGATATTTGGCGTATATATTTGGAGCTAGTAGGAGCATAAACATGGAACTGTGCTACTAATAAAAGCCAAATGTAGATGAATGCAATTTCGAACACTGACTTACCTGATTAGAAGAATTTTTCGTAACTAAGATTGCAAAATATAAGGCAAACTGACATATAAATAGACAGTTCCAATTTGTAATAATCTTACTTTTAATTTCGTGTCAGAAGTTTTAAAAAAAAGTGCTGACAGCAGTATAGTTAAAGACGGACGGAAAATCGTAGCAAACATAAACTTATTCGACCGTGGAACCTAACAATTCCGAGACTAACATCCTTAAGAATTCCTTAAGCTAACTGAAATATTTACACAGAAATTCTTCTTACTCTAGATTAAACACGGCAGAAACAATAAGGCTTCCAAGAAGCAATAAATATTAGATTTGATTCATAGAATAAAAGTTGCAAAGCAATTGCATGCATTGCTAGTACTCGTAACTTATAATCTATGATATTCTAATCTATTCACTAGGCCTAACAGCAAAGCCACAAATTAACATAAAATCATATATGATAAACATAACAAAGCTATGTTTTTTTATCTTTTTATAACAATGTCATGATTTCTATAATAACTAATTTAGGAAAAAATCATCAAAATCTCCCTCTCATCTCAGCATCCAAAGCTGTTCGTTTTGAGCCCGGTGTACGCTTAGATCATGATTCGGGATTGCCGAAGCAACTGCCATCTGACCTTCGCAACTTTTTTAAGGAAATAAAAAATTTTGAATTAAGAAATATATAGATACGTCTGGTGGAAGATTACTCGGCTAAAAAGTTATATGGCACAAAATAATATTGATAATGAGAATTTCGAGCTATAACTAATTGCAAAATCTCGCTCCGTTTATCCCGCTTAAGTTCTCTCTAAGTCTCAGAACATCTAGGATCCAATACCCAGGCTGATTCGAACGCAAACTTGTTATCAAGAGTTGGAACAGAATAACAATCGAGTGTTCCTGACAGTCGATTAAAGCGAGCAATAAAAACCTCCGCGATTACTGTGCCATTCGATTTCCGTCTGGCGGGGTTCAATATGCATTATGCATTTGTCAGTTATAATGAATCGTTACGCTTGTAGAATTCGAGACCTGGACTTCTGGGGAATAACAGGGCAGCCGCTGCTTCGGGCCGGATTCCTGCAAAGCCGAGTGGGAATTTCCAGCTAGCATCAGGACAACACTTTTTACGGTGCGAGCACTGGGCTCCAGGTAGTTTTTCACAGTGCCTAACAAATGGTCGATCCAACTCTGCCACATGAATAACTGAGTGGGCTGTTTCCCGGCATTTTGTCCGCTCTTTACTTAAACGATAAGACTGTCTAAAGTAAATTGAGGTGTGTCTTCTGTGTGACTACAGGTATGTATTGTGTGCTTGTGGCACACACTTTTGTACTGGTATTGAAAGAAATGCAAGGCCACAATGTCCTTAATTAACATAGAAACCTAATTTCCGTAACACTAAAGTATAATATTTATATTGTGTCAGCCTTTAAGTAAGGCAACACTATAATATGTAGATATAAAAATAAAATTATCCAAGTAAGGTGTATGCTTTGTAATCCTTAAATAAATAAATTATGTAACTCGGGCTGTATCGGTAAACATTCTACTAATCTTTTTGAAAAATGCTACGTTTGTTCTACGACTTTGGGAAATTAATCGAGTTTTTAAACTCCCTGTTCAAAATTCTAACTCTTTTGCTGATGTACACCATCAGGTGATCCATCTACCTATCACATAAAAAAATAAACAATTCGTGTGACTGACTCTGTATAAGAACTTGAAATGTTTCATGCGAGTCTCTAAAAGTCATAGAAGAGATGTTGCTCAAAAGGGTTTACTAACCATTTTGAGCAACTCTTCTACTGAAGAGGTAGTTAAAAAGAAATAAATTGTTACCAACATCCTGTATCATCTATTGTATCATAGTCAGCAAGCTCCAGAACAGACTTAATGAAAGTAATTAGCTCCCCCTGTCCACAGGCCGTACGTTCTGGCGCCGGACGCAAGCGCTATCTCGGCTAGAGCCGATGATGCCGGCAATATTGCCACAATATATCAAGTTAAAGTTTATTTACGAACCGAAACCGCTCCCTAACTTAGCGAGGGTAGGGTCACAGCCATGTATTAAAATTAATACTATCTAAACATACGTTATGCCGTGTGGCCCCCGGCAGAGTAGAATAGGCCACCTTACCGAGGTGTCGTAAAAGGCGACTAAGGTAAAGCTGCTTGCATGATCATCAGCTCCCAGAGAAGGAAAACTCTGCATTTATATCTAAACCCTCGCCAACCCGTCTGCCAAGCGTGGTGAGTATGGCAATTACCCCTCATGTGATTGAGGGGGGCCCGTGCCCCAGCAGTGGGGACTTAAATGGATTGACGATGAAACATACGTTACTCGCCGCTTCTGGCAAGTGGCGAGGGACACAGTCGTGGAGGAGGTCCGAAGTTGGGCGTCACGAGGGCACCTACATACGTGTACCTTTACCTATTTTTTAAGGTTCGTGTACCTTTACCTAATTTTTATTGATTGTGGCCATTATGAAAGATTAAAAAAAATACATTTTTAAATACATGAAGTTCCGTAATAGCAAACATAGCTGTCTTTTTCACAGATGACGTGTATCTGTTGCCGCTAAAAAAAATATTGAAATCAAATTAAAATTAACATTTAAGGAGAGCTCCCTCCCATACAAGAAAAACGTAATGCAAACTAGACCCGCTTACCTTACTTAGTTGGAATTGGTCTTTTACCAGATTGCATCGCTCATACTTGATATTATTGATATAAATGTCGATATTTTTAACCCCCGACGCAAAATGACGGGATGTTATAAGTTTGACGTGTCTGTGTATGTGTGTGTCTGTGTGTCTGTCTATGGCATCGTAGCTACCGAACAAATAAACCGATTTTGATTTTGCTTTTTTTTGTTTGAAAGATGAATAAGGAGGGAGTGTTCTTAGCTATGTTGGATAAAAATCGATCCAAGATGGCCGGATTTTTTTTTTAAATTCTATTTTTAGTTTAGGGACTTTAACCTTGTGTTATGTCAGTCCCATCCATTACATGATATATTTATATTAAATAGACACTATATACGTACATAGTTCAATCATCGATGAAGAATCATCTCACACACTAGTTTAGCCGCGTCTGACGATGGCCGGATTTGGATTTTATGTTTTAACACAACTCCCACAATGTGGGTATCATATAAAAGGGCTTGAGTAGCAGAATATATTACTTGTGAAAAATTTCAAATCCAAGATGGCCGCCGTCAGAAAATGACTAATAACCTATTTATTGTTCCAACTGCCTTAATATAGGTATCAAATGAATAAGCTTTAGTAGTGTATTTTTTTGATAAAAATAACTTAAATTTCTAGTAGCCGCGCAATGATCTTAAAAATTATTAGGACGCTTTACGAAATTGCGTTGGTGGCCTAGGCATTATTCACTTTCATTAATGGTTAGTGAACCATTCCTTGAATTAGTTTATTACCTATCTCTTACCATATTAGAATAGCTTACAGTAAAGATAGATAGATAGATACATCCTTAGGATATATATCTATGTCAATGGCTGAAACTCAATGTTAAAATTCAGTAACAGTTTTCAGAATATTCCCGTCTCTTTTTTCTGTGTTTGCGCTTCTTGTATATTTTTTTAGTAACACAGGCTATAGGCTCGCTTCGGTCTGATGGCAAGCAAAAGGAGAGCCCACGAGAATATTCCGCTGTTCCCCCCTCAGGTCGGTTCGTGCCACACGGGGTATAATTTTATAAATAACAAGTCGTTATTAGGGTCACTCTCAGCAAGATTGATGCAATAAATTATAAAGTATTATAACTTTCTTGTGGCTCTGTAATTAAGTGGTAAATAGAGTGTAGGGCGAAGCTGTTGTTGGAGGTCTTAAATTATAACTTGGTGTAAAATGTTATGAAGTTAATAATTGTTTGGCTTTGATGAAGCACTTTTGGCAGTCTTGGCTTTACACCTTCAAAGTAAATTACTTAGTCATTGTATAAATAATGGATTATATCGAATATACCAACACGAATAAGCTTTATTTACGTTAGAGCAGACAAACGAGCAGACGGCACACCTGATGGTATGTGATCGCCGCTTCATTGACATTTGCAAGCCTCTTATGGAAGTAATAAGTCCTTTTCTCGAAGGTCACCAGTATTTAAGTAAAAATAATATTAACAAAGGCCAGTCACTATTAGTAAAGGCCGTGACCAATAAGTCTAGCGGTGACATTGAGTGTGCAAAAATATTTTTAACCGACTTAACTTACTTAACCGAAAAAAGGAGGAGGTTCTCAATTCGACTCGTATATATACTTTTTTTATATTTGTTCGCCGATTACTTTGCTGTTTATGAACCGATTTAGATTATTCTTTTTTAGTTGGAAAGCAGATAGTCCCGGAATGGTTCCATGATAAGGATATCAGGATCTGATGATGGGATCCTGGAAAAATTGAGGGGAACCTCTCAAATTTTAATGGCACACGTAATGTTTTTGTATCATTTTTCAAAGCTACACCAGTATTTACGCCTGATTGTATTAATTTTGTGGCTCTGCTGATGATGGAAGGTCAACTCCTCAACGGTAAGTAACCAAAATTCGGCGCCCAATGCTATCTTGTAATTTAATACAACATTCAATTATTCAACAGGGATTAGGCGCCGACTTCGGTAACACCTTTTCTCGAGTGTACTGTTATAAAATGTTATTTAAAGTGTATGAAGTGTTAAAAATATTATTTTGCAATTTTTTGGTCGTGATTTTTGAAGGTGTTTTTTAGGGTTCCGTAGCCAAAATGGCAAAAACGGAACCCTTATAGTTTCGTCATGTCCGTCTGTCCGTCTGTCCGTCTGTCCGTCTGTCCGTCTGTCACAGCCGATTTACTCGGAAACTATAAGTACTACAGTGATGAAATTTGATGGGAATATGTGTTGTATGAACCGCTACAAAAATATGACACTAAATAGTAAAAAAAAGAATTGGGGGTGGGGCCCCCCATACATGTAACTGAGGGATGAAATTTTTTTTTTCGATGTACATACCCGTGTGGGGTATCAATGGAAAGGTCTTTTAAAATGATATAAAGTTTTCTAAAAAACATTTTTCTTAAAGTGAACGGTTTTTGAGATATCAGCTCTCAAAGTCGTAAAAAGTATGTCCCCCCCCCTCTATTTTTATAACTACGGGGTATAAAATTCTAAAAAAAATAGAGGTGATGCATGCTAATTAACTCTTTCAACGATTTTTGGTTTGATCAAAGTATCTCTTATAGTTTTTGAGATAGGTTGATTTAACTGTAATTTTGGACTTTGCTGCTACGGAACCCTTTGTGCGCGAGCCCGACTCGCACTTGGCCGGTTTTTTAGTATGAAGTGAGCTATTTTTATTAAAAGTGCGCAAGCTAACGGCTACCGCTACAATTACGTGTTGCGTACTGTGGTCTGTCTACACAAATACACATTGACATGAAACAATAAGTGATAGGAGTATTGAATCAGAAATCCTTTGAGAATAATCTGAATAATATAACGTCTTAACCTAATTTGCCTTAATCAACGTATTGGTAAAATTAATTATCTGTCAGAGCACTTACATGGATGATGAGTTCCTTTGGCAACTGAGCCCGAAGGTGATTGTAGATTGCTCGTGGAGCATAGCGCACTGTAAGTTAATTCCCTCAATAGTATCAAAGCTGATCTGATCATTGGTGAGGAATTACTAGTGTTCGGAGCACGGTTCGGTAGACTTTAAGACGAAGGGTAAGACACATTAGCTTTGTCAATTGATTTCAATTTTTAGCTTCCAAACCGGTCCTTTTTATTGACGGTATAACGTTACATGTAATGTAACGATATACCTTATTAAAACGATATTAAAATTTTAAATTATAATAAGCTAACTATGAATGACTAGCAAAAAAGGCACGGACCTAGTCTGTGTGGTATGTAATTAAACCAACTAAAAAAACTAGTTCCTTTTTAACAATTGCAGATCTTCGGAGGCTCGGCAAACCCATGAGTCTAATTCTCTTGACGTGATATTTTGTCCCTACTGAAAATCAGCGTCATGAACTTTTTCAGAGCTATGACATAAGCTGAGTGAGGGCCATTTATGTTGGAAGTCACAACAACACAATATTCATGCACTGCTTGGTTATTTGTACCCTTATTATTTTGTTTTTTCTTTGCGTTGTTTTTTTTCTGTATTCATTTTTTTTTTGTTTTGTTTGATATGTATTGCTTTTGTATGATTTTCATGCGACATCCGCAATGTTTTTTAATATCAAAAATTCCGAGAATTAGCTCCTGTATTCTATTTTTTTAACTTTTTGGACTGATTTTGTACGCGAAAAAATGAATAACACCAAAAGTGGCCAATTTAGGCGTAACAATGTACCTATCTAGTACAAAAACCGGAAAAACATTTAGGTTTAAAGAATTGCATTCTCATAAAAAAACTACAAAAGTTTCACTTAAAATGAGACATTTACAGCTACATAAAAAAATTGCTTGTTCCTCTGGTGCTTATAACAGGAGAACAATGTATTCTAGTAAATTCGCAACATACTTATAGAATTATAATAAATTGATTTCATTTAATATAAGTAGTAAATTAATACAATTCAAATCAATAAAATCAGGCAACATATCGATCAAATACATTAAAATAAATTCATACTAACAATAATTTAATTTTATATTAGGTAAAATGGAGTAAATCAACAAATCCAAGAGATTCCTATTTCCATATATGCATGATTATTAAATAAAAAGTTTATTCTTGGCAAGTGTCCGATTGGTCCGCAATTGGCGGCGATATTGCGCTTGACCTTTGACCTTAATAACACAGATTCCGATATTGTCCCTTCGTATATACTTGTGGCACAGTATATTACAATGAAAATTCTGCGGTCTGATCACCATAATCCTTATACAGGGGTATCAGACTAAATGGATCAACTTATTTATAAATTGGTTTACAATGGTTATTTCAGCAGTTCTGAATAGCCCCAGTTTCAGAAATCATTTATAATGCCTTTTTACTCGACAGCGGCGAAGCTAAAAAAAGAGTTGTGATTTTAACCTCTATATAAGCATGTATGGTTGTTCATCTGTTCCCTCAAAACTTCTAAACTAGTTATCATATTTGAACAAATGAGATGTCGTTAGAAGCGTCTTCATTTTTTTCTGGCTATTCTAGTTAAATTGACTACAGCGCCCTCTAGGCGACTTAGAGTAAGGAACTAAAAAAAAATATCTGACGGTACCGTGTGGATTATTAAATGATAGAGCATTTTTAGCGCATTTCAAGTATGTAATTTAATTTACATAAACGGATACAGACGGACAGACGGACAGACGGACAGACGGACAGACGGACAGACGGACAGACGGACAGACGGACAGACGGACAGACGGACAGACGGACAGACGGACAGACGGACAGACGGACAGACGGACAGACGGACAGACGGACAGACGGACAGACGGACAGACGGACAGACGGACAGACGGACAGACGGACAGACGGACAGACGGACAGACGGACAGACGGACAGACGGACAGACGGACAGACGGACAGACGGACAGACGGACAGACGGACAGACGGACAGACGGACAGACGGACAGACGGACAGACTGACAGACTGGCAGACTGGCAGACTGGCAGACGGACAGACTGACAGACTGGCAGACTGGCAGACTGGCAGACTGGCAGACTGGCAGACTGGCAGACTGGCAGACTGGCAGACTGGCAGACTGGCAGACTGGCAGACTGGCAGACTGGCAGACTGGCAGACTGGCAGACTGGCAGACTGGCAGACTGGCAGACTGGCAGACTGGCAGACTGGCAGACTGGCAGACTGGCAGACTGGCAGACTGGCAGACTGGCAGACTGGCAGACTGGCAGACTGGCAGACTGGCAGACTGGCAGACTGGCAGACTGGCAGACTGGCAGACTGGCAGACTGGCAGACTGGCAGACTGGCAGACTGGCAGACTGGCAGACTGGCAGACTGGCAGACTGGCAGACTGGCAGACTGGCAGACTTGTAGTAGTACTTGATTGTAGACCACCAACACGCAACTACTATTAGATCAGTGGTGAGATAAACTTCTTGAGGATACTTACACTACAGGTTTTAGATAGTTTCTAAATCTGGCGTTGTTATTAATGAAAATATATCAGGGGTCGGCGAACAACGTATTTCCCGTACAAATGTAATACCAAAATGATTTGCAACTTGAGGATTTTCTATTCACACGTAAGGGTCGCGGCTAGCGCGACAGAGACAGGGAGATGGCCGAGCAACGGCGAAGCTCGCCGCGAATTGAATTTGAACAACGCTCCGCCGCACTCTTAAGATAATGATTGGACGTGTATACAACCATGATTTAGATGACCTGGTTCCCTTAAGAAAGGCTGCGTAAGGGAAATTTATTTCCTAATTCTGGATCATGATTCAGGCGTACCATTGGACTCCGAGCCGGGCCACGGCGGGATGATGATGATACTAAAATAATACTTTACGTACACAATCCTCATCTTAGCGTGTACTCGTAGTTTCTAATCGCATTCAAGGCTGTCGCTTCAGATACCCAAGCTACGCTTGTTACATGATCCTGGATTCAGAATCATTAGAAATAAAAAGAATTTATTGCATCCCAGTCGTAGCAATTAGGGAACATTGCGGCCTAAACACCTAAACAAGAAACCGATCTTATCGATTATACGAGCACCACTCATCACTCGTTATTAGTAAGGTAAGTACGTCCATACCCCGATCATGTTATTATTTCATTTCGACGTGACCCAAGAGAGAGTTAGTTGTTTATCTTACTTGTCCCATCGTATTAGGAACACGTAGTGAAAGATCTTAGAACAAATATAAAGGAATCTTACCTGCTCGTATGAGTAGAAGTAAATAATATAGATAGAATGGCCGTGGTGTCGTACCATAAGCACAGTATAATAATGATGCATATAATATGGTTTCTCCCTGCCTTCCAATCGTTTTTATCTAATAATAATTTAGCTTATTCGTTTAATCTATTGGCGTAACGTACATAGACGTGGCCCATAAGAATGAAAATATGATCCTAAATAATAATGTACAAGATAGTTTTTTTTTTTATTTTTGCGTTGCATTATAAGTATAATTAATCAACATTGTGTACTCACATATTTGACGTTTCGGCTACGTTACAGCAGCCGTGGTCACGAGCGGACTCAAGTCCGCTCGTGAAGTGAGTATACAATGTTGTATCACATAATAAATATCATGTTAATTCCCGTCTTGATTAATTATAATGTAAAACATGTGGCCTGACCTTCAAGATAAGAGCTTATACCTTCCTTAAGAGCCGGCAAGGCATAATATGTGAAGCTTCATATGTTGCAGATGTCCATGAGCAGCTGTAATCACTTGCCATCAGGTGAGCCGTCTGCTTTTTTGTCTGCTGTAAAAATAAACATTATGTGTGTGATAACAAACCAACTGAATAGTAGATAAACATTGAACGCTTCCAAATAAAGCGGTCGTATTCCTAGCATATCACTAATCCCCAGTTATTAGCTCCGTGGCCCGAATATTATTTCATCTCGCCGGACCCGCAAAAAATTGTGGGCTAATCTTTTCGCAGGATTCACCAGTTGCGAGAGAAAAATATTCTACTAACCTAAATAGTACGAAAATATAGAGAAAAGTACTAGTGAAACCTATATAAGTGAAAAAATAAAGAGCTAAATATAAGTGATATTTCTGAGCTACGTAGTATGAATAAATATTTAGTACTCTATTTGCTATTACGGATCTACTGTAATAGTTGTATTCATCCAGTTGAATTATTGATTACTCAAAGGTTTTGTCTGCCCGAGTTTTAGATTATTTCTTTTTTATTATTTATTGTAGTTTTGACTATAATAATTCTCACAACATCTCATACATTCACCTGATTCCGTACTAAGTAGCTTAAGCACTTGTGTTACGGATATCAGGCAACAGAGGAACACAAATATATACTTAAATACATATATTACACCCAGACACTGAACAAACACAAGTGTTCATCGCTCAAATGTTTGTCCATTTGGGGATCGAACCCACGACCTTTGGCGTAAGAGGCAGGATCACTACCAATTGCGCTATCCGGTCAATCAATAATAAACGCAAAAGGCTCGTGGCAGACGATAGAATATTTCATTCGTTAATAATAAATTATTTTGTCAAAAATGGTCAGGATTCAATGAATACAGACCAACCAAGATCAGAAGGCACTTCAGTGTCATTGATAAGAGAGCGTTGTACAACGTTTTTTCTATTCGAAAATATCAAAACAGCATTAGTTCTAACTTCTGCCGCGTGCCAAATAACCGTGAACAGTCTATACACGAGTCAAAAAAAAAAAATAGTCGCAGTCTGCGTCATATTCCTAATTAATGAATTCCATACTCTACCATCCACGAGTCTTTGTTCTCTTCTCTCTTTGTTTCAGTACCGGGCCGCGGGTCCTGGGTTCGATTCCCAGGTCGAGCAAAAGTATGTTAGTTTTTTTTACCTAGCTCGGGTTTGTAATCACCAATCCGCATTAGGCCTTTGCTCTGCAGTGGGACAGTATATAGGCTGATACTTCACTTATAAGTTATTTGTTGATTTTTTCATATCGAGTAAATAAATTTGTATTATCTGCAACACAGCCCTAGAACGCTCTGACCGCAATAGGGTTACCGGTTGCGCATGTCTTGACTAGTCAACACGAGTCTTGATTGCGGCCACTCGCGCGGAATCTCGGGAATGTGCAAGGTGGGTCGGGAATCCGGCTCTGCTTTTATTAATTTCGTTTAAGGCATCCTCAGAGATTGAGGTATGTGAACAAATATAGGTACGAATAGTTATTACGAAGTTTTTGAACCTATCTTGCGTTTAGATTGGTTCGTTAATATTGTCGTGAATTGTTTTGTATTGCTTCAAAGGACAAGGAAACCTAAAAATCAGATTACTGAGACTGCTAATTTGCTTTTATTGTGAAATCTATGGTTATCGGTGTTTCTGTACATTATCTAATCAGTATTGTGGCAGACGAAAGAAAACGCGCGTAAAAAGAATAAAAGATAAATATATTAAAATAAAGAAATAAAAAATACAGACCAAAATTAGAAGTTATTCCAAGCAGATTTTTGATAAGAAGCCAACGAACAAAAGTAATGACAACTCCTGTCAAGATAAATAAAAAAATATAAAAACTAAACGAGTCCCAAGGAGACTGTCCAAGACAAGTATGATGAGATACTAAGTCGAAGCAGAGTGATCGACATAGCCCAGAAGGTTAGGCTCTGATCGTGTTATGGCATGAAGCACTGATGGCCGCTGGGGCAGATAGGTTCCGAAATGGAGAGCCGCCCTTCTATCAGGTGCGATTGCGTGCGTTTGATAAATTCTTACTTATCAGATAGACTTCAGAAAGTCAGTGTCAATGGAACTGACTCTTCAGGCGCCCCTTTATTAATGGGAGTGCCCCAAGGATCAATATTGGGACCTCTGCTCTTCCTGATATACATAAATGACCTCCCTTACTTTGCACAAGATCTTTGTGAAGTAGTGTTATTTGCTGATGATACCTCGTTGATTTTTAACGTTGACCGTCGAAAAGATACGTTTGACGACGTAAATCACACCCTCTCACAAGTGCTACATTGGTTTACAACTAACAACTTGCTTTTAAATGCCAAGAAAACCAAATGTGTAAAATTCACTATGCCCAATGTAAAGCAGGTCAACACTAACGTCGTTATGAATAATGAACATATTGAAGTTATTAATTCGACAATTTTCTTAGGTATTACACTGGATTCCAAACTGCAATGGAAGCCACACTTGGCAGCCTTGGCGGGAAGACTTAGTTCCGCCGCATATGCGGTTAAGAAGATCAGACATCTGACTGATATTGAAACCGCGAGACTGGTTTATTTTAGTTATTTTCATAGTATAATGTCATATGGTCTTTTGTTGTGGGGGTCGGCGGCTGAGATACAGACTATTTTTGTATTGCAGAAGAGGGCCATCCGCTCCATATACAACCTTAGGCCTCGCGATTCGCTGAAAGAACTGTTTAAGAATATCGACATTTTAACTGTAGCTTCCCAATACATTTTGGACTGTATTTTGTACGTGCGAAAGAACATTGATATTTTTTCTAAAAAATCTGATTGTCATGGTTTTAACACTAGAAATAAACACAAGCTCGCGATTCCAAATCTGAAGCTCCAAAAGATTAATAGTTCATTTGTTGGTCAAAGTATTAAAATGTACAATAAGTTGCCACAAAATGTTATTGAGTTACCAACGCATAAATTTAAATCCCACGTGAAAACCTGTTTAATGAGTAAAGGATACTATACAATTGTAGATTACTTAAATGATAAGGATTCATGGACATGATGACCTCCGTGCCTGCACACATGTAGTAATTGTATAAATATTTACTGGAATCATTATTATTATATAATTAATCATTTTTAATAAATTAGGCTTAGCAGCATTTATTAATGTATACAAATTGATTAGTATTGATTAATCAAACAATTGACAAGATGCTAACCACCTACTATTGTACACCTCGTCCTGCAGTTTATTAGTATTGGATTAAGTACTCTGTGACCTATGAGGGGAACCTAAGTAGTCATGCTCACTCAAATGTCTCTGAGGTGGTGGCGTTATGTGGCGGGTCATTACATTCCCTCTAATATGGTTGAGTGAAATGATGGCTGACACATACGTCATACTTGTGAACAGGTGCCACCTTTGGGGACTGGTCCGCTTCGGTTTACCTCATATTTAGCTTTTAATTTGCTTCATTCTATTTTGTGTTGCATTAGACTGTATGACTTGGTATGAGGATAATAAACCATTGTAAAACAGTTGGCGATTAAAAAGAGTAACTGGCGAGTTTCTTGCCGGATCTTCTCGACCAGAAACAACTTTCCGAGCCGGTAGTAGAATCACATTATGTTTATTTATTTCTTTAGTATATTTTATGTATCAACATATATATGTATTAACATGTAAATTATACATAAGTACTTATAAATAGTTTTAAGTCATTCAAATGTATGACGATTTGTAAGTGCTGTGTACAAGCCTATGCAAATAAAGAATTATTTGAATTTGAATTTGAATTTGATTGTTGCCAACGCTAGCCTATAGCCTAAAAAAACTTCACGAATAAACACAGCGTGAAATTCCCACCTATGAGTTAAATGGGTGCCTGATAAAACTCACAGAATGTCACTGGGGTAATAAACGTGGGAAAGTATCAGCAGGAAAAAACCGGTTCGACTGGAGTGATACCACGGCCTCGGAAAACTGGCGTGAAGCAGCGCCTCAGCTGACTTCCGCCGAGCATCGGAAGGCCCAAAACGAGGGGAAAAGGGATTTAGGGTTGGCATCGAACTTTCCATTCCACTGGTGGGCTGCAATCGCTCACCATTGGTTTATTCGTCTGCTGTGGAAAGAGAAGACCACCAGAGAAATGTGTCAATAGAGTAGTGTATTGATCTTTTTCCAGTAGAAGACAACTCTGGGTTGACTAGTATTTTGAAGTCACCATTGGTATCTTCAAGATTACTAATCAACACCAATTAGCCAATTGGAGATTACAATAGAGATTTCCGATACTATTTACTGTATTAATTGAACTTAATTTCTGCGCAAAAGAACACCACAGAAGTGCCGCGCCATTATATTTAATTACTGGCTTTCTACAATAAGGGCTTCTATTTGTTACTTTTATTTGTGTTCTTTTGTTTTGTTCCCTTTTGTGTCCTTTGTCCGTAAGTAAGTATATAGTTACCTGTTTTATTTTTAAAGAGTTTTTTTTACAAAAAAATAAAAGTTGAATGTTTTTGTATCAAACCGTTGATGTAAAGGGCGTGCTGATAATCGAAAATTAAAAATAGTTTTCAATTTGTTCCATACAAAACGTTTAAGAATACTAAATGAAGGGTCCACTTCAATAAATAAATAAATATATTCCACATCATGTGATGTACATCATGTGATCCGTAATACAGGTGTGTATGTACACACCTGTATTACGGATATCAGAACCAACAGCAGCAGAACAATAATGACCCCCTTATTACTGTTCTGCTCCTTTTGGTTCTGATTAAATTCATAATAAAAAAATTAGAATAATAGTAATAAAAAAATACACTAACAACCTATAATAAAAAAAAGGAAAACATATTAATCTAATCATATCCATTAAACAAGTAATTTATTTATTTATTTATTTATTTAATTCAATTGTACATGCTGACTTACAGTATACACCAAATTGTCAGAATGCTAGTGGCAAAACAAGCATAGTCAAAAATTAAATCATAGTATGACAGACAATATATGGGATAATACATAAACACAAAAATACTTATAAAATTAAAAATTACAATAACATGTCAATAAATTAGTAAAACGAAAATTAATATCTAAAATCAAATCAAAAACATTCATAGTCAAATCAGTCTGCCAGTCTGTCAGTCTGTCAGTCTGCCAGTCTGCCAGTCTGCCAGTCTGCCAGTCTGCCAGTCTGCCAGTCTGCCAGTCTGCCAGTCTGCCAGTCTGTCAGTCTGTCAGTCTGTCAGACTGGCAGACTGGCAGACTGGCAGACTGGCAGACTGGCAGACTGGCAGACTGGCAGACTGGCAGACTGGCAGACTGCAGGCAGACTGGCAGACTGGCAGACTGGCAGACTGGCAGACTGGCAGACTGGCAGACTGGCAGACTGGCAGACTGGCAGACTGGCAGACTGGCAGACTGGCAGACTGGCAGACTGGCAGACTGGCAGACTGGGCAGACTGACAGACTGACAGACTGGCAGACTGATTTGACTATGAATGTTTTTGATTTGATTTTAGATATTAATTTTCGTTTTACTAATTTATTGACATGTTATTGTAATTTTTAATTTTATAAGTATTTTTGTGTTTATGTATTATCCCATATATTGTCTGTCATACTATGATTTAATTTTTGACTATGCTTGTTTTGCCACTAGCATTCTGACAATTTGGTGTATACTGTAAGTCAGCATGTACAATTGAATTAAATAAATAAATAAATAAATAAATTACTTGTTTAATGGATATGATTAGATTAATATGTTTTCCTTTTTTTTATTATAGGTTGTTAGTGTATTTTTTTATTACTATTATTCTAATTTTTTTATTATGAATTTAATCAGAACCAAAAGGAGCAGAACAGTAATAAGGGGGTCATTATTGTTCTGCTGCTGTTGGTTCTGATATCCGTAATACAGGTGTGTACATACACACCTGTATTACGGATCACATGATGTACATCACATGATGTGGAATATATTTATTTATTTATTGAAGTGGACCCTTCATTTAGTATTCTTAAACGTTTTGTATGGAACAAATTGAAAACTATTTTTAATTTTCGATTATCAGCACGCCCTTTACATCAACGGTTTGATACAAAAACATTCAACTTTTATTTTTTTGTAAAAAAAACTCTTTAAAAATAAAACAGGTAACTATATACTTACTTACGGACAAAGGACACAAAAGGGAACAAAACAAAAGAACACAAATAAAAGTAACAAATAGAAGCCCTTATTGTAGAAAGCCAGTAATTAAATATAATGGCGCGGCACTTCTGTGGTGTTCTTTTGCGCAGAAATTAAGTTCAATTAATACAGTAAATAGTATCGGAAATCTCTATTGTAATCTCCAATTGGCTAATTGGTGTTGATTAGTAATCTTGAAGATACCAATGGTGACTTCAAAATACTAGTCAACCCAGAGTTGTCTTCTACTGGAAAAAGATCAATACACTACTCTATTGACACATTTCTCTGGTGGTCTTCTCTTTCCACAGCAGACGAATAAACCAATGGTGAGCGATTGCAGCCCACCAGTGGAATGGAAAGTTCGATGCCAACCCTAAATCCCTTTTCCCCTCGTTTTGGGCCTTCCGATGCTCGGCGGAAGTCAGCTGAGGCGCTGCTTCACGCCAGTTTTCCGAGGCCGTGGTATCACTCCAGTCGAACCGGTTTTTTCCTGCTGATACTTTCCCACGTTTATTACCCCAGTGACATTCTGTGAGTTTTATCAGGCACCCATTTAACTCATAGGTGGGAATTTCACGCTGTGTTTATTCGTGAAGTTTTTTTAGGCTATAGGCTAGCGTTGGCAACAATCAAATTCAAATTCAAATTCAAATAATTCTTTATTTGCATAGGCTTGTACACAGCACTTACAAATCGTCATACATTTGAATGACTTAAAACTATTTATAAGTACTTATGTATAATTTACATGTTAATACATATATATGTTGATACATAAAATATACTAAAGAAATAAATAAACATAATGTGATTCTACCTACCGGCTCGGAAAGTTGTTTCTGGTCGAGAAGATCCGGCAAGAAACTCGCCAGTTACTCTTTTTAATCGCCAACTGTTTTACAATGGTTTATTATCCTCATACCAAGTCATACAGTCTAATGCAACACAAAATAGAATGAAGCAAATTAAAAGCTAAATATGAGGTAAACCGAAGCGGACCAGTCCCCAAAGGTGGCACCTGTTCACAAGTATGACGTATGTGTCAGCCATCATTTCACTCAACCATATTAGAGGGAATGTAATGACCCGCCACATAACGCCACCACCTCAGAGACATTTGAGTGAGCATGACTACTTAGGTTCCCCTCATAGGTCACAGAGTACTTAATCCAATACTAATAAACTGCAGGACGAGGTGTACAATAGTAGGTGGTTAGCATCTTGTCAATTGTTTGATTAATCAATACTAATCAATTTGTATACATTAATAAATGCTGCTAAGCCTAATTTATTAAAAATGATTAATTATATAATAATAATGATTCCAGTAAATATTTATACAATTACTACATGTGTGCAGGCACGGAGGTCATCATGTCCATGAATCCTTATCATTTAAGTAATCTACAATTGTATAGTATCCTTTACTCATTAAACAGGTTTTCACGTGGGATTTAAATTTATGCGTTGGTAACTCAATAACATTTTGTGGCAACTTATTGTACATTTTAATACTTTGACCAACAAATGAACTATTAATCTTTTGGAGCTTCAGATTTGGAATCGCGAGCTTGTGTTTATTTCTAGTGTTAAAACCATGACAATCAGATTTTTTAGAAAAAATATCAATGTTCTTTCGCACGTACAAAATACAGTCCAAAATGTATTGGGAAGCTACAGTTAAAATGTCGATATTCTTAAACAGTTCTTTCAGCGAATCGCGAGGCCTAAGGTTGTATATGGAGCGGATGGCCCTCTTCTGCAATACAAAAATAGTCTGTATCTCAGCCGCCGACCCCACAACAAAAGACCATATGACATTATACTATGAAAATAACTAAAATAAACCAGTCTCGCGGTTTCAATATCAGTCAGATGTCTGATCTTCTTAACCGCATATGCGGCGGAACTAAGTCTTCCCGCCAAGGCTGCCAAGTGTGGCTTCCATTGCAGTTTGGAATCCAGTGTAATACCTAAGAAAATTGTCGAATTAATAACTTCAATATGTTCATTATTCATAACGACGTTAGTGTTGACCTGCTTTACATTGGGCATAGTGAATTTTACACATTTGGTTTTCTTGGCATTTAAAAGCAAGTTGTTAGTTGTAAACCAATGTAGCACTTGTGAGAGGGTGTGATTTACGTCGTCAAACGTATCTTTTCGACGGTCAACGTTAAAAATCAACGAGGTATCATCAGCAAATAACACTACTTCACAAAGATCTTGTGCAAAGTAAGGGAGGTCATTTATGTATATCAGGAAGAGCAGAGGTCCCAATATTGATCCTTGGGGCACTCCCATTAATAAAGGGGCGCCTGAAGAGTCAGTTCCATTGACACTGACTTTCTGAAGTCTATCTGATAAGTAAGAATTTATCAAACGCACGCAATCGCACCTGATAGAAGGGCGGCTCTCCATTTCGGAACCTATCTGCCCCAGCGGCCATCAGTGCTTCATGCCATAACACGATCAGAGCCTAACCTTCTGGGCTATGTCGATCACTCTGCTTCGACTTAGTATCTCATCATACTTGTCTTGGACAGTCTCCTTGGGACTCGTTTAGTTTTTATATTTTTTTATTT
Source organism: Marasmia exigua (assembly GCA_019059595.1). Classification (NCBI taxonomy): domain Eukaryota; kingdom Metazoa; phylum Arthropoda; class Insecta; order Lepidoptera; family Crambidae; genus Marasmia; species Marasmia exigua. Next base: position 6,132,581 of record CM032483.1, read on the forward strand.
ATCTTGACAGGAGTTGTCATTACTTTTGTTCGTTGGCTTCTTATCAAAGATCTGCTTGGAATAACTTCTAATTTTGATCTGTATTTTTTTATTTATTTATTTTAACATATTTATCTTTCATTCTTTTTACGCGCGTTTTCTTTCGTCTACCACAATACTGATTAGATAATGTACAGAAACACCGACCATAGATTTTTCAATAAAAGCAAATTAGCAGTCTCAGTAATCTGATTTTTAGGTTTCCTTGTCCTTTGAAGCGGTACAAAACAATTCACGACAATATTAACGAACCAATCTAAACGCAAGATAGGTTCAAAAACTTCGTAATAACTATTCGTACCTATATTTGTTCACATACCTCAATCTCTGAGGATGCCTTAAACGAAATTAATAAAAGCAGAGCCGGATTCCCGACCCACCTTGCACATTCCCGAGATTCCGCGCGAGTGGCCGCAATCAAGACTCGTGTTGACTAGTCAAGACATGCGCAACCGGTAACCCTATTGCGGTCAGAGCGTTCTAGGGCTGTGTTGCAGATAATACAAATTTATTTACTCGATATGAAAAAATCAACAAATAACTTATACATGAAGTATCAGCCTATATACTGTCCCACTGCAGAGCAAAGGCCTAATGCGGATTGGTGATTACAAACCCGAGCTAGGTTAAAAAAACTAACATACTTTTGCTCGACCCGGGAATCGAACCCAGGACCCCGAGCTCGCGGCCCGGTACTGAAACAAAGAGAGAAGAGAACAAAGACTCGTGGATGGTAGAGTATGGAATTTATTAATTAGGAATGAAATATGACGCAGACTGCGACTATTTTTTTTTTTGACTCGTGTATAGAGTGTTCACGGTTATTTGGCACGCGGCAGAAGTTAGAACTAATGCTGTTTTGATATTTTCGAATAGAAAAAACGTTGTACAACGCTCTCTTATCAATGACACTGAAGTGCCTTCTGATCTTGGTTGGTCTGTATTCATTGAATCCTGACCATTTTTGACAAAATAATTTATTATTAACGAATGAAATATTCTATCGTCTGCCACGAGCCTTTTGCGTTTATTATTGATTGACCGGATAGCGCAATTGGTAGTGATCCTGCCTCTTACGCCAAAGGTCGTGGGTTCGATCCCCACTTGGACAATTTGTTCAGTGTCTGGGTGTAATATATGTATTTAAGTATATATTTGTGTTCCTCTGTTGCCTGATATCCGTAACACAAGTGCTTAAGCTACTTAGTACGGAATCAGGTGAATGTATGAGATGTTGTGAGAATTATTATAGTCAAAACTACAATAAATAATAAAAAAGAAATAATCTAAAACTCGGGCAGACAAAACCTTTGAGTAATCAATAATTCAATTGGATGAATACAACTATTACAGTAGATCCGTAATAGCAAATAGAGTACTAAATATTAATTCATACTACGTAGCTCAGAAATATCACTTATATTTAGCTCTTTATTTTTTCACTTATCTAGGTTTCACTAGTACTTTTCTCTATATTTTCGTACTATTTAGGTTAGTAGAATATTTTTCTCTCGCAACTGGTGAATCCTGCGAAAAGATTAGCCCACAATTTTTTGCGGGTCCGGCGAGATGAAATAATATTCGGGCCACGGAGCTAATAACTGGGGATTAGTGATATGCTAGGAATACGACCGCTTTATTTGGAAGCGTTCAATGTTTATCTACTATTCAGTTGGTTTGTTATCACACACATAATGTTTATTTTTACAGCAGACAAAAAAGCAGACGGCTCACCTGATGGCAAGTGATTACAGCTGCTCATGGACATCTGCAACATATGAAGCTTCACATATTATGCCTTGCCGGCTCTTAAGGAAGGTATAAGCTCTTATCTTGAAGGTCAGGCCACATGTTTTACATTATAATTAATCAAGACGGGAATTAACATGATATTTATTATGTGATACAACATTGTATACTCACTTCACGAGCGGACTTGAGTCCGCTCGTGACCACGGCTGCTGTAACGTAGCCGAAACGTCAAATATGTGAGTACACAATGTTGATTAATTATACTTATAATGCAACGCAAAAATTAAAAAAACTGTCTTTTACATTATGATCATATTTTCATTCTTATGGGCCACGTCTATGTACGTTACGCCAATAGATTAAACGAATAAGCTAAATTATTATTAGATAAAAACGATTGGAAGGCAGGGAGAAACCATATTATATGCATCATTATTATACTGTGCTTATGGTACGACACCACGGCCATTCTATCTATATTATTTACTTCTACTCATACGAGCAGGTAAGATTCCTTTATATTTGTTCTAAGATCTTTCACTACGTGTTCCTAATACGATGGGACAAGTAAGATAAACAACTAACTCTCTCTTGGGTCACGTCGAAATGAAATAATAACATGATCGGGGTATGGACGTACTTACCTTACTAATAACGAGTGATGAGTGGTGCTCGTATAATCGATAAGATCGGTTTCTTGTTTAGGTGTTTAGGCCGCAATGTTCCCTAATTGCTACGACTGGGATGCAATAAATTCTTTTTATTTCTAATGATTCTGAATCCAGGATCATGTAACAAGCGTAGCTTGGGTATCTGAAGCGACAGCCTTGAATGCGATTAGAAACTACGAGTACACGCTAAGATGAGGATTGTGTACGTAAAGTATTATTTTAGTATCATCATCATCCCGCCGTGGCCCGGCTCGGAGTCCAATGGTACGCCTGAATCATGATCCAGAATTAGGAAATAAATTTCACTTACGCAGCCTTTCTCAGGGGAACCAGCCCATCTAAATCATGGTTGTATACACGTCCAATCATTATCTTAAGAGTGCGGCGGAGCGTCGTTCAAATTCAATTCGCGGCGAGCTTCGCCGTTGCTCGGCCATCTCCCTGTCTCTGTCGCGCTAGCCGCGACCCTTACGTGCGAATAGAAAATCCTCAAGTTGCAAATCATTTTGGTATTACATTTGTATGGGAAATACGTTGTTCGCCGACCCCTGAAATATTTTCATTAATAACAACGCCAGATTTAGAAACTATCTAAAACCTGTAGTGTAAGTATCCTCAAGAAGTTTATCTCACCACTGATCTAATAGTAGTTGCGTGTTGGTGGTCTACAATGAACCTGACCTTTTTTTTTACAATATAGCGGACAAACGAGCAGATGGCACACTTGATGGAAAGTGATCACCTTACGACTGAATCAGGAGTTTCCCTTCCTTTGACATGTGCTGTGTGTCTCCTTTGTTTGGATGCGACAGGTATATTCTAGGGACAGGTTCATTGAAAGCCACTTGGATTCGAATTATGAACTCAATAGTATTAACGATTTATGAACTAGATGTAAAGGTAAATGTAGGTATAGGTTAATTTTCTTTAAAAATTTATAACTAATCACCACCGATCGATTGAAAACATTTTAGGTTACCAGGTACCAGCCAAAACATAATCATGTTTATCAAGAATGTAATGAAATAATAAGACATAGTAAAGTAATAATAGTCTTGTAACAAAGCTAGACATATTACGAGCCTTGTAGACACCACACAATATCTTGTAAATGTGTAGTACTAGTAACATTAACATCAAACAAATTTTCGAAACCTTATAATCAAATAAGCTTCAAACTTAGGTTTGGGTAGGTGTTATTGATTCGAGGAAAAATATTTTTAGTACAAGATCTTTAAAAAAAGACCGAGGGTTCCGTACAAACCTGCGAGGTTGTACGGAACTGCTATGGTATTTTTATTGCAAAATGAAATTCATAACATTACAATGGGGAAAGATGGAGGAGCATACATTTAAGACAAAGATCTCTTTATCGTTTAAGTAATCCTTTATTTTATATTAACACATATCATTTCGATAAAAAAACGTCGAATTATAAAGAAGAAGGCTATTTCGTCTTCTTTAAATGTTGCCCTCCCCATACATAGTATAATAACTCGCGGTCATTGCTGTAACTACAATTATGTTTACAATCACAATTTTTTTGGTGGTATAACTACTTAAAATTTTAAGCTTTTCGGAATTTTACTGTTACCTGTGCTGTAAGCTATTGCTTCTTACCAAATTTAGAGATTCTATGTCAACGGGAAGTGGTCTTTAGGTTTTAATTCCCTTGCGTGTAGTTGCGAGTTTCAAAATATGCGGTATCAATGGTTGTACTTTTGCGTTTTTGCGTTGACTTAGAATTATTTTTTTCACGGGTTAAAGGCAATTAGATCTAAGTATTTGATATGAATTTCAACTTGATAGCTCTACGCGTTCATGAGGAAAAAAGTAATAAGTTTATATTTATTAAAAAAATATATATTTTTTAATGTAACTAAAAATTTTAGGTTTTCGGAATTTTTCCTTTATGTGTGCTATAAAACGTTGCTTCATGCCAAATTTCAAGATTCTAGGTCGACAGGAAGTACCCTTTAGGTTTTGATTCCCTTGCGAGTACTTGCGAGTTTCAAAATATGCAGCTTAAATTGCTGTTTCTTATGATTGCGTTGATATAGAAGTTTGATTTTGTTACAGCTTAAAGGTATTATAGACCTGAGTATTTGGTATGAATTTCAATTTAATACCTCTACGCGTTTATGAGGAAATGGGTAGTAAGTTTAAAATTATTAAAAAAAAATATATTTTGTGATGTAACTAAAAATTTATGATTTTCGTAATTTTTCCTTTATCTATGCTATAAGACGTTGCTTCGTACCAAATTTCAAGATTCTGAGTTCACGGGAAGCACCCTGTAGGTTTTGATTCCCTTGCAAGTGTCGAAAATTTGCGGCATAAACGGCTGTATCTTTTGATTGCGTTGGCTTAGAAGTTTGATTTTTTCACAGCTTCATGGGACAGTAGACCTGAGTAATTGATATAAATTTCAGCTTCATACCTCCACGCGTTCCTGAGAAAAAGGGTCTTGACAGACGGACGGACGGACGGACAACAAAGTGATCCTATAAGGGTTCCGTTTTTTCCTTTTGAGGCACGGAACCCTAAAAAGATTTTTTGGGTGATAGATAGGTCAAGGTGGCAGACACGCTGCAACACCAATGAGCCACAAGTGCAGTTTTCTTAAAAGTTTCTTAAGAAGTGCCAGATTTTTTTTGCCAGCGCTGCAGAGGTTTCGGTCGCTGCAACAAATGCTGAGGTTGCGCCTTGTTGACTACAGAATCTGTCTTATTTGTGTATAATAATATGCCATTCGTGTTTAATTTAAATTATGTTTAAATTTGTATTCTGTGGCTAATTAAAGAAACATTTATCTTTATCTTTTTTGCCCTGAGCGATTGGTTTTTTATAATTACAAGCAGGTAGAGGGAAACGATATGGAGGGAGAGATAATATGTAAAGGTCGGCGACCCAGCGAGAGAAATCTCGGCAAACGGGTTTAATTCGGCGACGCTCGTCTTGAATTTATTAGTCGCTCACCGTGAACTTTACCCTTTACATGTAACGAACTGAAAGATAAGATATCCTTTAATTTCTCATAGATCTTTGATCCAAAAAATTAAGTCAATGAACATGAACTTGAATAAACTTTGTAGATCTATATCAGGATTATTTTCACATCTTTATATGAGAGCATTCACGTGTAGCATACCTCTGGCAAACCAAAGGTATCAGAATCAGAATCATTTATTGCATAAACTGTGTTACAAATGGTGAAAAAAAAACGATGTATAGTATCAACAGTTACCTTAACATAAATAAGTTTATTTAAAAAACTACAATAATTCATATGTAAAGAAATAAATCTAATTAAGCTAACTAAACCTTAAAATGTTTCACGCTCATAGGATTCATTTCAGGTGTAGAATATATTCTCTAATAACCATTTTTTTTAGATTATTTTGAATAGATTGCCATCTAGAGCTTTAATGTTAGAGGGAAAATTATTTTATACCTTAATACCATTTATTAAAGCACTCTTATGATAAATATTATTATTTACATTTGGAAGGTTGAAATTATACTTATATCTATCACGTCGGTTGCGAACTGCTTTAAGTGAGTTGAAGAATTCCAAATAATTTTTGACAAATACACTGATTTCTAGAATATATAAATTAGTAAGAGTAAGAAGTTTCTTTTCTTTAAATGACCTCTACACAACTACAGGTACCGGTAAACAATTTCATTCCGAAAAAACTGGATTCCGAACCAGTGGTAAACATGTTGAAAATCATAAATGCTCTGTATGAAACTAAAAAACCGCCTTCAAAAACCACGAACTAAAAAGTGTAAAATAATATTTTGAACACTTCATACACTTCACATAACAATTTATAACAGTACACTCGACAAAAGGTGTTACTGAAGTCGGCGCCTAATCCCTGCTGATTAATTGAATGTTGTATTACAAGAAAGTATTAGGCGCCGACTTCAGTAAGACCTGTCTCGATTTAAGGTACAAAAAATATACAGTCGAATGTAGAACCTTCTCCTTTTTTAAAATCTGTAAAAATAAACTATTTTAATTTTTCCTTTTTATTCATTCATATATTTTTTTTGTGCCGTGTGGTCCCCGGCAGAGTAGAACTCACTCTTACTGAGGTGTCGTAAAAGGCGACTAAGGTAAAGCTGCTGGCATGATCATCAGCACCCAGAGAAGGAAAACTCTGCATTTATATCAAAACCCTCGCCAACCCGTCTGCCAAGCGTGGTGAGTATGGCAATTACCCCTCATGTGATTGAGGGAGGCCCGTGCCCCAGCAGTGGGTACTTTTTTAGGGTTCCGTACCTCAAAAGGAAAAAACGGAACCCTTATAGGATCACTTTGTTGTCCGTCCGTCCGTCCGTCTGTCAAGACCCTTTTTCTCAGGAACGCGTGGAGGTATGAAGCTGAAATTTATATCAATTACTCAGGTCTACTGTCCCTTTAAGCTGTGAAAATATCAAACTTCTAAGCCAAGCCAATCAAAAGATACAGCCGATTATGTCGATATTTTCAACATATTTTCGACACTCGCAAAGGAATCAAAACCTACAGGGTACTTCCCGTAAACTCAGAATCTTGGAATTTGGCATGAAGCATTGTCATATAATGCAAATACAGGAAAAATTCCGAAAATCACATTTTTTTACTTATATAATATAATAAAAATATTTTAATAAAATGACACTTACTACCTTATTTCTCACGAAGGAATAAAGGTATCAAATTGAAATTTATACCAAATACCTAGGTCTACTGTCCCTTTAAGCTGTGAAAAAAATAAACTGCTAAGTTAACGCGATCAAAAACTGTTTATACCGACACTTCGATTGTAAACCGCTACGTTTGTACGGCGGAACCCTCGGTGCGCGAGTCAGACTCGCACTTGGCCGGTTTTTAGTATTATGGTAATCGTTATGATGACGTATAAGAAGCGAAACTAGCGAAATTGAATTGAACTCTAGCGAATAGAATTTGACTGTAATGCCGTCTCTTTGTCCGGAGGTGTGTAAAGGGCGAGTTACTTGTCGCTCAGTTCCCGAAACATAAAGAGCTAACGTCAAAGGTTCCATTCCTTTCCCTTTATGTCAAGAAAATCACAAAGTCCTGTTAATTTATCATCCGGCGCTTGATTTGGTCTTTCAGAATGATAAGGGCAGTGACAGATAATTTTCTTCCACAATAGGTTGAGGCTAGAGCGAAGGTAGTTCATATGATAAGAACGCACCTTAGCTTCGATACGGAGGGTCGTGGTTCGAATACGAGCATGCATTTATGGTTTTTCCAAATCTATATCTGCGTATTTCTATCATTGTCTCGGCGGTGAGGTAAACATCCTAAGGAAACCCGCATATTTCGGATAGTTTCTGAAACGTGTAACCATGATTTAGTAGGTCTGGTTCTCCTGTTGAATGGTTGCGAAGGTCAGATGACAGTCGCTTCATTATAATTACCAGATTCCCCAAATCCTAAAAGCATCGTGCAAGCGCACCACAACTTTGTACAGCCGGCAATGAAATGTAAACACCTCAACTCTTAAGGACAAACAATAATTCGAACTCATAGCGAAAAGATATAGTGTTGAGAGTTACATGTTGCGTCGAGGATTTAGACCAGCTCCTCGATGTACTGGCTTACTGAGTAAGGTGAATAAGGTTCATATTTGAATGATATTGTGTACTTATTAGTGCACGTGACTGTACAAAACCAACAATCAGGCGCTAAAATAAGCAAAAAGCGGTACGGAAGAAACCCTTGATAAACACAAGTGGGTGATATTTTTTGACGTATTAATTTTAATCTTGTGATTCGGAGTGATAACATATCTAGAACCTAATGACATCGGATCTGCAAAGACTTGATATTCACCCAGCAAGGAAACATAATCAAAAGTTGTACGTGAGTGAACTGGAAGTTTGAACAAGCGTGGAGAGCAAACGCGGGCAGTGTAACAAGCCGACAAGTCACGCGGCTTACGAAAACACTGAACGAGTGACGAGACATGCCGTTAACATACGAGTTTACGAGCAAAAAAAACAGTGAGATTTTGTTTTGAAAAGGATTACCTACGCTCGTCTCTTGAAGGTCCCTAAGTCATTATAACCGTAAGAAAAAAACACTGCAGCCAAACTGTTCTACAGAACTGAGGTGCGTGGCATAAATCTATTTTTTTTTATATTATGGCAGACAAACGAGCAGACGGCTCACCTGATGGTAAGTGAATTACCGCCGCCCATAGATATCTGAGACACACGGGGCATCACAGATGCGTTGCCGGCTCTTAAGGGAGGAATTAGCTCTTTTCTTGAAGATCACCAGGTCGTATCTGTTCGGAAACACCATCGTTGGTAGCTGATTCCATAGTTTTACTACGCATATATGTATATGTTATGTATTTACATTTAACTTGTATTTTTACAAGTTAAATGTAAGGTTTTTTCACTAACGACGTCTGATTATTTATTAAGCTTATAAAATAAAATTTATGGCGTGGGTGAAATGGGATACCCGCTTTTATAAGCCCGTCTTATGTAATAAACATTTATTTTAAGTGCTTGCTTAATTTCTATTTTGAAAACAATATGCGCTTCTGAGGCATCGTATCCATAGCGTAGCTTGTTTGGATTCCCCACAGGACTTGTCATTTTTGTAATACGGTACCTATTCAAACTCCTACATATATTACAACATAGTTTGATACTTTCTTTTTTTATAACCGCCTAAATAACGTTATCCAAGAAAAATAGAAAAGACTGGAAATAATAACACATCCATTTCTCATCGGTCCATCTGGGGCACAATTCTCAGGCCACTCGAACTTTTTCCGTGTGGTAGTTCGTATACGAATGTTCCGATTCTACTGTAAAAGTTCGAATGGTGTGGATAATCTCTATTCTCAGCACCAATAGAACAATTCAAGATCGAAATGCGAAGTCAAACGTATCATAGACAATATTTTTGACTTTCCATTACAACCATGGGTACTGCATGCAGGACTTAATTTTTGAAAATGCTGCAGCGATCTAATTTAATATCCATCATAAGAGTTATTGTCATAAATTTTGATAAAACTATTAATTTTGCTTAGTATGTCCAATAACTTACTAAATTTTACTAGAAATGTAATATTTGATTATTTTGTGTACTGTGTCGGGTAAAACGGAATGCACCAAAGTCAACTTAAAATTTTATCTTCACAAAATTTAAAACTCCATTTTGTTTGTTTGATTTGGTGAAAAGTTTGAAAAAGAGATGGAAAACATGCAACATAAAAAATTTGCCAGCCCGGAGCAAAGGCTCCGGCTGGTACGACTCGTAAAAGCTGATCCACAGCTCCGGTTGGGAAAATTTACTTCAACTTTCAATCAGTTAGCTTTTCCTATATAATAAAGTACTCTTTGATTAGATTCGTATTTAAAATAATGTCATATTTGTTGTCTGACAACCTCAAAATGAAGTTTGACAAGTAATTCGTATGCCGTGTGGTCCTCGGCAGATTAGAATAGGCCACTCTCACTCTTACCGAGGTGTCGTAAAGGGCGACTAAGGTAAAGCTGCTGGCATGACCAACAGCACCCAGAGAAGGAAAACTCTGCTTTTATATCTAAACCCTCGCCAACCCGTCTGCCAAGCGTGGTGAGTATGGCAATTACCCCTCATGTAATTGAGGGAGGCCCGTGCCCCAGCAGTGGGGACTTAAATGGGCTGACGATGAAGTAAATTCGTAATACGAACTCCGACTTTTACCGGTCCTTAGCACTCGAAGTGTTCGAACGTAGTTCGAGCGACGTTCAATCGAACTATTTCGATTGTGAAGTTCTGAGAATAGACAAATTCAGTTTCCTTCGAAAAAAAATCGATCTTCGAACTTTTTTCGAATGTGAACTTCGTTCGAGTGGCCTGAGAATGGTGCCCCTGAGCGCGCCCAGCGGGGCCACGTTCGGGGATATTTGTGACAGGCCGCGGCGGCCCGCGCCATTCATACGATATAACACAGTGATAAAATGCTAGTGGCTGGACATATTGACTCTAGAGAGTCTGGGATGAGGTAAGGAAGTCGGAGCTGTTAAGCTGATTCGAGCTTACGCCTAGCTAAGACAGCTGCTGCAGCGCGGATTCATACGTTTATGTATTTGATATGACTTCGCGCGAAAAAAAATTACGAATGTAAGCGCCAGATAATGAACTCCAGGGTTTCAAACTTTTGTTAAAGTTTCCCGATGATTGCGAAACCTTTTAAAGTTAAGGAAAAGAAAAGAAAGAGGTAGCTAATGCGTTTGCCCCCTTTTACGAAAGATTAAGCTTTTCCCTTAAAGGGCGTTACACTAGAATATTTAACATCAAACGTTCTTAGTTCAATAAATATAAATATTTCACAACATCACATACATTTATCTGACTCCGAGATAGGTAGCTCAAGCACCTGTGTTACGGATATCAGAACAGTGGTGTCAACAGAGGTATTACAAATATATACTGGCGACACTGAAAGTTCTTAGAAAATCAAAAACTGAACAATTTAGCAAGTTGTTACTTTTATTATATCTTTTTAAAATAGTGTTCCTTCACATCAATACATCGCTGCATTCGATGAAACCATTGAGAAAAGCACTTGGCTCACTCTTCTTTAGGGGTCTCTTCGACGGCCTACGCTTGATACGCAGCCACTGCTTCTTCGGCGTCCGTGAAGCGTTCTTTAGTTTTTTCCTTTCGACGTCCTTTTAGTTTTTCTTTTAAAAAGAGTAACTGGCGAGTTTCTTGCCGGATCTTCTCGACCAGAAACAACTTTCCAAGCCGGTGGTAGAATCGCATTATGTTTATTTATTTCTTTAGTATATTTTATGTATCAAAATATATATGTATTAACATGTAAATTATTACATAAGTACTTAAAAATAGTTTTAAACCATTTAAATGTATGACGATTTGTAAGTGCTGTGTACAAGCCTATGCAAATAAAGAATTATTTGATTTTGATTGTATTTTTGGAAATAAATAAAAATCGCAGGGTGCGAGGTCTGGGCTGAATGGCGGGTGACCCAGTAATTCTACGTCTAACCACGCCAAATACTCGAGTGATTGCTTGGCGGTGTGCGGCGAGGTGTTGTCGTGGTGAAGGAGGATCCTACTGCGAGGTCGTTTTTCCCGAACTTTTTCCAAGACAAGTGGCAAACAGTTGTTAGTGTACCACTCTGCGGTAACTGTTTTTCGATCCTCTAAACAAACTGTTGCGATATGACCTGTCCTTCCGAAGAACGAGGCGACCATCTTCTTTCCCATGCTGCGACCTCTCTTCACTTTAGTTGGCAACTCCTCGAATGGAAACACCCATTCAGCAGATTGTCTTTTAGTTTCAGGATCATAACAATAAATCCATCTTTCGTTACCTGTTGTGTCCAACACAGCATTTGAGTCACCTCCGTTAAATCTTTGAATCATTTCGCGGCACCAATCAACACGGCGTAGTTTTTGGACCTCTATTAAATTATGAGGTATCCACCGGGCACAAAGCTTCCTGGCCCCTAATTGTTCATGAATGATTTTGTGCACTTGACTCATACCAATGCCTAAACTTGTCCAAATCTGCTGATAGGTCACTCTTTTGTCGGCCTCTGTCATACGTCGCAAAACACTGATGTTATCTTCGGTAGTCGCCGTACATGGCCGTCCCTCACGCAAATCATCGGTGAGATTAGTGCGACCACGTATAAACTTATTAAACCAGTTGTAAACAGTGGCACAAAATGGAGCTTCATCGTGAAAGGCCAATCGAAGTCTATCATAACTTTCTTGTTAACTTATTTGACATCGAAAGTCAAAGAAAATCATTGCACGGATATTTTCTCGCGTTAAATTCATGCTCATCTGTTGAAGATTATTTTCAATTTGCCGCCAAATCGGAAAAAAGAGAATCGAATTAAATGCATAGACAATAATATTGGCAATCGTTTTATAACTGGCCAGTTCTAAAAACTTTCAGTGTCGCCCTCGTATAGAAAACACCCATCACAAACAAACACAAAAGTGCAAACAGACATGTTCGTGCACACAAATGGTTGTACTGTGCAGGGATTGAACCCGCAGCCCTTGGACCAAAAAAGGCAGCGTGTATTACCACTGTTCCAAAATCAATCAATATACCAATATTTTCAATAGATGACCGTTTGTTTTTTAATTAGACCATACACATTACATACGTTATCCAACTTCAATTGAATAATAAATCATAACGAAAACATTCAAGAAACCTTAATATCTATTTTTATCCACGTGAGCATGACTATTGCGTACACAAAGGGCAAGAGACCTAAACAATAAAGCGACAAATCAATTCGATAAGGAATAAAAAAAGTCAATGAAAATAAAATATAAATATAAATAAGTATTTCACAACATCACATACATTGATCTGACTCCGAGATAGGTAGGTTAAGCACCTGTGTTACGGATATCAGAATCAACAGTGGGATTACAAATATATAAATATAATACTTTTTTTTGTAAATACATACTTATAATACATAGGAAACACCCAGACCAATACAAACAGACATGTTCATGCACACAAATGTTTGTACTGTGCGGGGACCGAACCCGCAACCCTTGGACCAAAGGCAGCGTTCAATACCACTGTTCCAAACGGGTCGTCTAATCACCGCATTTCCATCTGCTCAAAAGCGCGCCCGCATCGTCTGAACTAGATGCTAATATTTATGACAGTACTCGCGTTATTCGCGTAAGATTAGACAAAGTCGGGGATTATCCTGATAGGATATTAACGGAGAGGTATGAAACCATAAATCTTCTTCGATAATAAGTATGAGTACTCACCTGTATGTGAGGCGCATACAATACTGTCGGAGTATATGTACAAGAAAAATTTAACAGTAGAATTAATTTTCATAAATTCCTTTTCTGATGGAAGAGATTTATTATAATATTATCTCAAATTAGGATTTGTTTGATGGAAAAAAAATAATTAAAATGGCAATAATTATCATAATTGAACACTATTTACAGTGTCCTAAAAATAACAGAGCATATTACTAAACAGAGATGAGGGATGAGTTAAAAAATATTTACAAAAAAGTGTAGTCTGCCCCGCTACTCATCGTGCCCAGAATGCTGGTGGCGTTGCCTCTTTGAATGGCCAGTCCTATGCGATGGCCGAAGATAGCTGCCAGAATTACTGTCACCTGAAATTTCGAGTAGCCGGGCAGACAACTCGCGGAAAAGCTCACGGGACTTCACACCGAACGGAGCGAATCGGTAACATTCTACGGGTCTACACCGAAGCAGCTGCTGCGCCTGCGCCCCGTGAAGAAATACGGAAGCTAATCAACTAATCATCGTTCAGCTATAGAAAGAGATTTTCTACAATAATTTACTACGATGTAATTTAAATTTCCTAAGAGTCAACTAACACTCACGTAAATATCGAAGTGGGGGGATGGTACGCATATCCACTATCCACTTGGACAGAAAACAAACTACGCACGTGAGATAGATACAGTACACAATATGGAACGTTTACAGGGAGAGAGGATACGATACCAAGCGTAGCGCTAAGGTCAGCTGGAGTCTATTACTATTTGGCACGCAGTAATTCTTTTACTAGATCACCGCAGCTCGCTAAAACTTTGTTATGTTTTTTTTTTATGAGATGGGGGCAGACGAGCAAATGATGATGGTAAGTGATTAGCCGTGTGGTCCCCGGCAGAGTAGAATAGGCCACCCTCACTCTTACCGAGGTGTCGTAAAAGGCGACTAAGGTAAAGCTGCTGGCATGAACATCAGCATCCAGAGAAGGAAAACTCTGCATTTATATCTAAACCCTCGCCAACCCGTCTGCCAAGCGTAGTGAGTATGGCAATTACCCCTCATGTGATTGAGGGAGGCCCGTGCCCCAGCAGTGGGGACTTAAATGGGCTGATGATGATGATGAAGTGATTACCGCCGCACCTGCAACACTAGAGAAGTAACAAGTGCGCCGTAACGAGCAGACGGCTCAACTGATGCCTGATGATGATAGTCGGTGTTGTTATTTAATCGTTATCCTGTAATGTAGATATCTGTCTGGCTAAGTCATAGGCAAGATAGATAGATAGATAGATAATACGTTTAATCTGCTGCACATAATTATACAGTTACATAATCAAGTTGTAAACACTAATAATAGTCATAGAGTCTGATAGGTAGAAGCAATTAATGAAATACAAAATATAAGAATAATAATTAGAGAACAATGTTGCAGCAAGAATGGTCCCCGTCTCAGCCTATGCCACAGCAAAGCCATGACGCTGATTTTCAGACGGCGGCCTCAGAGTTTGTCCGCGCCAGGCGAGGTGCTACAAATTTCGATAAAAAATAATTGTTAATTTTTGTATTGTGATGGTGTGAAAAAAGGTGTAAAAAAAGAAAACCGCAGTGTGTACAAACAATTTAAAAATTTGTAAAGTAATTGGAAATGTCGTTAATGGGTGGAATGTATTTATTAATAGTGATTCAGATAAAATTAAACTAATATAATTAAAATGTAAGTTATTGTAAATGGTGAATGTAAATTAATGTTAAAAAATTAATCTCCAATAGTATAATAGGCAAAGAGTCATAAACGACGACAGCCATAATCAATATTCTGATATTTACAAATCACAGACATAATCCTCTTACTCGTAACTCTTTCTATTATACTATGGCTCACGTTTGTGATCCATTTCCGTTATCAAGGTTCACGTTAACCCAAAAAGCCAGGTAACGTAGAGAAAATGCCATAAATATTAGCAAAGCACGCCCGGTGGGAAGTCCTAGAAAAACCCATGAGGCGGAGCTGAAATTGAGCTGGTTAATAATTTCGTAGGTTTCCAGTTTGTTGTTCCCGAAAAGATTTATAAGTACTTATGACAATACAGCAAGGTTCATTATCCTGTGGGTATTTTGTATATGTTTTTCATAAAATTGGGTAGTGAACGGATGTAATAAATTATTCATGGATATACGATTTTGGGATTTCGGAGCCATAGGAAGTGTTATTTTTGTATGTCTCTTTTTGATTAATGTCTCATAACAATAGCTCAGTCCCTCCTTACATCCTCATAAGTCATAATATTTCTTTTATATCGAGTTACGGTTTCGTATGCTAGTAACGTCTTCTAGCTCCATCATAACTTGGAACCACTTTTGCAAATTAATACTTTAGGCGAGCCAAATCATGAAGCGAAGCGTAATGGCACTACCTGTAGGTACCTCCTATACCCTCCTATATCCTATAAGCGGATTTAATATATATTATGTTAAATCCTCCTAATTTTAGTTTTCACCTTAGATTTGTTCAAAATAGCGGAAAATAGGTGACTCGTCAATACCCCGCAGTACGCATCAATACGCAGTCGCAAATTAGCGAATCTGACAAGCGGTTGGGTCACACAATAATATTATTTTATTGTTTTAGTGGGATAAAGTTAACCAAAATGCCTTTGTGCGCTTTTACGCGTTGTATAAATTATGGTATTTCTAAATTCATTGATGTTTTAGTCACTTTTTGGCAGAGCGAGATAGAAATATATGATATATTAATGTGAGACGAGTTAAGTCCTTTTGACAGGACTCATCTCTGAAGCGTAGCTGCGCGTAGCACGCTTGACTCACTCACGCTTATGTCAAAAAATTGATTTGTCTCTGTCTTCCAATATTGTACAACTTGAAATAAATGTGTCGTAGAGCTGTGAGTTGTGCATCAAGCCCGTTTTAAGCTGTCTAATTGAAGAGACGTGCCGATCTTCCACTATTTTGTATTAATTTAAGGTTTACACCATTTAAATTTCGTCTTACACAATGAATTAGATATTGCAGGCGCGTAAAGAAGCTTGTAACAAAACACTCATCTCAGCGTAGTTTCCGATTGCGTAGCTCGGGATATATAGATACTGTTTATTGCACAACATAAAAAAAACATAAAAACTAGGTATACAGAAATACAACGTACAATTGAGTGTACGCTTAACCATTATTCAGGACTTGGAGAGTGGTAATTACAATGAAGCAACTGTCGTTCGACCTTTGCAACGCTTTAACAGGGGAACCAGACCAACTGAATCATGGTTACACATTTCTGAAACTATTCCAAATGTGAAGATTTCCATCACAATGTTTTCCTTCAAAGCAATGGTAATGTTAGAAATACGTACACAGATTTGAAAAATTGAGAGGTGCTTGGATTCGAACGTGGATTTCGATTCGAGCATGGAAGGCACGTTAATATGTATATTAACATAAAGAGCTGTGTCAGTGACTGAGCTACCATCGCTCTTAAAAGAGAAACTCAATCCAATATCTCTCTTAATTTGTGTTCCCTTCATCTGTCGTTGAAATCTGCTGTAATCCCACGGCTTCGGGGATGCCGCTGGCGCCGTTGTGAAACGCTGCTTATTCCCGAAACTCGTGATGGAGCGGATCTCGCGGCCGCCAGACACTTTAATCCATTCAGCAGTGTTCACAATACCTACGTCAGTCTCCTTTATTTGTCAATTTTGTTAATCCTTCTTTTAAATATTCAAATAGGCAAATAACGTTAATAGTAGGTAACTGCTGCAAAGAAAATATCTATTTGATTTTAATTTTTCAATAGAAAGGTTTTCATAAATTACAATGGCCCTTTAGAGATACAAGTGTCTTTTCATTTAAAATTAATTTGATTTTAGTTCGGATGGGTCACCTGTTGGTAAGCGGTGCCGACGCTACAATCTACCCTTTCCCCGGATTGGGCCTGCGGTGACCTCCCTCACGCAGAAAAACACAGCATTTAAGTACGCTGCTTTACTGCCGAATTTGAAATATAATTAATGATAATGATGAATTTAGAAACTAAAAATTATGTACTAAATATTTAGTTTGGAGGCAAAGACCCACGGGCAAGCCAAGAAAGTAAGTATGATGAAAGAATTTTAATGCTAAGAAATGATTTTCGAGAGTATTTATTAGATGACTTTAAATGTAAACAAAATGAAGATAAGATTTTTACATCTTTGTTTGGTATTAAGATAAAAAAGAAAAATCGAGGGTAACATTAATGTGGGACGAAGTTTAAGAGAATACAATTTTGGATCTGATTAGGGGTATCGTTATGGTGAAGGCCCGCCCAAAGCCTTTTAACAGGTTTAGCTGTTTACAGGGCGCAGGATGCCGGGGTTTCGGTTCGTAAAATATTGTAATTCAAGAAACGGGAAAACAGTTTAAGTTTCGTGAAAAAACACGGTATCCCCGCAACATTATCGAAAGGCAGATCACGTAGAAAAGGAACAAAAGTAAAAATCACGCTCGTAATTTGGAGCAATCACATGTTTCCTGCGTCAGCGTGTGGGCCTTTTTAAATTTGGCGTGAGGGGGGGGGGGGGGGGTTGATGAGGAGGGGGGTGTCTACCGTCCACATACAAGGACCGCCTCGTTAGCAGTAATGAGGTGCGGAGTCAGCCAGACCCAGACTAGTTATTGGTAGTAAGAAATACATGTTGATTGCATTTACTTTTTAGTCTTTCGAATATCGAAATAGATTCACAGTTGTTTTTTAAGATTTTCTGCTACGTTACAGCAGCCTTGGTCACGAGCGGACTGACCACGGCTGCTGTAACGTAGCCGAAACGTCGAGCCAAATATGTGAGTACACAATGTTGTTTCACATAATAAATATCGTGTTAATTCCCGTCTTGATACATTATATAAATAATAATAATAAAATAAATAGTCATTTATTTCAGGCGTTTACCCATAGCGTAACATATTATTTCGCATTATAATTAATTACAATAAAATGAATAAATTAAAATTAATTCATAATACCAATAAAATTATATAAAAAGAAACTTGCCAATTAAAATAATAATATGTGTAGGCTATAAAAATATCCTACTGTCAGTCCCCTACTTTCGATTCGGACTTCGTTGCACAGTGAGCCAGTGTCTAAAAATTGGACTAGTCATGTCCTCATAAACGGCTTGAAGAATTGTATTTTCGGTGCTGCGCAGTCTTGACCAAAATGACTCGATACGGCATCTCATTATGGCGAAGAAATCTGGGAGACGTGCGTCTTATAGATTCACAGTTGACGCAATACCTGGATGTAGTATAATTAAAATAAATCGGTTCCAAAACTCCAATTTAAAAACCATTTTCTCATACAACGAATTCTCTGAATTCTACGAAATATAACAAACTGATAAAAAAATTTTGGCACTGTGTTTTAATAGGTGGAGTGCAGGTGTGACAGTGAACTGATTCTTCTTCTTCTCAGTCGTACACTCCTGACGGAGTGGTCGTGATTATGGATTGTCTGTATGTTGGGTAGCGGCTTTAGCGAGACTTCTCCATCTTTCTCTGTTTGTGGCACTGCATGCACATTCAGTCAAGGAACACTTTGTAGCAAACTTGATACTGTTCGTCCACCTCAGTTGGTGGACAGTTCCAGTGCCCTGTGCAATCGCATGAAACTTACACCAGCCTAACCTTATCTCAAATCGTTGGTGTCGCCTAACTTCTGCATTACAAAGTGAATTATCGATTTTTTTTACTGCTTTACTTTATGGGCAAGCTAATGATTGAACTATTTACGATTATACGGTACTAGCTTTTGCCGGCGGCTTCACTCGCGTTAAGGAGAGAGAGACAGAGAAAATAGCCTATGTTACTCTCCTCCTACTACCTCATACTTTAACAGTGGTAGAGCCACGCTTCGGCATGAATGTGATCCGTCTGCTCGTTTGTCACCTATTACATAATATACATTGTCCTGATTACGTACTATGTATACGAGTATAGTATTAGCCTATAAACTGTCCCACTGCAGGGCAAAGGTCTCCATCATAGAAATCAAGTCATCGCTACTATTATGGGATTAGGCTTAATCACCACGCGTGCCAAATGCGGATTGGTGATGATCACAAACCCGAGCTATGTTCGAAAAATCGAAACATACTTTTGGTAGACCGACTATGTAGCTTAAGGTTTAATTTATCGCATAACATAAAAAATTAAAATCTCCACCTTTTTATCTCCGAGGAATTACAAGCAGTCTCCACGCTTTTGTAGCTGCCACTGCACCCAATATTCTCCCTCCGCTTATGCAAAGTGCATTTAGTAAAGCAATTATATCACGATTAAAAGTCCTGCCTGACATAGTTTTCAAACTTGATTTTAAAAAGTTGAATTTTAAATAATTTATACGGGAGAATAAATTAATCAAGTTGATGTATTGAATTCCTGCGAAGCTAATTCACTTTACTTTTATTTTTTTCATTATTGCAACACGGTCAGTGTTTTCTCTGCGTAAGAATTAAGATTTTTAAATATTAAATTTTGAATTATTGCCTTTGTTCTTTTAAAGATCCTTCTTCAAGGTTCTCTGGTACAAACCGCTTTAGCGATAAGACCCAATTTGACTCTAATTCACTAAGCATAACAACATAAGAGGTATACAAATGTCTTATGTTTCATCATTTTCCCAAGTTTGTGACTCTTTCAATGTAATTTTACTATAATTATACTTTCTGTCGTTAATACCGTAATAATAATTCTGACGGTGGGAGAGCCACGCTTCGGCATGAATGGGCTGGCTCGACCGAAGTGATAACACGGCCTAGCAGAAAACCGGCGTGAAGCAGCACTGTGCTGTGTTTAACTGCGCGCGTGAGGGTACCGGAGGCCTAGTCAGGGGGTAAGGGGGGGTTTAAAGGTTGGCAGCACACTTGTGACACCATTGGTGTAGCGGGTGTCCATGGACGGCGGCAATCGCTTACCGTCAGGTGGTCCGTCTGCTCGTCTGCCACCTATCACATAAAAAAACTTTACTACCACGTAGGTCAATATTAAAGACTTTTCAAGAAAGACAAAAACTTCTGTGGTGGCTTTTGTATTTTTCATAACTAAGGTATTTATTGAACTAACCTTGAATTTTGATTGGACATGTAATGCATTTATCAACTCACTAGCGAAAGCCACTAACAAATTATAAAGTGGTTTTAGAACTTAAACGATGAAAAGACAAATGATTAGGACAAGTTTAACAGACAGAAATAATATTGAACAAAAGGGTCTTAAAAGTATATACCACATAGAACTGAGTGCTCGACCGGGCGTGCAGCATTAGTTTAGGATCTGCTGGGGTCGTAGGCTTTTGTGCAAATGTTTTGATAATCCGCTAACACGTTTGAAACAGAGGACGAAATAGATAAAAGTGAAAACACAAGACGAAAGGACTTTCAAAATAGATTGAGAGTGTTGAGACCCAATTTTGACATTGTCAAACGTTGTGCACTCCATTAGGCGGCCAAATTGTTTAACAATGTACTATTCGATCTTTAAAAGTTCTAAGTTTAATCAATTCTCTTGGAAAGCTGTTGATACAATACAAAAGAGTCATAGAGGTACTTTTAATAATTGACATCATATTTATTAAGATAGATAGATAGATAGATACACTTTATTGCACAAAATTTACAAATCTTAGCCTAAGTTATTATACTAAACAATGTAGGCGGTCTTATCGCTAATAGCGATCTCTTCCAGACAACCTCATTAAGTTACTTGATATTGCAATTAATTCAAATATTTTTAACATATATTCTAATTAATTATTCTTGACATAGTAATTCAGCACTATGTTAATTAACATAGTTATTATTTTAACTTCGTACCATTTTTAACCCCCGACGAAAAATCGACGGGGTGTTATTTAACCCCCGACAAAAAATCGACAGGGTGTTATAAGTTTGACGTGTGAGTGTGTGTGTGTGCGTGTGTGTGCGTGTCTAGCAACTTTAGCATGTACAATCTTAAGTACCTATCTAAGTAAAACATCTTAAGTAAGCACACCCAATGTGCAAAAAAAGACCCACGCAAAATTTACCCACCTTGCCGCAAGACCGGAATCCTTCAATAATTTTGTGCAAATTCTTAAATGCCAGTAATTTATTAGACAGGTACAGAATTAGTCTTTCCAGTTGATAAAGTGATGCAAACGAGACGCATTAATATAATTTAGTCTCGAAACGACTCAATTTGTTCAATCCGATACGGTTCTAATCGGCATTGTCTTCTTCATTCAATTCTTCGCGAGGGAAATTTATAGCAAAGGTCAAAAGACTTGCTTGCTGGAGATAGATGGCTCAAGTGAATATCAAGAATAGAGCGTACTCTTTTTATAAAAGGCCAGCAACACATTAGCGATCTCTCTGATTTTGCGGATGTTCATGGGCGTTGATTACTTACCAGCAAGTGGCCCGCTTGCTCATTTGTCGCATACAACAAATATCGTATCGTATCTTTTAATCACGATAATAAATATGAGGTTTATTATATTAGTCTCGTAAACTAATGATTGATGACTTTGTTAATGGTGTGTCCTGAATAAAGACCCAAATAGGGGATCGTACCCAAAAAAATACCTTTTGCGTTTTTTGCGCCTGCTCTAAATGAATTAAGAACACGGTGAAACGAAGTTAAATAACCCTGTGAGACAGCACTATAGCATTGGGTTTGCTTCGATGCGAATGGGTATATTATGCAGGGTGGAAAAAAATATTGGACCCTTTAGTTAGAATGTTTTACTTAAAAAAAAACATTTTAACTTATTTATTTTTCAAAAGAAATGAAACTGCATTCAAAGTTTTTTTTTATTTTATCGCCCGGGAATCGAACCGGAATATATTTTTTCTCCAAGAAACATTAGGTCTTACGCTCGTCTGTCGTATAAAATATCCACAATACTTAAACTATTTGTATAATTACTACTAACTATGCGGTATTATGGATATTCTTTACAAAATACTAGTGTCAGACCTAGGGTTTCTTGGAGAAAAAATATCCTTAATAATGACTCTAGCAATTAGTGGAGCCAATTTTCATTTTATTATTTTTCGGTTCAATTCTTGGCGATAAAAACAAAATCGAAAAAATATATGTATTTATTATTTATTTGCTTCTAAACAATGAGTATACCATACAATTAAGGCTTACAATTTAAGCTTACATTCTAAGTGCCACATCACTTAAAGAAAAGCACCGCATGCACCAGTGCTTACAAAAAAAATTAATGCACTTTCATTTCTTTTATAAAAATAAAGGAGTGTTTCCTATAAGTAAAACGTTCTAACTTAAGGATTTAATGTAGTTTTCTTCCATCCTGTATAATATTAGTATACTTCAGTAATATCCGGAGTACCTACTTTCGTCATATTATCACGATAGGGGAACTCCGGTTTACACAGTCGTGTTCAAGGAGGATAACAGCTTAGGTACCTGGTTGATGTGCTGAGTTCGCAATTTGCAGGCATTGTGCCGATCTATTAAACCTTGATTTAGTTTGGAATTTATAGTTAATTTTGTTGAATTAGCCTTTGGCAGATTTTTTTTATTTTTTCTCTCGTTTTCATTACATGAGTTACGTCCTAGTACGGATTAGAGGCAGAGCGAGCATGCATGAGTATGTGTTAAATATTTGGAAAAATTGTCGCATCGACTAACATAAGATTCGCGATTTATATTCGTATTATGATAATATCACATTAGATTATTGCACAACTTTAATGTCTATTGATGAAACAGATCATTCTAGAAAATTTTGGTTTGGTATCATGGGAATAAATAAATGAGTCTTTGTTCAGTTCATACAATCCCGATTTCGTACTAAATAGATTAAGCACTTGCAATATGAAACCGATACTAAGATACGACCACAACGACTCAGCATAATAATTTCAGCGGACACTATTTTCTTGTTTCGTACTTTTTAAGGCGTGTTTTTAATCTATCATAGGGAGTGCTCTGAGGATCTGTTTGATCTACTCCCTGCAGCTGAATTCCTACATCGAACCACGTGAAAGCGATTGTTATTACATCCCCATCATCTCATCTCTCATCAAAGTTTGGCAGCGCGCTTGTGACTCCAATGGTGTCACGGGTGTCTATGGGCGGCGGCAATCGCTTACCATAAGCACTCCTGCCACCTATGACATAAAAAAATATAAAAGTGGTTTTAAATGACGAGTAGAAGAATATACGTGTTTAGAAGCATGTAACGGTTCACTGGCACTGTAATTTTTTTTTTATGATAGGCATCAAAATTAGATTTTTCCATCACTTTTTCAGCTACAAACTGGATGGCAGTGCTGCCTCGAGGCTGGCGTAGTAGGAAACCTTCCCATTTTGTCAGTTTTTGTTTGGCGTTAAACTTTTCAGCGCTTTCAAATTAGTTTAGTTTTCCGAGTTTGATTAAAAAATTGAGCCCAACGTGGCAGCGAAATATGTTTTTAAATTTTTTACTACACTAACATACTTTCGCAGTAGATAGGCAGTCGTTGACAAACATAGTTTCACTAACTATGTTAAATACTTAAATTGGATCTCTAATATTATAGCGTAAGAGAAATGAGCTTACCTTAGCCATTTTTTTCTTTTTTTTTATGGCTCTACCCGAAGCCAATTTACCAATGTCAAGTAACTTATTGAGAATAAGTAAATCACAGTCAGTCAATAAAACAACGGTGTTTTACGTTTTATCGACATACGGATTCAACGGATATCAATCTAAAAGCAATCGTTTTAAGACTATATTATTGATTGGACCTCCGGTACCCTCACTCACGCAGCGAAACACAGCACAGTGCTGCTTCACGTCTGTATTCTGTGAGGCCGCGGTATCACTCCCGCCGGCCCATTCACATCGAAGCGTGGCTCTCCCACGGTCTTGCAGTACTGCAGTCTTAATTAGTTTCGGATAACTTTGATTACATAATATGGATCTTTGGTTGGTGGCAGACGAACCGACGGATCACCTGATGGTAAGCGATTACCACCGCCCATTGACACTTGCAACTCCAGTGGTGTCACAACTGCGCTGCTTATATTTTAGCCCCCCTTACCCTGGATTGGGCCTCCGGTACCCTCACTCACGCAGCGATATACAGCGCATGCACTGCTTCAGTCCGGTTTTCTGTGAGGACGTGGTGTTACTCCGGTCGAGCCGGTCCTGTCGAGTCGATTCATGCCGAAGCGTGGTTTCTCCCACTGTTAATATACATACAGACAGACATTTAGTATAACAAATCTATTAATATAAAGCCATTTTTGGAACCCTAAAAACGGAAGATATGCCGTACATTCTGGGTACAACAAACTGACAAAAAAGTCTTAATCGCCTGTGTATCTCGGCGGAAGATTTCCAGCATGGTAAGTAGGCGCGAGTCATAATGGCGTCGTAGAATTGCAAAATGCTTTACCAGAGTTACGAGGAGTTTATTCCTACCTGCGAAGATCCACGTTTTTACTTACAAGCGATTATGGAGATGGGAGGAACCCCCCTCGTCGTATTTCGGGAAGTTCGCTCTGCAATATGGTGTTTTGATTTTACCTTCACTGAAGTAGTGTATAATTTTTACATTCTTTTTTTATTTTATTTTAAGTTAGCTTGTAGCGTTCCACTGCTGAGCAAAGGCCTCCCCCAAGTTCTTTCACTGATCCCTATCCAATGTCCATACTTGCCAATCTTTTTTTTTATTGGAGATGGGTTTTACACTGAACTCTAGAGTTGAGAGGAAACCTACGATGGAGCGAGCTTACCCAAAAAGTAGCCTATTCACTCTAGCTTTGAAAATATTGGGGTTGTATTTACTGGGAAAAACAGAATCTTGGACATACTTGTAAAAATCGTCACACCATCATTTTCTACAAAATCTAGTTTGTTCTTTTTTTACCTCATGCATATTCTGTGTAATAAAAATACTTCTTGTCCACCGCATCTAAGGGATCAAAATAAATGTATTTTTTGTCGTTTCAATAGGTGTCAATAGAGCTACTATCCAAAATTTGTGGGTTTCATCTCGATTTTTTCTCTCACCGCTGAACTAGTGGTATAAACAGGCCCACAAAGTAATGGGATTTTTTTTGTAAATATTACGGTTGGTAACTTTAAAAAAGTGTTTCATCATCATCAGCAACCCACACTCGTCCACTGCTGGACATAGGTCTCCCCTAATGCACGCCACTTCTCCCGATTTTCGGCCACTCTCATTCCAGCCCACACCAGCCAGCCTTCGAATGTCATCATCCCATCTTGTCGCAGGGCGTCCTACACTACGCTTACCGAGTCGCGGTCTCCACTCAAGGACTTTACGGCCCCAACGGCTGTCAGTTCTGCGGCTAATATGACCAGCCCACTGCCACTTCAGTTTGCTAATTCGGTGGGCTATGTCGGTGACTCTGGTGAAAAAAGTGTTTAAGACAAACTATAAATATGCCCACAGATCATAGAAAATAGGTTAGGGAGCATTCTCTGTTTGAGCTCATACCTCCAAATCATCAGATAATCTTCTCACCCTAATCGAATTCGAACCATGAAAACACCTCATAGACGAAACGGGGTTAATGTCATTTTTATGGAGCCCCTTCCCCTCCTCAGGTGAAGGGGGTAGAGGGGGTGATGGACAGCATCGAAGATTAACGCTCCAGGTGGGTTCAACCCGGTAATTTAATATTTTCGGGCACTATATCTTTTTCAGGTCGGTGAGTCGGCGTCTTTTTTGTTGGATCAAATTGATGGTCTCACAATCAAGAGTTGATGTCGTAATTTGGGCCTCGCTAATTTTGCCGCGTCTTCTCTTGAATGGTGTATTTTGTGGAATATAAAGGGGATAGGAGATTCTTTGGTATTTGAAAGGCAAAAACGATTATCATTGTTATTAACATTTTGATAGCCTTGGTATGCATATTTTGGAATAAACCTTTCACAAGACTTGTACATTACGCCTTTTTGACCTCATTTATTTTTAGGGGGGTACATTATATAATTGGTAGCACGGATTTGTGATCACTAATCCGCATTTGGCAAGCGTGGTGATTATGCCTAATCCCATTATAGTAGCGATAACTTGATTTCTATGATGGAGGCCTTTGCCCTGCAGTGGGACAGTTTATAGGCTGATACTTTACTTTGCTTTACATTATATAATTACCACCTCTACTTTATTTTAAAATGAGCTTTTGTAGGTTAATTCTTAGACTTTTAAAAGCCATTATTTAAATAAATTTTATAAAAAAAAAAGATAAAATAGCCATATTCCATGAAATACCAAGACATCGAGGGCGTATGAGCTATCTTCTCGACATGTGCCTAGTATATATTTTAGACTCCATTGTAAAACTGTTCTGGTGTTCTAAAATTGAATTTTAAACGTTGTTACGGGACAAAAGTGTTCGTTGGCGGCCACAAAGCGTCGCATCACGGCTCGCTCAATTACCCGCCCTCGGATCCAATAAACCTTAATCCAGCCAAAAAGAATTACAATGTTATCTACTGCTCTCAGTGGAACATAGTAACCGAAGTAACTGCATCAATTTGCTAAATAATTTTAGCAATGTATAAAATGGCTTGGAAAGCATATATACAGTAAAATGTAATTGGCCTTTGCATCTTGTCAGATATTTAAGTAGAAACTCCGATAAGGGCAATGCATCTACACTTGTGGCTATACAAGCCAATTCGCGAGTGTGCTCTTTGTCCGCATTTGCGGCAAACGAAACCAGAGCTGACGGGTGGGGGGTTAGCAGCATAACGTTTTGCTCGCTTTGACGCGAGTTGGTCGAATCAGGAGGTCTAATTTAAAGCAGACGTTACGACCGAATCGGAGTTTCCCTCTCTTTGACTCGCGATGTGTGTCTTCATTGTTTGGATCATCATCATCATCATCATCAGCAACCCACATTCGTTCACTGCTGGACATAGGTCTCCCCGAATGCACGCCACTGCTCCCGATTTTCGGCCACTCTCATCCAGCCCATACCAGCCAGCCCTCGAATGTCATCGTCCCATCTTGTCGCAGGGCGTCCAACACTACGCTTACCGAGTCGCGGTCTCCACTCAAGGACTTTACGGCTCCAACGGCTGTCAGTTCTGCGGCTAATATGACCAGCCCACTGCCACTTCAGTTTGCTAATTCGGTGGGCTATGTCGGTGACTCTGGTTCTCTGTCGGATTACATAATTTCTTATGCGGTCCTTCAGAGTTACTCCGAGCATAGCCCTTTCCATAGCTCTTTGAGCGACTTTGAACCAGTGGACTAGTCCAGCAGTGAGTGTCCACGTCTCGGCACAGTAAGTTGTTTTGATGCGACATGTATATTCTCGTTGGTTACGGGTCGGCTTCAAATTAAACTACCAGGCTTGGTCGTGTTGGGTTATGCGTGAGGTGGCTGGGGCATGGGCATCGCATGGAGAACATTCGTTTTTCAAGGCGGACTCTTCTCGGAGAGGCAGCTTGTGAAGAGACCGGTCGGTAGACCAATGTTGAGATGGAAGATGTACAGTAGAGTCTCTCTATTCCAGACCAAAAAATTATACCAAATAAGGTACCTACACTCCCGTAAATAGTATCTCTGTCATTGGTGCCAAAACTAACTGAAAACACTGTCAAACGTGCATGTTTGTTTTATTATTTTGAGCTACACCGAAGTAATAGGAGTTTTAATCAGTGAGGAAAAAAGCGCGAAGTAATGCAAGTTCCCTATTTTTTTTTACAATTACAGCATCTCATTTCAGACTTCAAATATTAACAGTCACACGTACCATACGTATCGGTTCCATCTTATAAAATTACATTAGAAAGATAACCATCCACTTCAGTATATTCGAATCGTAGTCACCCCGTCATGACTTGAAAGTGACATCTCATGACTTAATATGACAGTCCACAGTAAACCCCTACTTACCAAAACCCTTGGTGCCGTCAGACTAAAGACATGAAACTCAAGCTCATAGCAAAAACGCGTGATGCGAAACAAGTCACGCGCCGCGTTCCGGCGTGACGCGTGACAGACGCGTCACTGCGACACGTCTCCGCGTGTTTGCGTGACATCTCCGCGCTTTGCGAGACTGACAGCGGGGCGTGACGAGACTTGCCGCGCAGAACATTCAACGTGTAATCTCTTTCAAATAAGCATCATGTTTATGAAAGTTATTTTTATTGCGTAGTTTTTGTTTTCGAAGCTAAACAGAATGAGATTAAATGTGATTTATATTTTCATAACATAAGATGACGTAATAAAACCCCAGTTCTTTTTATTATTATGATCTGTATACCAGACCGACTTGTTCTAGATGTTTTTTGCAGTAGGTATGACTTATAGGAATGCGGTTTCGTTGAGAGTAACTTTAGATTTATCGATTCTTAGTGGTATTGAACAAATATTTCCCACATGAAGGGCAGGAATTTTTTATCGGTGATGGGTTTGCTCTTGGGGATAAGAACAGGAAGAAAACATTTTGAAAAAAGCGTAAATGTTCAAAGCTAACTTTAAGTGAAATTTGGGGTAACTAATACTAGCTTTACCCGCGGATTTGCTTCCATTAGAAAGAGACAAGAAGTAGCCTATGAACTCTCCATCCCTTTAAGTAAAACTTAAAAAATCTCGTCGATTCGTCGTTGCGTATTGTCGTGAAAGACGATGAAACCAACAAACATACACACCTCCACATTTTTAATATAAGTATGGATGTTTATTCGAGGATAAAATATTTGTAGACAAGGCGTTGAAAGCACGAGAGTGCATTATAACATAAATCTAACCGCCGCTCCCCGCAGTCAAACGTCGCGTACACTCGCATAAACGTCGCCCGGGCGGAAACAATGGGCTCGGCGCCCTTTGTGGAGGACTTGTCACACTCGACATGTTGCCAACTACATTCCCTTCATTGAAAAGTCTCGTTGTGAAGCACTACATAATTCTCACCTATATTCTCCTTTAAGCTGCTTTACTATGGCATATTGATTATCCATGGCAAGTCTAAAAGTAGATCGGCGCTTTAGAGAGGGAGCTATTCAATTTTCAATTAAACGTTACTTACAAATCTTACGATACGCATATACTACAATTCTACGAAAAAAATCTTGCTATCCCTTCAGGCCGCTTAACTGCTTTCCGCCTTCTGTGTCCAATGTGTGTGTGATAGCGCATACATACACGGGGCCCAGTGCCTACTTACTCATTTAAAACGCCACAGTGGCACTTTATAAGTTAAACTGCTAGATTATACTGTGCCTAATAAATAGGCAGTGCATTAGAATAGAATCCAGCACAAGCACAGCACAAGCGCCGCTCCTGTAGTCAGACGTCGCGCGCTCGCATGAACGTCAGCCCGGACAGGAACAATGTGCTCGGCGCAGCGCCCTCTGTTGTAGGTAACTTGTTATGGTATAGACAGGTTAGCAATAACATTCTTTACAGGGAAAATATTATCTGAAAGGTACAGGCAGGAAGAGACAATTCTAAATGATAGAATCAGCTAAATATTCATATATCTTTTTTTTATGTGATAGGTGGCAGACAAGCAGACGGATCGCCTGATTAGCCATTGCTTCCACCCATGTATACCTGCGACAACAGTAGTCACAAGTGCGCTGCCAACCTTTAAGCCCCCCTTTCTCCCGGATTGGGCCTTCGGTACCCTCACTCACGCAGCGAAACACAGCACAGTGCTGCTTCACGCCGGTTTTCTGTGAGGCCGTGGTATCACCCCGGTCGAGCCGGCCCATTCATGCCGAAGCGTGGCTCTCCCACGGTCAAAATCGTATCATATGTTGACCATAAACGTCGTAGGGCGACTTGTTGCCGACTCAACTTTGTTTTTAACGTTGCGGCGGAATATGCACCTCAATATGCTCGAGCTCGGAAGTGTTGTGAAGAAGTGTTCGATCTTCGTTCTGCAGCTACAATCTGACATCGTCCCACACGCAAACAATTATTTTCCTCATCTAGATGGTTGGTGGTCTACTCAAATCAAAAAATCAAAATCAAATAATTCTTTATTTGCATAGGCTTGTACACAGCACTTACAAATCGTCATACATTTGAATGATTTAAAACTATTTATAAGTACTTATGTAGTAATTTACATGTTAATACATATATATGTTGATACATAAAATATACTAAAGAAATAAATAAACATAATGCGATTCTACCACCGGCTCGGAAAGTTGTTTCTGGTCGAGAAGATCCGGCAAGAAACTACTCTCTCATGCAACATTCTACCACTTACATCAGTTATGTGGAACTATATTTCTTGGTCTTTCAAGAGACCCCTAGTCTCTTCAAGGCCCTTTAGTCAGTTACAGCGACTTGTCTGATCCCAAATGTTCATGATCAATATTTTACGACTAGTTGAGCTGCTTGCTCGTTTGCCGCCACTAGCTTAAATAAAATCACGACACAAACACGGTCTATTCGATTTAGACGTCGCACACACTCGCATAGACATCACCGGAACGGACAGAAACAATGTGCTCGCCTCAGCACCATTTGTTGCGGACAACTTTTCATAACATTGTAACAAATATGTGTTGCTATAACTTCTTCTCAAGGACGGGTAGGGCACACTAGCGCAATCGATTTAAATTGTTAGCAACTAAACCAGATATCCTTTTAACAATTTCGTAGCTGCAGCCTCTCGGAAAACACTATTTATTTAATACTTATAATTAACTTTTGTCTCTGCTTTTGTACTCTAAATTTGAATTACCGCCAAAAACGGCCACTTATGGCGTTAATCCAAATTTGAGTGCAAAAACCTAAAGCAAAACCAGATAAAAAAATTGGGCACAATTATTAAATAAATAGTATAAATGTTTGCCTAGAGACTCCCACTCTGTTTAAATATATCCTGTTTAGTAGCTAGCAATTTAAATCGATGGGTGTCGCTACCGGTCACCTTAAAGATCTTTTCAACCTCATCGTCAGCCCATTTAAGTCCCCACTGCTGGGGCACGGGCCTACCTCAATCACATGAGGGGTAATTTCCATACTCGCCACGCTTGGCAGACGGGTTGGCGAGGGTTTTGATATAAATGCAGAGTTTTTCTTCTCTGGGTGCTGATGATCATGCCAGCAGCTTTACCTTAGTCGCCTTTTACGACACCTCGGTAAGAGTGAGGGTGGCCTATTCTACTCTGCCGGGAACCACATGGCTTTTCAACCTGCCAGTTCCTTAACAGTTTGATGGACGAGTTTTCACTTCAAAAATCTGTTTTCCTTATTGTAGTAGATAAGAGACATACTTAATACTTAATCACCTCTAGATTTTATTATACTACACCTTTAAAAATGCTCATGTAAAATGTTGCCAAGACGTGACTACAAGTAAATGTATGTCTTGCACTACGAAAAAGTTACATATCAGATCTCATGAAGAGCCAAGTTTGCGACTTTACTTGCTCAAACTCCTACAAGCCCTAACTTTCCACGCTAACTCAATGTGTGTTTGTTTGGCCGGTGCGCTACCATCACGTGAGCTGAACGTAAAATTTATTTGCTGTAAAATATTTTACATATACGTATACGTAATGGTAGAAATCGCTTTCAGCGATGAGACTGCTGAAATTGTACCTTGAATTTCTGTAATATCTGTTCTGTAATGTATATCAATAAAGAATATCTATGTATATAAAGACCTTGCCAAGACCACAAGGCAATAGATCTACCATCATCATCAGCAACCCACACTCGTCCACTGCTGGACATAGGTCTCTCCTAATGCACGCCACTGCTCCCGATTTTCTGCCACTCTCATCCAGCCCACACCAGCCAGCCTTCGAATTTCATCATCCCATCTTGTCGCAGGGCGTCCTACACTACACTTACCGAGTCGCGGTCTCCACTCAAGGACTTTACGGCTCCAACGGCTGTCAGTTCTGCGGCTAATATGACCAGCCCACTGCCACTTCAGTTTGCTAATTCGGTGGGCTATGTCGGTGACTCTGGTTCTCTGTCGGATTAAATCATTTCTGATGCGGTCCTTCAGAGACACTCCGAGCATAGCCCTTTCCATAGCTCTTTGAGCGACTTTGAACCGGTGGACTAGTCCAGCCGTGAGTGTCCACGTCTCGGCACCGTAAGTCATGACCGGAAGGACGCACTGGTCGAAGACTTTCGACTTAAGACTTTGAGGGATGGGTGACGAGAAGACTTGACGAAGTTTACCAAATGCTGCCCAGCCTAGCTGAATTCTTCTATTGGCTTCTCTGTCGAAGTTGTTTCTGCCTAATTGAAGACCTACCAATACACCTAGTATTAGCCACTAGCCAACCTACATCACTTCGGGTTTTCGCCCTAATATCATTTAACCTTGGGAGAGCTATACATACGACAGCTTCACAGAAAACCGACGTGAAGCAGCATTGTGCTGTGTTTCGCTGAGGGAATGAAGTTGAATTGAAGAATGAATTGCCATTAGATGTTCCGTCTGCTCGTCTGCCACCTGTCGCATAAAAAAATATATATAATATACACAGTTATTTTTTATCGTTTACTTCCTGAAACCTCACTATAGGTATCTTGCATTAAGTAGGATCTTGCATTTAGGATTTTACATCAACCAAAATAAGGGGAAAAACCGGCCAAATGCGAGTCGGACTCGCCCATGAAGGGTTCCGTAGCAGCAAGTAAAATATATGGAAGGTAAATTGCGGTTTACGGTTTATAAAGTATTAAAAAAACTACTCATTATATCTACATAGTTCAAACCAATTTTCGTTGTTAGTTTTCATGATTATGTACATCATATATTTTTTTTAGTTTTATAATTCATTTATTATAGAAGTTTAACACTTTGGGAGCACACAATTTAACACTCTGGGAGCGTCTCTTGCGCAAAGTATTGTGTTTAGAAAAAAATGATGTTAAAAACCTCAACATCATTTTTAAAGACCTATAGATAACCCATATGTACCTATAGGTTTGATGAAAAAACATTTTTGAGTTTCAGTTTCAAGTATGGAGACATCCCATTTTTTTTTATTTTTATGTAAAAATCTATTTACCAAGTTTCAAAAGTATAGTATATATACGGATGGACACACAAACGAACAGACGGACAGACATGACCAATCTATAAGGGTTCCGTTTTTTGCCATTTGGCTACGGAACCCTAAAAAATGAGCTACATAATTGATACCAGAAGCACGAAAACACTGAGTATGACACCTAAGTCCTAGTCCATGTCTAAAACATTCTGTGGAGTTACTTTACTAAACTCGTAACTTATGAGTAGGTACCTATTGTGATTATGAAGGAGGTTACTCAAACACCAAAAGACTACGAATGCATAAATCAAATAGAAGATTCCTAATGAAACAATGATAAAACCGCAAGCGTCGGCTAGTATTTTTAATTGGAAAATGATGTCCCCAGGGCCTAATACACCAGCCTAGAATTCCTCGAGCTTCAGGAAAAAGCCTTATCATTTCCTCTCTAGAGTGCCGTATTTATTCTTAACTCAATTGTTCACTGTCTTTTGTGTGAGTCCCTTCTCTGTAACGTTGAAAGATATGTAATTAGAAGTTCAAAAAGGTCGTAACACGCAAGATTCACTACAAAAGCCTGCGTACGCTTTTGTAGTGAAAACTTGAATCGTTTTGCTGTCAGACACATTTTTTTTATGTTTATAATAATCATAAATTCGCATCAATGAATAACGGGAAAACATTTACTATATTATAGTTTATCTCAATACACACAAATTTTCTTTTGATGACGTTACGTAGTTATGCCTTAGCGATGGTCGGGCCAAAATTTAACCCTTAGTTTTTCTGTTAAGAAATTCTTAGTGTCAGCCTGGAGTCTGCTAAGTTGGCGGTCATGTACCCCCGTGCCTCGGAAAGCACGTTCAGCCGTTGGCCCTGTGCCCGATCCCTCTCCGATCGTGACGTACTAGTGTCCCATCGGAATATCAGGGCAAGGGAATAGAGAGTGCACTTGTGTTTGCGCACACACTTGAGCATTATAATATATCCTGCGTAAGTGGCTGATCGTAGATTTAGATAAGCCACCTTAGCCGGAATTGGTTGGAGGATATTATGCTTTAGCGGTAAAAGTTAACTTTTATTTAATAAACCACAAATTGAAAGTGTACTGGAACGTAATACTTTTAGGAACCTGGAAACGTGGGGTCCTTAAATACACTGCTATTTACTTATAACAGGGTTAACTGTCATTTATAAAGTTATTACCAACAAATCCTTACCTACTTTATTGCCGAAGCTTACCTGATAGCCTATCTCTAGAATACCTAAAACGTTATTTATAATCTCATAAGTTTATGTCGGCGCCGCCACGCCAATAACTAGTGATGTACAAACCTTGAGACGTCCTGTTCTATTTTTGAATCCTCAAGGTGAATTGAAAAAGTTCAGTACCACGGTAAAGCTCGAGCCCAGTCGAGACTCTTTGGGATATTCCTAGAGGTTCCAAAAGAGTTTTAGTCTTAAAATAAACGCGAGCCTTTGACTTGTGAAATCCTCGGTCATCATTATAATGGAACGTAAAAAAAGACTCGAACCCTGCAAAAGACTCAGATCTTCAAAAGCCTCGAGATCATTCGAGCTACCAAAAATTCTCGATATTTGAAAGATGTCTCTTTAGAGTCGTCGAGCTTCATACTAAGGAGGTAACCCTATAAACTACACCGAGCTCTAGACATTATGTATAAACTCTGAGGTATATACCTTGTACTTCTTTCTCTTATCCGGTAAACTCTTGGCAGAGTGGTCGTGATCGTCCTGTACTCGTAATGTGGGTAGGGGCAGTTGTGATGCGCTTCACCAGGAGCCGCCACCTCTGCCTGCTCGAGGTCATCCTGCTGCACTCGTTGACTGAGTCTCCAATGGCAGACTTGATTTGGTCAGTCCAATGTGTGGGTGACTTCCCGCGCGGTCTAGTGTCTTCTACTTTGCCTTGGATGACAAGGAAAGGAATGTCCGAAAAACTTCAGGATGCGAGACTGTACTATAGTAAACAGGCGCTGCTTGATACAGAGTTCTTGAAGTGTCGAGACATTCGTGCCAAATTCGGTCCACGAAACTCCAAGCATTCTTCTCCAGCACCACATTTCCAGAGCGTCTATTTTCTGCCTTTCCACTTCTCGCAAAGTCCATGTTTCAGCTGCGTATAGAATTATGGGGAATATAAGTGTCCTCACGAGTCTGGTCTTCGTGATCTTTGTAATGTTTCTATTCCTTCATATTTTCTGCATATTATCCATCGCCGTTCTTGTGATGCCCATAGGTACGTCGTTTGATCCCGTCCATGTAACTGCCATTGTTCGAAATTAGAGCCCCAAGATAAATATATGATTGGACTACGTTGCAATCCGCAATTTGAGTTGCCTTGTGCATCACTACTAACTAATATGGCGTCTTTACATTTGTCAATCAAAGCTCAACGCTGTAACGGGTTGGACATAAAGCTGTTATGACTGTCACAAAAATAACTCGAGCTGACAAACACCGGGAAAGTACCAGGTTACGTCCACTGGTTTACTGTAATGAACCCGTGACGTCACGACTTTAACTCCTTGTTTTGTTCTATCGGATTATTTTCCTTGGCGTTAAAGTTACAAGGCCAGGATAGTAGATGTGCTTCATATATCACGTATATGGCCGTTTAATCAAAATTACAGTCATTTTAGAAATTAATTAATTCAAATAGCTCAGGATCCTGAAATTTAGTCTCAGGTCAAGATAGTCTCAACCTCAAGACGTAGGTTTAAATCCAGCTTGAGCGACTTGTATTGATTTGACATTTTTTTTGTGACAAATCTTAAAGGACTCCCTAAGCGTGTGTGAAGACTTCCAACCATTGCTTTCAACCTACAGTGAGCATTCGTGGTTAAAATGGAATAAGGCCTGTCTGTCCTACTGCAGGGCAAAGGCCTCCATCATAGAAATTAAGCCTAGTTCCATCATAGTAGCGATAACTTATCGCTACTATGATGGGATTAGGCTTAATAAACACGCTTGCCTAATGCGGATTGGTGCTCACAAACCCGAGCAATGTTCAAAAAATTCGAAACAAACTTTTTGCTCAACCCGAGAAACGAACCCAGGACCCTGATATCACGGCCCGGTACTTAAACCACTAGACCAACAGGGCGTTACTACATTGATAAAAAACAACAATAGGTAGGAAATGGATACGAATTTGCAATCTTCTTTAATGTCCATGACATTTCAATCTGGGACAAACTTAACAAAAATATTGTTAAAATGTATAATAATTTGAATGGTAGGTACCTATAAAAAAAATTGAAAATTTAAAAAACCCCCGACACAACTAAAACTCTTTCATTTGATATCTATATTGGGGCAGTTGGAACAACAAATACGTTATTCGTCATTTTCTGACGGCGGCCATCTTGGATTTGAAATTTTACACAATTTATATATTCTGCTACTCAAGCCCTTTTATATGATACCCATATTGTGGGAGTTGTGTTAAACATAAAATCCAAATCTTTGTGACGGCGGCCATCTTGGATCGATTTTTATCAAACATAGCTAAGAACACTCCCTTCTTATTCATCTTTTAAACAAAAAAACAAAATCAAAATCGGTTTATTTGTTCGGCAGCTATGATGCCATAGACAGACACACAGACATACATACACACACACACACACACACACACACACACAGACACAACTAAAAGTACTTACTGTTCATATTTGATACAAATGATAAAGGACATTTGAGTCACCTGAAACATCCTTTGAGAAGAGAAGAAACATCTCGATACATTTCTTATTGTTCCGCGAGGCGCGACGTGACGTGACAACACGTGACGCGGCGGCCATCGACTACTGCGACGAGGGTCTCGACTTTTGTTTTCTTCTCCCTCGGTTCTTTTTGCATCCAATGAACCAGGGTTTTGTTTACCCTCTCATCAGTAAGCTGTCGAATGTAATTTATGGTGTAGTCTGAGTCTGAGGTAGTCCGTGGGAGAATCACGCTTCGGCATGAATGAGCCGGCTCGACAGGAGTGATACCTCCGCCTCACGGGCGTGAAACAGCACCTGCGCTGTATTTTACCGAGTGAATGTGGGTACCGGAGACCCAATCCGGGGGAAGGGGAGTTCAAAGATTTTGAATTCAATGCAGCGCACTTGTAAGTCCACTGTGTTGCGGGTTTGGGCGGCGGCAATCGCTTGCCATCAGGTGGTACGTCTGCCCGTCTGGCACCTATTACATAAAAAAAGAATAGTGGCATAAAGTAAGTCGAATGCAAGAAGTTGCTTCATTACCCTATGAAAGGCTAAGGGTCCCGTCCACGACCGATAATAATCGGTATCAGTGACTGATTTTTTGTAGAAGAAAAATGGAACGTACGATTTCATTAGCGCAACGCACAATGTCATCTTATAGTCCATTCAGTATGGAAAGGTGAATAGGACAGTTAAAACGTTTCGTATCAAGCATCCAACTTTCTACAAATAAAAATATTTAGCTGTAAAAATTATTAACTTTTTTGTGTTCTCACGCTTCCAAAATAACAAGTATTAATATTTCTCAATTAATCTGAATAAAAACTTAAAATAAGGATTACCAATAAAATTTGTAAAAAATATTTTATAAATTGCATAATGCGCTAATCGGAATTTTTGCTCATAGGGATTGACACAAACAATCGAAATAAATCAGTAATCGGCAAGTCAGCCATCTTACCATTCGAATAACGATTATTGTCTCGTGCAAAATATGTCTGCATGGATTGCGTTTAGGGACCAAGAACTAGTATTTTTTCTCTTGGGGACGAAGGTGGATCCGACACGCCAATGAGAGCTGTTATTTTTCAGATGAATAAGATGCATATTATTTCATAATTAGCGTGTGTACCACTAAGAATATTTACAAATTGTATACCAAATCCAGATAGTTCCAATTCGTAAGAATATTTTGTTTAATAATAATAATAATTCTCACAACATCTCATACGTTGACCTGATTCCGAACTAAGTAGCTTAAGCACTTGTGTTACAGATATCAGACAACAGAGGAACACAAATATATACTTAAATACATATATTACACCCAGACACTGAACAAACACAAGTGTTCATCGCACGAATGTTTGTCCAGGGTGGGGATCGAACCCACGACCTTTGGCGTAAGAGGCAGGGTTACTACCAATTGCGCCATCAGGTCAGTCAAATGATTTGTGTTAGGTTTAAAAATCAAACCAATAAAAAGTCGATAAGATTTCTATAGAAAATATTCTCGATTCTTGAAAACATCGGTTAGGTTTAAAAGAAGCGTCTCACTTTTAATGTAAAAATAGAATTGTCCTATTCACCTTCACATACTGAGTGGACTATAGTATGTAATTCTAGTTGCGTCTTAAGTTGTCGCTCTTGAGCCAGAGGTACGCTTAGACCATGATTTACGATTTGGGGAGTCAGGAGAATACAATAAAGCG
Source organism: Marasmia exigua (assembly GCA_019059595.1). NCBI lineage: Eukaryota > Metazoa > Arthropoda > Insecta > Lepidoptera > Crambidae > Marasmia > Marasmia exigua. Next base: position 6,171,310 of record CM032483.1, read on the forward strand.
ACTGCCATCTGACCTTCGCATGTCTTGACAGGGAAACCAGACTATGCGCAATTGCGCAATGCACACGTTCTAGGAATAGTCAGTCGTGGCACCCTTAAACAAAATTTGCACCTAGCTCCTTCAGCGTAGCTCCCTCATCTCGCTCCGTCAAAGCCACAAAACCACCCATTATTTTTGCGTGGTAACTCGCAACATTTCAACAAACAACTAAAATATTTCACTCGGGAGCTTAAGCGCAAGTTATATTTCAAGTTTCATGTATCCTCCCCTCGTCTGGTTACAAGCCGGTGTCGCTAATTAGCCTCAGCACACAGGCGTTTGCTTTGTTTGACTTATTCCAGGAGGTTGTTTATTCGATTCTCGTTTACTTTTCAGGAATTTAATGGATAACTCTGGTATGTTTTTAATTCTACAATTAAGGACATCTCCTTTCGTAAAAAAACCCTGATTTCGAATTGAGGTTTCCTATTTTGATACGGGAATGAGAATTATTGTATCCAAACTATATAGGTTCGGAATGAAAGCCACAATCATTCGCATTGCCAACTATATTTACTTCCCGGGATTAAGTACATAAGAGGTTTTTTTGATACTCAGTGAGGCCAGGAAGGATGAAACTGCTGTAGTAAATAATAATGATAATAATAACAACCAATCAAGACATTACCCCCACCACATCACAATCAGATCCGTAGTGTAGGAATTGTACTTGGCTTAGGCCCGTACATTTTTGAAAAGTCCAGCAAATAGCTGTGATACTCAGCGTATAAAGAACATAATAATAATTCTCACAACATCTCATACGTTGACCTGATTCCGTACTAAGTAGCTTAAGCACTTGTGTTACAGATATCAAACATAAGAGGAACACAAATATATACTTTAATACATATATTACACCCAGACACTGAACAAACACGAAGTGTTCATCGCACAAATGTTTGTCCAGGGTGGGGATCGAACCCACGACCTTTGGCGTAAGAGGCAGGGTCACTACCAATTGCGCCATTCGGTCAGTCAAGTCAATAAAGGTCTGGGCGGAGGATGTGACATCACCAGTCAGCTCGTTCGCCGGGCTCTAGAGGCTATCTCACCACGGAAGCCTCAGCAAACTAACTACTAGCGCGCGATCATTTTTTTATTTAAGACCTTATGTTTCGTCTTCTAGACATTCTGCGTCTCACGTAAAAATGTTTTAATGTCTCATGTTTAAATAAGGTCGATATCAACATACTCGTGCTCGCCTTAGCTTTAAGCCAAGTCACCTATCGCCGTAGATTAGAACCCCTCAACACCCCATCTCAGCTTGTCACAGCTTGACTAACAGAATTACTTCCCTGTTTACCAGACCGACAACCGTAACGTAAAGCGGTAGGGCTTATAATCCAATGACGCTTGTCCTGGCACAGTCGTAACGATGTGTTTAGTATATGTGTTTGTCAGTACGGAACTATCGCGTTTGTATGGTGACGACAAAGGGGAGGAAAGGCTTTGACCAAAGTACGGTAATGAGGGATATATTTATAGCATTACAATGCCATTACGTAAAGGATGTTCGGAAAAAAAAGTAGAGAGAAGAGAAAGGGGCTGTCCATAGAAAACTTTCTCAAGAGGGAACTAGGAGATCGTTATTTATGTAAAGTATAACTTCCTATTTTTTGTTGTTCAGGTTTAGGTTTTGTGGTGTTGTTATTTTTCTTAAGATACGAGGATGATTGACGTAGTAACAAATAGCAATAAAATGTAGTACAACCTCTTACTTGACTTGGTATAAGAATACCAAAGCAGTAAAGTTTTGTTGTTTCATGTGTTAGGTTTACCTTTGGAATTCACCTTAATTAAAAAACAATAGGGAAGGTCATTTAACCTGACTGCAAAAAAAAAAAATTCCACTGATAAGCTCGAGCCCAAAAGCTCGGATCCGTAAAATTGGTATGAGAACTCGTTTCCTTCAACATGGAAAAATCAAAACAGATAATATACAGGTAGAAACTTGGGTTCAAATTCCGCCTACTCTCGCGATATTTTTTTTAAGTGCATTATTCTTAAAAATGAATTGCATGAAATTGCTTTTGACATAAATATCATAGTTAAAACAGATTTTACTAATACTATGTTTTACTTTGTTTTAGGGAATCGGTATGTTTATGACATCGTTTATATATAACTTAATCTATTTTCCATATACACTGTAACATCACTTTCCGTAGATAATTGCACTAAAACAGCAGCAGAGGGATCCGCAAATTCAGTTAGAGCACCTGGACTGAAACAATTAGGTTGTCTAATTTATGAGTAATGACGTCACGGGACGCCGTGCGGTGCGAGTAGCTGCACTTAGCCAATGGAATTAATAGCAGTAAGGCGATTCCGGCTAATTGGTATATGTTGCAGACTAAGTGCAGGTGATAAGTAGCCAGTAGGGGCATGCACAAGCGACTTCGTTTTAGGACACACCACCGTCGCTGGCACTACACATCGCGAACAGCGTCCTGCTGTGTTTTGCTGCGTGGGTGTGGTCCCGGAGGCCCAATCCAGGGCAAGAGGTGGTCAAGAGTTGGCAGGTGTCCATGGGTGGTGGCAATCGCTTACCATCAGGTGAACCGTCGCCTGCCACCTATCACATAAGAAAACACATTTAGAAAACATGCAATGCACATTAAACACACAGGATCAGTTTAATTTGACTGGATTAATAATTGTATCATTCATTCATACAGGAGGCAGATTACCAGTAGTAAAGCCAAGAGAAAGTCCTTATTCCTTGTGGTATTTTTAGTAGGAAAAAATAGTAAGACCATGAGGATACAGATATATTTCTTATGTGACCTAGTTTTTTGGCGCACGCAAACCACACCGTTCACATGAAGCCGTCTTCGTCCTAAGGGAACCGTCTCATTCTTCAACTGCGCTCATTTCTCAGGCGGCAATCCTCAGATGTCGGACTTTCATCCGTCTCGTGTTTACAGAGCCATTCGATGTAGGGTTTCCACTTCTAAAGTCGCGTACATACAGTGTTAGCGAATGCGTCGCGCCACGATCCGTTTTTAGTTACGCTGTGGCACTTGCCGTACACACAAAATAGCACAACACTTCTGTACGCGGTTTAAGGCGAAGGGTGAGGCACACTTGCGAAACCTAATGATATTAATTTCTAGCTGCTCCACCAGATCTATTCCTAAAAATGTCGTAGCTTCAGTCTCTCGGTGAACATTTATAATCTTTATTTAACAGTCATGCAAAAATATTGCGTCTGTTTTTGAACGCTTTGGGCGGTATACCAAATGTCGAGTGGAATAATTAGATTCCCGGAATAAGTTTACAATATTTCTTATTAAAAATAACTTAATGAACAATTATTTGTCTTTAAGATTTTTTATAATTTTAACACCTTATAAAGCTTACTATAATCACTATACATGGAAAACCAAAGAGCGGGTTTACTATGTATAATACAAATATTCGTGAGAATACATAAAAACACAAAAAATATTTGGCATGGCAATAACAGAAAATTCCACAATCCTGAAAAACTTGTACTCATATTTAAATAAACATGACGTGGCAACCCTACGTTGAGTATACTCAAATAGCGCGGGCTAACTGCGGGCTTCACGATACGTTTATTCATGAACTCAGTAAGAGAGCAAAAATATTCAATAAGTTGCCACTGTGAAGCCTGGCCATTTACCTTCACTTTAGTTTGAATGGAAATTAAATCTTGATGAAATGTAGCTTTTTTTTATGCGATAGGTGGCATACGCTTCCGGTACCCTCATTTACGCTACTTTATGCGGTAGGTGGCAGACGCTTCCGGTACCCTCACTTACGCTACTTTATGCGATAGGTGGCAGACGCTTCCGGTACCCTCACTTACGCTACTTTCCCCCGGTTTCCTGTGATCACTACGGTCCAGTCATCCCATTCATGCCAAAGCGTGGCTCTCCCTCGGTGAAAAAAACTTTTGATGCAATGCAATGCAATTTTAATAGAACAACGTGATGCATCGGCAATGTTTAACCAGTAGTTGAGTGAATATTATGAGCGTGCGCCAATATCGGAAAGTCGTAGGCTCGAATCTGAGCATGCACCTATGTACCAATAGCTCAGCAGCGATTAACTGACCTTTTCTTATGTGATATCACCATCAGCAACCCACACTCGTCCACTGCTGGACATAGGTCTCCCCTAATGCACGCCACTGCTCCCGATTTTCGGCCACTCTCATCCAGCCCACACCAGCCAGCCTTCGAATGTCATCATCCCATCTTGTCGCAGGGCGTCTTACACTACGCTTACCGAGTCTTGGCCTCCACTCAAGGACTTTACGGCTCCAACGGCTGTCAGTTCTGCGGCTAATATGACCAGTCCACTGCCACTTCAGTTTGCTAATTCGGTGGGCCATGTCGGTGACTCTGTTGAGAGATCTCACCTGCTGGTAAGCAATTGCCGCCGCCCATGGACTAGTAGAGTCACAAGGGCATTGGCAGTGCACTTGTGACTCTACTAGTCCATGGGCATCTTTGAACCCTCTTTTTCCCTGAATTGGGCATCCTATACCCTCGCTCACTCGGCGAAACACAACACAGTTTCCTGTGAGACCGTGATATCACTCCGATCGAGCCAGAAGATTTATGTCGAAGATTGACTTTCCCATGGTCAAACGGTTGTTTATGGAATTGTCAGAGATAGATTCGAAGCCGAATTATTTTTTTTGTGATAGGTGGCAAACGAGTAGACGGATAACCTAATGGTAAGCGATTGTCGCCGCCAAATTACACCCACGACTGGATTCACAAATGCGCTGCTAACCTTTAAACCCCCCTTACCCACGGATCGGGCCTCCGTTACTCTCACTTAAGCAGCGAAACACAGCACAGTGATGCTTCACGTCGGTTTTCTGTGAGGCCGTGCTATCACTCCGGTCAAGTCGGCCCATTCATGCCAAAGCATGCCTCTCCCACGGTCTTACTTAATTTAATTAATTAAAAAAATACTTTCTGTTTTGCTGGTGGCAAACACTAGAGATAAAGAGTACTACAGTGCCTCAGCCTGACAGTAAGCAAAAGGAAAGAGCTTTGGATTATCGCTTTATGATTTTTAAATACTGTATTATGTTATGAAATCTATAGATGTACCTATAACTATGAATTTATAGTAATTACACCCGCTCCAAAGGTAACTACATCGAGCAGTAACTAATATAATTCTGTACCAAACCAGACAAGTCTGACTGCGGCTGCGAGCCACTAATCAACAGGGACGCTAATTTGAGGAGCCCGTCTCCGCTTATTGGATTCCACTGTCTACAATCCTTTATTGGAGCTTTTCCCTCTAAAATACAGCTTTACCTCCGCAGTCTTTCAGTGTCTTATAACAATAATCACCACCGGGTCTTGGCAGAAGGGGTAGATCTGAAAAGGTGTGACTTAACATCGTAAAGGATGACATGCGTGCTAATAAACTGATCAGGGATACGCAAGACCATGCGAAGTGGAGGAGTAGGAAAGCAGACCTCGAACTCCAAAGCGCAACTGGGACGAAAATGATGATAATGATGACTTTAACAATAACAAAGCTATTGACAAGCTACGATATGTGGAAGCTAATTTTGACTCTTAGTGAATCACAAATGCGCAGGATATATTATAGTGTTCAAGTGTGTCCGCAAACACAAGTGCACTCTATATTCCCTTGCCCTCATATTTCAATGGGACACAAGTGTGACACGAGCGGAGCGGATCCGGCCCAGGATCAACGGCTTAACATGCTTTCCAAAGCACGGGGGCACAAGACTGCCAACTTCCAGACTCCGGGCTGACAGTGAGAATTTCTTAACAGAAAAACTGGTACAAATTTGGGAACGACCCGGGGATCAAACCCGAGACCCCAAGCGCAGCCGTCGCTTTAAAGTTCGACGCACTATCCATTGCGCCAACGAGGCAGTCTAAGGGCCGATTTCACCGTTGAAATTGAACGCGATCAATTCAGCGGTTCAGCGAGTAGACCGAGTTCAAGTGAACTCGGTCTACTCGCTGAACCGAGTTCTGTTCCTTTGTTTTCGTTCGCATTGATCGCGTTTAAGCGTTGATCGCGTTCAATTTGGACGGTGAAATCGGCCCTAAATGCACAATACTGACGCGATAGGTTATAATAATAATAAATAAATAAATTGAGACGACATCACATACTGCCCTGGTCCAAAATTAAGGTTTTTCCTTGTACTATGGAAATCAGAAACAACGAAGGTATCAAAAACACCCAGACCCAACACAAAAATGAGCTGGAATCGAAACCGCGGCCCTCGCGTCTCAACCGGCGCTCTAAAATTACTGCGCTAATTGGGTCGTCATGTAAAAAAAGAATTGCAATAACAAAGAAATATTAATTTAACAGTTACTTAAAGTGGTGGTCGTATACTTGTAACAATATTTTAATCGATGAAACTGTCGTCAGCTCATGGCGAATCAAGCATTTACTTTCTTTCTTTTTTCTTTCTTTCTTGCGGCAGACGAGCAGATGGATCACCTGATGGTAAGCAATTGCCGCGACCCATTGGCCCCGCGACACTAGTCGAGTCTACCGCGAGTCACAAGTTTAATTTAAAAAAAAACACTTATCGCAAACAATACTTCAGTTAATAGAACAATAACCCATTACATTGAAGTGCGTGGGTTCGGTTCTCACCCGAATGTGTTTAAGTGCATTATTTACTTAAGATTATGTGTTTTGGGATTGTGATCTGTGAGGATGGCCCGTTTTTGCATTTGGTAGAGACCCTGTCTCATGTTTTATAGGTACGAGTTCTATTTCTACTATTGATTAAGATTCTAGTCTAGTTGTTAAGACGATATGATAGTAGCCGTTCTGCCATATATAAGAAGAACCCTGTTTCCTTCCTATACTCCAAACTGCAATTCAAGACCAAAAAAACTACGACAGATACGTCACTGTCAAATCTATCAATGTCACTTATGTCATTGTCAAAAGCTGTTTTCAGGTTTCTCCAACCTATTTTGTATCCTTATTTTAATTTTTTTTATAAACATTTTTAATTACAAACTTTATTTTTACTCAACTTCAATGTTGAACAACATTTTATTGTATAGAAACGAAAGTGTCGCATATTATTAAGACAGTAAGGAAAAGTGAAATTAAACCATTTTTACCAAAACTTGGCAAAAAACTCAACAAGACAGAAACCACTACGGAAAACCACATTCGAATAGTCTGAGTAAACTTCAGATTCTTCTTCTTTATTTCGTCTTATTTTATTCCTAGTTTTAGATTTTATGTGTTATTAAGCGAAACACCTCGTCAGAAAAAATGAAGTGATATTTTGGCCAATTGGGTAGTCAACAGTCGAAGTCAGTCAAATGTTGACAACACCTGAATAGATACACGCTCAATACCAGCTTTGCAACCAAACAATACGGATGATTGAGTTTTTATTAAAGTGTCTTGTATTTATGTAAAAATAAGTAAAACAAATTTACTTATTTAAATTATAGAATTAATATTATCAATAAATTAATTATGTCAGCGTGTGTATTTAGGAAATAGGTGTATGCTATTGTAAGATCATTTTATTTCATTGGCAACATTGTAGTAGATTTATTGGTCTTGAATTCCAGTTGCCAGTATAGATAACGGCAAGAGTTTAATTTTTTCTGACTATCTATCGACACTAGAGTAGGTGGAGAACCACTGGAGGTGCGAGAATCCTGTCCCCTTTTCCAATTTTTAGATCAACTCATTGAAATTTAAATATCAACTTATATTTTCATTTCAATTAGTCATGAAATAGTTTTAAATTGAACTTTGCTACCGGCGTTTTTACAAAATGTGTAATTTTGTTAATTTTTACATTACATCTGAATTTAATGTCCCTTAAAATACAAGGTCAATATCAACAAAAATAGTCTATTTAATGAATAGTCTATGCTGTTCACAACCTTTTCAAGAACCACATAAGTCTTGTGATGTTACGTAGGTGTTGTAAAATACCACATTTCCATACTAAAGTAGCATCTACCAAATCTCATTCTAGAAGTATTGTTCGCTTTTTCTCCAACTTTTTTCCGCCACAAGTCGCCCGGGAGTAATAAGTCTCGGTTGTTTCCCCCTGGTTTATCGCTATACTTATAGGTTGCGTTTATGGTGGAACATCATTTACGATGATTAATCCGCCGGCTCCGTGACCAGCGGACAGATACTCGGATGCGGATTGAATCTTTTATGAGATTGGACCGACGATTTTTTCTTTTTTGCAACTAATTCTGTTGCCAAGTACCGGAGCACCACGGCCGGGAAACTGTTCATACACACTCCTATTATCTCTAGAAGATCTTTATCAATAAGAGGATTATTTTTTTTGTCATAGGTGGCAGACGAACAAATGGATTACCTGATGTTATGCTATTGCCGTCGCCCATTCATCATCATCAACATCAACACGTTTTTATTATTACTTAATTTGAAACGCAATTTCTTCGCAATTTTTCTAAAAAACCCTTGACACCCGAATGGGTATCGAGGATTTTTAATGCATTATTTACCCGTAACTCCACCGTGGTTAGAAGTGCGCTGCCAACCTTTACACTCTATTTCCCTTATGATTGGACCAAACACGGCGCAAGAGCAACTTTACGCGCCGATTTTCTGTGAAGCGGCGTATCACTCCGGTCGATTCATGCAGGACGGACGAACGTGGATATTTTATCTTGTATTTAGTTTTGCTCTTGACAGAGCGATCGTGGTTGTCAAGTGGTGACGTCATGTGGTGACGACATCAGTGGGCTTCACGATTAATTGATGTCAATATTATAGTAATATCACAACTTTCGGATAGTAGATAGACACAATTTTCGATCAAATGAACATGAAAGTTGATGAATTTCGTAGGTGAATGGTTGCTAAAATCAAACGGCAGTCCATTTATTATAATTACTACATTTACCAAATCCTGAATCATGCTTCCTGCATACCTTTGGCTTCAAAGCGACAGCTTTAAACGCAACCGAAAATGACTAAGGTAAAGATACTCCACTAACTGAAATATTAAGTCTTAATTAGGTCTTTCTACTAACTGTAGTTTCAGAAACTAACTATTATAGAAGTTAAGCAACTCGTCACAGAGTTAACAGTTATAATTATAGTATTTGCATTGCCGACAGATTCCTACGTGAGAGAATCTTCTAAATAGACATTTTAAACAAAAGTAGCCGCTAAAATACTAATAGAAATGACAACAACAAACAATCATGTTATTTATAATGTGGAAATTAAAGACTAGAGCTTCCCTTTGAACATAATCAGCACTGGAATGAATGAATGAATGAATATACTTTTATTGCACTCAAAGTATAGTAAGAAAACTTAATACTAGGTATTACAGGATATGTACAACGAAGGCGGCCTTATTACTATGAGCAATCTCTTCCAGGCAACCTTTGGGTAAAGGACACTTGATGGAGGTGTACCTCCACAGCAGTAGGCTGGATCTCCACAGCAGTAGAATTTAAGATATGAGACTGTGAAAATAGCTAGTTTTATTATCAGTCGGATTCCTTATAGGATGCAGCTACTCTGTCTTCCTGCCAATGTAGCAATATCGGGGCTCTATTGCAATTTAGAAAAAGATACCAAAAAAAAATCTGATTTTGAATAATCAAAATCAGATAATTTCTTCTTCTTATTTTATTTATGACAATACACTTTTCGACTGAAAATTACTGCTGCCATTATCATGTTTTAGATTTTAGGCGTTATAAAGTGGGACAACTCGTCAGGAAAAAAATCAAGTGATATTTTGACAAAGTGCATAGTCAACAGTCGAAGTCAGTCAAAGTCTCATTTATTCAATAAAACATAGGTGTTTAGCGTCTTATGGACCAACGGATTCTGCTGAGACTACTCTTAACGAAATCGCAGGTTTTAAGACCCTATTAGTTCCAAGTGAGTTGTTCACGTGACAACACACTCGAAACATAATCATTATCAGCCCATTCCAAGTGAGCCGTGTGGTCCCCGGCAGAGTAGAATAGACCACCCTCACTCTTACCGAGATGTCGTAAAAGGCGACTAAGGTAAAGCTGCCGGAATAATCATCAGCACCCACAGAAGGAAAACTCTGCATTTATATCAAAACCCTCGCCAACCCGTCTGCCAAGCGTGATGAGTATGGCAATTACCCCTCATGTGATTGAGGGAGGCCCGTGCCCCAGCAGTGGGGACTTAAATGGGCTGATGACGAAACATAATAGCAGTGTTAAAACAATAAAATTCAACGATTCTTATTTTAATGTCACTTTGCGACACTTCACTGCACAAAACAACTACAAATTTGTAATCTAAAAAACACTATACACTAATTTAAAACCTTTGAATTGGATCAGCCGATACAACTCGTTCTATTACCCTCCGCAGAATCCTTGATTCTGATTATTTTTCTTAGTATTATGAATGCTGTCCATACGTAGAGGGAGTCTAGTCTGCCAGCGATTATGCATTAAAATTTCACTATGGGGCTAAAATGCTTATGTCATAAACCATGACTCTAATTTCAAATTACAGGTATGACGTACGAGTATATCCTGCATGTTATTAGACCGTTCATAGGCCGAATCGCATTGCGCATGCCAAAGCAATGCTATTACACATTAATGAGATGCTCTCAGCTACATACTCGTAGTTTCATTTCAATGGTCCTAATTCCGTGTTAACACAAAGTAAATGAGAGTTCCGCGGTCCGAATTTTGTCGTAATCACAGCAGAGTACATCACTTTGTTTCATTTGAATACTAACTAAAATGTTGAAACTACAGCTAATATTGTTAATCCTCGTAAGTACATTGTAAAGCCGAAAGCAAGTTTGTATTGTAGTCATATTATGTTTCTGCTTGGCGTATTTCTCCAAAAACCAGTCATCATCATCATTCATCATCACAAAAATGAGCCTCTCCCAAGGTTCTCCACACGGAAAAGAAACTTCCGCGATCTTCATCACTACCCCACTTTGTGGAGACCCTGCTTCGGCTGTGTCTCCCTGGACGCGATCTCCACTCGAGGACCTTTCTGCCTGCCTGCATTTTTTATGTGATATGGTGGAAGTCGAGCAGATAGGTCACCTGATGGTAAGCGGTTGCTGCCTCCCTTGGACATCCATTACACCAGTGGGGTCACAAGTGCACTGCAACCTTCAATCTCCCCTTTCCCCGAATTGGATTTATGGCACTCTCACTCACTCGGTTTCCTAGCCATTACCATATAAGTCTTGAAATTCTTTGGCTAATGTCGGTGACCTTAGTTCTCCTTCAGATCCATTCGATCACGCAAGAAGAAACAACTTTTGATTTAAGCGACTCATTAAAAAATAACAATAGTCCATAGAATAGACTATTGTTCTCAAACTAAATGAAAAACAAATTAGTACTTCAAAGAGCAATCGATCAGTCTGACAAATTACAGCTTTCATTACTCATCGAAATTAAGAGAAAGTGGCATTGTTTTAGGCCAGCGAGTTCTTGGGCGTTTATCGCGAGCGCACTGAGCCTCACAATGGGAGTTAGTTTGTACGAACAAAGCGGACACAGACGGATGCTTCCGAATTCATTTGATTTAGAGCGCATTTTAATTTCAAATGCAATCACTATCGATTGTGTGGAATAGAGTGGAATTTTGAATATGCTACCTTTTTTATGAGATATGGGGGCAGAGTAAATGGATCACCTGATGATAAGCGATTACCGCCGGCCATGGACACCTGCAATCACCGGAGGTGTCACGGCCTTTTAAAAAATAAGACACTTTTTTCTTTATGGTTTTGCAGGTCGTCATCATCATCATCATCAGCCCATTTAAGTCCCCACTGCTGGGGCACGGGCCTCCCTCAATCACATGAGGGGTAATTGCCATACTCACCACGCTTGGCAGACGGGTTGGCGAGGGTTTTGATATAAATGCAGAGTTTTCCTTCTCTGGGTCCTGATGATCATGCCAGCAGCTTTACCTTAGTCGCCTTTTACGACACCTCGGTAAGAGTGAGGGTGGCCTATTCTACTCTGCCGGGAACCACACGGCAAGGTCGTATCTGTCCGGAAATGTTTTGCTTATGTATTGCTTAACACAACCAAAGAAGAGGAGTAGGCAAAACGATTGAAGCGTGTGTCTGACGTCCGTAAGTAATGGTTTTGCGGTACCTAAACGGATGAACAGGTCATTATTATTTTGTTTACAAGGTGAATTTGTTCTTAACAATAGTTGTAAAAGTGAAGAGAGTCTCTTCTTTTACCTGATCGATTCAAACTTTGGTACCTACAAAACAAAGCATAGTTTTGAATACGGCCCCTCTAACAAGAGTGTATGACTGAAAAGAAGATAAATTACTAAATGCTCTTTGCCCTCCAATTAATAACGATGAAAGTTTTTATTACGTCGGAAAATAGAAGCTATAGACTAATAGACATTTGTTTGTGCCAGTTCTGGTAAGTACTACTGCAGCTTAAAGCGCTGGTAAGTTTACTACGAGAGAGCACGGTTGAATAGGTTTGAATTTATATAATCTACGCCCCGTTTAAGTTATATGTCTAAACTTCGATAATTGTACAGATAAAATGCAGTCTAACCTATAAAAATCTTGTACAGTTTCGTAATCAATTTATAATTGCTGTGAAGCCAGCATTTCATGTATCAATACAAACATTTCATTGATACATCAGTTTGCGTTACACGTATTTACGCATCATATCAAATACGCCAAAGGCTTATCAAATAGTAACTAGTATCAGCCTATAAACTGTCCCACTGCGGGGTAAAGGCCTCCATCATAGAATTCAAGTTAACGCTACTATGATGGGATTAGGCTTAATCACCACGCTTGCCAAATGCGGATTGGTGATCACAAACCCGAGCTATGTTCGAAAAATTCGCAATACACTTTTCGCTCGACCCGGGAATCGAATCCAAGACGGCCCGGTACTTAAACCACTAGACCAACAGGGCGTTCAAATATTAAATGTTTATTATACACATAATGTGGATGGCAGTGAACTGATGAAAACACAACAGTCTGACTTCTATCGATAAATACAAATTAAGCTACAAAGATAAGATTAATAAGAATCAAAATCGTTTAGAAGCCGCGAAGCTACAGACTGGCTGACCGACAGACATCAAACTTATAACCTTCTTTTTCGGTTAAGTGTTGGGGCTTAAAACTCAATTACCTGCATTGAAGCTCAGTTTCAACCAAAGAACGTCGGCGATTAGTTTATAGCACGCAAAAGCTGCAACAGGTTTTATAAAACGCAGGGCATTGAAATTTACGTAAACCGCTATATGCCCTCACTGATCCCTTAAAACGCGTTAAGACCTTTGACTCGGGATTTCTGCCAATTTTCTGAGATATTGGAGCTTTGGATTTCAAAGTAGATTTGAAACTATAGGGCGCAATGTGAGGAATGATGTGATGAAAGTTTGTATAGGTAATCTTTTGAGATTCCCTATCGCCACATAATGCTGTAGTGTGGTATGCTATTATAACATATTGACTGAAGACTAGAACGTTGACATTTTTATATAGAAGTTTTATCCAAACTGTTACAACTTTTCACTGTCCAACCCACCTAATATTTTTCGGAATAGTAGGTTAATCTTACGGAAAAAATATGAATTAGGCCAAGCGGAAAGTAGTGCTGTGTCCAAGATGCTAGTATATTTTGTTAGCTTGAATAGTCCACTGCTAGGCAAAGGCCTCCCTTAGTAGTTTCCACTACTTGATATTCATTGCCAGCGTTTGCCAGTTACGGAAATATTGGTCCAGGTCGCACGCCATCTCTTTTTCGGCCTGCCTCTTGGACGATGGCCATCTACAGGCTGTCATTTCGAGACCACATGGGTCCATCTCTCCGGGTGTATTCCCACAGTATGGCCAGCCCAGTTCCATTTAAACCTTGCAGTTTTTTCACCCACGTCGGCAGCGCACTTGTGACTCCTCTGGTGTTGCAGGTGTCCATAGGCGGCGGTAATTGCTTACCATCAGGTGATCTGTCTGCTCGTCTGGCCCTTATCCCACAAAAAAAAGTCGATCATACCGGTTTGTGAGCAAATTGTGGTATTTCGCACTCTATGCGTGAGTTTAATACCTAGTTTGCTCCGCTCCATAGCTCTTTGGGCAATCTAGAACTTGAGATAGTATAGGTTATAATTATTCATCATCATCATCATCAGCCCATTTAAGACCCCACTGCTGGGGCACGGGCCTCCCTCAATCACATGAGGGGCAATTGCCATACTCACCACGCTTGGCAGACGCGTTGGCGAGGGTTTTGATATAAATGCAGAGTTTTCCTTCTCTGGGTGCTGATGATCATGCCAGCAGCTTTACCTTAGTCGCCTTTTACGACACCTCGGTAAGAGTGAGGGTGGCCTATTCTACTCTGCCGGGGACCACACGGCCACTTATAATATATATATTTAGTTATAATTATTGTGAAGACTTAATTACTTATATTTGCTGATAAGCTACGTAAACATGAGTGTAGCTGGCTATTATGGCTTCTGATATTGCTTTACAAAACTGAGCCAGAACTTTTCTTCCTATTCAAAGCAAAATATGTATTTTAGAGGATAAACAATTTGACGTTGGCGCATTTGTAATATCTACTTTATTGTTATGTTTATTACTTTAGCTACGGCCGGTTTAGAGGGTCTGTAGTACCGTATATTTCGGAACAGCAAGGCAGCTTGTTTTAATCCCAATATGTTTTTAGTGTTGTACTTAAATGTCGATTTTAACTGCCTCTGGCTAGCAAAACTCGCCATTTCTTTCATACATATTTTATTTCGTGCAGTAAATGAACGCCGTGTGGTCCCCGGCAGAGTAGAATAGGCCACCCTCACTCTTACCGAGGTGTCGTAAAAGGCGACTAAGGTAAAGCTGCTGGCATGATCATCAGCACCCAGAGAAGGAAAACTCTGCGTTTATATCAAAAACCTCGCCAACCCGTCTGTCAAGCGTGGTGAGTATGGCAATTACCCCTCATGTGATTGAAGGAGGCCGGTGCCCCAGCTAGTGGGGACTTAAATGGGCTGATGATGATGAAATTAACTGGCAAGACTATATATCATGGGTGTCAATATTCATAGTGATAATTTTCAAAAGAAAATTCTTATGTAAGCACTATCAATCCTCCAATCGATAACGGCTACGGCTCAGTTTTTCACGAATCGGTCAATTTCTGAAAGCTGTAATTCAAGTATTTTTTTATTATCCAGAATATCCAAAAATTATCTTGTGGGTTCAGTAAAATGATTTACTGGTATTTTTTCTCCTCATCTTAGCGTATCATTCCCGGTTCTGTCAAAAGCTGTCGCTCTGGAGCCTGGGGTACTTGTACCATTTTGACCGTGGGAGAGCCACGCGTCGGCATGAATAGGCCAGCTCGACCGGAGTCATACCACGGCCTCACAGAAAACCAGCGTGAAGCAGCATTATGCTGTGTTTCGCTGCGTGAGTGAGGGTACCGTAGGCCCGATCCGGGGAAAGGGGAGTTTAAAGGTTGGCAGAGCACTTATGACTCCACTGGTGTCGCGGGTGTCCATGGGCGGCAAGCAATCGCTTACCATCAGGTGATCCGTCTAATCGTCTACCTACCTATCACATAAAAAAAAACATATTTAATAAAAAATAGTCTGATAATTACCGCAAATATGTATAATACTGTTTATTGACATTATTTTTTCCGATAAATTTGTACATCACTAGCAGGAATTTAAAAGCACCATAAACAATTTCGTACAATGAAACAAATTTCGCGCCGTTTGTTGATCCTATGTAAACCGTTCTCTGCGGTATCATTCCGATTTTTTACTGCCCAGATTTATTGGTGTTTAATATTTGACCGGGTTGCCCGACAAAAGTTATGTCTCAACAGTCGAGCTATCTGCTTTTATTTATAATTCTGCTGTAGATGGGAACAAATCACCATATTTCTCGATAAACACATAACTTTCTATTTTCGAGTACCTACATTGTGCATCTGGAAAGAGTTATCTGATCTAAACACAAAAAAACTCATGACTTTTTTCTCATCCAACTATTCCTAATTAAATGTTAGATAAATAGCATTCCAATTTACTTTATAGAACATCAGAAGAAACACACAAAATTTAACAATAACTGAGACCCAAAGCCAGGCTAAAAGTAAGTAAAAAAAATTAAAACAAAGCACCACAGGTCCACAGGGAACCTGTGGCAGTGTCCCCAAAATGCTTAATCGATTATTAGTATCAGCTTATAATATATTGTCCCACTGCAGGGCAAAGGCCTCCATCATAGAAATCAAGTCATTGCTACTATGATGGGATTAGGCTTAATCACCACGCTTGCCTATTGCGGATTGCTGATCACAAACCCGAGCTATGTTCGAAAAAATCGAATCATACTTTTTACTCGACCCGGGAATCGAACCTAATACGGCCCGGTACTTAAACCACTGGACCAACACTAGAAAAATCGATTATAATAGTTTATTTTGATGATACTATCAATTTAATCGATACTAGAATTCAAGCAGATAATCGATCGATCAATGGATTTATTTGCAATGATTATTAGGTAACAATCGTAGTATGAATGCAGAAAATGTCTAAGAAGGATATAAATGACGATTATATCTAGAATAATTTCAGATTAATATATTATAATCGATAGTATCGGCTTTATTCCTGTATCGATACTATCGATAGTACGATCGATTATTCGATTATCGGGGCCCCATTTGCATAATCGATTAATAATCGACGTACAATCGATTATCCGGCACCGTAGACGTAGTGAAAGAGCAGAAAATGAGAAACTGGGACTGATGATGGTGAGCAGGTAATCCTAATCACTGCCGACAGTGAACAAAGGGGCTATTCTCTTTTATTCTATATAGGTTCATTTGTATGGACGAATGTATAAAATCTCTAAATTCGAGTTCAATGTCGAAAATTTTTCGCCATATCTGCGAAATCAGAGAGGTCGCATGCGTTGCTGGCCTTAAAATTATTTTACTGCAAGATTATTTGTGGAATTTAAAAAAAAAAAAAATTAATAATTTTCACAACATGTCATATGTTGACCTGTCATATGTTGATTCCGTACTAAGTAGCTTAAGCACTTGTGTTACAGATATCAGACAACAGAGTAACACAAATATATACTTAAATACATATATTACACCCAGACACTGAACAAACACAAGTGTTTTGTCCAGGGTGGGGATCGAACCCACAACCTTTGGCGTAAGAGGCAGGGTCACTACCAATTGCGCCATCAGGTCAGTCAAATCAACGATTGTGTGAATTAATTCAATTGATTGGTGTAGCCCTAACTAACGACACCAATCAATTTAAATTTTTAGCCACTAAACCGGATCTATTTTAAATAATTTCGGAGCGGGAGCCTCTAAGCAAACATTTATACTATTTATTCAATAATTGTGCACTACTTTTTGAATTATTTTTGCACTCGAAATTTGGATTAACGCCATAAGTGGCCGTTTTTGGCGGTAATTCAAATTTGCAGACCCAAAGTTAATTATAAGTATTAAATAAATAGTATTCGTGTTTTCCAAGAGGCTGCAGCTTCGAAATTGTTAAAAAGATATTCGGTTTAGTTGTTAACAGTTTAAATCAATTGGCGTCGCTAGTGTGCCCTACCTGTCACCTTAATAACCAATCAACCCTTGTAATTTAAAATATGTGAAAAAACTACGCGAATGATGAATATCCGAATCTTTCTGGTCCAGTGTAAATATAAAATGAGTTGCAAAATATAATGGCACGTCTAGCAATCACCAGTTCTTTTCAAATCAAATCTCTTTGTTTCAAAATGTATGAGAAGGCCCGCTCCTGATGACGAGATTTTTTTAAATTTAACTATGGGTTTTCATTGAATGCTATAATCGCTGGCAGCCATTTACTGCGTGCCCTGTTCCACTCGCTTTTTCATAAAACTTAATAAAAATGTTTGTTTGTTTCAGATTGCGATCATCGCGTCAACAATACAATACCAACTAGAATGCCAAAGATAAAGAAAATTCGACACCACAAAAAGTACAAAGTGCGGTGAAGTGAGACGATGGTACAATAGTAACGCATCATGCTAGAAGAAGGCAGCAGAGAGCTGTCCAAGCGAGCGTACTGTAAGAACGAAATCACATTTGCGGAGGACGCAAAATGCTGCTTCAGCTCAAAGAGGGGTACAGATGACTCCAGGCTTTTTTGCTGCCGCTGCGCTCATAAACGCAGAGCGTCGCCGCTGACATGCCTCGCAATATGCTTCTTGGTACTAACTTACAACCTTCTAGGAGGCTTTCTCTTCCTCGCCTTAGAAGGAAACACAGGCACGGAAGAGACGGCAGTGGCAGCGTCGAAGCCGAACCTCAGTCAGTCTCAGACCACCAGCAATGATCTTCGCTCGAAGACGGTGGAGAGGCTGTGGTCTATTACGGAAGATCTGAACATCTTGTACAAAGAGAACTGGACGAAGTTAGCGGCTAAGGAGTTGATGGACTTTCAGAAGGTCCTGATAAAGACCATGAAAGGCGGGGCGTCACTAGAGAGCAGGATCTCGTACAACCACGAAGGAGACTATCGATGGACATTTTCGAGCAGTTTTTTGTACGCGCTTACATTGATTACAACCATAGGTATGTCGAAATATCTTACACAAATATTTTAGCGCAATATGATTCCATAAGGGATCCCACCTACTCAAGCTATTATTTTAAATTAATATAAAATTAATGATAAGACTCTATGGTCTTATCATTTCATGTCAGCGTGTTATCCCTGGTTGCATTCAAAGGTGTCACTTTAGAGCCCGGGGTACCCTTAGTACCATAATTCAGGTTTTGACAGGACTGGTAATTAGAAAGAAGCGAATGTCGTCTGACAGGGGAACCAGAGTAACTAAATTTCTGGATACATTAATCCAGAAATTTAGTTAGTTAAGAATCTAAGCCATTGTCGGTATTCCCGAATCTTTCCAAAACATGCAGGTCTCCTTAAGATGTTTTCCGTCCCTGCCGAGCAGTTGGTAGAAATATGCACCTTATAGATTTAAAAAATCCAGAGTTGCATAAACGGTTTTCAAACCTAAGACATATTACTATATTACTAGCATATTACTTCTGAACCACAATCGCTCTCGATATTAAAATAGGATCATGATAGAAATTTGGTAATCATTCAGATTTTCTTTTCCATGTACGGCCTATTAGTATTCTGTCAAATGATTGAAAATCCGAAGATACCTACAAGAAAGTATTAAGCACTCAAAAGTTCGTAATTTCTCGGATGATAAATGTCAAAACAAGTTGTTCTGATTACGTAAAATTTTTCTCCAAAAAGGGAAGCCTTGAGTGAAATATTATTTTAGAATGATCCGAATCTTTTTGTACTTTTTATCAATCAGGCCGTGGTTATGTCAGGAAGAAGTGTAAATCCCAAGACTATAGGTAGATTCGTCACTTGTTACTTCACAAATATTTAGAAATTAAGTAACAAAGAACCGCATATTCTGTGCTTGTTAATTTACGTACAGCAGTAAGTAAAGAACACGAGTAAAGAGGTAAAATGTGTTTTAACGACCACGATGGCAAAAGCTTACGGGTTCGACTCCTAGTCCAGTTCTAACTGAATAAAGAACCTTTTCAGATTGTCACGGAAGTGAAAGATGCCCCTGGCGTCAACATCTATGACTTCATGAAAGCCCTAGAATGAAACAAGATGGTTGGCGCTTTATGTATTGGTCATATTCTTAGACATGAACCTTGTCCCCAGGCCACGGGAACGTCACGCCCCAATCATCAGTGGGCAAGCTGGTGGCGGTGACGTACGCTTGCATCGGGATTCCTATCATCATGCTGTACCTCTCCACCATCGGAGAGGCGCTAGCCCGAAACTTCCGCGTGCTCTACTCCAAGCTGTGCCCTTCGACCCTCAAGAGCGGCGACTTCCACACCAAGGCTGACTGCCTCAGCCGCTACCCTCCCGAGTGCAAGTTTAGTGACTGTGATAAAACTAAATTCGCTGACAGACCTAAGCGGACCCCTTTCCAAGCTGCGTTGAACTTGGATAGTTTTAGTGGTGGCTACCATTGGACGTGTCGGGACCACACGCGTGTGCCAATCGTACTTAGTTTATTCCTCATTGTACTATACATAGGTTTAGGGACTGTCGTGTTCCGCGCAACTGAGAAGTGGAACTTCATCGACGGCTGTTACTTCTCCTTCTCCAGTCTCGCTACGATCGGTTTCGGCGACCTGAAGCCGGGTCTATATGGCAGCACTGTTTCAGCAAAAGCGGAGGACATCGCCGTCGGTGTGTGCTGTATCTACATTTTAGTGGGAATAGTTGTAATTGCGATGTGCTTCAATTTAATACAAGAGGACATGAGCTCAGCTCTGAGGAGTTTCACAGCGCTCTGCGCCGGGGGCTCCAAGTCTCGAGCTGTACATAGTGTAGAAAAGATTTGTGATGATAAGATATCTATGTCCGTTGTGTCCTGACATAGAGAGACGGCCGAATCCGGGCCGTCCACATTCGTCAGTCAAGAGAAGCGTCAGCAAGTGACATTTAAGATTGATAGTTTGAACCCGACGAAGTTTAACAGCTTACCGAGGCGAAAGTCCTCGCATTGTGAGGAAAGTTCGTTTCAAAGAAACACTCCTGTACGTCGTTCGGCCGGTCATGCTGAAAAGTGCGTCGAGTATTTCGTTCCAAGAAGTCTAAGTGAATTCAATTTAAGCG
This sequence comes from Marasmia exigua, assembly GCA_019059595.1. Classification (NCBI taxonomy): domain Eukaryota; kingdom Metazoa; phylum Arthropoda; class Insecta; order Lepidoptera; family Crambidae; genus Marasmia; species Marasmia exigua. Next base: position 6,192,112 of record CM032483.1, read on the forward strand.
GGGTGGGGGAGTTGTATGACTTGTCGTCTTTTGGGGACAAGAGGATTGAGGGGAAGGGGCAAGGGGCTAAGGGGCGCGACAAGATGGTGACGTTTGAGGATGACCGGTCGCCAGGGAAAGCCCTGGCAGACGACGTTTTCATGTGACAACGACGCGAAAAACACGTAGATATAGGTTTGTTGGTTTGGACACGGTTTGTTATATAATAAATATGAGATTTTACACATCAGTTGTCTATTTACTTATTTCTGTATCCTTAACATAAAATTAGATAATAATTTATCACATTAAAGATTAGCAAGTAAAATTTACAAAATAGCAAGAGAATACAGAATCGGACCAAGCATTGGTAACTCTGTTACTTTATATTATTGGTTCTTATTATCATTGCCGTAGCGCAGATAATGCAAGTCTTTAGACAATTTTTAGACGAAAAAAGTAAAGCCGATTAAAGCAATATCTACGTAGGTATGAAATGTATTGGAATTTTATTGATTTTTTTTATGATATAGGGGCAGACGAGCAGACGTATCACCCGATGGTAGGCGTTTACCGTCACCCTTGGACACCAGTCAAGTCAAAAAAGGAAGCAGGTGCGCCGCCGGCATTTTTAAAAGGCAGTAAACTCTTTTTTTGAAGGTTTGCAGGTCATTCCACAGTTTTGTCGTATGAGGTAGAAAGTTTCTTGAGAAACGCACAGCATGGCGTACTGGCATAATATTTTATATACGTAAAACTTCCTTTGAATCCAAATCATGTGGTAATATTTTTGATATTCATACGTCCTTTGATATAAGTCCTCATCATACAATCATGAAGCTAAAGAGAATAATTTTTTTTTCTATTTAATGATATTTGTTTAATCTTCAAGGACATTTATTATATATGTGTTACAAAACAGCATACTATCAAGTTAATTCAATGCTGAATATTCATTAAGTGCTCCTGAGATTAATAGTGCAATTAATGCAAAGATACACGAGTATCTACACTCACGATGTATTGCTCTTTCAATAATAATATTATTATACAGACGCATCCGCCCGCTGAATTATTCACAAACCAAATATATCACCGAGATTGGTTCACCACAGCTTAATGTATGTCATTGTATTTAGTATTGCATATACGTTTGAAGTATTTACTTGCTTCCTTTTTTTATATAATAGGTGGCAGACGAGCAGACGGATTACTTGATGGTAAGCGATTGCCGCCGCCCATGGACACCCGCGACACCAGTGAAGTCACAACCTTTCCCCCGGATTGGGCCTCCGGTACCCTCACTCACGCAGCGAAACGCAGCACAATTCTGCTTCACGCAGGTTTTCTGTGAGGCCGTGGTATCACTCCGGTCGAGCCCATGCATGCCGAAGCGTGGATCTCCCACGGTTGCTAAGCATGTAGTTTTATTTTTGTAAAGAGTTTCAGGACAGTCTCAGTGCTTTATTCACGGCAGCATCCAAAGTCACTGCTTCAGTGCCCAAGGCATGCTTGGACCATGATCCAGGATTAAAATTACAATGAAGCGACTGTCATTTGACCTTCACCACCTTTAGATATGGAAACCACAATTACATCCACGCTTTGCGAAACTAACTTGAATATGAAGATCACAATTTGTTTCATTCACCGCCGAGCAAAAAGCAAGAATCCGCACATATATTTGAAAAATCCACAGGTGTCTGCTCGGGTTTGAAATTACGACCTCCCGTTACAAAGGCGCACGTTCTTATCCACTGAGCTTTTGTCACAGGATATGGAGAATCTGGCAATTACAATGAAGCTGAATGAAAATACAACACCTTTTATCATAGATTAAATCAAATCTAAGCCTTTTATATTCAATTTCATCATCACCATCATCATCAGCCCATTTAAGCCCCCACTGTTGGGGCACGGGCCTCCCTCGATCACATGAGGGGTAATTGCCATACTCACCACGCTTGGCAGACGGGTTGGCGAGGGTTTAGATATAAATGCAGAGTTTTCCTTCTCTGGGTGCTGATGATCATGCCAGCAGCTTTACCTTAGTCGCCTTTTACGACACCTCGGTAAGAGTGAGGGTGGCCTATTCTACTCTGCCGGGGACCACACGGCTTTACTTTATTCAATTTACTACTAAGCTAACCTAACCTAAATATCTGCCTGCTAAATACACATTGAACATTCTAGAAAATATACTCATATTGTGTTGTTCTTTTTTATTCAATATGCTTTTATGTTCAATATGCTTAGCAAACACCAGAACACACTTTACCCGTTTGGCAATGCTGGGCAAGAATTCCTGATGGAGCACTGAAGATATCAGAGTAACCCAAGTATGAGTAAGTATGGCAGTACAGTGCCCATGGTAAGCATCTTTCAAATTAAATAGCCTCCTCTAATTAAATCAAAACAGAAATATTTTGATTTAATCTACGGTCTCATAAAAAACTTTATTCTGCCTGGGGTTTTTCAAGTGAACGATCTTCCTCTGTTGCTAACTATTATATTATATTTTATGTTACTAGGACACTTTAACGTCGTTTTGTAAGAAGTTAGAAAAGTGGTTATATTCATTTAAATTAAAAACAGTAATCATTCATCTGTTTAGGGCGTGACTTAAAAAATGAGCTAACTTGTGTGACCTCATTTAGGCTGGAAATAATAAGGGTTGAGGAAATCATGTTTACGGTCTAAAATATTGCTATTAGTTCAGGTAGAATACCCTCGATCCATTGATCATCGTAAAACGGCAAATCGACGGAGGGCGACACCGGAGGAGGTAATAAAAATCTATTTACGTGTATGTCACGATGATAAATGACAGAAGGTGAGTGGATCTTTACCACGGCTGGTCGACCCTTTTCATTAAAAGGACAAATGATTCGTATCATACAAAAGGTCCCATTTACTCTCTACTTTTAGCTTCAGCTGCGTTTCCGAGAGATGAGCAAGGATATTACAGATAACAGCTTTTTAGTTTAACTCCATTGTGGACGACTGGGCTTCTGTACTACAATATTACAGATTACTAGGCTCTCGCCACCTCTCACACACACTTTTCAAACTTAGTGGTGAGACGAATGTAAAATCGCTTCACTGAGATAACTAGGTAAGCAATATTCCTCGCAACACATCCTCACTCATCACTGGTGGAAACGCAGCCTTACGACAGCCTGCCATGAGGTGATCCGTCTGCTCGTCTGCCACTTATTACATAAAAAATATAAACAAAATATCCTAAAAAATTAAACGTAATGTGATTCTAAAATCAGCTTGTTTCTGGTCGAGAACATCCGGCAAGAAACTCGCCAGTTACTCTATTTAATCGCTAAACTTTCATGTAACTTTTTATCATCCTCATACCGAGTTTCATTATTAATAAAATGAATAAAATAAATATTATGAGGTAGACCGAAGCAGACCAGTCCCCAAAGGTGGCACCTGTTCACAAGTGTGACACATATTTAAGCCATCATTGTACTTAACTTTATTAGAGGAAATGCAATGATCTGCCACATAGCGCCACCACCTCAGAGAAATTTTAGTGAGCATGATTACTTAATTTCCCCTCATAGGTTACATCTGTGCTGAGGTCCCGGGTACGATCCCCGGGACCTACCTAATTTTTTTGAATAAGAATCAGAATTAGCATTCTGTAAGTTCGTTTTTGACTTTCATGGTCACTGACATTAGAATAGTTATTTACGGGATTTCTACCATATTTTTGAGTTCCCTATATTCCGGCACTGTTGCAAGCGCCATGGTGCGCGCAGTAAAGGACTGCGAAGGAGGGTAGACCGATTTGTCTGTAAGGTACAAAATTACCCGCAAAAACTTCAGTCACACCGTGACCATGGCGCTTACAACTGTGCCGCACTATCAGTAACTCAAAAATAAGGTCATATACCTCATTTTAATATCTGTAGAATCTCTGTTAATAATTATTTCCACGCCACACTATGGGTTGCAAGTCCTTTTAGTATCCAGCTACAATAAAACTCTACCCTTTTTATTATCAAACATCCTTTCTCCTCAAGGTTGTCTGGAAGAAAACTTTTTAGCGATGAGACCTACGAAATCGTAAATTATTTTTTTTAAAGCTAAGTACTTAATTATGTATTTTGTGCAATAAAGTACATCTATCTATTTACAAGTAACAGTATGAAACTTTTAAGTGCCTAATAAGATATCTTTCTTTTTAATTAAAAGCTGCCTATTAGTGAAAGTCTCCGTAACATAATTAACGAAGTAAACTCGCCCTAAATTTGACTATTCATCCAGAGGAGAGTAAATTATCTGCTAGAAAAGGAGGTTAACCTTATTTACATTGAAACGGTAAGTTTATTTTAACAGATGAAGTGAGAGAGTTGTCTGACGGCCTGTCATTGACACTCGTTTCCCAAAGATCTTAGTATTAGTTACAAGTATCTCATGAAAAACATAAATGTGAATTTAGAGCCATGTTGAAATTCACTGTCAATCATGTTACTTAAATGCCTTGATGACCTTGATGGTTTGAACCCCAATAGAAGGAAACTCTACTCTAAAATAAGTGACAAATTTCATTGTCAGGCCTGGATCATTAGGGCAGGATTAGAGGGTTCATGGTACAGCTCAGAACCCATTTGCGGCATACGAAAAAGTCTAGCATACATCTGGGAAAGCATACTTTAAGCCCCAATGAAGCTAGGGATCTCAGTCCCAAACAATTAATACACTTTCTGATAAGTGTAGGGTTTAGGACTAATATATAGCACAGTGGCGATCACAATAGATCAAACTGGTCGCAGTGATACTGGAGCCCAATTCTTGTGCTCGTGACATTTATTATCATACGACATATATCAGTAAAACATAGTTTTATTGTATGGATTTCATGCGACTCCGCCATGTTTACAAAATATCACGAACACGAGAATTGGGCACCAGGTGAAAAAAGATCCTGCATAGCCGCCTGCTTAAGATAAAAAAAAATAAAGCCTGCGTTAATTTTGATACCCAGAACACGCGTTGAAAAACTAATTTTAGAAGTTTAATTTAAGATATTTGTACGTTAAAAAAGACGCTGATAATTATAACTGTTATGGCTTGTGTTGTCTTGATTCATGCCCTAAGTTGTGTATGTTTTTTCAGGCCCGAAGGGAGAGAAACACTAATATATAGTCATAATCACATCTACAAATCATGTTCCTAATGATACCTTCATCCGAGTAGAGCTAACGACATGCGGCAAATGAATCGAATATTAGTGAATCATACGTCGCCTAATGACACATTTGTCGGCGAAACCCTAAAATTCAGTATTAGGCAAATTAGCGTAGCGTTCAGGATATAGGTAGGCTTCTTTAAATTACATGGCAGTAAACATGAGCGTTAACTGTGACGAAAATGTATAATTCTATTAATTGTGACTGTTTGTAGGCTTCTACAGTTTTCTTCGTCAGCCCATTGAAGTCCCCACTGCTGGGGCACGGGCCTCCCTCAATCACATGAGGGGTAATTGCCATACTCACCACGCTTGGCAGACGGGTTGGCGAGGGTTTTGATATAAATGCAGAGTTTTCCTTCTCTGGGTGCTGATGATCATGCCTGCAGCTTTACCTTAGTCGCCTTTTACGACACCTCGGTAAGAGTGAGGGTGGCCTATTCTATTCTGCCGGGGACCACACGGCGTGTCTACAGTTTTACTTAACTGGATATAGATCCCAGACCCTTCCACATTTACAGCAACACTTATAATGTCATCGAGGTCACCAATCGTCAGATACTGTGCAATATTTAAGTGCAACAGACAAGTATTATGATACATTTAAGTGAAATAGCTAAGTATTACTATACATTTAAGTGAAATAAATAAGTATTAAAGTATCAGCCTATATACTGTCCCACTGCAAGGCAAAGGCCTCTATCATAGAAATCAAGTTATCACTTCTATGATGGGATTAGGCTTAATCAACACGTTTGCTAAATGCAGGTTGGTGATCACAAACCGAAGCTATGTACGAAAAATTCGAAACATACTTTTCGCTTCGACCCGGGAATCAGGACCCCGAGATTACGACCCGGTACTTAAACCACTAGACCAACAGGGTGTTGTAAGTATAAATATAAGTATTACTATAAATTAGTACATATAATAGAGGCTCTTATCTTAACCACGCCGAGTATGAGCCTAAGATTCAGAACAATCCATGGTGTAATTTTTGGTGCGTTGTCTCGGACAATTTGTAGGCCGTGTTTTGGAGGGCATTTTAAGGCGACTGGGTAGCCTAGCTAGCGACACCAATCGATTTAAAGTCTTAATTACTAAACCGGATCTATTTTCAACAATTTCGGAGTGGGAGTCTCTAAGCAAACATTTACACTACTTTATTTAATTATTTAGCAATACTTTTTGATCTGTTTTTGCGCTTGAAATTTTGATTAACGCCATAAGTGGCCGTCTTTGGTGGTAATTCAAATTTCGAGTACAACAGCAGACCCAAAAGTTAAGTGTAAGTATTAAATAAATAGTAGAAGTGTTTTCCCAGAGGTTGCAGATTCGAAATTGTTAAAAAAATATCCGGTTTAGTTGCTAACAATTTACATCAATTGGCGCCGCTAGTGTGCCCTACCCGTCACTTTAAGCCCCCGACATTTTCAATATCGTTATCTAACCACGACAGAACCCATTAGGGTGGTTTGAATAAACGATAAGAAGGAAAAATGCAAAAATAATGATGACAAACATATTTCACATTTCTGAACAAGTGAAAGCGTTTCCTGTTCTCAGTGGAAGTGTTTCGACATACTCATGCTGAGAAGCAATTTCCCTACAGCAAAACATCAACAACTGTGAATCGAGTGTCACAGATAAACCGCAATATTTTGCGCGAAAGGTTCAGAGTACGCCATTAAGCCCCGGTGACGCCAGTTTGTTCACAAACATTTGAACAGTTGTTATTTTAAGATCTGAGGTTTGTTTTTTTTTAAACAGTAGACTTTTTTATTTAGTCTCATTGCTTTTGATGTCATGATGTGTACACATGATTTTGGGATAATGTCTGGACTAAAAATATTTAATTTGTTAATTTTGATGCTTTTTTGATGTTATCCTGTTTTGTGTGCCAATAAATAAATAAACATTACAGTGTAATTACTACAAGTAGAAAGACCAGATTTTTAAACAAGCGAGCGAACTTCGGGAATAGCGGCGAGGTTTCGAGGGACTGCAGCATGAGGTTCTTCAAAAAAGGAGTGTTAAGGTTTTAAAGGGACAGTCGCACGTATGAGCACAGCGTTCATAGGCTGCTGTGTCTTATCTTATCTTGCTATTGGGGGCTGACTAGGAATAGCCAGCGACACTTCGACCCAATGGGATCTTTTGTGTCATCCCCATTACCCTATATTCCTACTATGAATATATTGCATTAGATGCAATATACACTTCAAGGGGAGTAGCCTGTAATCTTCTGGGCTAGGATAAGCTAAGCCCATCAGCCTCATTCTCATGCCTGCCAACGCGTCGCATTCACACAGCAGGTGTGATATGGACTCGTCCTGTTCGCCACAGGCTCTACAGGTAGTGCTGCTGGCCAGTCCCATTTTGCACAGGAAGTCCTTAGTGCCAAAGTGTCCTGTGAATGCTCCCACGAGCAGACGCATTTGGCCCTTATCGACACTGCACAACTTACTGTTGAATCCCGTAGCCATATTTCCAAGGAGTAAATAAACATTTATTGACCAGATTAAAGATTTACATAGAGAGGACACATAACATTAACATAAGGAGATTGCACAGAATATATGAAAGAAAAAAATACTACCATATCTTCTAAATAGCTTGCCGGAGGACATTCGACGGGAATCAGTCAAAAATATATTTAAAAACAAACTAAGAAAGTATTTCTTGATTATTGTGCTAAGACTCAACCGATCCTGCAGACAAACTGTGTAAACGGTTTTGCAGGACAAGTATAATTTGTAAACTAAATTTGTAAGTTTAATAATAAATACATTAATAATAATAAAATATTTAAGCAAATGTGGGAGAGCCACGCTTAGGCATGAATGGGCCTGCTCGACCGGAGTGATACCACTGCCTCACAGAAGACCGGCGTGAAGCAGCGCCTGCGCTGTGTTTCGTCGTGTGAGTGAGGTTACCGGAGGCCCAATGGGGGGGAAGGGGAAAAGGTTGGCAGCGCACTGGTGACTCCATTGGTGTTGCGGGTGTCCATGGGTGGCGGAATTGCTTACCATCAGGTGATCCGTCTGTTCGTTTGCCACCTCTCATACAAAAAAAAAATAGTAAATACATAAACTAGTGACCAATGAAGAAGAAAAGGAACAAAGTGAACTGGTCAACAAGGTCCAAGCTCAGCATGTGCTGTAGCGGTTTGCAGCCGCTGCCATGGTTTTCAGTTTGGACCTTGAGTGACTGTAGACGCTTACCAAACGCGAGCCGCGCACTTTAACCCTTGGATGCTCCATAATCGGTTAGGTATATTGGGACAGTATTACTTTTACCGACATGAAGCTCTAAACATCCAAAAGCGTTTGAGATGTCTTTACCAATCAGTGGCGGCGCCCTCTCCAACAGCTCTCTGGGGCTAGGAGTGGATCATCCACCAATATTAGTTTATCTTTATTAAAAATATTTATTGACGACTAATTCAAGTTTTTCAACTATAGCACTGATCGCTACCTTATCATAAAATTGAAAGAAATTCTTGAGAGTGTATGAAGATTCTTTCAAGACTGTCTCCGTGGCGCAGTGGTTAGTGGGACGCACTTCAAAACGACGGCTGCGCAAGAGAACCCGGGTTCAATCCCCGGGTCGGGCCAACAATAATATGTACCCCCCGTGCCTTGGAAAGCACGTTAAGCTGGTCCTGCACTCGATCCCTCTCCGGTCGTGTCACATCGGAATGTGAGGGTAAGGGAAAAGAGAGTGTACTTGTGTTTGCGCTCACACTTGAGCACTATACCTAATATATCCTGCATACGTGGCTGATCGTTGAGATTGGCCGCCGTAGCCGTAATCAGTTGGATAATGCTATTATTATTATTTCTTTCGTATTGCATACAGTTTTTTTTGTAACGACGATAATAATAATAATAATATATAAAAATATTTCACAACATCACATACATTGACCTGACTCTGAGATAGGTATCAGATCTGATATCGGAATCAACAGTGGGATTACAAATATATACATTGAATACTTTTCTTTTGTAAATACACACTTACTTATAATACATAGAAAACACCCAATACAAACAGACATGTTTATGCACATAAATGTTTTGAATGATATTATTAAAACTAGTAAAGCATATTAGAATAACGCAAGTTCATTAATTAATTTACTAGAGCACTCGTAATTGGCGAGCATTAATTTGATTATCTCAATTTCATCACAAATATGATAATAATATAATAAACATAACAACATGTACAAAAACGCGAAGCCAGTACAATATCTCAATGTAGTAAAGCCATACCATTTAAGATAATAACATTGACAGAACAGTAGTAACTCATGTTTTAGTGCGCATTCCGCGGAAGACGCAATAAAACAAAGTGGGAAGAGCGCAAACAATCCGGCGTATGGGACGCTATCAACGAATGCTCACGAAGTATGACGTACTTAGAGAGTTTTCAGATTTAACGATACGACATCGGTGTTGGTATCAATCAAGAGCCCAATTCTCGTGTTTGTGATATTTTGAGAACATGGCGGATATCACCTGAAAACCATACAAAAAAACTATGTTTTAGTGATATATGTCGTATGAAAATAAATGTCACGAGCACGAGAACTAGAGCCCAATTCTCGTGCTCGTGATATTTTGAAAACATGGCGGATATCACCTAAAAACCATACAAAAAAAAAACAATGTTTTAGTGATATTTGTCGTATGAAAGTAAATGTCTTTTATGACATGTGACATCACATGACAATAATATCCGCCATGTTTTCAAAATATCACGAGCACGTGTATTGGGCTCCAGGTATATTTTTTTATGTCATCGCTTCACAGTGAAAAACATTACAACACGGATTAAGAAATTTGGCAGTTCCTATTTCTGCCGCACAATCAAGATATGTAACTCGTTGCCGGCGCATGTATTTCCTCCTTCCTACAATATGGATTCCTTCAAACGAAGCGTGAAGAAGCATCTTGCGGGCCAGTATGCCGGTGCCAACTGAGGCGATACCTTGACATCGCTTCCGTTGTAATTGCAACTTGGGGTCTTCTCTTGCTTACCATCAGGCTGAGGAGAGCCAATATATTGTAGCTCTATAAAAAAAAATCAAGAGGCAACCAACGAAGAAAGTCAACTGATTATAATTACAGTCACGAATGAACATCTGCGAGATCAGAGAAGTTGCTGATGCATTGCCAGCCTTTTAGAAAGGAGTACGCTCTTCTTTTGAAGGTCCTTCAGTCGTCTACGTCGTAGCCGTTGTCGGAATATACTGCTGCAGGGAAACCTTTCCACAAAACACAGGTGCGACGTTCACCAAGATGATGAGGATGGAATGTCAATCGCTTGCATGTGGTTCGCATTTGTCTCTGATACCGAGCTGACAGCCGACCGTGAGAGAGCCGCGCTTCGGCATGAATGGGCCGGCTTGACTGGAGAGATTTCACGGCCCCACTGAAAACCGGCGTGAAACAGCACTGTCCTGTGTTACGCTGCGTGAGTGAGGGTTCCGGAGACCCAATCCGGGGAAAGGTGGGTTTAATGGTTGGCAGTGCACTTATGACTTCACTGGTGTCGCGGATGTCCATAAGCGGTGCCAATCGCTTACCATCAGGTGGTCGTCTACTCGTCGGCCACCTATCACATAAAAAAATAAATGAAAACCATGATGACCGTCCGACCATATTATTTATTGCAAGTGTACTTATACATAGATAGGTGTATCTATATTATTTCTGTGTGCTAGAATCTATCAAGGTAATGAGCAAACCGAAACGATTTAGTCAGAAGCTATGTAAAATGTGGCTGGCCGTACATGGTGGCTGTTGTCGTCTGACACCAAAATCGGATCATATAATCTGAAGACCCTCTTATGGTGTGTGTGAAGCCAAGGCGGCATAACGGATTGGTGCTGGTTGCCACATGAAAAGTTGCTACATTGTTAATTTCACGGGAAAGCCCTTTCGACCAGTGTACCCATTTTTTTAAATGTGATAGGTGGCAGACGGATCACCTGATGGTAAGCGATTGCCGCCGCCCATGGACACCCTTTGCCATGCCAACCTTTAATAATAATTAATAATTTATTTTATTTATTCAAGTAACATGACTCATTCGTTAGTTATAAAGGGCTTATCCTATATTAGTAGTACATGGTTGTAAAAATTAAATTCATTACGTTTTATGCACAACTCCCGCAGACATTGTGCAGCAGTAATTTATATAGCGGCAGTCCAGCCTGCCCGCTATCATAGTCAGGATGATGTTGTTTAACCCCCCTCTTTCCCCCGGATTGGGCCTCGGCACCTTCACTCATGCAGGGAAACATAGAACAGTGCTGCTTCATGTCGGTTTTCTGTGAGGCCGTGGTATCACTCCGGCCGGGCCGGCCCATTCATGCCGAAGCGTGGTGCTCCCACGTAGAGTAATGATTGCATCGATCAGCTGATATAGGAGAGTGGTGTTTTTCTTTGAGATTTAGATCCTACGTTTCTTGGTATGATGGTTTTCACTAACATAATGCCCTTGAGAAATGTCTAGGATATTCAAATTCAGGATGTTACCAACCACAGACATAATTTATGATAGTCAGGTCTAAGATTGGGTCACGAAATTTTCTCTGTAGTGTGGGAGTAGCATTCGCGATTCAGTAGTGTGACTACTTCAACAACAGTTAGTCGTGCATACTTAGTTACCACAGATGCGGTTTGTTAAAGCCGACACACAGAATACCTTATATTACTAACTGCCTCACTCAGAGACGTCAAATTAACTTTAATTGGTACTTAAGAAAAAATATTGACACTTATTTCAATACGCATTAAGACTTTCCATAATCAAGTAAGTGAACATTTAGCTTAATTGACGTCTCTGAGTGCGGCAGTAAATCATGGAAAGTCTTTATGCATATTAAAATAAGTGTCAATTTCTAGTAATAATTAAAGTTAATTTGACGTCTCTGTGTGCAATCTCGATAGGTTGCAGCGACGTGCTATCCGTATTGTTGGAGATCATGAGGTGACTAAGTCCCTAGAACCTCTTCAGCTACGTAGAGACATTGCCAGTCTAACTGTTCTTTACCGCCTCTAAAATGGGGAATGCTCTGATGAGTTATTTCAACTTATCCCATCCTCCCTTTTCCACTTCCGAACAATACGTGCTGGACAGCGTTGCCATCCACATACCATCCAGACAATGGCGGCGCGCACCAAGACGTTCTGCTCCTCGTTTCTGCCCCGAGCCATCAAGACATGGAATGCCCTCCCAGCTCATGTGTTTCCTCCTTCATACAATCCGTGGTCTTTTAGGCGGAGCGTGACGCGGCATCTCAGCAGGCCATCAGGGTGAGGATGGCAGACTCAATGGGTACTTTTTTAGTTCTTTTGTATCTGTCAACCTCATATTTGGATTTCACGGCTGCTTACCATCAGGTGGAATGAGGTCATCCTGATTGGCCTTTCTATAAAAAAAAATTAGACTGAATCACCGTAACTTCGAAGCGCAAAAATGGGCTGAAAGCGAATTTACTAGGTGATATTCATTGTACTGCAATAAAATGTTCATTTCATTGTTTTGTATAAAAATAAAATTCATTCAGGGAACAATTTGCTGTGTATTTGAGACATCGATACAATACCTGAATGTCTCGAACATTTTCTCAGAACTATATAATACCTGCCAATATTGAGATGCTAACGATTCTGCACGTGCACCGGAAATCACTTGGCTAGTCCCCCAAGGACTGGAGGATATGTGAAGGTCAGACAGCGATCTGATAAATGTCAACTATCAGCTGCCTATGGTCCTAGCTTGTATGCAGGAAGCGCGGATAACGCCAGCAGAACGAAGATTCAATACCCACATGACCTCACAGAAAACCGGCCAAAAGCAGCGTCTGTGCTGTGTTTCGTTGTGTGAGTAAGGGTTCCGGAGGTCCAATCTGTGGACCTAACATAACCGAACCTAACAACCTCGAGTTTAAAGGTTGGCGGCACACTTGTGACTCCACTGGTGTTCGCGGGGTGTCCATGGTGGCGGAATTGCTTACCATCAGGTGATCCGTCTGTCGTTTGCCACCTCTCATACAAAAAAAAATGTAAATACATAAACTAGTGACCAATGAAGAAGAAAAGGAACAAAGTGAACTGGTCAACAAGGTCCAAGCTCAGCATGTGCTGTAGCGGTTTGCAGCCGCTGCCATGGTTTTCAGTTTGGACCTTGAGTGACTGTAGACGCTTACCAAACGCGAGCCGCGAACTTTAACCCTTGGGATGCTCCATAATCGGTTAGGTATATTGGGAAAGTATTACTTTTACCGACATGAAGCTCTAAACATCCAAAAGTGTTTAAGATGTCTTTACCAATCAGTGGCGGCGCCCTCTCCAACAGCTCTCTGGGGCTAGGAGTGGATTATCCACCAATATTAGTTTATCTTTATTAAAAATATTTTTTGACCACTAAATCAAGTTTTTCAACTATAGCACTGATTGCCTACCTTATCATAAAATTGAAAGAAATTCTTGAGAGTGTATGAAGTAATTTTTACTTCATACACTCTCAAGAACACACTGGTAATTCTTATTCTATGACACGCTGCTATTCAAACGGTAGAGCGTAGAGTCAAAAGAGCAATGTTTGCTTGTGCCATTCCGGCATCCATTATTTCTTTCAAGACTGCCTCGGTGGCGCAGTGGTTAGTGGGACGCACTTCAAAACGACGGCTGCGCAAGAGAACCCGGGTTCAATCCCCGGGTCGGGCCAACAATAATATGTACCCCCCGTGCCTTGGAAAGCACGTTAAGCTGGTCCTGCACTCGATCCCTCTCCGGTCGTGTCACATCGGAATGTGAGGGTAAGGGAAAAGAGAGTGTACTTGTGTCTGCGCACACACTTGAGCACTATAATATATCCTGCATACGTGGCTGATCGTTGAGATTGGCCGCCGTAGCCGTAATCAGTTGGATAATGCTATTATTATTATTTCTTTCGTATTGCATACAGTTTTTGTAACGACGATAATAATAATAATAATATATAAAAATATTTCACAACACATACATTGACCTGACTGCGAGGTAGGTATCAGATCTGATATCAGAATCAACAGTGGGGTTACAAATATATACATCAAATACTTTTCTTTTGTAAATACACACTTACTTATAATACATAGAAAACACCCAGACCAATACAAACAGACATGTTTATGCACATAAATGTTTGTACTGTGCGGGGATCGAACCCGCAACCCTTGAACGATATTATTAAAATTAGTAAAGCATATTAAAAATAACGCAGGTTTATTAATCAATTTACTAGAGTACTCGTAATTGGCGAGCATTAATTTGATTATCTCAATTTCATCACAAATATGATAATAATATAATAAACATAACAACATGTACAAAAACGCGAAGCCAGTACAATATCTCAATGTAGTAAAGCCATACCATTTAAGATAATAACATTGACAGAACAGTAGTAACTCATGTTTTAGTGCGCATTCCGCGGAAGACGCAATAAAACAAAGTGGGAAGAGCGCAAACAATCCGGCGTATGGGACGCTATCAACGAATGCTCACGAAGTATGACGTACTTAGAGAGTTTTCAGATTTAACGATACGACATCGGTGTTGGTATCAATCAAGAGCCCAATTCTCGTGTTTGTGATATTTTGAGAACATGGCGGATATCACCTGAAAACCATACAAAAAAACTATGTTTTAGTGATATATGTCGTATGAAAATAAATGTCACGAGCACGAGAACTAGAGCCCAATTCTCGTGCTCGTGATATTTTGAAAACATGGCGGATATCACCTAAAAACCATACAAAAAAAAACAATGTTTTAGTGATATTTGTCGTATGAAAATAAATGTCATATCCGCCATGTTTTCAAAATATCACGAGCACGTGTATTGGGCTCCAGGTATATTTTTTTATGTCATCGCTTCACAGTGAAAAACATTACAACACGGATTAAGAAATTTGGCAGTTCCTATTTCTGCCGCACAATCAAGATATGTAACTCGTTGCCGGCGCATGTATTTCCTCCTTCCTACAATATGGATTCCTTCAAACGAAGCGTGAAGAAGCATCTTGCGGGCCAGTATGCCGGTGCCAACTGAGGCGATACCTTGACATCGCTTCCGTTGTAATTGCAACTTGGGGTCTTCTCTTGCTTACCATCAGGCTGAGGAGAGCCAATATATTGTAGCTCTATAAAAAAAATCAAGAGGCAACCAACGAAGAAAGTCAACTGATCGTAATTACTGTCACGAATGAACATCTGCGAGATCAGAGATGTTGCTGATGCATTGCCAGCCTTTTAGAAAGGAGTACGCTCTTCTTTTGAAGGTCCTTCAGTCGTCTACGTCGTAGCCGTTGTCGGAATATATTGCTGCAGGGAAACCGTTCCACAAAACACAGGTGCGACGTTCACCAAGATGATGAGGATGGAATGTCAATCGCTTGCATGTGGTTCGCATTTGTCTCTGATACCGAGCTGACAGCCGACCGTGAGAGAGCCGCGCTTCGGCATGAATGGGCCGGCTTGACTGGAGAGATTTCACGGCCCCACTGAAAACCGGCGTGAAACAGCACTGTCCTGTGTTACGCTGCGTGAGTGAGGGTTCCGGAGACCCAATCCGGGGAAAGGTGGGTTTAATGGTTGGCAGTGCACTTATGACTTCACTGGTGTCGCGGATGTCCATAAGCGGTGCCAATCGCTTACCATCAGGTGGTCGTCTACTCGTCGGCCACCTATCACATAAAAAAATAAATGAAAACCATGATGACCGTCCGACCATATTATTTATTGCAAGTGTACTTATACATAGATAGGTGTATCTATATTATTTCTGTGTGCTAGAATCTATCAAGGTAATGAGCAAACCGAAACGATTTAGTCAGAAGCTATGTAAAATGTGGCTGGCCGTACATGGTGGCTGTTGTCGTCTGACACCAAAATCGGATCATATAATCTGAAGACCCTCTTATGGTGTGTGTGAAGCCAAGGCGGCATAACGGATTGGTGCTGGTTGCCACATGAAAAGTTGCTACATTGTTAATTTCACGGGAAAGCCCTTTCGACCAGTGTACCCATTTTTTTAAATGTGATAGGTGGCAGACGGATCACCTGATGGTAAGCGATTGCCGCCGCCCATGGACACCCTTTGCCATGCCAACCTTTAATAATAATTAATAATTTATTTTATTTATTCAAGTAACATGACTCATTCGTTAGTTATAAAGGGCTTATCCTATATTAGTAGTACATGGTTGTAAAAATTAAATTCATTACGTTTTATGCACAACTCCCGCAGACATTGTGCAGCAGTAATTTATATAGCGGCAGTCCAGCCTGCCCGCTATCATAGTCAGGATGATGTTGTTTAACCCCCCTCTTTCCCCCGGATTGGGCCTCGGCACCTTCACTCATGCAGGGAAACATAGAACAGTGCTGCTTCATGTCGGTTTTCTGTGAGGCCGTGGTATCACTCCGGCCGGGCCGGCCCATTCATGCCGGAGCGTGGTGCTCCCACGTAGAGTAATGATTGCATCGATCAGCTGATATAGGAGAGTGGTGTTTTTCTTTGAGATTTAGATCCTACGTTTCTTGGTATGATGGTTTTCACTAACATAATGCCCTTGAGAAATGTCTAGGATATTCAAATTCAGGATGTTACCAACCACAGACATAATTTATGATAGTCAGGTCTAAGATTGGGTCACGAAATTTTCTCTGTAGTGTGGGAGTAGCATTCGCGATTCAGTAGTGTGACTACTTCAACAACAGTTAGTCGTGCATACTTAGTTACCACAGATGCGGTTTGTTAAAGCCGACACACAGAATACCTTATATTACTAACTGCCTCACTCAGAGACGTCAAATTAACTTTAATTGGTACTTAAGAAAAAATATTGACACTTATTTCAATACGCATTAAGACTTTCCATAATCAAGTAAGTGAACATTTAGCTTAATTGACGTCTCTGAGTGCGGCAGTAAATCATGGAAAGTCTTTATGCATATTAAAATAAGTGTCAATTTCTAGTAATAATTAAAGTTAATTTGACGTCTCTGTGTGCAATCTCGATAGGTTGCAGCGACGTGCTATCCGTATTGTTGGAGATCATGAGGTGACTAAGTCCCTAGAACCTCTTCAGCTACGTAGAGACATTGCCAGTCTAACTGTTCTTTACCGCCTCTAAAATGGGGAATGCTCTGATGAGTTATTTCAACTTATCCCATCCTCCCTTTTCCACTTCCGAACAATACGTGCTGGACAGCGTTGCCATCCACATACCATCCAGACAATGGCGGCGCGCACCAAGACGTTCTGCTCCTCGTTTCTGCCCCGAAGCCATCAAGACATGGAATGCCCTCCCAGCTCATGTGTTTCCTCCTTCATACAATCCGTGGTCTTTTAGGCGGAGCGTGACGCGGCATCTCAGCAGGCCATCAGGGTGAGGATGGCAGACTCAATGGGTACTTTTTTAGTTCTTTTGTATCTGTCAACCTCATATTTGGATTTCACGGCTGCTTACCATCAGGTGGAATGAGGTCATCCTGATTGGCCTTTCTATAAAAAAAAATTAGACTGAATCACCGTAACTTCGAAGCGCAAAAATGGGCTGAAAGCGAATTTACTAGGTGATATTCATTGTACTGCAATAAAATGTTCATTTCATTGTTTTGTATAAAAATAAAATTCATTCAGTGAACAATTTGCTGTGTATTTGAGACATCGATACAATACCTGAATGTCTCGAACATTTTCTCAGAACTATATAATACCTGCCAATATTGAGATGCTAACGATTCTGCACGTGCACCGGAAATCACTTGGCTAGTTCCCCCAAGGACTGGAGGATATGTGAAGGTCAGACAGCGATCTGATAAATGTAATTATCAGATGCCTATGGTCCTAGCTTGGTATGCATGGAAGCGGGATAAACGCCAGCAGAACGAAGATTCAATACCCACATGACCTCACAGAAAACCGGCCAAAAGCAGCGTCTGTGCTGTGTTTCGTTGTGTGAGTAAGGGTTCCGGAGGTCCAATCTGTGGACCTAACATAACCGAACCTAACAACCTCGAGTTTAAAGGTTGGCGGCACACTTGTGACTCCACTGGTGTTGCCATGTCCATGGGCGGCAGCAGTCACTCATGGGCGGATCAGGTGATCCGTCTGCTCGTCTGCCACCTATCTCATAAAAAAACACTATAGTTCCTATAGTTTACGATCCGATTTATCAAACTTTATCATTTTTCCACGGTGATGTGATATCCGTGAGACAATAATAAGATCGTCTAAGTATAATGTACCCACTGTTATTTGATATTTCACTGCTTCCGTGACTTGGTTTTAGGGCAAAAAATAAATAATTCACCTTTTGTGAGACACATTTTTACACAATATTATGTTTCTATTCAAACATAAATTTCGTTATGAGTACCTATTTTTTACAAAGGCTAGCATTTTGTGCAGTAACAAAACATCGCAATTTAGTCATCACTACTTATAAAAAAAAAGTAGGCAAGAGCGAGTGATACTCGCCCATAAAAAGGTTTCGTAGCAGCAAGTAAGATATATGGAAGGTAAATTGCGGTTTACGGTTTATAACGTCTCAAAAAAAAACTACTTGCTAGATCTCATTATCATCATTTCAGCCAATAGACGTCCACTGCTGGATATAGGCCTCCCCCAATGTTCTGCACACAGATCGGTCCTGTGCCGCCCGCATCCAATGGATTCCCGCGATCTTCACCAGATTGTCGGTCCACCTTGTGGGGGGAGTGCCACGGCTGCGACTTCCTGTACGTGGCCTCCATTCGAGGACCTTTCCGCCCCAACGGCAGTCTGATCTCCTCGCTATGTGCCCTGCCTATTGCCACTTGAGGCATGCAATCCTTTGGGCTATGTCTGTGACCTTAGTTCTCCTGCGGATCTCATCATTTCTGATACGATCACGCAGGGAGACTCCGAGCAGAGCCCTCTCCATTGCTCTCTGGGTGACTTTGAGCCTCCTTAATCGGCACATTGTAAGCGGCATGGTTTCGGTTCCGCATGTCATCACTGGCAACACACACGCATTGAAGACTTTCGTCTTGAGACACTGCGGTAGATGGGCCGAAAATCGGGCGATCTTGCTAGATCTAGTTCAAACCAATTTTCGTTGTTAGTTTTCATGGTAATGTATATCATATATTTTTTTTAGTTTTATTTTTCTTTTACTATAGAAGTTAGAGAGGGGGGTGGGGGGCACATTTTACCACTTTTACCGCATTACGATTTTTGTGTATAAATCGTAATGCAGATTAAATTGCAGACGACGAAACGTAGAAAACGTACAGTAAAACATGTTTTAAGTAAGTTCTTTATTCATCATCATTGTGTGTGCATTCAAGTGCGCAGCCAACCTTTAAACCCCCCTTTCTCCCGGATTGGCACCTGATAATATTATTTGCAACTCTGCTCAGGACAGGATGTTCGCACTGCTATTTACCCATGGACGTAATGCCTGTACGTGTCACCCGAGACAAGATTAACTTACAAAGTCAAACATTATGTAATTTTTAGCTCACAAAAATTGTGTCAAAAAACAAACGAATTTATAAAACCCATATCATTTTCCACTGTTCTGCACCAAACGGTGCCATTTTAATCTCATATGAATTCCGTTGTTTTTGTCATCCCGAGCACCCAAGCGAGTGGGCATCAATACGAGCAAACCGCGCATACAGGGTGATGGAAAATTGCCTCCGTTTCAGATTAACCGCGTAACGAAATATCTATTCCCACGTCACGGGCCGCACAGCTGACGTTTGTTACAATGGGTCCAAAAATAAAAAGCCCCGGATTGAATTCCTAATAGAGACGCCAGTCAGGCGCCAGATTGGATGAAATTCCTCGCATATTTTTAACGCCGCGAAATGGTTTGCGGCCGTTAATAGCTTTTTATATTTGTTTTGTCTAAGATTTATACGTAGGAATATTGTTTTGTGTCAGCGAATTCTGTTTCCATGATTGATGTAAGCTAAATTGTAAGGGTATTGTTTCTAATAAGCAACTGTAAGGTAAAAATGCGATGAAATCTGTCAAAAAAATAATTATTCCGGCAAAACGAACGAGCACATCCTGAATCTAAGTTTCCAAGAGGAAGTAGAGGAATGCTACCATTTATGAAACGATTTTTTTACTTTTTTGTTTATTTGATTGCATCAGCTGACATGATTGCTACAAACTTTACTGACCAACAACTTTTGCTCAACAATAATTATCGATATTTGCACAAAAACTTGGGTCCATACCAAAAAGTCTAAATTTATAATGGTTCGAAAATATTTTACATAAGTTTATATTTTTTATAGCAATCTTTTGCAATATATTTTTAAGTTAATAACACACTCAAAAATTTCATCTCGTGTTCACCTTTCACAATCCGGAACGAAAGAACATTCACCCGGATTGTGGAAGGTGTATGTCCGAGTCCCGCCTGAACATAAGATGAAATTTTTAAGTGTATTATTTACATACTTAAGAATATTTTACATAAGCTAGTTACAGATTAAAGAGGACCCAGCAAAAGTTGTGAGGGAAATATGGCTTCAGTCAATTTGCTTGAAATTTTGATTGCCTGGAACAAAAGTCCCTATGGGTGCGATCACAGTTACCGAAATCGTTCCCGAGACACGATCGAGTTAATATCAACATTCAGAACTATGTATGTATGAACCAGGTATTATTATTATAATCCTTGACCTCTTTTGTGGTGAAAGCAATACGTTATCTATTACTTGTCGGTCATAATTACATGTCTAATGTCAATGTCAGTGCAATAATGCACATTTAACACATAAACACGTAATGTTTTATTGATTTAGTTTATTTTATTTATTTAGTACAAACGAGCTTTTTTACCTCAATGCTTTTTAAGTTCCCTGTGGTAAACAAAAGTCAAATCGATCGTCAAATTCATAGAGAAGTGATATTAGAATCTCAGGAGCACTGTTTGGATTGTACAAAATCGATAATATCTCGAGAATGAATTCGGGAACCGTGATAGCACCCGTAGGGACATTTGTTCAGAGCACTTCAGTCTCTAACATATCAAAATTACAAGCAAATTGACTGAAGCCTCATTTCCCTAACAACTTTTGCCGGATCCTTTAGAAGCAAACCAAACACGCCGATCACTACCTCTCTGCCTAGAGTGTGACGACAAAGGAAAGTATATTTCAAATCGCCAGAAATAAGATCCTTTTAGTCGTGAAAGGGATGTGACTTATCGTTACATAAGTAGGTACTTTCTCATTCAACTTGATCTACTATCATTACGTATTCGCAGAAACATATTACACTTGGTTATGCTCCAATTCTAATACGATTCTACGATAACTCTAACAGGTCTAAGAACTTCCAAGACACACCTTGAAACAAGCTCAAAGTAGCACCTACCGACTGAATGACGTCACGGAAGCTCGCTCGCGGGACTGAAAGCCCGCTTTAAAAGTCTAAAAGTTCGATGGAGCGAATAAAGGGTGCAGCCAGGGGTGTCGACGCGAGAGTATTTTAATACTGCAAATGAAAAGTTAAAGCGATTCATATTGAAACTGTGTGAGTGAGACGTTAAAGTGTTGTTAAAGGCAATGAAAGGCTTGTTATTATAAATAGGGATGTGTAGCAGGAGTAATATTTAACAGTTTTTTTATGTGATAGGTGCCTAACGAATTGACCGATCACCTTATGGTGAGCAATTGCGATTGTAATTAAATAATATTAAATTCATACAACATCTCGTGTAATTTGATTATGTAAGAGTTTGGGAGTTTGTGTGCACTTTACTATCTACAATTAAAAATGTATAAATATCAAATAACATCCATCATAATTCATAGAATATCCTGTTAGCGGAACGACATATTATATAGTAAAAGAGGCAGAAGAAAATGCACGTTCAGAATATATTTCAACATCAAAAACTATTGCCGCATTTAGGAGTTAATAATTGAATTATGCATTCTTTCCCTGATCCGATCTTACCCCAACTTGACAACCCTACAGTCAGCACTGCACCGGAAGTGACGAACTGAACCATTCCGTTTGACGGCTACTTCCGAACACCGGAAGCGCAGCCGACCTACTAATGTACTGCACTTACACCGGATGTGACGATCCCGAGACTCCGGGCTCCTTCGCCAACTTCTCAAGCGATGAACAATTCTCCGAGAAGGTAAGAGAAATATCAGAAAAACAGTAAAACTTTTATGAAGTTAAATTTTAGCAAATGTATGAGTCATATGATTGCCACGGAAAATAAACATATGTAATTGATGTTGAATTATTTACCAAATAAATAAATAATTGATATAACATTCCAAACATTGTCCTGATCCTAAACTAAGGTTTCCTTTGTACTATGGAAACCAGGAATAAGAATAACAAACACTCAGAATTTTAGACCCAACACAAATATCTATTTCATGCACAAACATTATGTTGGTGCGGGGGTCGAACCTACAACCCTTGTGTCTCAATAGGTCCTCAAACCACTGCGCTAAATCGGTCGTCAAAAACTTTGTCTTTGGACTGAATTTTTGCTAAGTTAATAAAAAATTAAGATATTTTTATTTCAGATTAAATTTAAGAGTATTTAGGGAATGATAGTCATACTGTGTCTGTCTGTATCATCGAATAAGAATGTAAGGCCATTCTCTAAGTCTATGGTTTGTATTTGCATAGATAGATAGATAGATAGATATACTTTATTGCACAAAAAAACACAACTTTAAAAGGCATTACAGAAACTTAATTGTACAATTTCGGCGGTCTTATCGCTGGAAGCGATTTCTACCAGACAACCTAAAATACATACAGCATGTATGTAAAATACCTAACCTAACCTTTCTTTCGGGTATAAAAAACCTTAAAGAATATAAATAATCAACTTTTTTCTATTCTAACCTTTGCTGATATTTTTGCACCGACAAAAGACATCTTATGATTTCCCCGCGATCGGAAATATTTTTTATCGAAAGTGACACGAACGTTTTCGGATTGTTTGCACACTCGGATCGGCTTATTTGCAAAGTCTCGACTGGGGATGCCTCCCTAACTCCATCTTCAGGTAGGTACTAGTATCGATGTTTCCAGCGGGCATTGGTGTCGGTAAGTCGATTAATGATTATACATACTTTATTGCACAAAAAACATAAGCTTAAAAACATAAAACTAAGGCCCGATTTATTTATTTATTATTTATTAATAGGACAACCAACAAATCTTACACTAATAAAAATACATTATTTTAAACTTCAAACGTCATCTAAGTGCAGATTCAGTTACAGGCTGCCACGGCTTGCACATGTGAGGCAATTAATTAGATATAGGTTTATTACAAGTACTTACATTTTTCTTTTGATATAAATATCAATAAATCAGCTGGCTGCCCTCGACTCGATTGAGCGTCGAGCCATGAAGTTAGTTGGTGACGCAGAATGAGTGGAGGGTAAATCCTAAAGCCTCGCTCACCGACGTAGAGTGGCCTGTCTATCGGTTTTTTATAGGATGCATTTTAGAGTGTTCGAATGAGCTTCACGACCTGATACCACCTTCCACCACCGGCCATTACGGAAGACGACAGGAATCCACCCTTACACTGTGCAAGTTCCACCAGCTCGTAATAAGCGTTTCGCTTCCTCTTTCTTGGTACGTACTGCTAAGGAATGGAACAACTTGCCGGCTTCTGTATTCCCAGTGAGCTACAATTTGGGTGTCTTTAAGTCGAGAGTGAATAGGCTTCTTCTGGGTAAGCACACTACATCTTAGACCTTATTGTCACTTTCCATCAGGTGAAATGAGGTCAAGTGCAAACCCATTTTATAACTTTTTAGCTGTTTTTATTTAACGAAAATGTTGTAGATGTAGAAGACTATGTATATGTAAGTACCATTTTAAATTATTTCGACCACATTTGCCGCATTCGGGCTGTATACTCGAGCATATCCCCCTCCGCACCGCGCCGCGCGCCGCATGCCAGGCCACGCCCTATCTTTTTGCTTGCTAACGCATGAGTTGCTTTGCGTTGACGCAGAATTAACATGTTCCCGTGGGAATTTTGAGAAAAAACGTATCCTATATTAATTACTCCCGTGATTGAAATGAATCTAATGATACCGCATACATATTTTTTTAAAGGGAAATTTAGAAAAAATATTATTATATCTTTATCCCGTGGGACTTTTAGGATAAAATGTATCCTATGACACTCCCGTAATCAAGACAAATCTAACGATACCTCATACATCAAAATCCATCAAGCCGTTTAGGCTACAGGAGGTCACAAAGGAAAAGACATACATACATACATACACTCGAAAAACATTACCCTCCTTCTTTGGCAGTCGGGTAAATATATCAACATTGTATTTTTTCTGGTATTCATTGTACTGTCGTTGCAGCCTGTTCATTATTGAGTGGTGACCCAGATTGCTTTTGGATCCTTTAATGTTAAATGGCAAGTATTTACCTTGCTTTGGCAGTTTAAACGGTATGTTTATCTGGAGTTGTTCCAAAAGACCAGGGCAATCCAGCCCGCCCCTCAATATTTTAAAGAGAAACAACTGATCCAGCATGAATCTGCTATCGACTAGCTTTAGCATCTTGAATCTTAAAAGTCTATCAGTGTA
Source organism: Marasmia exigua (assembly GCA_019059595.1). NCBI lineage: Eukaryota > Metazoa > Arthropoda > Insecta > Lepidoptera > Crambidae > Marasmia > Marasmia exigua. The sequence continues at coordinate 6,216,985 of CM032483.1, forward strand.
CGAAGGCAATTGCTTGGCTAAACCCAATTGAAATGAGATGTGCTACAGAAACCTCTTCTGGACAGTCTCTAACCGTTTAACGTGTACTTCGTAGTGAGGTGACCAAACCGGACTACAGTATTCAACTATTGAACGTACATATGCATTGTATAGTAAGATCTTAGTGGTAGATTGTAGCTCCTTGCAGTTGCGAATTACAAACCCCAACATTTTTGAAGGCTCTGCTAGTAATGTCGTCAATGTGTTTATGGTAACGAAGCTTTTTATCTTATGTCACGCCCAAATCCCAAGTTTCCTCTACCTCCTTGAGAGCTTTTCCGTTAATGTGGTAAGTATAGCTCGATTGAGTTTTACTTTTACAGAACTTGATAAAATGACATTTATCAGCGTTCAGATCCATTGAATTTTCTTCGACCCAAATTGCCAGGTTGTTTAGGTCCATCTGAAGAAAAATCTCATCGCCAGGTGTCTTAATTTCCTTGCAAATTTTCAAGTCATCTGCAAATAAGTAGGCCTTAGAATACTTTAAAACTGACACTGTCATTAATAAAGATGTTAAATAAGGTTGGACCGATGTGGGAACCTTGAGGAACCCCTGAAAGGACTGGAAACGAGTCAGATGAGAAATCCTCCACAACAACATTTGCCCTTCTTCCCGCCAGATACGATGAGAACCAGTCGACCAAGCTACTAAATCCTTATTCGGTCAACTTCAACAACAGAATATTTGACCAAAGTTTATCAAAGAATTTATCTATGGTATAACGCTGTTATACCTCCTAGCATTATACTATTGATTATAACGTGGATATAGTTTTTTTTAGGGTTCCGTAGCCAAATGGCAAAAAACGGAACCCCTAAAGATTCGTCTTGTCTGTCCGTCTGTCTGTCTGTGTGTCCGTCCGTATGTCACAGCCACTTTTCTCCGAAACTATAAGAACTATACTATTAAAACTTGGTAAATAGATGTATTTTGTTAACCGCATTACGATTTTTACATAAAAATTGGAGAAAATAAAAAAATGGGGGGTCTCCATACTTGAAACTGAAACTCAATTTTTTTTTTCATCAAACCTATACGTGTGGGGTATCTATGGATAGGTCTATAAAAATGATGTTGAGGTTTTTAACATCATTTTTTTCTAAACACAATACTTTGCGCAAGAGACGCTCCCAAAGTGTTAAATTGTGTAACTAAAATGTAATAGTGTAGTGTAAAATTGTTAAATTAATAACCATAGATTGGTCGACTTTATGGATATCGATAGAAGGGCTAGGACTGAGTTGATCTTGGGGTTTGAGTCTGTTAGCAAATTAGAATGAAATTTCATTTGAAAACATGCTTTTAGTCTTAGATTAAATCAAAATAGCGGCAGATACGGCACGTCCCTTCAATTAGACAACTGAAAACGGACCTATTTTTTTTTGACATACGCTTGCTTGAAGGAGGCATCAAACGTGCTACGCGAATGCTATATCAATCTACGTGAAATTAGGCGACTGGGACCTAATTTAAGCTGTCCACGCGGTAGAGTCGAGTCACATATCTTCCGCTATTTTAATAATAATAATAAATAAATATTTCACACAACAACATCACATACATTGATCTAACTCCGAGATAGGTAGCTCAAGCACCTGTTTTACGGATATCAGAATCAACAGTGGCATTACAAATATATACATAAAATACTTTCCTTTTGTAAATACATACCCATAATACATAGCAAACACCCAGATCAATACAAACAAACATGTTCATGCACACAAATGTTTGTACTGTGCGGGGATCGAACCCGCAACCCTTGTATCAGAGACAGCGTTCACTACCACTGTTCCAATCGGGTCGTCAATTTTGATTTTATCTAAGCTTTTAGTTGGTTTAAAAAGATTTATTTACCGGGTTGCCGGCAGGAGCAGAATTTCCCTTGTGTGTAGAAAAAAAACAGCAAGTCTCCATTTCCTTATAACAAATCGATAGCATCTCGATAGCATCGCGTCGGCGGCACCACTCGCAGTGTTTACGCGAGCTATTTGCACCAGCTTTGTTATTCCTCAGACTGCTCGCTCTGGATTGACCCAATTTATACACTGCGAATAAGCAAATACATATTTTAACGTCTCCGTCTTTTTCATATCGCCATTTACTTCACCGTAAGTACCCACTTGTGCTTGGTATTTGAATTTGAAATAAGATCCAGTGTTTGTGAGTACCCGTTTTAAATACTGGTATTATTTTGTGGCATTCGTAAGATGTGATATTGAATGAAGCTCTAAAAATATATGGTACCTTTGTTTAATGTGAAATACATTTTTATACTATGTGAACTATCTTGTGTGTTCAATTATCTACTTTTGTTTTCAACTTCAATATGTTTTGTCATATCAGGGTTCTAGCTGAATACTCAAACCAATGATTCTATAATGTTAAAATATGGTAAGATAAGTAAAATTGACTTAGTTTCAGCTGTCTGACATAAGCAAGCTTATCCAATAACAGATACTAAAACAGCGTAAACTCTAACTACATCGTATACTACTATTAGGAGCAAAGACATATACAAGAAATTAGATATTACGATTAAAGATGGTCCATACGTTTTTGAGTTCAAAATAATGTACTTAATTATTAAGGTTTCGTTATCCACTAAGAAGGAAGGTATTAAGATTTCTATTTCGATGGTACACACACACTAAGCTAAGTAATGAAGCTCAACCGATCACACCCTTTGGGCCTAAGAAAAAAAAGTGTAATGGTTAGTACAATATGTCTCTACAATTCTTAATTTAATGTCAAACACATTAAGTTAAATATCAATAAAGATTATATGTACAAATAATTACCTACCTACTCGTTAATTATTAAAAGTTTCAAATTAAATACTATATCATACACCAACCATGTTAAAGTTAAGATAAATCCTCCAAAAGTCTACGATGCAACTTCGTTGGCATGTTATACTCACAAAGGCCTTAAACGTCCAAGTTACAGTCATTCAAAACAAAACTACCCTATTCATAAGTTATTTGAGTCTCGACGAAGCGGCAATGCTGCACACAAGTCGGCGAGTTTCGTAGTGTAGGCACAGACATGTTGCGGCCCGCCGCGAGCTGCTCCCCCTTCTTGTTTCTACCTCCTAAACCGCTGGCCTGTTCACAATAGCCAAATATAACTTAGGTCCGCTATTCTACAAAATCAAGTACAATACCTTCACATGTATTTGAGTAAGATAGATGAAGCCGTAATATAGTTATATAAATAAAATATAAATAAATATAAATATTTCGATTCCGAGATAGGTAGTTCAAGCACCTGTGTTACGGATATCAGAATCAACAGTGGGATTACAAATATATACATATAATACTTTTTTTTTGTAAATACATACTTATGATACATAGCAAACACCCAGACCAATACAAACAAACATGTTCATGCACACAAATGTTTGTACTGTGCGGGGATCGAACCCGCAACCCTTGTATCAGAGGCAGCGTTCACTACCACTGTTCCAATCGGGTCGTCAAATTATATCCCTAGGGATATAATAAGGTACCGGAACATAGTTATACGAAAGCGATTTATTACTATCTCCCTAGGAATATAATTATAAAACGGTCCAAGTTAGGGATATCCTTATATTACTAGATAAAGTTTAGTGTAATAGCTTGGTTAGAGAAATCTACAATATATAATTAAATAAAACCAAGTTTTATTGGTTTTATCTTTAATCAACTGTATATGTCCTGCAGTTAGTTGCTAAACTTTGTGGAATTAACACGTATTAAAGTAAATTATAATTAAAACTATCTTTTTTTTTTCCGCTCGCATGAAATTTGTTCCTATACTTAGTTCGCGATTTATAATAAGGGGGTAAAAATCTTTTAATCCACAGTTTAGATATCTTTATTTCTTATGAACTATTTTTTATTATTTGAAAGAATTTGGGTGAGCCAGAAGCGTCCACTTTTAGAGTGAATCAATTTTTCTCGTACAAAAACCGATCCAACATTTGTGCATGGTTATTTAATAAATAGTATAATTGTTTGCCGAGCGGTTGTAACCCCGAAATTGTTTAAAATAGATCCGGTTTAGTAGCTAAAAATTAAAATCGATTAGCGTCGCTAGTGTGCCCTACCCGACACCTTAATGACCAGTGATCGAGGTCACTAGACCACTTGACTTCAAAGTCGAGTGCTAGAGAATAGACCTTCAGAGGTCCTATGCCCTTCAGCAGCCCAATTCGCGTGTACTCGACATTGAACTCGAATATAGAGATGTCCATACTGTAGCGTATTACCTATCTCGAGTGCACATGCCGCGAGTTGGCAACACTGGTCCATAATGTCAGTTGACTCAGACTGATTAGCAGGACGGACGTGTCAAGCGGGACCCGACGGTGGTGTGCGTGTTGGCGAGCCAAGTTTATTACAACGATATATCGGAACATTACACATACAAATCTCTGATTCGACTTAAATGTTGAGTGTATGAGACTCCCATACAGACCCTTATGTCGTTAGGCAGTGTATGCACGTTATTATTTCTCTCCTTTCATCTCAGACTAAAATTTGGCCTGTTACCACATTATTAGTATAATCCTATCAACCACCTTTAATACTTAAATACACAGGCCAACTTTCGCACGGAGTTCTATTGATCTACACTTGCTTTGATAGCCAGTTACCAAAATTCTCATAAACTCTTTGCGTTTCTCGTAATAATAATTTTATTTTGATTGAATAATAATAACTTATATTAAGCTGTTTCATACATTTTTGTGAAGTATTGCTTTGGTATTGGTATTATTAACAATGAAACACATTACATATGTCAGTGTGAGATTAAATTATAATAGCAATAAATTTATCAGTACGCGCGAAATCTACGATGAATCTAACAGCTCGAGTAATAGACGCTACTAGGGATTTGGTATCGACTAGTGATGTCTAGGCATTCGATTTTTATTCGGTTAACAATATGAAGCAGTAAATATTTAAGTGTATGTAAGAGTAGACCTCCACGACGAGTACGTATACGACTTTACACGAGCAACTTGCCAATATAAGCCAGTATTTATGTTGTAGTAAGTATGTAATTAAGGTGACGGGCAGGGCACACTACCGACGCCAATCGATTTTAATATTAAGCTACTAAACCGGATCTATTATAAACAATTTCGGGGTTACAAACTCTCGGCAAACACCTATACTATTTATTAAATAGTTATAGTTAACAGTTTGGTCGAATTTTGGATTACCGCCAAAAGTGGCCGCTTTTGGCGTGAATCAATTTTTGCGTACAAAAACGGACCTAACATTTGTGCATAAATAGTATAAGTGTTTGCCGAGAGATTATAACCCCGAAATTGTTTAAAATAGATCCAGTTTAGTAGCTAAAATTTAAAATCGACCTTAAAGCTTAGAATTAAGGCGACGGGTGGCCCTAACTAGCGACGCCATTTGATTTAAATTGTTAGCATCTAAACTGGATATCTTTTTAACAATTTCAAAATTCGAGCATTTCGAAAAAAACTTATACTATTTATTCAATACTTATAATTAACTTTTTGTTCTGCTTCCTACTCGAAATATGAATTACCGCCAAAAACGGCCATTTATGGTGTTAATACAAAAACAGATCAAAAAGTTAATTATAAGTATTTAATAAATAGTAAAAGTTCTTTTCAAGATGCTCGAACTTTGAAATTGTTAAAAAGATATCCGGTTTAGATGCTAACAATTTAAATCAAATGGCGTCGCTAGTGTGCCCTACCCGTCACCTTAATTAGGATTTGATATGTACGGAGTTCAATGACAACCAATTTGATAATTACATGTCCGTATTAACTATTTGACTCCAACGTGTCGCCATGACCCGTAACTTTATGAATGCCATCAAAAAGCGGAAAATCGAATACCTAGGTCACGTACTTAAGCATGAGAGGTACAAGTTGCTTCAACTCATCATGATGGGTAAAATAGAGGGGAGGTGACGTGTTGGAAGAAGGAAAAAATCGTGGCTGCGCAATATAAGGGAGTGGACTGGCATCGCATCTGTGGAACGGTTGTTTCGTCTCGCAGTGAACAGAGAGGATTTTGGAAAGCTGACGGCCAACCTTCAGAACTGAAGAGGCACTCAAAGAAGAAGAAGAAGATTAACTATTTGAAACGAGTAATACTCCTATTATTCAGTAAATATCAGACCCTCAATCGACACCAGTATATGGTAGAAATACCAAAAGTCCGCACAAAGAGGTTCGAATCCTGTTTCCTTATTCCTACTGCGAAACAGTGGAATCAGCTGCCTGAGGAGGTGTTCCCTAGAGGCTACAATTTGGGGGTTTTCAAAGCGCGAGTGAATAGGTATCTTCTAGGTAATCGTGCTACATCTTAGACCATATTATCACTTACCATCAGGTGAAATATGGTCAAACGCTTACCTATAGATAGATAGGTAGATAGGTACTCTTTATTGCACAACATACAAAACTTAAAAGCTAGGTATACAGAGATACAATGTACAATTTAGGCGGTCTTATCGCTGGGAGCGATCTCTACCAGACAACCTTCAGGTAAAGGACATTAGATAGAAGAGGGGAGGGTGGTGCAATCCTTTTGATTTTGAATATTGATTAAGTAAATTTATAGTATAAATACATATATCTAGATAATAAATAAATAAATAAATAAACACGTTATCATACACTAATATATACGAATGTTAACTAACTATAATACAATATAACCTACACAAATTATATATAATTATATAAAATATACTACTATAAGGTTATAATAGAGAATATTTATTTTATACCTACAATATATGGATGGATCTGGGAGAGGACTAACGACCACGAGCGTCAATGACAGGAAAGGAAGACAGGTGAAGTTAAAAAAGGATCAGTTGGGGAGAGGGTTTCAGTTTTCAAGGAAGTGTGCTTTGACCCGAGCCTTAAAGATGGGCAGGGATGGGGACTGTCTAATTGGTAGGGGTAGGGAGTTCCATAGGCGAATTGACTGGACTGTAAAGGATTGAGTATATGAATGAGTGGAATGGGGAGGAAATCGAAGGTGGAGATGTTTGGATGATCGCATATGACCCCGCGTAGGCTGCAGAAACTGGAAACGCTCCCGAAGGTAAGACGGTGATTTTGGACTGAAAAGTATGGAGTATAATAGAAAAAGAATATGGGAGTCACGGCGGAGACGAATGGGGAGCCATTTTAGACGAGTTCGGTACTCTGAGACATGGTCATATTTGCGCAGACCGAAGACAATGCGGATACAGAAGTTTTGCAGACGTTCAAGTTTGTTAAGAAGGTTCTCATTAAGGTCTAAGTAACAGCAGTCTGCGTAGTCGAGAATGGGGAATAGAAGGGCTTGTACAAGTGCAATTTTGGTGGGTATTGGTAGGAAGTTGCGTAATCGGTTAAGAGATCCTGCTGCAGCAAATATTTTCCTGCTGACCTCAGTGACCTGTGCTGTCCAGGCCAACGAGTTATCCAAATGAATGCCAAGGTTTTTTACTGTTTTGCTGTAAGGTATTGGAACTCCGTCAAAAAATATAGAAGGCAAGGTATTCCAGTTGATTTTGGATATCATCCTCCCACTTCCAATGATTATCACCTGCGTTTTATTAGGGTTGACCAACAGCCCAAACGACCTGCTCCAGGCTGAAATCCGTGTTAAGTCTGCGTTTACTATTTGTACTGTACCGGAAAGGTTATTGAGGCTGCCCTGCATATAAATCTGGAGATCGTCTGCATATAAGTGATAAGAAGAAGAGAGGTTATGAGTAATAGAATTTATGAAGATAGCAAAAAGGAGAGGAGACAGTACGCCACCTTGCGGCACGCCGGCACTAATTTCGCACCATGCGGATAGAGAGTCTTCGGCGCGGATACGCTGCCGACGGCCATTCAAGTAACTACGAAACCAATCAATAACCGTTGGAGATATGTTAAGAGAATAAAGTAATCCAAGCAGGATGTCAAAATCTACAGTGTTAAAAGCGTTGCTAAAATCCAGCAGCGCTAAGACGGTAAGGCGCTTTTCGTCCATACCCTTGCGGATATCATCTGTGATTTTGACTAAGGCTGTAGCCGTGCTATGACCTGGACGAAAGCCGGATTGAAATGGATTAAGTAGTTGGTTTTGGGACAAGAATGTGCTTAGCTGCTGATGAACAACACGTTCGAGGACTTTGGAGAGGAAAGGAAGGATAGATATGGGTCTATAGTCAGAAAATGATGAGGGGTTCAACTTTTTAGGAAGAGGAGTTACTTGGGCATTTTTCCACGCTGTAGGGAAGGTGCTCGTGGAAAGGGAATGATTGAGTATGTGAGTTATGATGGGAGTAAGGATATCAAGGAGAGGAATGATCATGTTACGGCTGACGCCATCGCTGCCGATGGCGTTTGAAGCAATGGAAAGTATGTTCCTCTTAACATCACAATCGGTTACTTGATTAAAAATGAGACTAGAATGATCTGGGACTGGAAGAGCAGCAAGCTGATGTAGGGTATTTGCTTTTGTTGTGCCATCAATGGAGGCAGACGTAGAGAAGTGCTTATTTAAAGATTCGATGTCAATATTATTGGTGGAAGGGTGATGACGTTTGCTTCCAATTCCCAATGTTCTAAGAAACTTCCAGACTCTAGCTGGATCTCCGTTTTCAACAGATTTGTGGATATGGCGTCTTTGAGCGTCTCTACACAACATATTACAGCGATTTCGAATTGATTTATACTTTCCGCGGTTTTTTTCGGACGGGTCCATTTTGTACCTGGTCTTAGCAATATTCTTTTTATCCCTTAAGGATTTTAGGTCTTCGGTCAGCCAGGGTGCAGGAGTATGTTTCATCTTGACTGGTCGAACAGGAGCGTGCTTGTCATATAATTGTAACAGGAATGAATTGAAGAGGGAGATTTTCTCATCCACACTGTCAGCATTAGCTACCTCGGACCAGTCAATATGAGTAGCATCATTTTGTTTTTACCTATATACAGTATATAGTTGTTACCTATATACAGTAAAAAAAAATATTACACTGTAATTGTTTTTATGTAAAGTTGATGTAAAGCGGTGTACGGTCCAAAACAATGTTCTTCTGATATAAAAAGCCAAATAATGACAAGGTCTTTAATTTACCTACTTATGACCTTAAAGTTACTTATGATGGACAGAATACGAAGATGCAGCATGCTTTGATATCCAGTACAATCAATAGCCTGTGTTCGTCCGCCGCTGACTGTGAGCTTTCTTCATGCCAACATGCGTCACAGCCTCTATCTTAGGTGACTGCCTCGTTGGCGCATTCAATAGTGCGTCACAACTTGAAACTTGGGGACTTGGGGTCTTGGGGTCCCGGGTTCGATCCCTAGGTCGGGTGAAATTTTTAGCTGAGTTTTACTATTAAAATAATCTCAGGGCTGACAGCCCGCAATTCTGAGGTCTTGTACCCCCATGAACGAAAGGCATGTTAAACCGTTGTTCCTGCGCTTGATCCCGCTTCGGTTTTGTTGACATCACAGATGTTTGATGCGTTTTATATATTTCACACACTGCCCTTAAACGCAAGCTTAACCTTAGTTAAAATAACAAAATATACTAACATTACAAGTTGTGAACACTCTAATCTCATCAGTGAACAACGCCTGCACAGCTGGTGGATTAGCTAATAATAGTTTTATAATCATAAAATCCTTCTAAGAAAACTGTCAAGCAATCTTAATTACAGATAAAACATCTTCATCGCAACCACTTTTAATGAGTCTCCTTGCCAGCGCTTCGAGTCATACTCGGTCTAACATTACGTGTCAGCTTTGACAAGATATTTTAATCTTTCAAGCTATGATACCTTTCAAGTTACTAGCATTTCTTTTATACAAAATTGCTGTGTGACGTATGTCCTGTTCTTTGTTATAGAAGAACAAGTTTTTACACAATTTTATGCGCGCCCATTGATTGTCCATTATAACTTTCGTTATTGTGAGGCCTGGTTCCCGTTGAATATCTTTCAAACTGAAACCTCTTCGTCTCACATCAATATTGCTTTCGCTTACATGTCATACAACGCCATGTACTCGGACTCAGTAACCTTGACAAGACAGTAATTGCGTCGACTCTAATCTCCATCAGCGATCGACTGACTTACCCACAGTGAGGACGAATACCTATATAAGTGACTTACGGTCTTATGTTATCCTATTCCAATCAGCGGTCGGCATAAAGCTTGAAATCTGCATGCCGTTTTAGAAAAAACCAATAGAAAAATCAATCGTACCGTTTATGACATGCGCGTAAGCAAAATTCGCTTTGCTGCTTTCCGACATGAGTTTCACGCCAATCACAATTGATTAACTTGGCTTTAAATAGCTGACTGCATGCGATAGCCACGGTCCTGTGTGCAAACTTGCCACCATACACTCTGCGAGTCCAAGTGAGAACGGCGTTCTAGTTCGGAAGGAAGATCTATCTCTGTTTTAGCGTTCTTGTACACAGTTTTAGACACATCCTGTCTCCATCGTGGCTGTATGCCACAGTCTTTTGTTACGCAGTCCTCCGATGCGACACCTCTCTTAGAATCGATTGCTTATGTGACTAGGTTTGACTGATTATAGGTAAATTTTATTTTCTTTCCTTAGCACTTTCTTCCAAGTACGATGTGCTGGCCCTAGATCTTGTGAGATCGAACTCATACCGCAATTCTTTCTTTAATTGTCCTTCCCGCTGTAACGTTTTTTGTGCCTGTGTGATCTTTATATGGATGAAAAAAATCGTCTAAATACGAGGGCTAATCATTATCATTGACGCACTTCTCATCATTAAAGAAAACGACAGGGGTTCAGAAGTGTAGACGTTTAACACCTTCATGCTTCGCGCATAGAACTTTGGTGAAATCTCGGTGGTGCTTGGTCCTACAAGGTTTGGGGTACAGCCCTGTTTAAAAGGGCAGAGGCGACGAGTCCTTGTTAAGCGTGATATCACCTGTAACCTTCACAGCCCATCTGACGATTTTGTGTAGCCAGGCGGTTGTTTCCAGATACTCTGCACTAGCCGTTTCATGCGAGAGTCTCCATGGAGGAACATGCAGATCTTTCGCACAATCCATAGGTTACATGTCAAAGATTTTTTTCGTGCCGGCTGAGTGTGCATAGGATGCAGCGCCTCATAAAAGGTCGAGTATACCTGACTACTGTGATAAAAGGTTATTCCTGCGTAATTATATATACCAGATCAGTTGGGTAAATGGGGGCTCATCCGTTTGGCGACTACTGACTATTATACTGGACAGGGATGTGAGGGTGGCTCACCATCAAGCACCATACGGGCGTTTCCAATACATCCATTTACCAGGTTGATGTGACAAGCGCTGATGTCCTGGATCACGTTCTGTTAAGTCCACACGTGTTTTTAAGAATGAATTATACTTCATCGTTCATTGCCTTTTGCCAATTTCTGAATCGGGTCCATTCAGCGATTCAGTTGGCGCTTAGGTTCATCAGATTGCCGTTTACCATTTCCAAACAAAATTGGCCGCCAGTGGAGACGCAGGAGCTTTCATCATAAGAGGCGCTTGTTGCTGACCGCTTCCGCCTCAGCTCTTCGTACGGATCTGTCCCTGGAACTGGTAACGGATCTATCATTCGGAACAATTCTCTGTGCACATCAGTCTTGAATTTTCGCTGTCATGAGCGTCTCCAAACTTTGGTGATCGTGTGTGCTAATGGTCGTCGGTTCAGTTCTGTGCTAATCTCCGTGTCATCAGAACTCATCAGAACTCTCATCATGTGGTATTGGCCTCCTGATCGCTGAACTTCATTTTGAAGTCAGATTGCTGATATCAACAATCACTGTTTTGATCAAAAGTATCTCATTTGACACATTTTTATACCCCAACCATTTTGTTTTCGCAAGAAGACAACATTCGGAATAAATGGACTGCAATTTTTAGGATTGGTCTGTGTGGCTTCAGTATCGGTACCCTTGGACTTCTGTCGCTATAGCATCACGTAAATCTTAGGTATGGTTTACTGGTTAAATCGAGTTTTTTCTCTATACTTTACCATATGAATATGCACACCTCAAACAACAATTCTTAAATGGTTATCGATTCACCTTTTTTAGTTTGGTCCCTTTTTCTTCAGTGAGTCATCCCGCAACTGCCTTCGTAGGACTTCTGTTTTTGAGGTAATAGACCGCTGTGTTTACAGTGCCTCGCCAGATTTCATGAATATAATGGGAGTCCGGCATCTCGCGCAGCATGACTCCTGCCTTTCCGTCCATAACGGTTGCTTCACCTTTGGCGCGTTCTGCGAACACCGTTTGCTAGGTGTGGGACCTCTGTACGCGTATTTCTGGTTGGCTTATTTGGACTTCACAGTCCTTTTGAAGATGTTCCTGAAACTTAGAACTCGTTTCTCCGCCTCTATCGCTTCTAATAGAGTCATTGTTTTCGAGTTTTCATTTTCACATATTACTTTTGAATTGCTTAAATATTTGAAGTCTCCTTTTCGACTTCAAAAATAACAAACTGTTCCTCGTGTAATCGTCAATGAAACTAAATGTACCTACACGAAGCTGATAGATTGCACTTGAATGGACCGCATAGGTCAGTGTACTAACCCTAGCGCTTTTGTAGCTCTGCTGTGGTGACTTTTTTAGGAAAGGAAGCCTTGCCCTGTTTTCCTTCAACAACAGAAATACAAATTGCTGAACAACGACAGAAGTACTAAAAATACCATCTGCAATACCTTTTTGAGGAAGTTGCATACTTTCTTGCTTCATGTGTCCAGACGTTTGTGCCACAACCTCCTTGTGATGGCAACTTTTCTGTCGATGCCAGCATTGTTGCACTGCCTCTCAGTACAAGCCGTCGTCTGACACAGTAAGCGAGCTGGATAACACCGTTAACTTAGTTCCCCGTACTAAAATTTCATCGAAGATCATTATTCGTGTGTCCTGATCGTTTGTAATTAGGCTGTACAACAACTAGCTACTCTCTTCTCACCCATTTATTAAGTGGAAAGCTGCTACGTCCAAAACAACCACTTTGATAAAAAAATAATAGTGAAAACTTAATTCCGACTTAGACCTTAAAGTTTTTTTATGGACAGAATAAGATGCAAATGCTTTTAGGTACTCAATCTTTTGTGCCGCTGATTGAGGTTTTCTCATGCCAACATTACAGCCTACTGCTTAGGTACTGCCTCGTTCCATCAATAGTCGTAACAACTGAAACTTGGGGACTTGGGTTTTGGGAGGTCCCGGGTTCGATAAGGTTTTTGCTGAGTTTTACTTTTCCTTCTCAGGGGCTGAGGCAATCTGAGCTTGACCCATGCCCGAAGCTGTAAAAGGTGGTTTACTCGCTTGACCCGCTTCGTGTACACACTAGTGTTCAATCGAAATATGAGGGTAAGGGAATAAAGAGAGCACTCGTGTCTGCGCAAACACTTTCGCACTATAATATGTCCTGCGTCGATAACTTATCGCTGAGATTGACCGCTATAACCGAACTAAGACCCGAGGACATTAATATCTCAAACATTCCTCATATTATAGTCACAATGAACAGACCGCCTAAGGTCAGCAACCTAGCGAATCTATTTATCTATTGAATTTTTAAATTTCATTTTAAAAACAGGACTTGAAAATTATTTATTCATTTTAAAGATGAATACAAGGTTGTTAAAAAGCTCAAGTTGGAGATATTCTAAGTGGAGATAGCGAAATAAAAGCAAACTAAGAGCAAGTGTAAGCAAGAATTGAGAATTATTTTTTTTTTTCAACAACTTCTTCTTAGTTATTATTTCGAAATGGTTTATGAATTAGCGAAATTTTAATAGTTACATTGCCGTTACTTAAAACTCATAGTGTTAGTTAGTGATTAAACATTAAGTCGGGTACGCAAGTCCACAAGAGCTAAGACTAGGATTGAAATCTGTGGTGCCACATAAAGAAGATCTATGTTCAAGAGTGGGCACACATGCACAGGCATCAACACATAACGTGACCTAAGTACAAGTATATTTTTTTTTATATATTAAATGCGTTTGCACTTGACCTCATTTCACATTTCAAAGTGACAATAAGGTCTAAGATGTAGCGTGCTTACCCAGAAGAAGCCTATTCACTTTCGACTTGTAGACACCCAAATTGTAGCTCTCTGGGAATACAGAAGCCGGCAAGTTGTTCCATTCCTTAGCAGTTCGTACCAAGAAAGAAGAAGCGAAACGCTTAGTACGAGCTGGTGCAACTTGCACAGTGTAAGGGTGGATTCCTGTCGTCTTCCGTAATGTCCGGTAGTAGAAACGAGAAGGTAGTATCAGGTCGTGAAGTTCGTCCTATAAAAAACCGAAAGACAGGCCACTCTGCGTCGGTGAGCGAGGCTTTGGGATTTACCCTCCACTAATTCTGCGTCACCAACTAGCTTCATGGCTCGACGTTCGCCGAGGGCAGCCAGCTGGTTCAAATGTCTGTCAAACGTCTGCCAGTAAAAAATACATGATCGGCTGATGATGTATTTTTTACTGACAGACATTGTATGACTTGATCGCAAACTCGCATGCCCAGCGTGACGATTGTGGACACCACCTCGGTAAGCTACAATAATACAAGGACACCAATGGATTTGAATGGCATGCCATACAACGTCCAGCAGTGACTCCACTGGTGTCGCGGGTGTCCATGTGTGGCGTCGCTCGTCTGCCACATATATGCCGTTTGCTCGTCTGCCACATATCGCAGAAAAAAGTGCAGTACTGAACCGACAATGGCTGATGATGATTGAATTAATACTAATGTCCATAATTACAAATCTTAAAATTTGTTACTTGATCCATAACAAGATAGAAATATTTTTACTAAAACCCCTACTGTACCCATTTTCTATTAAAAAGTAAAAGTAAAGTATCAGCCTATAAACTGTCCCACTGCAGGGCAAAGGCCTCCATCATAGAAATCAAGTTATAGCTACTATGATGGGATTAGGCTTAATCACCACGCTTGCCAAATGCGGATTGGTGATCACAAACCCGAGCTATGTTCGTAAAATTAGAAACATACTTTTCGCTCGACCCGGGAATCGAACCCAGGACCCTGAGATCACGGCCCGGTACTTGAACCATTAGACTAACAGGGTGATTTTCTATTAACTTGATAACATTTTCATGTAGGTAGTTGATTACAACATGGAAATCACTTGTAACGAATTAAAATTATCATTAAAAATATTCTGGAAAAAACTCCAAGCTAAAACTATTAAACTCATTTTCAGTGTTTGCATTTCATTACCAAGATCGAGTAGATCCTAGATAAGAACGTGCTTGCATTGCACATATGTCCTCATTAGGGACGTGTCAAGCTGCATTTAATCCGCTCAGGAAGTTGAAACTATTAAAAATGTACATACATCGTTATGTTGGGATAATGCAGCGGTTGCAAAACTTTAGAGGATCTGAATACTTTACAAAGCTCTTTCAAATGTAGGAAACATTAAGTAATACATAATTAAAGTCAATTAAAACGTTTAAATTATAAACGTAACTCTACCTCACAAAACAAACTTCGGGAACCCCTTGTTTACAGCCTAATTACAAACGATCAGACAACACGAAGTTAACAGGTAGGTACAGGAGTCCATAAGCGTCAGTGATCTTTTGCCATTAGGTGACCTGTGTTTTTATTCTGTATTTATTTTAGAGGCTTTCGTCTTCATAGACATGTCAGCCCAAATGTTTTGATTAATAGTTACAGCACGGGACGACAGGATGTACTAAGTTAAAAATATCAGCTAATTGCTTAGCTGCCTCGGATGTTGGGTCCGCTGAAGTCGTGATAAATGTTACAAGAACTAGATTATAACAATGAAGATTGATAACGATAGGTACTTACTACATTCAACGAGAATAAGCTATTTATTTATTTATTTATCCTTACAAAATCCACAGCTCTTAAATATAATAATTACAGTAAACATATTTTTCTTACAGCCAATAACGGACTTACATTTTATCAACATAACTTTTGTAAACGGTCACGCAAACATCACTATATAAACAATAAAATCATAACAACAACAAAAATAAATTCCTTAATAAAAATAGCTGCATGCAGTGTGTGAGCATGTGTTTGTGTGTGTGTGTGTGTGTATATGTGGTCGTGTGTGTGTGTGTGTGTGTATGTGTCTGTGTTCTTATTATAAGTCATCTTCCTATCTATACTTACTACATTCTACGAGATGATGTCCATTCTCTATAGTGCCACATAGATCACTTGGGAGATTTTTTTCATCAAGTAAGCAAACTTGCACGGACTTACGTAATATAGTATTACAATGTATTCCCTATTTAAGCTATGAATAGAAACATGGCACGTTAGGAGGGTGACATAGTAGCATTTTGAACCAGATTCTTTTTTTTTTCGTGCTTCTTTTATCAAAGTATTCATTAAATTGTTGGTAACATATTGTTTATAATTTTGATATGGAAGGGTAAAATACTAAATAGATAATCAAACAATGGTGCTAATTTATCAGCCTCTTCATTATTTTGGCCAATGTGAGACGGATTTCAAGCTGTCTAAGATTTGTTTTCAAGTACATACCCATTCAATCTGCAAGCCAAAATGATTTCGCTGGAAATCATTATTTCATAATGAACGCAAATTCATCCCAGCCATGTGGAACATTTATTTTACCAAAACGAGACCAAGTAAACTTTCAAAGTAACAATAATAAGTTATTAAAAGAAGCATCAGCATCAAAGATGTCTGCTTTAACGAGGGCCGGACAAAAGCGGGAGTACAGACAAAG
Source organism: Marasmia exigua (assembly GCA_019059595.1). Classification (NCBI taxonomy): domain Eukaryota; kingdom Metazoa; phylum Arthropoda; class Insecta; order Lepidoptera; family Crambidae; genus Marasmia; species Marasmia exigua. Next base: position 6,233,804 of record CM032483.1, read on the forward strand.
ATGTTTCGGAGGGAGTCCTCACTCGTCTTTGGTGGATATTAAATATCTTGCTGGCTAAAAAGTTTCTAACTATTCACGCTAACGAAGGGAGTTATGAAAAAATTCCGGCAGAGGGAAAAAAAGAGAGGAATGTTCGGAGGACGGACCGCCTCGTCAAACTGACAAATTAGGGGCATTTTAATTTTCGCCCAAACTCCGAAACTTACCTACTCCCGAACAATTAGGGAAGTGTACGTAGCACCATCACCCTCGTTACGAAGATCGGGGGTTATGCATTGACAAGTGTTATTTTTGAGTAAATTTTTCAAAGGAGATTTATCTTTAAGATATTTTCAACACGCAATTAAGCGATTAAAGACGAAATTTCCTCGTTGTTAGTAAATGGCTTTGATGTTAATGAAGGACGCTTTTTGGAATAAGAATTGAAATGCCAAAGTGCAAGAACTTGATCAAACATTTGGATGGCATTTTAAAAATTAGAATATACAATATAACCGCTCAATTAAAACAAATTTATTTACTTGTTTTATTGACTCCACTATCATCTCATCGCTTGTAATGTTTCCAGGTAAAATAGTATGAATTCGCGAAGTCTGGTAATTACAATCAAGCGACTGCCGTCTGACCCCCGCAACCTCATGACAGGAAAACCATACCAACTGAATCCTGGTATTGAAAATATTATCTCAATGTAAGAAATGTGAGAACCCACAATTTTGAGAAACTACTAGTATCCGAAACACACAGGTTTCCTCAACATGTTTTCACTTGGCGTATGGTAGACATACACACATAGTTTTGAAAAATCCAGAGCTGTATGCCCGAATTCGACCTCCCGTATGGAAGGCGCGTTCTTATAAATAAATAAATTATCCACTACCATTTGTAGACAAATCGTTTACACTTATTTTTTATTTTATTTATTTTCTTTACTCGGTAAACAGAACAGAGTTACAACATTACACGATTACTCAAAACAAAACATAGAAATAAAACCGTTTAAAAAAATGGTAGGTTGCAACACCAAAAATATGTGTTTACAACATAACAATCATACAAGAGAACTATAGTGTTAATATTAACAAGTTTTACTGTTTTATTTATAAATATCAATATCAAAAGTATATATAGTAATAATAAAATAAGTAAATAATAGATAATATGAATTATAGAATATATAGAATACCTGAGTAGGCAGTTTATTTTGAAATTGACGGAAAGCGAGTTTCCATCTATGAACGGTTGAACTAAAAATGTCAGGTACATTGTCCAAGCGTTTACATATTGCGTTATATTCGCGACATACTCTATAGATAGTATGAGATGAAACGTATTTGTTGCAAAGGGGGACACTGAATGGACAATCATACATAGCGTATCTTTTTGGGATTTTCATGTGAATATCCGGTAGAAGACTGGTAGAGATTTTACCATTAATAATTTTGAGCAGGAGAGTGAGGCCAGGTCTCCTACGACGGCTCTCAAGAGACTGCAAGTTATATTTTTTAGCCGCGCCTCATATGTGGTAAGCTCACGTTTGAGTCTACACCTGAATGTCTCTGAATGGATTCCAGCATATCGATGTATGTGACATATTGTGGCGACCAGACAACGCAAGAATACTCAAGCTGCAGCATACGCAAGCATACTTAGTTTGCACGACTCATTCTCTTCGAGCGGTCCGTCTGATTTATTTATTTTAAGCGACTAACTATAGCCTACGGACGTCAATAATTCCAGAGGACATTAAAAACATGTCACTGCCTTATTTAAGAATCTCAAACTACATGTATAGCTCGCTGAGAAAAAACACTGACAGGAGCTCATTCCACAGCCAAAACGTTCATGGGAGGAAATTCATCTAGAACCGTAGTACCGTGTGTAACCATTTTTTTTTTGTATGTGATAGATGACAGACGAGCAGACGGATCACCTGGATTGTTAACTAATAACGTTTGTTAGACACAGGCCCCGCCTATGCCCAAACGTTGTAGGTAAGCTACCTTTTTAATTTTAAGAAAAGTGATCATCATCATTTTAGCGTTTTGCCCGGGTTGCGTCCCAAGCTTTCGCTACGGAGCCCAGGGTTTGCTTTCCTACTTCGACTTCTTCACTTACGCCGTCAAGCCACACCTTTTTTCTTGTATAATAGGTGGCAGAGAAGCAAACGGATCACCTGATGGTAAGCGATTGCCACCGCTCATGGACACCCGCGACACCAGTGGAGTCACAAGTGCGCTACCAACCTATAAATCCCCCTTTCCCCCGGATTGGGCCCCGAGTACCCTCACTCACGCAGAAAAACACACGCTGCTTCACGCCAGTTTTCTGTGAGACCGTGGTATCACTCCGGTCGAGCCGGCCCATTCGTGCCGAAACGTGTGGCTCTCCCACACCTTTTTCGGTCTACCTCTATTGCCGGGATCCAGCGGTGGTGGCAGTTTTAATTTTAAAAATATTACCGATCGATTTAGTCAACCTACTTCCGAGCTATCTAGGTGCTAATCGTCCGGTTTCACTAGTCCACTTCATTCATATTACGTCATCATCCACTCCGCCGCGGGAGCATAATGGCAGCGCCGGAGTTTGCGACTAGTTCGTAATTCAATTAGCCTGTTCGGTGCACAAGGACTGCGCTTTTTAGTTGCGCTCGGCGCTTGCGCTTCGGTTAGGTAGTACAGAGAGGCTAGGAATAAATTATCTCCATTAAAAGTACCTACTCGATTACTGTAAAGCAAGTACAATGTACTAGGAAATAAGTGTATAACGATACATTTTATAATTGATTTTTAAAAGCGTACTCTTTCTGAGATTAGGCCGACAACGCATCAGCGAATCATCTGATCTCGCGGATGTTCACGGGCTGCAGTGATTACTTACCATTAGGTAACACGCACGGTCGTTTGTCGCCTCTAGCATAAAACTACAGAAAGCTCAGCACCTCAGAGCAAGCTGAGATGCATCGGCATAGGTATCTACGCAAAGGACTCGCAGCGGCGGTTGTCTAGGTATAATGTATTAGAAATATGTCTTGTTCTATTCATACTTTATTATTACCAATTTAATAGATAGATAGATAGATATTCTTTATTGCACAAAAATAAAATACAAGCATATTATTGTGTTTGGTATAGCAATTCTTTGCAATTTATTCTTAAGTAAATAATACACTTAAAAAATTCACCGTAGAGCTCAGGTGGGACTCGAACCCACAACCTTCCACAGTCCGGGTGGCTGCACTAACCATTTATGCTATCCGAACCCCTTGCTAAGACGACGAATTTTGTAAGTGCTTGAATCGTCATGAGCCGACGATAGTCTCATCAATATTGTAGGTATACTTTACAATATCCAGTGGAAACATTGTTACAAATATTAGTTAAGATGAAACTGCTTAAGATGAAAACAGTACGTAAGTGTAATATTATTAAGATAAATAAGCGACATTCTTGTGTAACCGGTCAGGTTTGTATGACACTTTAAATTTAAACACTGTTATTGTAATATAATAAATAATAAATATTTCACAACGTCACATACATTGATCTGACTCCGAGATAGGTAGCTCAAGCATCTGTGTTACGGATATTAGAATCAACAGTGGAATTACAGATATTTACATATAATACTTTTTTTTTGTAAATACATACTTATAATACATAGAAAACACCCAGACCAATACAAACAGACATGTTCATGCACACTAATGTTTGTACTGTGCGGGGATCGAACCCGCAACCCTTGGACCATAGGCAGCGTTCACTACCAATGTTCCAAATATGTTAAAATAAATTTTAAAAAAGAATAAGTTTTTTATTAAATTGTGGCGTACAAATGAGCAGATGTCACACCTGATGGCATGTAATCACCGCCACCCAAAGACATCTGCTACACCTGAGGTATTACAATGGCGTTAACGGCTTTATTTAACTTTCTCATCTTAAAGGCTATTCTATTTTATCTTTTCTCGGATGCTTTTCTTTAACGTCGTTACTTTCTCTTAAGGAACAGTTCTTCAAATAGACATAGTATGAATAATGAAAACATTAATTACAATAACAGTACCTAAGTGACCTTCGAGCCAGCTACTTTATACTTATACATGTGTGTACGAGTAAAACGTTAATTAAATATTAGTTTGTAATACATAAATTTTTGTTTCTATAAAATGTATAACTACGAAATGATCAGTTTTCGGATGCATCCTTTATTTGAACAGGTTGTTCTCACTTATCAGTAAACTTTAAAATTCATGAGCCTAAGTCATTGACTTAGAATCATGTCATCATATTTATTGATTGCGTCTAGTCCAGAGTTGCAATAGAGAAGAGAAAAGAATATACAATTTTAATAGACCACTAATCGAAAACATGTACAAGAATCCTTATCATTAAAATGGTCTTGTACACTATAGTCGTACTGTAACATCCTTTTGGTTTAGTGGTTTAAGTACCGGGCAGTGATCTCGGGGTCCTGGTTTCAATTCCCGGGTCGAGCGAAAGGTATGTTTCGATTTTTCGAACATAGCTCGGGTTTGTTGCAAATGCGATTGCATTTGGCAAGCGTGGTGATTAAGCCTAATCCCATCATGTAGCGATGAATGGAGTTCTATGATGGAGGCCTTTGCCCCGCAGTGGGACAGTTTATAGGCTGATACTACTACTGCACTATAGTAATCTTTCTTCATTAGTCAAGTTTTGATATGAGACATAAACTGAAACAAGATATATCTAGTCTACAAGAAAGCAAGAACATCACGGAAAAGAAACTTGACCAGATTGAATCAAAACTCCAACGCGAAGAGGCTGGTTCCTCTTCCGCGGTGAATGTACGTGAAGAAATAGTAACTGAGCTCAACGAACGTGGACAAAGGAGCAAAAATATTATTATCTCTGGGGTGCTAGAACCAAATGCCATTAGCCCTAGTGAAAGGCAATCAGAAGACAAATCCGCAGTACTTAAAATCATAAACAATATAGAAGGTCACACCAACACTCCTGAACCAGAAAGAATTTACAGACTGGGTAAATATCAATCAGACAAATGCAGACATCTTAAAGTATGTTTCTCCTCTCCGGACATAGTTAAATCAATTCTGAAAAATAGAAAAAATCTGAAGGAAGAGAAAATAAAGGTATTTTCCGACCAAACACCCCAACAACAGGAGTCAAACAAAATCAAAATCAAACAATTCTTTATTTGCATAGGCTTGTACACAGCACTTACAAATCGTCATACATTTGAATGATTTAAAACTATTTATAAGTACTTATGTAATAATTTACATGTTAATACATATATATGTTGATACATAAAATATACTAAAGAAATAAATAAACATAATGCGATTCTACCACCGGCTCGGAAAGTTGTTTCTGGTCGAGAAGATCCGGCAAGAAACTCGCCAGTTACTCTTTTTAATCGCCAACTTTTTTACAATGGTTTATTATCCTCATACCAAGTCATACAGTCTAATGCAACACAAAATAGAATGAAGCAAATTAAAAGCTAAATATGAGGTAAACCGAAGAGGACCAGTCCCCAAAGGTGGCACCTGTTCACAAGTATGACGTATGTGTCAGCCATCATTTCACTCAACCATATTAGAGGGAATGTAATGACCCGCCACATAACGCCACCACCTCAGAGACATTTGAGTGAGCATGACTACTTAGGTTCCCCTCATAGGTCACAGAGTACTTAATCCAATACTAATAAACTGCAGGACGAGGTGTACAATAGTAGGTGGTTAGCATCTTGTCAATTGTTCGATTAATCAATACTAATCAATTTGTATACAATAATAAATGCTGCTAAGCCTAATTTATTAAAATTGATTAATTATATAATAATAGTGATTTCAGTAAATATTTATAAAATTACTACATGTGTGCAGGCACGGTGTGTGTATATGGCTATGTTAAAGCAAAAACTAGAAAATCGCATTGCGAGTGGCGAAGACAATCTTTGTATTAAGTACATACGAGGAGTCCCTAAAATAACAAAACAAACTCCAAAAAACTACAGCCAAGACAATCACCAAGCAAAGTCATCGAAAATCTAAAGTCTAACAAAGTTTCCTACCAAAGTATTAGCAAGTACGCAGACATTATGATGAGTAAAAAATCACTCAAATGTCTTTATGCTAATTCTCGCAGCATCGTTAAACCGGGAAAATTCGATGAACTTGCATGTATTGTGGAGTCATCTCAGTACAGAATACATATTATCTTATTAACTGAAACATGGTTGAAGTCCGAGGATGAGGCCAAGAGATTTCAATTACCGGGCTACACACATTACTTTAATATCAGATACAGTAGCAGAGGAGGAGGTGTTTCCATCTTTGCTCATAACTCACTAAAGCATAGCCTTATTGCGGAAAGCACCATGGACGAAAATCATTTCCTCTGGATCCACGTGAACAAATTTTCACTTGATATAGGTGTAGTTTACAAACCAGAGCGCACCAATAACAACGAGTTTTTGGAATACTACACAATGCAACTAGGAAATAGAAAAAGGGCCTTGGTATTTGGAGATTTTAACGTGGATCTCCTAAGCACGGATCGATCTACTACTGCCTATAGACAAGTAGTTAAAGAAAATGGTTTTTCCATCATTAACAAAATAAATGAACAGTATAGCACCCGAGAAACAAACTCAACAAATACGATACTCGATCATGTAAGTACCAATCTAAAACAAAACCTCTTTCACTTGGCAATTACAGAGTCAGATATGTCCGACCACAAGCAAATATATTTGGAAGTAATGTATTGTAAGCCAGAGCCTATAAAAACAGTAGAATATCAAGCAATTAATTATACCAACCTATATAAAACAATTGAAAACGTAACTACCTGCAACTATAATTCAGAGTATGATATTTTCGAGCAAAATCTTACTACAAGTATACAGTTAAATAAAGTGACCAAAACAAAGAAAAATAACCCACCAAGACAGGACTGGATAAATAAGGATATTATAAGTGCGATAGATAAAAGAAACACGCTAAGACTATATAACAAGAGGAATCCGAATGACAAGCAAGTCGAAGAAGAACTTATAAATGAGAGGAAAACATTAGCACAAACTATCCGACGAACTAAACATAATTTTTACTACGAAGCTTTTATGGGATGCAAAAACAAACCAGCTAAAATATGGAACCTCATAAATAAGTTATCTAACAACAAAATTAAAGACGCAACAGTTCCAGCGAAACTACAGACTGAAACCGGTGAAATCACAAGTGCACAAGAAATATGTGAGCATTTCAACCAGTACTTCTCAACTATCGGAGAATCCTTGGCCAATAAAATCCCAACAAAATATCATCACGACAGTATCGCCTCAGCTTCGGGCTGTCAAGCAGGACCAAGTGAAGAAAAGCTGTCAAAAATGAATTCAACGACTAAAGAAGAGATCGTTAAGATCATCGACAACTTAAACTTGAACATAGCGTCAGGCGTAGATGGCATCAATAGCAAAACTATAAAGTGTATTAAAAATCTTATCGCACCCGAGCTTACCAAATGCATAAACAAATGTCTAGATCTTGGGGTCTTTCCGTGTAGTCTCAAAATAGCTAAAGTCACTCCTATATTTAAATCGGGATGTAAATCTGATCCTAGCAACTATCGACCCATATCGGTTCTTCCGATTATCTCAAAGGTCTTCGAAAAAATTCTATATAACCGCCTCGAAACATTCCTAGATTCTAAAAAGATATTACACGATAAACAGTATGGCTTCAGAAGAAAATCTAATACCTTATCAGCAACAATTGATCTAACAACGAAAATTAAAATATGCATAGATAAAAAACACATAGCATTAGGAGTATTTATAGACCTTAAAAAAGCTTTTGATACTGTTAGTCATAATAAACTTTTGAAAAAACTGAACCATATAGGTATTACTGGGGTCGCGCACAAAATTTTAGTATCTTACTTAACCAATCGCCATCAAGTTACCAGAATTGGTGAATGCCAAAGTAACTCTAAGCCCATAACATACGGCGTGCCACAAGGTTCGATCCTGGGGCCACTGCTATTCTTGATATATATAAATGACATTAATGAAATAGGCCTCAGAGGCGACATAATCCTATACGCAGATGACACAAGCCTGTTTTACTTCGGCCATTCAATAAACGCTATTGTCACTGAAGCTCAAAATGACCTTAACCTACTGCATAAATGGTTTCAGTATAATCTCCTTACAATTAATATATCTAAAACAAATTACATCATATTTAAAGCGAAAAATAAGAAAATAATAGATTTTGAACCTTTGCACATAAGTAGCCAACCAATTAAAAGATCCCATTGTGAAAAATATCTAGGCTTGATACTTGATGAAAGACTTTCATGGACAAACCATATTGAAAAGATTAAATCCAAACTCTCAACAATTACTGGAACTCTAAGAGGTATAGCTCCAAGTTTTCCGCATAAAATCCGTTACCTGATCTATAACTCCCTTATTAAACCCCACATAGATTACCTAATCGAGGTATGGGGGTCCGCTGCAAAAATTAACTTAAACCCTGTTCAAAGAATTCAAAATAAGGTCATAAAAGTTTTATTTAATTACAAATATTTAACAGAAAGCAAGAAAATATACAAAGAAACTAAACTTTTAAACATAACCCAATCGTACATCTACTTTACTTGTTTACTAATTCGCAAAATTATCTCTAAAGATATTCATACACAAATTAATTTCCCTAAGAAAAAACTTATCCAAAAAATGAAACTAAGAAATGCCAACGATCTTATTTTACGAAAACCAAGAACTAACTACGGGAAAAAAATTCTTATGTTTGAAGGAGCACAAATGTACAATAAACTCCCTAAAGATATCAAAGAATCGCAGTCAAGCCTATGTTTTAAGAAACTTCTAAAATTCCACATATTAAATACAATAGTATAAAAATATTTTAATAAAATCTATACTGTCCCACCCTTTCTGAATCACTGGCATCCGGCCCGCCTGGTGCCGCTTCTAGTGTGCAGTGAGCGTGGTTCGGCTTTATATCCATGTTTATAGTAATGTTTCGCAATCACGCCTGACGGACGAGTTAAGACGCTCGCCCGAGATGTAATGCAAATCATTATCTTCCTACCCCCAACTTTTTCGTTTTCCTATAAATTGTACTTATTGTAAATTTTTATGTTCTCATGTTAAGTGAATTTGTATGTAATTCTTAATGAGAATAAAGATCTTAAACCTTAAACCTTAAACTTATCCAGTGATAGGTTAATGACATTTTGTGGTAGCTTATTGAATATCTTAAAATTTAAGCCAACAATCTATTCTATCTGTAAAGACCTATAAGTGATTTCTCTGTAACCATACTGATGTAAACATACATAAGAAATGTAAATCCTGGTCTACCATTTATAAATAAATAAACAAATGAATTACCGCTTTTATGAAGTCAAGGATTGAGGATGTAATACCTAGAGTCATCAAATTCTGAATCATTATCTAAGCGTACCCTAGCATGCCCGGGATGAAACCGAAAACTCCAAGTATAATGTATCAAGACGGGTATTAACACGATATTTAATTATGTGAAACAACATTGTGTACTCACATATTTGGCTCGACGTTTCGGCTACGTTACAGCAGCCGTGGTCACGAGCGGAGCAGTCCGCCGAAACGTCGAAAATCTAAAAAACTCCAAGCTAGTATGAGAAAAAGGATGAGATTTATTGATTGCGTTGATTTTACATTTGATCCACCATTAGTAACAAGGAATAAACAAAAACAAGTACAAAGGCAGAAAAAGACACCCAAACCATTTACCTCGGCCAGCTATAAGAGTAGATATTACATGTATAGGTCAATATCGCATCTGCTCGTTGTATGTGTACGACAACAATTTCACAACATCACATACATTGATCTGACTCCAAGATACGTAGCTCAAGCACCATAATAATACATAGAAAACATCTAGACCAATGCAAATAGACATGTTCAAATGTTTGTACTGTGCGGGGATTGAACCCGCAACCCTTGTAGTAAAAGCAGCGTTAACTACCACTGTTCCAAACAGGTCGTCAAATGAATGTAACAACGGATTTTTTTTTAGAGATATCAAATATTCTAACTATATAATCGAGCAAAAACACAATTATGGTGGTTCCGTAGACTTTGACTTGTTAAAAACTATACAAAACACAGTGTAATAAGTTTTTAGAGTCAAAGTACTTCTCAGGTCAAACGCTCGACTTATCTCCGCGGGGCAAATGCACCGAAATAAGAATATTTCGGTGATATGCTATACCCGCGAGTAATCTAAAAAGCTGAGTTCAAAGAAGTCACTTATCTTCAGTGCATAGTGCAGTAACTCAGGACCATCCGACCGAGGGGAATTATCTAGCAGGGTCGCTGTTGCGCTGGAATCTAGACACAGAGATGCGATATCTTGGATGCTTGGGGTGAGCTTTAGATTAAACTGGATCAATAATAATTACTAATACCTAACGATGAAGTAGTGTAGCGTGAATCTTAGGAACTTCGAATTAGTTAGATATGTTTTATAAGTACTCATGGCTGCTCACGGCTCTGCAACACTTTAGACCTTGGGAAAATCACATTTCAGCATGAATAATATCGCGGCTCGACCGGAGTATTATCACGGTTACACAAAAAACCGGCGTAAAGCACCGCTTGTGCTGTTTCACCAAGTGAGTGAGTGTATCGGAGGCCCAATAATAAATAATAATAACAATAAATATTTCACAACATCACATATATTGGTCTGACTCCGAGATAAGTAGCTCAAGCATCTGTGTTACGGATATCAGAACCAACAGCGGAATTACAAATATATAGGTCCATTAAATACTTTTCTTTTGTAAATACATACATACTGATATTACATAGAAAACGCCCAGAACAATAGAAACAGTCATATTTATGCACACAATTAATGTTTGTACTGTGCGGGGATCAGACCCACAACCCTTACAACAGAGGCAGTGTACACTACCACTGATCCAAATGGGTAGTCATATATACTATATGTCTTATACAGGGGGAAGGAGAGTTTCATCATCATCATCATCATTGTCAGCCTTTTTAAGTCCCCACTGCTGGGGCACGGGCCTCCCTCAATCACATGAGGGGTGTGGCGGATAGAAAAGGAGACACCGGTAAGGGGGAAAAATAAATATATTATCAAAGTAAAATTATAGAAACATACAGAAAATTTACATGCTATCGGCCGAAACGTCAGAAGAAGAAGAAGAAAAAAAATACTTTTTCTATTTATAAGGGCGCCTAAGCAGCAAGGAGGTCTGGTCCTCGAGACTCCTCAACAAGGGGAGTCCTCGACAAGGGGTAATTGCCATACTCACCACGCTTGGCAGACGGGTTGGCGAGGCACCACGCTTGGCAGAAGGAGAGTTTAAGGTTTGGCAACGCCACCGCAGCGCCTGGTCACCACCAGGTGCTCGACTGCCTACTAACACATAAAATGAAACTTTAAATTCAATAACTTTAAAAAAGAGTTTCTGCATCATTCGATCCAAATAGTTAGTGCAAGCGAGTACGCTTGCACTAACTCACTTGCACTTGCAAGCGTACTGGCTTGCACTAACTATTTGGATACTACTATTTGGATAGTACTACCAGCCGTTAGTTTACTTCTAAATATACTTGTGAATGTAAGTTTGCAATCTGAAAAGTAAAATATGTTCTTCAAGAATTCATAGTTCTTTGTGTTCATTTTGCAGAAAATGAATCTCAGTTGATAAATCATTGGCGTGCCTTGCAAATTGTGCTATCAAGGGGTTTGCAAGAAATATTAGATACTCGCTAGTTTCCGTCGCCTCTTCACATAATTGCAATGTCATTGGGTCTTATGCATCGCTCCACCAATTAACGCTGTATGATCTTGCGAATTACTCTTCGTACAGAGCTGAAATACTCGAGAATGTTTTTAAATGTGACGATAAATCTCAAAAATTGCAAATATCTGCTTTTCTCCACCTAAAAGCAGTATAACTTACCTACTTGTTCCCATAGCTCAGCAACCCTAAAAAAAACAAAAATAAAAAATTACGGCACATAGATTGTGCCGTAATTTTTTATTTTTGTTTTTTTTAGGGTCTCTATTTATTTTTGTTTTTTTTTACTCTAACTTGTCTATTTTCCTAGCCTTTTGAGATCAAAAGGCTAGGAAAATAGACAAGTTAGAGTTTCTTACGGGTATCTTGGCATTTATTTATGATAATATCCCACGTACAGTTTTAAGACTATAACCATTAGATTCAATACTACAAGGCAAATGCATAGCACGAAAGCAATGACGGCAATTTCGTTCTTGCGTCGCCACCAGGCCTCCGACTGAGCTATGGCTCCATAAATACTAATGCAGAGCGTGGACCGTAATGTAGTGCTGTACCTTATTTGTGCAGCCAGCGCCGTCATCGCTCTTTATAAAGCTTCAGAACAGACTTCCAATTGCATATAAAATGAGAAATAGTATGTTTTGGCGCGCAGCAACACTAACAAATGATATTTCTGATGTCGTGAGAAATAAAAAAAGTTTCAACAGTTTCTTTTGATTCCTCTACTTGGTTCCTACCTTTACTTAACATCAGGCAGATGTAATTGTGACATTATTTTTTATAATAAAACAAAATAGAAACGCTTAGATGATCCTATAACTACGATTGCCGCCCATGGACACTTACAGCATCAGTGGAGTCTTCCACGAATATATTTAAATAATTCAGTCACTGTCAATTTGTACCTAGTCACTAAAGTGCTGGCAGTGAGTAGATAAGGAAGGCTTAGGATAAAAATCTGTGACGCAGCCTTCGTTCAGCACGGGCGTCATGATTAATTGAAATAGGTAATAGTAGTTTATCAACTAAAAGATTCACAGATTTTACATGTAACGAAAACAGATAATATCTTTTTTAATGTGATAGATAGCAGACGGGCAGACGGATCACCTGACGGTATGCGATAACCGCCGCTCATAGGTATCCACTGGTGTCGCAGTTGCAACATCAGTAGAGTCACAAATGCGCTGCCAACATTGAAATCCCTTTTCCACCGGATTGGGCCTCTGGTTTCCTCAATCACGTAGCGAAACACAGCACAGATGCTGTTTCACGCACGGTTTTCTGTGAGGCCGTGGTATCACTTCTGTGGAGCCGGCCTTTACATGCCGCATCGTGGCTCTCCCGCGGTTAATTTACTAGTTCAATAAAAATGATTTAATACAGTGAGCAACCTTTATTTACGTCCCTATCCTAACTCTGATAATCACCTGATTATGTTAAACATTTCCCAATATCCCAAGATACTATGCTAATCTCCGTATTGTGATGAAACCTACGCCCACAGCCTGCGGTGTTGAGGCTCGCCAGAGGAATGCGGCGGGCATGGCACCGAACTATTCCGGTGGGTCTGATCTCGGTGTCGGGGTCCATTCAACCGCCACTGATGTAATAGCTACTCCATAACGTTGAATGCCAGTTACTCGCTGCGGTCACAATCGAGGGTAATACAATTAGTTATTCTAATTAATAGTTTATTTTTAGTGAAAATATATTTTATGAATTTTCATAAAATATATTTTCGCTGTCATTTGACAGCGAAGGCGATCCATGATATGATGACAGCGAATCCAGCGAAGGGCGATCAGAATTGTCGACAACCATTCACTTTCCGACACACTTAATCCTCTGTAATTGCGTAGAGATGTAGCATCACTGTGCATCTTCTATTGCATTTACAATGGGGAATGTTCCGAGGAGCTGTTTGGCCTTATTCCAGATGCAATTTTTCACCACCGCACATCACGTCAGAACGCCAAATTCCATCCACATCACCTGGATGGATTTATATCGACTACAGTGCGTTTCTCACGTCATTTCCAACCACGCACAGTAAAACTGTGGAACCAGCTGTCATCTGTGGTGTTTCCGAACAGATACGACCTGGTGACCTTCAAGAAAAGGGTTTATTCCTTTCTTAAGAGCCTCAGGTGTTGCTGGTATCCATGGGCGGTGGTGATCACTTTCCATCAGGTGTGCCGTCTGCTCGTTTGTCCGCGATAATGTAAAAAAAAAAACACAACAGTAATAGCTAGTATAGTAGTAGTAGTACTAGTAGCTAGTATTATCGATACAGACCTGTGACTCCTCTGGTGTTGCGGTTGTTCATGGGTGGCGGTAAGCCTTCACCATCAGGTGATCCATCTCCGACAAAACACAAAGGATGCATGCCTCAGGTGGCAATAGGCTGTAGAGAGGCTCGACGTCGTCACTCGATGACGTATAGGCAATAACATTATTTCAATTATAATTAATATTCCATTATGTTTACACGAGTAAAGTAATAGGATACCTTTCTAAACAAGGTATATGTAACGATAAGATATCAATGTTTTGACCCTTTAAGAATACCTACTATGAATCACGCAGTTAAGTACCGACATCCGTTGCATTACTAAATCATCCTTCAGCCCCCTATTTTAACTCAGGGCACGTCAATGCTAAGAGAACAGACGGCCGTTGGAAAAGTCCTCGAGTGGAAGCCGCGTATAGGAAGTTGCGGTCACAATGTGGTCCGATGATCTGGTGAAGGTCGCGGGCATCCCTTAGATGTGGAAGGCACAGGACCGATCTGTATGGAGAACGTTGGGGGAGGCCTAAGTCCAGTAGTAGACGTCCATTCGCTGTAATGATGGTGAAAACTCGTTTGCTCTTCTAACCCATATCACATAAAAGAACAGTGGGACTACAATAAAACGGAATTCATGTCCGAATCTTTATCCTCGTTCCTATCACACGCGCTTTGCGTCTCCTTTGTTTGGATGCGACAGGTACTTACTCTCGTTGGTTAATGGTATATGGAATGCTTGGAACATCATTTTACAATTATTTTGCGAGTCATAATGTACTGATTGTAGAAACATCAATACTAAATAAAAGGTTCGTCTACCTCATTTATTCAAATTCTATTTAACTATGACAACAATACGGATGCCGTGTGGTCCCCGGCAGAGTAGAATAGGCCACCCTCACTCTTACCGAGGTGTCGTAAAAGGCGACTAAGGTAAAGCTGCTGGCATGATCATCAGCACCCAGAGAAGGAAAACTCTGCATTTATATCAAAACCCTCGCCAACCCGTCTGCCAAGCGTGGTGAGTATGGTAATTACCCCTCATGTGATTGAGGGAGGCCCGTGCCGCAGAAGTGGGGACTTAAATGGGCTGATGATGAATAATACGGATACCAATATCTGTATTATTAAAGAATACATTGAAACTTTTATTCTCTTCTTCATTACTGAAGGTCGTGCCTTTCTTGAAATGCCTTTACCGAGGCGGTGACAAGGTGAAACTTTATTGACGCAAAACGTAAATGTTAACTATTTTTGGGGCTTTAATGAAAAGCTATTGAAATGGATGATGCTATTGTAACGGTTTTATAAAAGGCATTTAAGCAAAGTTATTCTTCTGCAAGAGATCTATACGACAGTCCAATTAACGGGTGACGTACAATTTTCGCTCCTTCTTATTGGGTGCTCCTGGGTAGTAATTAGCATTTTAATTAAACACGTTTTACGAGCACTTACAGTGCCTAAATAAATAAGCGACGTCTGGGAGTGGTGGTCTACAGGATTCAGGGTATTATTCACATTTTTTTATGTAACACTACTTACAACCTATACACAATAAAGCTGATTATGGTTCTATGTTTATTGCTCTTGTACAAAGCCATAAGCTTTTAGGAACGTATAATACCTCCTGCAAGTAGGTACTTTGCGTGTTACGCTATGTACAAATTAGGTACGCAAATACGTTAGACAAAATTTCCAGTGCACCAGCGCTAGGCGATAATCGCTTGCAAATGAAGGAGGGGTAGGATCGCTAATCCCTGCGCTCACGCAAAGCGTAGTGCAAGCTATTTAAAGCGGAACACCGTACGATCGCTAATAGTGCCTAATCTGTCGAAAGATTGACCATATTCAGTTTACCAAATGTGGTACCAAAAGCCAGAGGCCCAAATGGTTGCTAGTGTACTTGTAACCACACTGGACATGTTAGGGATGTCCACTGTCTATGGGTGTCGACAATTGCTTACCATCAGGTGATCCTTCTGCTACTTACGAGTATAAAAAAATACCCATACATAATAAATACATTTTGCTCATTTTCATGGATATGGGTCTCTTGGGTTGACAAAAGTATTCAAAAGATCAAATTTAATCAACGTATACTAGTATCCGTTCCTGGACCAACAATAAAACCATGTAGTCAGATAAGTAAAAGTTAAGTCAGCGTCGCATTGAGTGGGTCCAAAATGACCGAGCAATAAAGTTCCAGCGGAAATACTTCCCGACTGTGAGAGTTGTCCCTCTGTTACCGACGCTGTCTGTCGGAGTCGGCCAAGTTTGATAGCGCGCACGCAGATAAAACGCTTTCCTTTGATTACTTCTCACTACCTACTAGCTGAGTATTCGTATTTACCTGTATTATTTATCCAACCATTAGCCTGTATGTATGTTTGGCCTATGGTCGTATCTTAAGCTGAGTGAGGGCCATTTATGCTTGATGCCTTAACACAACACAATATGCAAACACTTGGCACTGCCTGGTTAGTGGCGAATGACACTGTTTGCGCTTTTTTATTTGTTTTCTTTAACTATTATTTATTACAGTCATTGAAAACTCTTTATGTACATATTTTACTTGTTAACACATCCAAGTCAACGGTTAAATCACATAAAACCTAACTAAGCATCGCAGTGGTCTATCAATTATTGTTATGGCTACCCTTATTGCTATTTGTCGACGTTGGCCATGTTTAATGGCAGTCACATCCGATAAACCTCTTGTCTTTGATTGCTCCACAGATTTGTATCCTGTATTTACTAACATTATTCTGTGATACATTGTACCAAATATGTTCGAGTACCATAATAATTTTTATAAGTATATTCTACTTGTATTTTTTTTTTTTTACTTATTATCATAGCCACTGTAAAATATTGTCTGCTGAAAGGATTTTGGCAAAGTGTGTACAAATGTAAGGGTTTCAATCTAGCTCCTAAGTCATAAATATATAGCATGTTATTCCTATTGGCTGTAACCTGTTTTGTACATCAATAAATAAAATAAATAAATAAGTAAAGCAGAATGTGATCATCAAATTACTACGTTTACAAAGAACCACATAAGATATTTTTCTCCTGTTAAAATTTACCATAAAAATCGAGTGTAAATTGTTACTCTCACACATCGTGTGCCATCGAGTTACGGTGCGAATGGCCGATGAAATTGCCTATTAGCATAAACGCCTATCGGCTATAAAAATATTCCGATATTCAATATTCATGGCTCGGAGGGGCAGGGCCAGGGCGGCGCAGCCAAGGAAAGCAGTCTCAGCGGACGATATTATAATCACAAGCCTAAGATAATAGACATTGGAATTAGATTGTCCATTTTATTGTCGTCTCAGCTTGTTTTAAGGTTTTCTTGGTACTTATAAATAGAACCTTATTAGGCTTATTTCAGACAAAAAAATAAAGATACATAGATCAATATTAATCCTGTACTTTTAAACGAAAAATGGCTTAGTACATTGCAAACAAAAAATTATGCAAGTTGCAAGTGATTTTTGCTCTTCAGGTGGCCATGCACCAAAAAGCTCGATTGTACAAAGTTACAGAAAATCAAGACGTTTTCATTAATACTTCTTGTCTTAATAAAGTCTATAGCTTAAAGATACTTTTGTAGTAAGCACCAAAGCATTTCACAGACATAAAGCATTTCAGACAAAAATATTGCACGACTTCTTCATACTTGTGTTAAATCTAAATTTGTGCCAAAAAAAAACAGAGCCGCGAGTAAGTACCTACGGTTCTCACTAAAAGGTTAAATTGTACACATTTGAAATATTAGCATGTCAAAGAAACAGGGTCCTTGCGGGCACATCAAGGATTCTGTGCGTGAAGGCACAGTCTGCGTAGTCTTTTTCATGTCACTGAGGGAGGTGAGATCTCAATTAAAATGATAATTGTCAAAGAAGGATATCAAGTGGGCAATTAAAATTCGTGACTGGTTCTTTTCAGACTTGGACGCACAAAAATAGACCCATATTTAGGTTCTCTAAGATCTTGAACAGAATAAAAATATAAACCGAAAAACATAACAAGGCGCGAATTGAAAAATAAAAGTCCGATTTGCGTATCTCACCATTTTTCCTATTAGCTACATTCCAATCGTAGAATTTACCTTTCATCAGAATGGCCTTTCAAATAAAACCACACAATTTTCCAACCGATTCTCTTTTACATATCCTTGAATTTTTATTTTAAATCTCTCATGGTATTTTAATTCTATCCATTCTTACTTTGCTGGATCTAAACTTTGACGACCTGTTTGGATCAGTGGTAGTGAACGCTGCCTCTGGTGCAAGGGTTGCGGGTTCGATCCCCGCACAGTACAAAAATTTGTGTGCATGAACATGTCTTTTGTATTGGTCTGGGTGTTTTCTATGTATCTGAACCTTTGAGACCACTGTTCCCACTTCCTCTCACCCATCTCTTCCTGTCCTCTGAGAATCATTCGTCTGCTTTGGGATCCATTGTTATTATTTTAGTTGCTATATTTATCTATTTATTAATCATATGTATTAGTATATTCATATTTTATTTATGTATTTGCATTTAACCTTTCTGTGTAAGTAAATAAATATATAAGATTGCACCGCCCTACACCTTCATCAAGTGTCCTTTATCCAAAGGTTGCCTGGAAGAGATCGCTCATAGTGATAAGGCCGCCTTCGTTGTACACATCCTGTAATATCTAGTTTTAAGTGCTTTATTTTGAGTGCAATAAAAGTATATTCATTCATTCATTCATTCATTAAATATGTATTTACAAAAGAAAATAATTGTTTGTATATATTTGTAATTCCGCTGTTGGTTCTGATATCCGTAACACAGGTGTGTGACCTACCTATCTCGGAGTCAGATAAATGTATGTGATGTTGTAAGATGTTTATTTATTTATTGGGTTTCAAGTTTGAATTGGGTGATGAAGAAATAAAGATATTATAATATTAGGATATTAGTAATAAAATTACGGAAGAATAAATACAAAGTAGATCTCCTGTTAGCAAATACACTTTACCGTTAAGTGATACAATATCTGTCTAACAAATATGGAACCCAGATAAATTAATTTGTCAGAACTATCGGTGAGTAGTAAGCCGGTTCAGACAGGGCTCAGTACTGGGCCCGGATATCTCGCCAAGTCTGAGGTTGTTGGGCCAAGCCCGACTCGAGCTGCTCGTCTAACGCAATTGCAGCGGCAGGCTTGAGTGCATCATACTGATTGTAGAGAGGGATAAATTCTCTTTTATCGATTAAATTGCATTGCCTTTTTTTTCATTAATCTAAAAACAACAATTAATCAATCATTACAATTAATTATCATCCTCATCATCATCATCATCAGCCCATTTAAGTCCCTACTGCCGGGCCACGGGCCTCCCTCAATCACATGAGGGGTAATTGCCATACTCACCACGCTTGGCTGACGGGTTGGCGAGGGTTTTGATATAAATGCAGAGTTTTCCTTCTCTGGGTGCTGATGTTCGTGCCAGAAGCTTTACCTTAGTCGCCTTTTACGACACCTCGGTAAGAGTGAGGGTGGCCCTATTCTACTCTGCCGGGGACCACACGGCCATTATCATAACAATATCGAACATAAATTGATTCCATCGCTTCCTGCTGGTTAGAATTTAGAACGTACCTAAAAAATATTAAGTATTTTTATTACTTCATCATATCTTATAGTACTAATGTTAATTTGGTCAATGTATTTATGTAACAAACAAAACAACACGGCTCTACCGTTTCAATACTCAGTAGTTTTTTTGCTTTCCCTAAGGTAAGTACAATGAATGTCAACTAAGATATGCGTCTTTAGCGTTATGCTATAATATTCAGCCACTCCTTCGTTTGGTCAAAAAGTGTTGTAAATGTTATCCACTCCAAACAATAAGGTACAATTAAATACATTGGTTGTAACGCCCTGTTGGTCTAGTGGTTTAAGTACCGGGCCGTGATCTCAGGGTCCTGGGTTCGATTCCCGAGTCGAGCAAAAAGTATGTTTCGAATTTTTAATATCGACAGAAAACAGCCCTAGTTCATCCTCGTCTAGTTTCTGCACTATACCACAAATCGCCGGACCCTTAGTGTGACTTAGCATATATTTCTCAATTCAAATTACATTGCTGCTTAAATTGTACTAAAACTGTTGAGATTAGAGTTGGAGGGAGCAATGGTAGCAGATCAGCAGAGAATGGTATCGACATGACGGGAGGGTCCAGGTTCTGCGACGTACAGTTCATACGGGTAGCTGGGGGTCTAGTTAGAATGGGAAGTAATTGTATGATCTCTCCGCATGGATTTGTATTTATTAAGGCAGTTATGAATATGTTCTGTTGTTGTTTACAAATGTAGGGTTTCCTGCGCTGACTGCTAAGTGATCTGAATGGAACAATATTTTAAGACATCCCTTTTAAACCTATACCTTATATGCATTCTTGTGTATACGAACGTCAGTAGTAAACATAATATCCTCCGACCAATATTTAGGCTACGGCGGCCCTACTGCCGGGCCACGGGCCTCCCTCAATCACATGAGGGGTAATTGCCATACTCACCACGCTTGGCTGACGGGTTGGCGAGGGTTTTGATATAAATGCAGAGTTTTCCTTCTCTGGGTGCTGATGTTCGTGCCAGAAGCTTTACCTTAGTCGCCTTTTACGACACCTCGGTAAGAGTGAGGGTGGCCTATTCTACTCTGCCGGGGACCACACGGCCATTATCATAACAACATCGAACATAAATTGATTCCATCTCTTCCTGCTGATTCGAATTTAGAACGTACCTAAAAAATATTAAATATTTTTATGACTTCATCATATCTTATAGTACTAATGTTAATTTGGTCAATATATTTATGTAACAAACAAAACAACACGGCTCTACCGTTTCAATACTCAGTAGTTTTTTTGCTTTCCCTCATCATCATCTTTCCCTGGCCGATTTCGGCTACGGTGACTACTAAGGGCTTAGGTGTTTGGCCCTAATGTGGCTAATGTACCCGATTTTATGGGTAAATGTGCGAGAACAATTTGGACAAGTCAGGATATTGTTTTCATAGTGATAAACAATATTGGGAGGCGGTTTACTTTTACATAGATCACGTTTGAGGTTTAACTCTCGCCTCCTATCAACCTCAAAGTCGCAAACTTTGGACTGTATTTGCTGTCTCCATTCAGGCCGATTCGCAGCAATAGTCTCCCAAGAGGAAGGTTCAATGTTACATCTCTTCATATGTCTTTTCTGAACGTCTTTAAAGCGTAAGAACTGGCCACCGCGTTTCCGCTTACCGAGCTCAAGTTCAGAAAAGAAGATGCGCTTCGCCTTCCTCTCTTCGGACATGCGTGACAGGTGCCCGCACCAACGCAACTGGCGTCGCATCAAATATGCCTCCATGCCACATACATTTGCCCTCTGCAGTACAGTCGTGTTGCGGACTCGATCTGACCATTTGATATTCATTATTTCACGGAGGCATTTCAGATGGAATCTGTCCAGTGTACGTATGTGCTTACGATACAGGCACCAGGTCTCAGAGGAATAGAGAATGTTAGGCAAAATGACGGCCATGTATAATTTGATTTTGGTGTTAAGTTTTAGATTATGGGAACGAAATACCCTGTCCCGAAGTTTACCAAAAACAGCCATAGCAGCGCCAAGTCTACCATTGATCTCCGAGTCGAGGTCGCCTTTTGCAGTTATGCAACTTCCCAGATATTTAAACTTATCCACCTGATTTAGAACCTGCCCCTCAATATGCAGATTTAGCGGAAATTGTTGTATTGTCTCCATAGTCATCACTTCTGTTTTACCGATGTTGATCTTCAAGCCAAATCTACAACAGGCGGTGTTAAGCTTGGTTATCAGGTTTTGAAGTCCTGTTGGTGTTGCCGCTACAAAACACAGATCATCCGCATACATCAATTCGGTAATAAGCTGCTTTCCCTAATGTAAGTACAATGAATGTCAACTAAGATATGCGTCTTTAGCGTTATGCTATAATATTCAGCCACTCCTTCGTTTGGTCAAAAAGTGTTGTAAGTGTTAACCACTCAAAACAATTAGGTACATTTACATACATTGAGTCAGTATCAGGAATATTTTTGTAAACCCGTGAGAATTATTGAGGAAATGCAAATTTATATTTGAGTTAAATAAGTATATTAAAGAAAAAGTTTTTTCTACCAACAAGATCATACTAAGCTCGTATATAATCCCTGAGAAAACCTTCTACCACTATTTGCTATATTATAATATGCACGCATGCATAAATTCAAATATAATATCGACAGAAAACAGCCCTAGTTCATCCTCGTCTAGTTTCCGCACTATACCACAAATCGCCGGACCCTTAGTGTGACTTAGCATATATTTCTCAATTCAAATTACATTGCTGCTTAAATTGTACTAAAACTGTTGAGATTAGAGTTGGAGGGAGCAATGGTAGCAGATCAGCAGAGAATGGTATCGACATGACGGGAGGGTCGAGGTTCTGCGACGAAGTCGGACAGTTCATACGGGTAGCTGGGGGTCTAGTTAGAATCTGAACGTAATTGTATGATCTCTCCGCATGGATTTGTATTTATTAAGGCAGTTATGAATATGTTCTGTTGTTGTTTACAAATGTAGGGTTTCCAGCACTGACTGCTAAGTGATCTGAATGGAACAATATTTTAAGACATCCCTTTTAAACCTATATCAATAGGGTTACGGAGTTTAAGTACCTTGGCCATGTGGTTACCGAGGATTTAAAAGATGATGGAGACATCGAAAGGGAGAGGAGGGCGATGGCGGTCCGCTGTAATATGTTGGCTCGCAGATTCGCGCGGTGTAGTTTAGGGGTCAAAATTACCTTGTTTAAAGCATACTGCCAAACTCTCTACACCTGCAATCTGTGGATTAACTATACGCAGCGGGCCATCAACGCACTCCGAATCCAATATAATAATGCGTTCAGGGTACTGGTGGGGCTCCCGCGCTACTGTAGTGCATCTGCGATGTTTGCACACGCGCACACTGACGGCTTCCACACCGTGGTGCGGCGCCGCATCGCGTCGCTGATGCACCGCACGCGCGGGAGCTCCAACACCATCCTGAACGTGCTCAGCCAGAAGCCGGACAGCCCCTTTCTGCGGCACTGGGTCCAAGTACATGTGCGCTTGCCTGGGGTCGCAGCGCGCGGCAGATACCTAAATTAATTGGTTGTGGTTGTGGTTCTACTAACATAATTTTTAAGTATTTTTTTTGTATACTAATAATATTATGGGCAAAGCCTGAAATAAATGAATTTTATTTTATTTTATTTTTATTTATACCTTATATGCATTCTTGTGTATACGAAAGTCAGTAGTAAACATAATATCCTGCGACCAATATTTAGGCTACGGCGGCCAATCTTAACAAAAATACGAGTAGGGGAGATCAACAAAAATTGAATAATGGCGGTAACGAGATTAGATAAACAACCTACCCCTAGAGTCACCATCCTGTTTGTTCTTTTGTAACTGATGTTGTACTCGTATTTAGTGTTGTGATATCCAAAATAATAAATTTTTCTCTCTTTCTTTCTTTCTGAATGTATAAACACTTATACATACAATGTTCATAAAAGCTACTTGACATTGACTCATTCCTTTAAAACATGATTATGTCCTAACGGGCATATTGTTGCGAGCAGAAAGCTAGTACTAGACAAAGGTAAAAGAAGGGTCTATAATAAATATGAAATACCAGCATGATTGAGGTTATGGCTTTTATAGGGGATGTAAAAATGCAATAATATTCTGCTTTATCTGGCACCTGAGGCCGTCGCCATCTGCCGAAGCTAGAGTTATGGTACATGCGGGTTTTGGTAGGAGGTACTTTTTTATGTGATAGGTAGCAGACGAGCAGACGGATCATTTGATGGTAAGCAATTGCCGCCGCCCATGGACAACCGTGACACCAGTGGAGTCACAAATGCGCAATGTCAAATTAAGGCGACGGGCAATCGATTTAAATTGATAGCTAGTTGCTATCAATTCACCGAATATATTTTTAACAATTTCGAATTTCGAGCCTGTTGTAAAGAATATAAACTATTTATTTAAAACTTACAATTAACTTTTGATCTGTTTTTGCACTTTAAATTTGGATTAACGCCATAAGTAACCATTTTTGGCGGCAAGTAATTCATATTTCGAGTAGGAAGCAGACCAAAAAGTTAGTTATAAGTATTGAATAAATAGTATCAATTCTTTTCGAGATGCTCGAACCTCGAAATTGTTGAAAAGATATCCGGTTTAGATGCTAACTATTAAATCAAATGGCGTCGCTAGTGTGCCCTACCCGTCACCTTAACTAGATTATACACCTGCTTTTAAATCTACTTTGCCTTTATACTTGAATAAATGCTATGACCGGTATCGGCTTCTACTAAAGGGCATTTTTGCTCCTGTAACGATGCCGTTTTCCTCCAGTCTTCAATGGATTATGTAAAGTTTTACATAACTGTGTTTGGTATAACTTATTGAGTATACAGTGTATTCGTTTTATCTACAAGTAGCGACCCAAAAACCAAAGGAATATAGTCTAACTTGGGCCGTGTGGTCCCCGGCAGAGTAGGCCACCCTCACTCTTACCGAGGTATCGTAAAAGGCGACTAAGGTAAAGCTGCTGGCATGATCATCAGCACCCAGAGAAGGAAAACTCTGCATTTATATCTAAACCCTCGCCAACCCGTCTGCCAAACGTGGTGAGTATGGCAATTACCCCTCACGTGATTGAGGGAGGCCCGTGCCCCAGCAGTGGGGACTTAAATGGGCTGATGATGATGATGATGATGATGATAGTGTAACTTTGCGTTATTTGCGCATAACAATGTGGCATAAAATGCTATGTGTCTGTTCGATTTCCACCTATTATATAAAAAATGAAAAAAAAATACATCACTTATTAAAATGAGAACATTAAGTAGGTACACACTTCATTTTATCTATCCCAAGGTTGTCTGGAAGAGATTGTCAGTATTATTGATAAGACTGAATGGCGGTCTAATACTGTGCGTTTTTCGCGGAACTTTCTACCACGTACCTCAGTTCTGCGGAACAGTTTGCCTGCGGGAGTATTTTCCGACGGCTAAGACTTAGGGACCTTCAAAAGAAGAGCGTACTCCTTTTTAAAAAGGCTGGCAACACATTAGCGATCTCTGTGAATTCGTGGATGTTTATGGGCGGTGAAGATTAGTTTCCATCAGGTGACTCGCTTGCTCGTTTGTCGCCACTAGCATAAAAAAAAGACTGTCTACATTGTATTCCAATAATTATGACTATAGTATTAAAGTATATGACCTTCTGTCCAATAAAGAGTAGGTATCTTAGTATCAAATCACGGTAGCCACTTAAAAACCTTCTTCACCGGCCGATCTTTAACATAAAAGAGATAACAGAATCGTTCACCTTCAAATTTGCATCGTTATTTGAAAGCGTACATATTTTGGTTGTTTCGGGCATTATCTCAGACATCAAGACAAAAGTGGTGCTATATCTCAAAGCCGAGGATCGTCCCGAGATCTAAAGCCAGCTTGTTCGGAAGATGTAGGGTAGCGCCTGTCGCCAGTGACTTCAAAGGGATAGGGCTGCTGGTGACGTGAAAAGTCTAAGAAATAACGACACGGTTGTTTTTGATTGTAAACGCTGAATTTGTGTAAATGTTGGTGTTTTTTTACAATGGAAACGAGATCAGAGTTTTTATGAGGTAAAAATTAAATGCCTTCTATATAAACATGCACTAGTTTGTACCAGATTCTGATAATTGTAGCATGAAGGAAGATGTAATTTCTCCCCACTTATATTTGTTCCCTGTTCGGTCTTTTTGTACGAGACCGCGTACCCAACGATAAAATTCGAAAAAGAACCAGGGTAGTAGACGTTGGCATTCGAGTGTGTGAGCTAAAGTGGAGATGGGCAGGATACCTGGCAAGACGTAAAGATGATAAGTGGACTATAAAGCTTACCGAATGGCAGCCAAGAATGGGACGACGTATTGTGGGTAGACCACCTGCCCAATGGTCCGACGATATTGTGACGACAGTGAGGAAACAATGGATAAGGCTGGCAGGGGACCGAAGGGAGTGGCGTGATAAAGAAGAGACCTATACTCAGCAGTGGGTGGATGTGGGCTCATATTATGATGATGATATTTTTTGCCGGTATTTGTAATGCTAAATAAAATTCTACATACATTGTTAATTTGGTTCCATTTGGTCCAGCCAGATCAGATAACTGCTAGGTGGAATCATACCATTCAGGAGAAAATATTTCAAACCAAAAGATGCTCACGTTCTGGGGTAAAAGCCATGTTTTAAAACCATAATAGATGTCATCAAAATTAAAACGATTCGGGTGAAAGGGAAACTTGTGACTCCACTGGTGTAATGGGCGGCGCCAATTGCCCACATCAGGTCGTCGATCTGTCGACTTGTCTGCCACTAATCAAATAAAAAGTTAGCGTAGTATAGCAAAACGACATTTCAAATTAGCGGTAGATTATATGTGTATAAAATGTCAAAATAGTTTACTTTCATCAGAGTGTCCTGTATGGACTTAACTTAAATTAAGATTTTTTTTATTTTCTATATGATGACATAAAGTAGATCCAATAACACAATACCTTCCCCTACTATCTCTTGCACCTCGCCATTCTCTTACCTAATTACAATTTGAAACAACCCAATAATGTCCCCAGGCCGCGTCACACGAGGTTCTTTAAGGCCCCCAGTACAGGTAATTCTTGCAAAGCGGCGCCCACTCGGGGCGATAAATTGGTCCACCCCACGTGGGTACATATTATACGAGCACAATAAAGTGTCGTATGAGCACCAATTACGTAATTTCCGGGGCTTGACAAGGTAATACGGTGCCCTTATGCTGCTGAGGTGTTGTTAACATCTTCAAAACGGTCAGGGGTGAGCTGTAATAGGAGTAGGGTTCTGTTTTATTGGGTTATATACCATCGCTCAAGGTGTCATCTACATTTTTATAGGTTAATTAATAAGCTTACTTCTAAATTGAATGAGTGATTAATCAACAGCCGAAGTACATCCTTTACTGCTCGTTGGTCTCTATCATGCGGTGCCATAGAAACATTATCCTAGACTTTCTTAATCCGATCGTTGCCAGTAGTCGTTCTAACCACAATGGAAAATACGGCAAAAAAATATCCGCATTTTTATACGCTTTTCAAATAAAGAAAGAGAAAAAAGATGACCCATATTTTTTAGTTATCATTAAATGTGTCTTTTTATTGAAATATTTATTTTTTAAATTATTAATTAATTTGCCGGAAGTGACTTAGTCCTGAGGCTCAACATATTGTGATATCGGTGCTATATGCTCATTACAAAAAGTTTAGGCGACTTTATGTAACTTACTGTCACTGTCATTACTTTGTCTTGTCATTTTATAATAAGATTTTTTTTTATAAATTAACGCGAGCTAAAGCGTTATTAATTTGTAATGCCGAGTGATGACGTCACAGGAGGATTATTACATTTTATTATTTTTCTCCATAAATATCTGTTTAAAAATCTGTAATTATTTTTCTTAAATTTCTATGAATCTAATATAAAATTAGTATTTTTCATTTCGGTAAATGTTTTTTTGTCGTATTGTCCATTGTTGGAGCACATTTGTCTTGAAGTGATCGTGGTTAGACAAAGCGTAGTTTGAGTATTAATATGTGCGCATTAAACACAATTGCGTTTAGTCCCGTTTTTATCAATAATTTTTGTAATGCAGCGCGAAAGTATAAAACATATATGAAGCGTATTAGTAGATTTAGATGGAGCGTTCTATGCTCGGTCTCTCTTTGCGAGACCGCGTACCCAACGATGAAATCCGAAAGAGAAGTAGGGTAATAGACTTGGGGACGCGAGTATGTGGGTTAAAGTGGAGAGGGGCAGGACACCTGGTAAGGCGTAAAGATGGACTATAAAACTTACCGAATGGCAGCCAAGAATGGGACGACGTCCTGTGGGTAGATCATCTGCCCGATAGTCCAACGATATTGTAACAGTGGCAGTGGGGGATCAATGGATAAGGCTGGCAGGAGACAGAAGGGAGTGGCGTTAATATACTAAGCAGGGGGTGGATGTGAGCTGATATATAATGATGACGAAACCTCTTCACCTTTATGTGATATTCAATCTTCTATACTACTTCATTGTTATTCACTATCGTTATTGGTGAATAACATTATTCATTGATTATGCAATAAAATGAGGGAAAATTAGCCATAAATCAGCGATAAAGTTATAATGTCCATTCAATTGGTTTAATTTATCAGGTCTCATATCTGGACCTGGGGGGATTATAGTACAGTCATTGGGGAATTTCAGAGTTTCGATCAAACACACCCGCATCGTAAACGTATTATGGAAGTTGGAAGCGGAATTAGTCATGGTAAATCCGATTTGACATACATTCAACCACACATGTGTACTGATATTGTATATTAATTTATGGTTTACTTCACTGTTTTGTAGTTAGTTGTATTAGCAGTTGCAAACAGATATAAAAATGGAAACCCAAGAATCGTTGTTCAAAGACGTGACATATTTATACGTACGTTCGTACAGTTACAAACAGGTTGCAGTATAATTAAATCAAATCTATTTTGCTTAATTATTATGACTAATTCATATTAATTATTAACTTTAATTTGACCAAATATATATTATTAAGTACGGAACCCTGAAAAGATATGAAATGTGTCTTAATTAAGATATTAATGTATCAGACAACATTATATTGACCTAACTCCAGAGGAAGTGGTTTAAGAATTTGTGTTAAACTAAAACACGAAACAAATACAAGTGTTTATCGTACGAATATTTGTATTGAGAAGGAATCGAACCCATCTTTGGAGCTTGACGTGGGGTTACTATCATACCCACCATCGAGCAAGCCTTAGCTTCTAGTTGCTGGTTAAAACTTATTACGACAAGACTGATTTCACAATTGGATTGGTGTTCAACTTTAGTGTCCAAGACTTATATTCTGTGCAAACTTAGTAAATCAAGAATTGAGCACTGTCTACGAAGTTAAGTTATGAATAATGTATGTGATTGGCGATCTGAGGCATCATCTGACCGGCCGCGGGCGGCAATCATTTTAAAATTGCCCTCAATGTTGACTGGAAAAGTTTGTTATTAACCAGATTTAATTAGTGTTTCTGAAGCTTGACTGAGCCCTGTCTAGACCCTTCTCACCTAATTTTGTATTTTATTTGATAAAACCCTGACTAATATATAGGATTTATATTCTTACTTCGCGTATTACAAGTATCTACAGTTCAATCAATGTCTGATTAAAACTTTCAAGTAATTTATTATTTTATCGATCGGTGTTTACACATGCGTGGGATGTGAAATATTTCGTTACAAAGTTTTACCTGCTGCGTGGGATCTTTTTCTCCCACGCATGTTAAGCATTTTTAGTAATTGAATGTTATTATTAAGTATTGCAGTTTACGTGACAGAGTACTTTCAATCAACGTCAAAAATACTTCACATAAAAAGGCGCTACTTCAGGTTTTGAAGTTAACAAGATGTTTCCTGTCAAACATGCTAAACTTCCTATTATTTACTCCGTTTCACTGATGAGACCTGAACATAGCGTTAGTGATGTTATACCATCCTTTGTGTTGTATTCATCGATTGATCGAATTTTCGTCTAACACAACCATATTGCTAACAGTAATAAAACAAAAGAGTAATAAGACATCATTTGCTTATAAGAAATTTAAATCCAAATCAGTCAAGTTATACAACAAAATTAATTGAGTAAGAAAAAAATTTACAGCAACTTATTGTAAATATTAAAATAAATTACCAATTAGGCTAAAATCACTACTCTATGAAGAAACGAATAATCTGTTAATCAAAAGGATAAGCATTTATACAGATAAGGTCAGCGAAAGTAGTGGTGTTACAGTTTCGATTGAACAAATGTCACAAGTTATTATACTCATCCACACACACGCACAACACACACTCACAATCATGCACACAAAATACGCATCAACATGTACAAACACACATCCAACCATCTTCACACACATGTATCAACCTACACAGACACTTACACACGCACACGCACACGCACACGCACACGCACACGCACACGCACACGCACACGCACACGCACACGCACACGCACACGCACACGCACACGCACACGCACACGCACACGCACACGCACACGCACACGCACACGCACACGCACACGCACACGCTTACGCTTACACAAACAACGAGCACTGTGCACTATATTTAGCATAATAAAATATCTTCTGAAACATTATATGCTTTTATACTTACATTGGAATTATATCTCAAAAAATAGCGGGAGTCTCCTAACACAAGTATAATATTTAAACCCAAGACACTTTGTAACCTTGTAAGTAATAAAGAAATTTTAATTTGATTTTGATTTGAATACAAAAACAATGACTTAGAAATCTGTCAAGGAGGGGATGCAGAGAGCCGACTTATAAAATTATTGGATTCGAAGTAAGACCATCTTAGCGTGTGATTGCGTCCAAAGGTGTTGTTTCGAAGCCCGGGGTACGCTTGGAGCATGATCCAGGATTCGGTAAGTCTGGTAATGACAATGAAGCGACCGTCCTCTGATCTTTAGCACATTCGAAGTAAGATCAGAGTTCGGAAAGTCATGGCTATTAAAGCAAAGAACGATGATGCACGACAGTCCTTGGACAAGACCAGTCTTGGAAAGGAGACCTGATGGCACGGCAGGTCACTGCACCATGGGTGGATGATATCAGACAGCACGGCGATCGATCTATGTCGTGTATCAGATCGATTGAAAGGAGAGTGATAAGGCCTACTGAAACCTAAGGCCTATTGAAACGCCAAAAGGATACTAAAATTATGTTAAGGCTCGCGGTTCTTAGGAGCATGAATGGCTATGTATATGCCGCCTACCGACACCCCCATTTGTCCTACAAACTGTTTAATTAACATTAAATTCTACGCTTTAGGCTCTTTTAGGTTCCTTTGAATTCATTGAAGAAATTTTCACAAGTCTTGTTCAAGATGAAAGGCACGTAAACGCGCAAAAATATTCCTTTTGATCTTCCTAAGTAAGGTTATGGAAGTGTATCGAATATTTGATTCCGGTACGTTTTAATAAAAGCAAGATCATAATATTTTTAACTGTTTCTTTTTTATATGAATCACATGTTTTTGATATGTTATGGGTACTACAATAACGTTCGGTATGAAGGTCATAAACATTGAGGTCAAGGACAAATTTAATAATGCCACAGTTATTTTACAGAAGATCACCTTGAACCTATGGACGTTGTACCGGCAGGCCTCTACCGGCAGCATTCGATTGACGATGGTTGGTATTTTGTAAATGTCGGAAAATGGAAAATTGTATAAAAATAATTCTTTAATGCGTAAGTATTATAAAAGTACGATCATTGTCCAAAGGCGAGAAAATTAGTGGTATTAGAAAATCAAATGAACGGCGATATTTGAAAAAAATATATATATAAAGTTTTCTTTGCGCCATAAAAGTAAACAAAGGAGGCTTAGGACATTTCCCTCCACCAGCCCATGGTCCTTCCCACCGTCTCGGCATACGGACCGAATCTTCGAAGACGCTCACCAGGTACTTGCTAAGGGCTCTTTCCCCAGTGCGTTTCTTCACTCCCTACAAAGTCTGTGTCTGTGTCCCATCTCAATGTCACTTCTCCCCAAATGGGGCGTGAAACACCACAACACAAGCGACTCGCGCTCGGGCAGTTCCACATCAATCAAACTCCTTCCTAATGTTAAACCTTTTGTGTGCAATCGCACGCAACCGTCGAAAACCTTCTGCAGAGTTGACCATCTCTTGATGGTATACTGGTCCTATCTCGTTCCTGTTCCAGTCATTCAGCATCTATTGCCACTCTTCTTCATACAGCTGACATTCCCACAGCACATGGTCCCGAGTTTCATCAACTTCTCCACCGGGACATACAGGTGACTCACAGGGAGTCATCGCGTGTAGTCTGCTGTTAAAACTCCCATGTCCTGTAAGTATTTGTGACACGGCGTAGTCTGGTTCCACCCAACCGGCTGATAATCTCATTTCTACGTCTGGGAAAAACTGCGACAACTCTCTTCCTTTGTCGCTGGTCGACCAGGTCTACGTTTAAGTGCCGTCTGCTCCCTTGTCTGTGGCTTCCTTTGGGCACTCCTGGGCGAATCGTCCCAGACGAACGACTTCTAAGTCGGCCGGCAACACCAGCAGCTAGCACGGGCAGCGCTGATGTACTAACAGACCTATAAGCCTTCGTGAGCAGAATCATTGCAGGCCGCTGGGTGCGCAGCAAAGCTCGCTTCACCACGAAGATGCTTGACCGGTGCCACCAAACTGCCGCAGCGTAAGTAAGACTTGCAACATAGGTCCCTGAATACAGGACCCTAAGTGCTTTGTACCGCACGCTCCAGGTCAATGACGATATTCTCGACATCTTCCCGAAGCAGTTACTAGCCCGCTGGCCGATAAAGTTCGCATGCTGCAAGAAGGAGCACCCTTGGTCAATCGCCACCCCAAGTAACTTTGCCATGCTCACTGGCGCGATCGATTTATTGTCATACGTATCGTTGGGGGGCGCTTGAATTTGCCTTTCAAGGTAAGTGTCTGCGACTTAGCAGCTGAGAAAGTCAGACAGTTCCGATGCCCCCATTCGGACACTGCCTGGAGCATATATTGTGCATCTCGCTCTATTTTGGTTGGTGCCTCGATCGCGAACGTGATATCATCCGCATAGGCTGTCATGTTGACGCCCTCGGGTATCGGTGGCCTAAGGATGTCATCGAGCAGAAGATTCCATAAACGTTACAAAGCTCGTTTCTTGTACTTAATCAAGGTTTTACTAATTTTCTTATTTCATACAGTTAGAGTATTTAAAGACTTTACTTTGATCTAAACTTTACTAAGCTTTTAATTAGATAAATTGAAGATTTTCAAACTACTGTATACCTACTTTCATGTTAAGTTTCTTCTTGTCTTAATGTTAAAAAAAACTTAAGATTTTAACCATTGTTGAGGATCGACGGCTGGACCAGCCTCTTTTATATTGTTTATGTTTTTATACTTTTTTTTTTAATTTATTTTTCAAGAATATTACACATATTTTACTAATATAATACATACTTATTTTACTAATTTTGATATATTATTGTTTTGTTTTTATTATTCCTTGATGACTTATGTCTGTTGAACGAAAATACATTGTTTTGCCGATATCAGTAGTTTTTATTAGTATCTCACCAGCAGACATAGAATTATCCAGCAGATTGATATACAGTCCATCGTCAACAACCACGATGACTAAAGATTAATTCTTTGATGTTTCTCAACCTAGCTTTTAAGACTTGTCACCGATTCTTGTCTGACTCTGATGTCAAAATTTATATAAAAATAATGTCTTCAAAGATTTCATTAAATAAAAATTCGAGACGCAGACTTTAAATAATTGTGATTAAGAATTTGATAAGAATATATTTGATGATATTATAGAAGTTTATGTGACTGTCACATAATGAAGGTTATTAGGGTAACACCAGAAAAATAAAGATAAACATTATATTTCAATTAAAAATATCAGACAAAGTAAATGTCATAAATTTGCATTTATAAGATGAAAACCAGATTTTCATTTTTTTAAATCACGGACGTACAAGCATAATATCCTTCTTTTGAAGTACCTATGTTAAAAAAAAATAGGCTTAATTTCAAAGACAACGCAAAATGCTATCAAGAAATAACTTGTATCTTCCAGGAAAACATTGTTCGGCTTTTATCTGTTTATATTTAAACGAGATTAGCGTATTGTTCTGTGCGATCATGAGATAAATGCTTTACAATCTTCGTACACGATAAGATTCGAAAATAAATCTACAAAGCAAAATAAATCTTCTGGCAATGAAATGAACATTCTTTGAATTAAAGTAAGGCCCACAACACGAATGGATGTTATAAAGACAAGAAATAGTAGATTTATGATATGGGAGCAAAATAATATTTTTACGGTGAGGGCGTTTTTGAGTAGAATTTGTTTTGAGTAGATTCTTCAGTAGAATCCCGAACGTAACGAGGGATCCGAAGTACGGTGCATGCGCCAAAAATATATTTTGCACCCGAGTCATACACTCTACTTTTCATCACCCACTATGAGAAAATAAAAGGTGCCTCATATTTTAATGTAATATCATTATTTAATAAAACATAAAGTAAAAAAGTAAAGTAAATTACCAGCCTATATAATGCCCACAGCAGGGCAAAGGTCTCCATCATAAAAATCAAATCATCGCTACTATGATGGGATTAGGCTTCATCACCACATTTGCCTAATGATGATTGGTAATCACCATCCCGGCCTATGTTCGGAAAATTTTAAACATAACTCTGCTCGACCCGGGAATCGAACCCAGGACCCCAAAATCACGGCTTGGTACTGACACCACTAGACCAACGGGGCGATTAAAGTAATTTCAATTAAATATTATCTAATATTAGGCCAAAAACACAGATTCTGAAAAATTATTGGGGCCTTTTGCACTTTTCCATTCGATAATATTTCATATATTTCTAACAGGATTTCGCAGGTAATGTGAAACAAGAACGATATTATGTGTCACATATCTTGTGTCAGTTTTAGTACTTTCAGAAGTTTCTACTGCCACTTGAAAAACTTATTTTTTATAACCACGAATTTCTAACAGCCTTTTCTAACAGAAAATTGACGTAAACAAATGCGTTTTATATTTCAATCCTTGATAGTATGTAGATCGCGCACGAGCAGACCGCCGCCCATGGACTCCTGCAAGACCAGAGGAGTCATAAATGCGCTGCCGAATTTTTAAAAAGGAATACGCTCTTTTCTTGAAGGTTGTATCTGTCCGGAAATACCGCAGGCGATAGTTCATTCCATAGTTTTGTCGTACGAGGCAAATATCTTGAAAAACGCACAGTTGAAGACTGCCAACCATCTAGATTTCTACAAAACCTGCTGTACGAGCTATGTCGCACAGACCAACTCAGCAACGACCTACATGCAGCGCGGCTGACCGATGGACCGTCTTCTTGCACCGTCGGCACTCTACACCGATGGCACACTAGCAAACACCTTTTGATGTGATA
The DNA here is from genome assembly GCA_019059595.1 of Marasmia exigua. Classification (NCBI taxonomy): domain Eukaryota; kingdom Metazoa; phylum Arthropoda; class Insecta; order Lepidoptera; family Crambidae; genus Marasmia; species Marasmia exigua. The sequence goes on from CM032483.1 coordinate 6,269,167, forward strand.
ATAACATAAACAATGTATATAAACTTTTTACTTTCTTACAATAAAAAGATTTCAACCGTCTGTGTTGGGTCTCATTTCTCCCGCTGCGGCCAAGACACCTTTAGCCGTCACTACTGACTGGCAGCGGTTCCCCTCCTACCCACCGTCCTGACTCTTCCCGCTTGCTACCCTGGGCGACCCGGGAGCAAGCTCCCATCACCTTATCTATTTATGTATATATTCCCATGGATAGGCAGGGCTAGGTCTCTAGGGACTTAGTATCTTAGGCAAAGGGGCTCTAGGCTCACTAGAGAGTTAGATTCCCTTCCTTTCCTTATAATCTGTTCGCCGGGAGGCGGTGCCTAACAACCATCGCTTCCCGCCCGTACACATGCATTTTTAAATGTATTATAAAAGCCCCATCCAAATCATAGGGCCTTTGACTTATTTTCATCCCCGTCCCACGCACTATGTGTCTCTTTTTCTTTCAAGTGTATTTTCGTTTGCTACTGGTCGGTTTCGTAGTAGGCTCAGATCAGTAGTTTTTGGGAAAACATATGGAACTTCCTTTTCTTTCCTTATAACCCGTTGAATAAACTAGTATCAGTGTATATCCCTTAATTGGACGCTAGCAGCGATAAGACAGCGGCAAAGAATAGAGGCATAATTAAAATAAAGGCAACTTTCACAAACAATCAAATAATAACAATCTAAAATAATTCCAAGGGAAAATTACAGGAGAGACTAACAATATTGGAACTGAAATAACAAGACAAGCAGAATAGACTTCTGGCCCTAAGCAGTATGATATGCCTCCCATGATCCCTCATGAGTAAGATCTCTTATGATCTATGCTATGTTCCCACATGACTTAAGATTCTTTTTGACTGACGATTTCACATGACTCATGATCCCTCATGATCTATGATCCCACAAGACTTATGATCCCTCATGACTTAACAACCCTCATAAACTATTAAAGTTAAAGTGATTTATGGTCTGTCATAATTTATGGATCCCTCATGAACTATGATAACACAAGTCATTGGGTCCCTTATGACTTAAGATCCCTTATGGCTCCAGATCCCTCAATGTCTATGATCCTTCATGACTTAAGATCCCTCAAGAACTATGATCCCTCATGATCTTAAAAGATTTATGACCCCCATGATTCAAGATCTCTCAGGATTTAAGATCTTTCATGGCTTTATATCCCTTAATGTCTATGACCCCACATGAATTATGATCGCTCATGACTTAGATCCCTCATGATTAATGATCGCTTATGACTTAAGATCCCTCATGATTTATGATCCGTCATGACTTAAAATCCTCCATGATCCCACAGAACTTATGATCCCTCATGATTTAAGATACCGTATGATCTGAGATCCCACATTATTTATGACCCCTCATGACTTAAGATTTCTTTTGATCTATGATCCCACGTGACTTATGATTACTCATGACTCACGATCCCTCATGATATTTGCTATGATCCTCCATTAGTAAGATCTCTCATGACTTACGATCCCTCATGATGTATGATTCCTCATGTTCTTTATCGTACATGATCCGTCATGACTTAAGATCCCTTTTGATCTATGATCCCCCGTGACTTCTGATCACTCATGATCTATAATCCCCCATTAGTATGATTCCTCCCTCACATTACTAATGATTCTTCATGACTTAAAATCCCTCATGACCTTTGATTTCTCATGATCTGTGATTCTTCATGACTTATGATCTCTAAAGGTCTATGGTCTCACATGAAATATGATTACTTATGACTTGCAACCACTAACGACTTAATCCCTCATGATCTTTGTTCCCACATGACTAAATGATCCGTCTTGAATGAAAAATGATCCCCATATCTCAAGATTCTTATGATCTAAGATTCCTCATCGCTTAAGATCCTTCATGATCAATGACTCCACATAACTCATGATTTCTAATCGCTTACCGATGGGACACTATTGTGACACGACGAGGAGAGAGATCGGGCGTAGGACCAACAGCTTATCGTGCTTTCCGAGGCACAGGGGTACAAAACCACCGACTTCCAGACTCCGGGCTGCCACTAAGAATTTCTTACCGAAAACTTATTACCGGTACAAGTTTTTGGCCCGACCCGGGGAACGACCCCGCAACCTCCTGCACAGCCGTCGCTTAAAGTGTGACCTACTAACCACTGCGCCGGGGCAGGCTTTAAATTCTAGCACTGTAACAAAAGACTAAAACTTTAACTCGCCGCAAAATACCCCTCAAATAGCGGTAAGTTGGTCGCTAAACGAACTCATCCGCAGTTAAATCCTTTGATTCGGAAGGGGGACTAGGGGGAGGTATGTACGTCCATCAGACGTAACGTTCCGGGAATCTATCGAAATACCCGGGAACTTTGATAAATCGCCCGGAGATACTCGGTTAAGCTGCTAGATACTGGTGCTTACAGAGTTTTAAAGATTCAGTTAAAATTTTAAAAGATTTTAGCAACTTGAGCTAGAGTTGATGGTTCAGCGCTTATCCAGGATCAAATTATTTCCTATTATCATCGGTTTTTATTAAAAATCCAAATAAAGATGTATGTATTTTTGAGAAGAAGTAAACCTTTCTTAAGCTCCTTAATTTTTTTTCCTTTCTACTGTGTACTGTAAAATCTTCATGCTGCCCCAATTTTTATCAGAATCATAAGTCTAACGAGAAGCAGGGCGTCGTACACAACGCTTGCTTAAGGTGAAGGGTATATCCACTAGCGACGCCAATTGATTTTAATTGTCTACTAAACCAGATCTATTAAAACAATTTCCTTACCCTCATATTCCGATGGGACACCAGGGTGACACGACCGGAGAGGGATTAGGCGCAGGACCAACAGCTTAACGTGCTTTCCGAGGCACGGGGTAAAAGACCGCCAAAGTGAACTTTTTACCGAAAACTTAGGTACAAAATTTTGGCCCGACCCGGGTATCGAACCCGGGACATCTTGCGCAGCTGTCGCTTTATAGTGCGACCCACTAACCATTACGCCACGAGGCAGTCAAAAGATACTGCAATTATCGTGTCAGTAGGTATGCTTTCCGCTTGTCATACAATATTAATTCTTACAATTTTCCTGTTTAATCTATGATTAATTTCGAATTGGGAACGATTTTGTTAGGTACAACGAAAAACAAAAGCTTCTCGGTGCAGTGGAGCAACAAGAAACCAATTTGTATCAGCGATTATCAGCGCGGTGTCACGGCGGGGGCGGTTTAATCCTTCGCCCGGAAGAGTGCGCCGGGGCAGGCCGTACATTCATCAACTCGCCAATTCTATCAGTGGCTTAAGCGCCAAATACTCTTACTATCGGCCAACTTTGATAAATCGAGATCAGAGATGGAAAGGGCTACAGGCTGCGGTTGAGAAATCGCGGAAAGATGATCAAATCCAACAATTTGAAAATGGTCACCCTTTATGAATTATTTTTTTTATTGAGTCACGATATCAAGAAAAATATTTTTGATTCCGCCAACATATGTACGCAAGGTGTGATAAAGCTGACAACTGTGACCTGGAAGTCCACCGTCCAGTCCAGTCGTACTTTTACACGTCATTTTGCCACTCTCCGTGTCTTTGTGGAGTCAATTTCCCGCATTGAGATCTTCAAGAAACGGGCCTATACTTTCCTAAAAGGCCGGCAACGCATCTACACTCCTTCTGGTGTGGCTAATATCTATGCGCGTCGGTGATCACTTACCATCAGGTAACTCGCTTGCTCGGTAGCCTGACTTTCTTATAAAAAAAAAACTGTTTTAACAGCTATCCTTTGCCTTAAAGAATTAAAATGGCTTTAGGGGCAAACCATAATTAATGGTAAGGGGGAGGCTTTTCTGGTGGATTTCCATCTATAGGCGATAACTGATGAAAGTCTTTGACAAAGATATAGTTAAGCCAAGCTTGTTCGATGGAATACCATTATTGATCAATGTATCTTTAATTCGACCCGTCCAACCGCAATACTTTCATCACATCTAATGGCGAGCGACAACTTTGTCAGTGGAAAGTATAACACACACATCCAGAATCACTATGTTCATGTTCATTTGTCTTGGCGTAGTGGCTTAGTGGGTCGCACGAGTCCGTAAGTTCACTTCGGGAAAATTTCACCTGAGTTCTTTTAGGAAAGTGGGAGAGCCACGCTTCGGCCGGCTCGACCGGAGTAATACCACGTCCTCACAGAAAACCAGCGTGAAGCAGTGCACGTGCTGTGCTTCGCTGCGTGAGTGAGGGTACCGGAGGCCCTATCCAGGGGAAGGGGGGTTAAAAGGTAAGCAGCGCACTTGTGACACCACTGGTGATGCAGGTGTCCATGGGCGGCGGTAATCGCTTACCATCAGGTGATCCGTCGGCTCGTCAGCCAACTATATCATAAAAGAAATAGTTTCATCTAGGAGCCTTAGTTATCTAATGCCACGGAAAGCACATGAAGCCGTTGGTCCTACCCAATCCCTCTTTGATCGTGGCACACAGGCTTTTCATCGAAAAAGGTAAGTAGGAGAATGAAGAGTGCATTAATGTGTGCTCACACATATGTGCTCTATACAATTTTGTGTTCTAAGTCGATCGTTCAGATTCTTTATTTGGTTAGCTGCCACTTCCCCGCTACGTGCTGACCGCGGCCTCCAGCGGAGTTCGTTATCCGCTCGATCAGGCACCGTCGCTGCGTCACTGTCACTTGCAATTTTTCGGCCACTTCTCGGACAGGCAAGAATAAACATTATATAGCCAGTAACAATATCGAGAGCGAAGGAAGCTTTGTAAATAGGAACGCGTCTTCCATACGACAGGTCTTAGGTACGAATCCGAGTATGTACCTCTGGATTTTTCCTATGAGCGTTTTTTTCCACGGACGTTGAGGGAAAACATCAAACAAGTTTCTGAAACGTGTAACCATGATTCAGTTGGTCTGGTTCCCCTGTTAAAGGGTTGCGAAGGTCAGACGGCAGTCGCTTCATTGTAATTATCAGACCCCCCAATCCTGAATTATGGACTAAGCGTACCCTGGGCTCCCAAACGACAGCTTTGGATGCAACCAGGAATTACACGCTAAGATGAAGAACAAAAAGAAGTTGAAGGAAAATAAAGTGAGAATCCTGCACGTTTCGGATAGTTTCTGAAATGTGGAAGCGTTAAAGGGTTACGAAGGTCAGATGCAGTCGCTTTATTGTAGTTACCAGATTCTTCAAGTCCTGCGTTATGTTCATAGCGTATCCCGAGCTGGAAACCGATAGCTTAGGACGCAATTGGGACAGGCTGAGATGAGTTGCGCCAGTTACGATATTTTCAGGAAACTCTGAGTGCGTTGGTGGCGCAGTGACTTGTAGGATACACTTTAAAAAGACGGAGGACTGGAGTGATTAGGGCTAGGCTTAGGCTAGGATTCTAAGAAGGGGGCCAAAATTTTAGGGCACCCAAGAGTGCAGCAAACATTTTGCTCGTCTACGTTGAGCGACATCGAAAGATCGATATCACTCAGCGTCAGCTTATCTTAGAGTGAAGCTATGACGAGCGCTACTAATATCACTCTCATAGATCATTGTTGGTATAATAAGGTTGCGTTTAAAAGCCGCTTCCACTACTTAAATCAATATTGTACTTTTACCAAAAACTAACCACGTAACCCTTGGAGATAAGCATAGCCAACCGTCTTTGGATACCCAATGATCACTAGCCACCGGGTCCCTTGTTGTTGTTCTCTAGGCAATACCTATAATTGGAAGTTACATTAGCCAGAGTTTACGTAAACCACTAATTTGCATCGCATTACGAGCCGGCCAGTTTATCCTGACACTATTGCATCTGGCCAAACAAACATGGAAGTTGAAAGCTGGAATCGATAGCCTAGTTTCACGTTTAGCCCCAGATCACCCACCTTCATTACACTAAATGAGTTACTGTGGCAGGAAAATCATTTATTTTCCTCGATTGTTGGAGTAACTTACCGATAAACTTTTTTGCACTCGTGAGGACTGAAATGTTGTTTATAAAAATATTTTCGTACTCACGGGTACATACCAAACTCAAACAAGTATTATGTTTAATTAGTAGCTATGACGGATTTTTTTTTATATTTGGTTTTTCCTTAGTACTAAATGGGCGTTTTATTAAAAAATATTATGATAAATTGGGGTATCGTACTAATATTATAATATTTCAAACTAAATATTAATGATACAACTAATAGTTGTTGTATGGTCTTTTAACGTCTTAACAGATAACATTTGAATATATTTAGACTGGTCAGGTCAAACGCCACAGCCATTGTGTTAAAAACTTGACGGAGACGCTACGCAACATAGGTATACTTTAAGGAAATTATCAACATTTTTTTTGCGCCCCACCTATGTAATATTTTCTTCCTACAAGTACCTAACAATCTAATCTCCCTAATTGCTAAAAGTGGCCTTTTTTAGCAATTATCAAGATTAACTTCCTTACAGGAAGAAATTATTACTAAATTTTGTCTCAAAAAATTGTGAATATTATCTTTAAAGATTTTGTGCTCACTTTAAAAAAAATCTTATTCGTCACAATCAATAGAAAAGTTTGGTATGTTTTCATTGTAAATAGTTATTTAGATTTTCGTTTCGTTGCATTATAACTATAATGTATCAAGACGGGAATTAACACGACATTTATTATGTGATACAACTTTGTGTACTCACATACTTAGCTCGACGTTTCGGCTACGTTACAGCAGCTCGTTTCGGCTACGTTCGAGTCCGCTCGTGACCACGGCTGCTTTAACGTAGCCGAAACGTCGAGCCAAATATGTGAGTACACAAAGTTGTATCACATAATAAATGTTGTGTTAATTCCCGTGTTTTCATTGTAAGTTTGAAATTGATCGAATGAACACATGATTGATGACGTATTAAAAAAATACTCGACTCATAGTCTCACTCGAGGTTATATAATTCTCTTAGGTTTCTAATTTGAACCTGTCAAACGTTTCGTCCGGCTCGGCAAATAAAAATATCGTCCGATAGCATACTGAATCCGAATGTTTACCAAATATTTGCATGTACTACTCCCTTTCCTCATAAAGAGTTTCCCTCCGGCAGTTGCCGAGGTTTTAAAAAGAGCGGTGCGAGTGGGAATTTGAAATCTTTATCAACCTACGAATGGAACAAAATAAAAAAACATATTTTGTACGATCAAGTAAACATCAAATTTGGGTATCAAATTTTATTTTATTTTTACACAATTAGGGATGTTGCAGTCATTAAAAGAACATGTTAAAAACCAGGTAGGGCCAGCGCCCCAGTGCCTTTTGCAGTCAAAAACTCTCATTTACTTGGCCATAATTCAAACTTATGTTTGACTACTACAGAATACAATAATAGTTGTCGAAAAGTGTAGCACTACAGCGCACCGCTACGCTCACAACCTCGACTGAACATCATTTCCCATCTGACATTTCTCATCCCTAAACAGCAGCCATACGTCTGAGTTCAGATCAAACTCACTTGGCAATATCGGCCGAACATTATAATAGGCATCAAAGCAAATACCACTCGTAGGACGTGCCCGGGAACTGGCGATATTAGTCTAACTGTTTGATCGACTTCAAAAGGATCTCGGAATGCTGACAAATAAATGCAGATCCTGAAAAAATAATAATAAGGACATGTAATTCACACGCTGATATTTTTATTACAGATAAGCTTTGCGACGTCGCGGAAATTATCTAATACACAAGGAGTTTTTTTTTTTAATTACAGATTTCTTCGTATATTTGTACGGAGATAATCCTGTATCGTTTGAGCAATGGTTCTTGCTATCCACTCAAAAAGGAAAGGGATCTTACAAAACAAAAACCCCTTTTCAAAGAATGACGTGATGATCCTACGGACTTTTCACATAATTAATTAGCATCATTGTTTTTAATTTGATGTTGATTAATTATCCAGTTGTCAGCTTCTTATACAATTCTAGTCTAAATAAAACAACTCAATTTATTAAACAGAAAAGCTATTAATTAAATAGCATATCTCTTGTCTGGTTGAGTAGCAGCCATTATACCCTCGATCCGCAAGCATCTTTTAATTCCTTGCACGTGATGACATTTATTTTTAATATCAGACGAAAAAACGACAGGGTGTTATAAGTTTGACGTGTCTTGGTGTGAGTGTGTGTCTGACTGTGGTATCGTAGCTTTCAAAGAATGAACCTAAACTGTTTCACATATCAGCGCAAATTTATTGAATGTTATATTGTACAGCGGTAATCATGTTCACCTTCCACAAGACTTGGTGCGGCGCTGCACCACAGAACATTTCACCTGACTAGCAATCGCCCAGTAAGTGCAAATATAGATATATGGCTAGTCTAACATAGGTAAGACTAGCATGGGTTATAATAACAGATTAACTTTTAAGAGAAGTCCCAATATCCGAGGTATACCGACTCCCTCATCGCCGTAAGATAGATAGATAGATATACTTTATTGCACAAAATACACAACTTAAGTACTAGGCATTACAGAAATTTTTAAGATCCAGCATAACCCTCTCTACCACGATTTTTCTTAGAATATACTGGTCTGGCATAGCCTTTATCATTAATTATGTGTCATGTAGCCAGTAATAGCCTTAATCCCTACCTAGAATAGGTTCTAGTGAACAGATTTTTCTCCTCACAAACACCCAAAAGCACATTTACCCATATGATCATACAAACGCACAAGCATACACATACGTCCAAGGTCACACACACACAAACACACGCACACACACACACACACACACACACACACACACACACACACACACGCGCGCGCGCGCGCACACACACACACGCACACGCACGCACACACGCACACACACACGCACACACACACGCACACACACACGCACACACGCACGTCCGCACGACCGCCCGCCTGCACGCACGTACACACGCATGTTAACTAGTTAAAATCCAGCCATACATCCATAACATCCATCCATCTAAGATAGTCGTAAGGGAAGTTGCGAGTCTTACCCAACACAAGTGTCTAAGACACTTACTGGGTAGTCTCGGCCACCTTTTGTAACAATGGTTATAGAAATAAATGTATTTTAATTTTACTAATTTCTTATTGTTTCATTTATTTAATTATGTTATTAGAGTTCCAAGCCTTCTTCCTCAAAAGCCTCTATCTAATTTTAACACAAAGGGCAATGGAAATTCAAAAGTCTTTTTATCTAAATGAGAAAGTTTGAAAAGCCAATAATAATTTATGAGTGACGATGAAAATACCCCTTGTACCCTCCATGGACCCCTCGATCCACTCGATTGAATTTCCGGTATTTGTCCCAATCGGGGGCGTAGTTTGACCTCAATAATATATCTATTGAACCGATTAATACAAAAACATTCCCGAACATATCACGATATTATTAATGAGTTCGCCGTCTTGTAATGTAAGCTTTACCTATGGTGTTTCGAAATTTTTAAGAATATAACTACCCAGTATTATATTATTTTATCTTTAGGTTTACCGAATTAGGTGTCTGTCTTACCAGAATTGTATTGTGTACAACTTAACTTTGGAAACTGTGAAGGCTAACTGTAATATCTATTATAACCTTAGTTTAAGTAATGGAATATATAAAAAGCTGTATGTTCCCTTAAATAAAATAAATAAATAAATGAGTTAACTTTTCCTGCGACGTTACTTTAAGGAAATTGTATGCTATTTAAACGTAAAGCGTTTAAAAAGAATATGTTTTTTGAGTTCGAAATGTTATTACTTTTTGTTAAAAATATACTGAAATGAAAATTCATGGATAAAACTTAGATGAATGCTTACCTACAATACACTTGAATAAATTTAAAAAAAAAGTCATCAAATATGATAGACAGATAGTTATAGACAGATAGAATGAATGATATCTCTATTATATACTAATATACAGATAGATTAATCAATTAATTAATTAAATTCAGACAACATCACATTCATTGTCCTGGCCCCAAACTAAGGATAGTTGGCCTGGCAGTTCTGTGCTATTCTTGACAGAACATGTATTCATTGTCCTGGCCCCAAACTAAGGATAGTTGGCCTGGCAGTTCTGTGCTATTCTTGACAGAACATGTAAACAAAGTAATCAGACGAAAGAAAAGACGGGGTTCTGAAGCTTCCAAAAGCGTAATTTTATTCAGCGCAGCAGGACACAAATACTCTGAGACACCGGCACATAATTCGAGGCACGTGACTTGGCGGCCATTATCCGATACCCTGCTCCTATTCTCCTTGGGCTTGGGTTGATTTATCGATGGCAGACTATCGATAAGGTCTACAACCAATCTGTTGGTGCTTTACAAAAGCAGTATTCGTATTTTTGTGCTCAGCGTTACATGATGTATATCAGAGTTCATGAGCGGAGACTGCAATATATTATAACATCTATTTCATATATAAACATTGACCGTGAGAGTGCCACGCTTTGGCATGAATGGGCCAGGACAGGAGTGATACCACGGCCTCCCGGAAAACCGGCGTGAAGCAGCACTGTGCTGTCAATCAATCAATCAAATAATTCTTTATTTGCATAGCCTTGTATACAGCACTTACAAATCGTCATACATTTTAATGACTTAAAACTATTTATAAGTACTGTATAATTTACATGTTAATACATATATATGTTGATACATAAAATATACTAAAGAAATAAATAAACATAATCCGATTCTACCACCGTCTCGGAAAGTTGTTTCTGGTCGAGAAGATCCGGCAAGAAACTCGCCAGTTACTCTTTTTAATCGCCAAACTTTCATACAATGTTGTGTCATCATCATACCAAGCCATACAGTTTAATTGTTACACAAAATAAAATAAAAGAAATAATAATAAAATAAATATTATGAGGTAAACCGAAGCAGACCAGTCCCCAAAGGTGGCACCTGTTCACAAGTATGACGTACGTGTCAGCCATCATTTCACTCAACCATATTAGAGGGAATGTAATGACCCGCCACATAGCGCCACCACCTCAGAGACATTTGAGTGAGCATGACTACTTAGGTTCCCCTCATAGGTCACAAAGAGTAGTAGTTACTTAATCCAGACTAATAAACTGCAGGACGAGGTGTACAATAGTAGGTGGTTGGCATCTTGTCAATTATTGAATAATCAATATAAATCAATTTTTATACATTCAAAATCAAAAATGTCTTTATTCAATAAAGAACATTTATGAATATCAAATATTTTGGTAATTACAATTTTCATTCTTATACAAATTATGATTACAGTGACAGTATGATATACAATGCTTATAATCAATATCGTTTAGATAATTCGTCAATGAAAAATTATGAAATGAATTATACATTAGAGGACAGGCGAAGAGATCAACATGTCCAGGAATCCTTATCATTCAAATAATCCTCTACTTTATAGTAGCCTTTCTGCATTAGGCAGTTTTTTACATGCAACTTAAACTTATGTACCGGTAAATCAATAATATTTTGAGGTAACTTATTAAACATTATAATGCTCAATCCTACAAATGAACTTCCAATTTTATGAAGTCTTATATTTGGGACAGCAAGCCTATGTTTATTTCGCGTGTTAAAGCTATGAAAATCGGATTTTTGCGAGTAAAGGTGCAAGTTCTTGCGTTCAAACATAATACAATCAAAAATGTATAGAGATGATACGGTTAAAATATTGATTTCCTTGAATACTTCTCTGAGTGAGTCACGTGATCTTAGACCGTAGATGGCACGGATGGCCCTCTTCTGCAAAATGAAGATGGCTTGTAAGTCAGCACCGGATCCCCACAGTAGTAGACCATATGACATCAGACTATGAAAATAGCTAAAATAAACCAGTCTCGCTGTCCCGATATCAGTCAGATTCCTTATCTTTCTAACTGCATATGCAGCTGAACTAAGTCTTCCTGCCAAGACAGCAATATGAGGGCTCCATTGCAATTTTGTATCCAGAGTGATACCTAGAAAAGCTGTGGAGTTTATGACTTCGATAGGTTCGTTATTCATGACAATATTCATTTTGACCTGCCTTACATTAGGCATTGTGAACTTAACACATTTTGTTGCTGTGCTTCGATGCGTGATTGAAATTACCGGAGGGGAGTTTAAAGGTTGGCAGCGCACTTGTGACTCCACTGGTGTCATTGGTGTCTATGGGCGGCCGCAATCACTTACCATGAGAGCGCGGTGAGAGAAAATATCGTTAAGAAAGATAGGAACACGTTTCAAAAAAGATCTTAAACATGTAACAATGATTGAGTTGGTCCAGCTTCCCTGCCTTAAGGTTGCAAAGTATGGTAGTGTTATCAAATTCTGGAGTTTGGTAACGATTTCTTCCAGACAACTTTTATCTTATTTAATGAATAAATCCTCCATTGGCAAAAGTGGCTTTAAGTGATAAGAGTGATCTCTTCCCAGAAACTTGTGAATATAGGACAATTATACTGACATTAACATGTAATGGTTTTTGGTATGTTGTAGGTACCTAATTATTAAAGGACTGATTTAGTAACAAAAACGTTTAAGTATAATTACTAAGAAGGAACGAATATAAAAAATACAACATAAGTAGTAGTACATAATGTGTTCTTCTCTCTCTCTCGTACCTTTAAACTGAAAAACGAAAGAGATCAGACTTAAATTATATGACCTGACTCAGCTGAAGTCTACGAAGCCACGAGCACCTTTTTCCGAAAATAAAAGCTATAAATAGCTTAGAGCCCTCGATCGGCATGCAGGAGCCGCTGCCCATATTTGCTCAACCCTCGTGAGCGCTGTGTTTTGTTAGGACACCGCACTGGGGCAAATAAAAACAAAAAGAGAATAAGTAAACAGATCTCAAGTATGCCTTGTTAAATAAATAACATAATTCCATTGTCCAACTTGAAGATTGAACTTTCTGAAAACTAGAATAACTGATGTTAATAAACTTATGGATTTTTGAGTTTTTTTACATTATAGCGGATAAACGAGCAGACGGCTCACCTGATGGTAAGTGGTCGCCCCCGCCCATCTGCAATACATGAGGCATCATAGAAACAGTGGTAGTGAGCGCTGCCTTTGGTCTAAGGGTTGCGGGTTCGATCCCCTGCACAGTACAAATATTTGTGTGCATGAATATGTCTGTTATTTTTGTAATAGCTGGCAGATGAGCTAGACGGATCGCCTGATGGTAAGCGAAATTGTTTCTTATCTTATCGATAAGTATGTTTGTATTGATCTGGGTGGTTTCTTTTTATTATAAGTATTATTTAAAAAAAGTATTAATACATTTAATATTTTTTTTAATTTGTAATTGCACTGTTGATTCTGATATCCGTAACACCAGTGCTTGAGCTACCTATCTCGGAGTCAGTTTCAACTAACTGTACCTTGTTTGTGATGTTGTGAAATATTTATTTATTTATTATTGACGGCTCTAAGGAAAGAATAAGCTCTACAATGTCGCCGCAAGTCCTTGGGTTGAGTATACAGAGTTAGCAATGACAAATAGATTCCCAAAATGCACGTTATCTATCCCAAGGTCAAGTGAAACAAATTGCCCAAGCGGTAGTTGAAAAAGGCGAGTACTTGCCTTTTTCTATAAAAGTGTCGCGCGCGCCGAATACAGAGCGAGAAGAGGTTACGACCGCGATGGAAAGATGACTCGACAACTAAACAATTTAACACTCTCATCCTTCGTTTTTATGCCAAAAGAAGTGTTAGGTTTTAAATTATTTTGGCGACGAAAACGGAATACTAAACGGAACTATCAAATAAAACAAAATGTGTATATGATTTTTGTCTATAGTAAGGGTAAAGTTGCATCAACAATCGAAAGGAAAAGTTGATTGTTGATAATTTATTATATCGAGTCATCAACATCGATGTTAAAGAAGATAGTCATAGTCATAATTGAAAGATAGCTTGTATTAATTGATTTTCGGTTATGGTAATGAAAGATTGACGTGTTATGATAGTTTTTTAAATCCTCACATAGCCCCTCACATCCACTTTTGCTCTAAGGTATAGTTTAAGTTCTAGTATAATTTTACGTTCTTGATAGAAATTAAGCAGTTAGCTTAGCTATGCTTCTCGTATATGATCAGCATGAGTATGTTTTTAACTCGTTTCAATTTAGTGCGCGAGGAACACCGGTCACATCAACCGCTTAAGAGAAGGGTTGATTTGATAACAATTCTACTGCAGCTTTATTCGTTTTTTCTTTCGTCTTGAACTAAGACTACTTTCTTAGATACAAGTAGGTACCCTATAGGAAACACAAATCTTACATTTAATCAAAAACATACTGAACAGAGTTTAATAAGAGTCGGCTTTAAGGGAATACTCATATATAAATATTTATAATTTTAATTAATACGAAACTATCACATTTATCACAATTATTTATTTATTTATCTAGGAACACAAACAGTGTACTGTACAATATTTTGTAAACTAATTTTTACAGGATTATCATAATACCATACTAGCCTGGTTATGTTTCAATCATTTTAAATAAAATACTGTCCTCTGTCATATTTCAGTGTCCTTACAGGGTCTATAGTGTTTGCTTCATTATACTTCACCATCTGTTTTATTCACTATGGAAGCAATAAAGAATTGAGTACTGAGCAATAATATTTAATTCACTGAACACTAGAACTTTAATTCACCAGCTCACACGAAAACGTCTAGGCGCCAATTCTCAATAGCCTATCTATATTAACACGAGACAATGGCCAGAAGCGGATATCCGTCACTCGATGCAAACGCCAATTAAGTGAATGATAAATGCTCCGTATCGATAATATAAAAATCGTCTTCTGAGAAGGCAATCAATCACATGGATAGCTTTTTTAACCAAAAGAATGAACAAAGAGAAGATGATATTCCAAATAATTGCTTTGACCATTTGAGTCACGTCACGTCATATTTCAAACGACTTTTTCTAAAAATGTTTGATGAAGTAAAAAATCTAGCAGAAAACCGAATCACGTCCATTACAAGGCGAGAGGTTCTCGAAATTCGCAAAAAGAGTGAAACAAAAGCGTAATAAAAGCCCGCAATACATTTATGTAATGACCAGTATTAGTACGTGGGGTGTTTAAAAAGGTAAAATTTACGTTTGGATAAAAATACGAGGAAATCTGGTTGGAGGGCTTGTCTCAAAAATTAGGACGATTTTTCAGTGGAATTAGAGAGATATATTTAAGTTATTTATCAAATGTTTATTTTGTGAATATCTCAAATAAATGGCAAAATGTTTGCAACATATACATATATGTAAACAAAACTGTAAAAAGTTGTGTCTATTCAATGTGTGACTTATTTAAACTTATCTCGGGCACTTTAAATGAAACTTCTTGTCTCGTATAGCTGTTCAACCTGATCAACATAATAAGGTAAAGTTTACTTTTAAAAGATCTATTGGTAACAAAAAAAATTAACGCATGCGGGGCTGTGGACGCCAATAATACTACCAACCAGTAGTTTGCAACGGTATTCTGAGCGCACTGGCGAGAAGGTGGGACAGTACTTTGGGGAGGCACTGGGTAACCGCCCTGCCAAACCCTAACTCCAGCCAGATTTACAACATTAATTCAAATCAAATCAAATAATTCTTTATTTGCATAGGCTTGTACACAGCACTTACAAATCGTCATACATTTGAATGACTTAAAACTATTTATAAGTACTTATGTATAATTTACATGTTAATACATATATGTTGATACATTAAATATACTAAAGAAATAAATAAACATAATGCGATTCTACCACCGGCTCGGAAAGTTGTTTCTGGTCGAGAAGATAAGCAAGAAACTCGCGAGTTACTCTTTTTAATCGCCAAACTTTCATACAATGTTGTGTCATCATCATACCAAGCCATACAGTTTAATTGTTACACAAAATAAAATAAAGGAAATAATAATAAAATAAATATTATGAAGTAAACCGAAGCAGACCAGTCCCCAAAGGTGGCACCTGTTCACAAGTATGACGTATGTGTCCATCATTTCACTCAACCATATTAGAGGGAATGTAATGATTAGTTAAGTTATTTTGCTTTGTTTGTTTGACGTGTTTTACCAACGTAGGTATTAAGAGTCAATGTTACTAACAAAAATGGATACTTGTGTCTGAATAAATAAATTTATATAATACTCGTTATAAGTAAAATTATATGTAATTATGTTTACTTGATTAATTTGGCTCTAATATAACGCCAGCTAATCTCTTTGCCGAAATTATCCTATTTTCCCTTAGTAGCTAATAACATGATTGGGGATCATGGGCGTTACAAATTGCAATTAAGTCAGATCCCTCGCCGATTGGGCCCAACTCGTTAAATATTAAACAGCGTGCTAACTGCCCAGCGCTGGCTCGAACACCGGCCGGTGTCCCCGTAAGGCAGGGCGCTTAGGCTCCGCTCAGATAGGTGACGAAAGTTTTCCTGACCACATACCCCGACCAGTGCTGAGACAAATGTCTACCCTGACGCTTAGGGTCAATGACCGTCAGTTTTTTACACTAACTCACTGTGAATTGGAACATTACTTAACATACGCTCCAGATTTTTTTCTGCCACGTGTATATTGTTTTAGGTTCCCTCACGATGTTTTCACTAATTTTCCATGATGTTTATAAAATTAAAACTAATTGATGGAAACGGCCAAGATGGATTTTAACTCTTCCCTACCTAAGAGACCTTTCGAAATAAAAAATGCCAAATCTTTATCTATTTTCAAGAAAAAACTTAAAATATATATTTTAGGACTTTAAATATAAAATGTAACGTTTTATATGTATATATAATCAAACTTACCAACATATATCATCTACATCAATATATATCATTCATTAATTTATCTAAATAAACTAGACAGTAAATGTGTACCGTGTGGGGTATCAAATGAAAGAGCTTTTTAGCATATTTCAAATATGTAATTATATTTACATAACTAAAAATATGTTAAATAAAAATAAAGTTTAAAAACTAAAACCCGACTACCAAAAAACACGACCTAAGAAGTACAAAACAAGATGTTTTCTCTGTAAGTGAATTTGTATTAATTCTTTT
Source organism: Marasmia exigua (assembly GCA_019059595.1). Lineage (NCBI taxonomy): Eukaryota > Metazoa > Arthropoda > Insecta > Lepidoptera > Crambidae > Marasmia > Marasmia exigua. The sequence continues at coordinate 6,286,241 of CM032483.1, forward strand.
TGAGAAAATAAAGATTTCTTAAACCTTAGAGACTCAGCTATTCGCCCATGTTTTTTTTTATATTTGTGTCCCCTTGCCGCACCGATTGCACCTTGCCCTGCTTTGCCATTTATTGCAGCCACATTGGGCATATCTCCGACGATTTAGTGTCTCACGCTGACTGAATAACTGCAAGATTATTTTATACGGGAAATGTACATAGGCCTGTATCCGGCTATCCCTCACCACTTGATAAGTACAGTGGCGGACAGGTCAAGCTATACAAAACTGTCAAATTTCCTCAATCGATTTCGAACTCAATATGTAAGAATATAAGGTTTATAATCAGTGAAGAAATTTGACAGTTTTGTATAGCTTGATGTGTCCGCCACTGTACAAACACAGTGTTTAAGTCACGGGCGGCATATTTGCGTTGGACTAGTTTACAATAAACCTTGTATGCGCGGCAACCGTCCGGGTCATGCGCAGCACTTGTGCTTAATTGACACTTGATCTCAACTTTACCACTACACCTGCATGATGGCCACCGACAGCTATCTACGCAGACCCTTACACCTATTAATTAACTCACACAATGCGCCCGTAATGGCCAGGTGGAATAGCTTGTTAGTCTTTATCCTGATAACAACGGGTAAAATGTATTAACTCACCATATTGCTTGCTTTGGGGGAGTAGAATACTATTGGGATTTATTTAGCGGATACGAAACCGTTAAGTTGCTGATTAGGCAACTGATTAAATAGCGGATGGGATTATTGAAAAAAAGAATATTTTGAAGGTTTGGCTTGACCTCGTTAAGTGCGAAGTGGAGGAGATACTGTAGGAAAGCCCGTGCTCCAAAGCGCCAGTTTGGGACGGAATCGGGATTTAACGGTAAGATGATGCTGATGAAATATTGAAAAAAAAAATGTGTCAATAGATCATAGTTAGGTACGGTCTGCATCAAAAATAGCTTAAAACTTTAGTACCATGTCAAAGTAACTGTTCTGCCTATTATAGTTATATATCAGTTATAGACTGACCGGATGGCGCAATTGGTGACAAGTGACCCTGCCTCTTACGCCAAAGGTCGTGGGTTCGATCCCCACCCTGGACAAACATTCGTGCGATGAACACTTGTGTTTGTTGGGTGTCTGGGTGTAATAATCATTAAGTATATATTTGTGTTCCTCTGTTGTCTAATATCTGTAACACAAGTGCTTAAGCTACTTAGTACAAAATCAGGTCAACGTATGAGATGTTGTGAGAATTATATCAGTTTCTAAGGGGTACGTAAAAATGCTACTTTGACATGGTACTAAAGTGTTAAGCTACTTTCGTTGCTGGCCGTACCTATTTTAGGATTTGATTATTGAAAGGTTGAATTTCAAACCTCCCATTTTTTTATGCTAGTGGCGATAAACGAGCAAGCGAGTCACCTGATGGAAAGCAATCATCGCCGCCCATTAACATCCGCGAAATCAGAGAGATCGCTAATGCGTTGCCGCCCTAAGTCGTAGCCGGTAAGTTGGCATCAATGATGGGGCCCTGATTGATTCTGATAATACTTATTTTTTTGTGATTGGGTCAAACGAGCAGTCAGATCACCTAATGGTAAGCAATGCCGCTCATAGACATTGGTAACACCCGAGGAGTACAAGAGCGCTGCCAACCGTGAAAACCCTCTTCCCCCGGATCGGGCCTCCGATACCCTCAGTGCGAAACTCATGCTATGTAGTTTTCTTTGAGACTGTCCTGTTTCTCCGATCAAGCTGGCTCATTCAGCTTAAACGTGGCTCTTTCACGATTTATAAAAAGAAAGAATATTTTTAACATAAAATGGGATATGAGTTGAAAATACTTACAATAGAATAATATTTTGTTTTTTCAAGTTAGGTCCACACAGAACCCTCATGAATAATAATGTAGTGTGTGACGCACCTCGCCCCTAAGTTAGGCTAGTATATAAGTTAATTAGTAGGTAATAAACAAAGAGTTATAACGCATCACTTGTTTTAATTACACGTCCCGAACCTCCGTCATTGCATGGCGACCCTGCCAGTGCTGCCTATGGCGGCGCTGCGCACGGGCACATGTCGAGATTTTTGTTTTTGTGGAAAATAGAACTTTGATTGATTTAACAAACTTTTATGTGACTTTTTTGTGAAAAATGACTATGTGAATAAAATAAAGACAATGCGGTCGTGCGTACTGTAATACCATCGTGAGGAGTGCTGGGCGCAGGGCGCAGATGGAGCCAGAGCACGAAGTGTTTGCAGGCTGCCGGGAGATGTTGGTGTCCGATGTGGTATGATTGCCGGCAGCCGGGCGATGATGGAGTCCGATGGTTGGAGTGGAGACGCAGGGCGCCGGGAGAATGTTGGAGACCATGGACGTCGCATGGTCTCAAGGATTGGAACAGCCGCCGTCGAAGATTTTTATTATACTTTTTATTTTTTACTTTCTTTATATTTAAATTTTTAAATGTTGGCAACCATATATTTTTTCAGTAGATTTCATTTTTAGGTTTCTTGTCATAATATTTGTTTATTTATTATTATTATCGTTTTACAGAATTTTACACTCGTAGAATAATATTGATTGTCACTAATAACTTGGATGTAGCTCGATTTTTTTAATTTTTAAATTAGATTTCACTTTGAAGAAAAAAAAACTTAGTATTCCTATAAGGTCGATATAATTATCAAATTATAAATTTCAGTATGATATGTATGATTTGTGAAAGCGCACATATCGAAACGCTGACATAGCAACACGTGTGGCGTTCGTTACCATGCAGCCTTGAAGCGTAGGTACTGTATCAGGTAAGGTACTAATGTCGTAGATAGAGTTATTTGAAATCTGAAGAATTATCCTAAATGCAATTTTATTTCTGACGGAGTTAGATATTTTTTTAAGTCAGATTGCGGTTCTAATTTTTTTTTATGATATCATTTTTAGAATTAGTCAGATTACATTATTAATTTTTTTTTATACGGTAATTATGGTAATTATTAGTAAAATTTTATAATTTAAATATGAATATATTTTTTGAAATTACATCAGGGTTATTTTGTTAGTTAGGCTTGAGATATGTAGCCAAAGGTTTTTAGATTACTTTCTTTTGTTACTGTTTGTCTTTAAAATTACTTTTATTTCAGAAATATACTTAATATTCTGACCAAATATTAAGTATTACGTGATTTTTTTAATATTTTCATATACATAATATACTATAAATATATATCATAAATAGTTTGATATAGTTAATCATAAATATTTTGAGTACATATTAAAGTTCATCGTCATGATTCAGATTCATAAGAGTACATTTTCATACTTATAAGGATTCGTTAGATCAAACATACAAATTCATTGGAAGATAAATCAGAAGATACTTTTACAATAACAAGTTGCATCATACATTTAGGTGAAGCGGTCACATGACGCTTGATGAACAATGCCACACGCGTTAGCTGGTTTTGCTGATTGTGCTGATTCTTCGAACTTTCCATATAATTTTAAAGTAGGTCGTCTGATTTGAAGCATTTTTGCATTGAATGATTAGTGATCCACAGTATAATGAAGGACAGTGATTGAGTATAGTAAGATTGAGTTATGGGTTGATAGGAAGTAAGCTGTTTTAAAAATCTTTTTGGAACTTAAAGTAAGTATTCAATTAGGAACAGAATGAATGAGTTTTGAAAATGGTATGAAAGTTTATTAGCTGTATTAAAAATCTTTTTGATACATTTGGTTTCAATTAGGTACAGCATGGATGAGGTATGGCTATGGATATGACGTTTAATATGAAGGTTCTGGAATGAACGATAGTTTTTTTTTAATGAAGAACAATGGGGAATTATTTGGTTATGAAAGCTACGCATGCATTTGGATTGATCACCCAAAAGCTTTTGTTCAACCAAATTTTTCAAATAAGGGAATGATTATGATTTACTTTAAGAAGGATTTGAAAGAGATGATAAGTAATTATTTGCTCGAGTATGCGGTACACAATATTATGGTACATGGAGGGGCGGATCCTTCCATCGATCATGGTGAGAAACGAGATTTCCTCTGTGAGATGTGTTGGAGTCCAAAGTAGGCTTAAAATACGACCCCCTAATGGCACTATACAAGTGACCATTGTATAAGTATGAAGTGGAGTGTTTAATAAAATGTATAATAATGCCGGGCCCAGGCCAATGAAGCAAATAGGCTAAGTACCTATGTTGCAAAGTGTACCGATACTGTACGAATGATGATGTAAAAATAACGAGCAAGAGTAGGATTAAAGAGTTGTCAAAATAAGGATTTTGAACGAATGTATGTAAGATAAAGAATATGATATTGTTGATTTTGTCGGAAAGCAAAGAAGAATGATTTTATGTCGTAAAAGAAAAAGTTAAAATAATTAAATTGTTGATGAAGAATTTTTGAGTGGACAATGATAAAAGACAAATTAAATTATTATTGATGGAAAGATGTGATAATTATTTATATTTTATATGGTATTAAATAAATATGGTATAAACTACTTATGAAATGTATTATAAATAACTTGTATTAAAAAACAATTTTTGTTTTTAGATAAATAAATTGAAGAAAGATGATTGTTTTACCTCAATTTTCGTATTATAGGTAACTTGTAATAAAAACCAATTGTTGTTTTTTGAATAAATATAATAAATAAAGATTATTATTTAACCCCAATTTTATTTCATATTTATATTGATATCGAAACGGCAAGACTGGTCTATTTCAGCTATTTCCACAGTGTGATGTCATATGGTCTACTGTTGTGGGGGTCTGCTGCTGACATACAAACTATTTTTGTATTACAGAAAAGGGCCATCCGCGCTATATACAGCCTTAGATCACGTGACTCACTTAGGGAAATATTTAAAGAAATAAATATTTTAACCGTGGCTTCCCAATTTATCCTCGACTGCATTATGTATGTACGTAAGAACTTGCACACTTTTCCAAAAAAGTCCGATAGTCATAGTCTTAACACCAGAAATAAACATAGGCTTGCCGTCCCGGTCCTCAGACTTCATAAAATCGGTAATTCGTTTGTTGGCTTAAGTATTAAGATATTTAATAAGCTACCACAAAATGTCATTAACCTATCACTGGATAAGTTTAAGTCTCATATTAAAACCTGCCTAATGAAGAAAGGTTACTATAGTGTACAAGACTATTTAAATGATAAGGATTCTTGGTCAAGTTAATTGATAAATATTTTGAGTTGTTATTCATAGTAGTCTATTAACTTTCATAATTGTATTTTTTTTTCTCGATTGAAACTCTGTAACATCATCAATATTTGAAAAGAGTAACTACTGAGTTTCTTGCTGGTGTCTTCTCAGTAGAAATCGACATTCCGAACCAGCGGTAGATATTATGTACCTATTTTGACATTCATAAGTGTTCTGTGTGGACCTAAATTGAATAAATAATTTTTTATCTTTTATCTTTTTATCTTTATTGTTGTGTAATTGGTGTCAAATTGTAAGATTTCAATTATTAGAACAAAGACGTATAGAAAAAAAATTGTAATTTATAGAGATTTTTTTTTGGTTCAATGCAGTTGCTCTAGTATTTTCCTCTATGTTTTATTTAATTATATACAGGGTTGTCAACAGCAGTATTAAGTTAGTATAAATATTGTTATTTTAATAGGAAATATAAATGGAATTTTATCAAAGCAAATTTAAATTTTTAAATTATAGTAAGTCGTGTATCTTGGGTATGATATTATTACTCTTATTTTTTATGTCAACTTATTAATTACGATTCAGTTTTTATTTCAAAATTTAAATTTTAATTGTTTAAAAAATAATTTAAGAAATTATTTTCCAAAAAAAAAAACGGGGGAGGTGTAGTGTGTGACGCACCTCGCCCCTAAGTTAGGCTAGTATATAAGTTAATTAGTAGGTAATAAACAAAGAGTTATAACGCATCACTTGTTTTAATTACACGTCCCGAACCTCCGTCGTTAATAATGATAAATGAATTATGAGATAAGAAGGCAAATGAGCAAGCGGGTCACCTGATGGTATATGATCACCGCCGTCCATAGCCATAGACATCGTCCACACTATAAGAAGTGGAGATGCGTTGCGGGCCTTTTGGGAAGGTACCTATAGGTTCTTTTCTTAAAGATTTCAAGGTCGCACTAGTTCGGAAATATCGCTGCGGGTAGTTGATTCCTATATAATCTCCTTCTGAGAAAAGAAATCTGATCTGAGTATCTGCTCCGCAATAAACTACCTATTTTCTCTCCTCGGCTTTCATTGTTTGGAGGACTATAAGCAGTTGCAAAGCAATGTTTTCCTTTCGCCGCAGATTTATTCCTTAATTATGATTTGGAATTTCCTCAAGTCAAGTACAGACCACATTTCCCAAGTTTTGTACACTCGAGAACCTTCGCCGAGAAAAGTTTGTGAATAGCGAACATTGGAGGAAGACATCTGGGCCCGGGGAGCTGATGTACTCTTCTTATAATCGACAAACAGGAAAGTACTCGTATTTCAATTTTCAACTTGGTCTTGTCTGGGGCTTCGGTCGAGAAAAAAAAAGAAAACAACAAAATAGAGATTATTTACAGTGTAAGCCGATGTATAGCATAATATTATGATGCTAAGCTAAACTTTATCTGTGTGAAAATTACCAACAAACATGTTCATGCACACAAATGTTTGTATAGTGCAGGGATCGAACCCGCAACCCTTGCACCAGCGGCAGCGTTTACTACCACGTGCGGCAAGCAAAAAAATCGCAAATCAACATGTAGTTTTAATACCGCTATAATCCGTGTTTGTTGACTTCTATTTATTATCGTACATAAGTAATACTTGTTTAACGTCTACTTATTTGTCTACTTTCATTCAGTTAGTTTAAGTTGTTACTGCGGTGCCGTCACGTGCATCCTTCAATAATGACAATGGCTGAAAATCAGTGGTTTGCTTGTCGAGTAAACAATTCACTGAGCCAATGCCATTTCGCACCACTACTGCACACATGCCTCACTATAACACCTTCTGGGGATTTTTACTGTTCTTACTCTGAATGTGCGCTTTTTGATGCGAATAAACATTTTATCTATCTATCTCCCGTTTGACGATCCGTTTGGAACAGTGGTAGTGAACGCTGCCTTTGGTCCAAGGGTTGCGGGTTCGATCCCCGCACAGTACAAACATTTGTGTGCATGAACATGTCGCTTGTATTGGTCTGGGTGTTTCTTTGTATTATAAGTATGTGTTTACAAAAGGAAAGTATTATATGTATATATTTGTAATCCCACTATTGATTCTGATATCCGTAACACAGGTGCTTGAGCTACCTATCTCGGAGTCAGATCAATGTATGTGATGTTGTGAAATATTTATTATTTATTTATTATTATTATTATCTATCTATCATGAACAAAAAAAACTAAGTCATAGAAATTTCAAAGGATTTTATTTATTTATTTGCTGGTTTACTTACCAGGATAGAATCTAACTTAGATTGTCCGTAGCTTTACCATCCTTATTTATTTAAATAATAAAAATTTAATAACATAAAAAAAAGTATGTATGTAAGTAAGTATTGTGCGGGTGAACAGCAAATCATAAAACATAGCGCTATATTTATAATTTTCGTGTTGTCTGACATTCGCAATTTATGATATGTTGTAAGAATTTATTTAAATAAATCTAAGGAAAAAACCATTAAATAAGTTTTACAAAATATCTGCTTTATAACGAATGAGTTATAGGCACGTTAGAGTCGCATAATAAATTTTTAGTGACCAACAAGACTCGATATTGTAATGCATCTGATTGCAACTATCTCGATCTCTTTGGAGTGTAATATACTTTCCATTAAGCAAAGTTTGGCATCATCTATGGCGGGCCCTTTCAAACTACCTCCATGTTTACATTAATCCGTCCCTTCTATATTTACCGTGGAAACTTGCCAACTATTGTATCATGTTTATTATCTGTCCATCATGCTTTGAGCTCGAGTAATTAAGTTAACCCTACTTCTTGCCCCCACCGGGTGGGCCTGTTCGCCCCCTTTCTTTGGCCCTTCTTCTACACGTTCAAGGTAAAGATTAGGGGTTAACATTAATAGGCCTGTTCAGGGACTTGAAAATACCAGCAGTGGTTTGCTGACGTCTTGATAAATTCCAGAAGGGTTTCGAATGTTTCGATAGTGGTATTACATGATGAAAATAAATAAATACACTAGAGTATTCCCTGCACCTGCTATGAGTACTGGCTGATGAGCTTAATTCATGATAAATTAATTAAAGTGTAGTTAAATGTAAAGTGCAGCGAAGCAAAGGTGAAGCGTGCAAAGGAACGTGCGCCATTTGAACGTCTCATAAGTTTAAATTAGAGCATTCACCTCTAGATTGATTAAATTTATGTGTTCCGCATAGTTCGTATAGTTTTTCATTCTTAAAATACCTTCGTTGAGATTCTGATTCTGGAAAAGACACCCAAAGCGTGGCACTCTAGCGTGGTGACGCTTTTCTTCAAAAAGGGTGACAAATGCCAATTGAAGAATTACAGGCCTATCGCGCTGCTGAGTCACATATATAAGCTGTTTTCGAGAGCTATGATGAATCGTCTCGTACGTAGGTTCGACGACTTCCAGCCTCCCGAACAAGCTGGATTACGAAAAGGCTTTAGCACCATAGACCACATACATACGCTGCGGCAGGTTATACAGAAGATCGAAGAGTATAATCTGCCATTATGCTTAGCGTTTGTGAGAAAGCCTTCGACTCTGTCTAGACCTGGGCCGTGCTACAGTCTCTCCAAAGGAGCCGAATAGACTACCGATACATACAAGTGTTGCAGTGATTGTACGAAAACGCCATATGTCAGTCCGTATTCAGGACCAGGAATCAAAACCCATACCTCTCCGGCGAGGTGTGAGACAGGGCGACGTTATATCGCCAAAACTGTTCACCACTCTGTTGGAGGACGTGTTTAAACTTCTGGACTGGGATGGACTTGGCATCAATATAAATGGCGAGTACATGACGCACCTTCGATTCGCTGATGATATGATATGACAAAATGCTCGACGACCTTAATAGAGTCTCCCAACAAGTGGGTCTGAAAATGAACATGGACAAGACGAAAATCATGTCGAATTCCCATGTCGTACCCACTCTTGTAAAGGTTGGAAGCTCTACACTGGAAGTTGTAGACGAGTACATCTACCTCGGACAAAAAGTCCAGCTTGGTAAGGCCAACCTCCAGAAAGAGGTCGATCGACGAATCCAACTCGGCTGGGCAGCGTTCGGGAAGCTACGCAGCATATTTTCGGCAGATCTACCGCAGTGTCTCAAGACGAAAGTCTTTAATGCGTGTGTGTTGCCAGTGATGACATACGGAAACGAAACGTGGACGCTTACAAAGTGCCGATTAAGGAGGCTCAAAGTCACCCAGAGAGCAATGGAGAGGGCTATGCTCGGAGTCTCCCTGGGTGATCGTATCAAAAATGATGAGATCCGCAGGAGAACTAAGGTCACAGACATAGCCCAAAGGATTACATGCCTCAAGTGGCAATAGGCAGGGCACATAGCAAGGAGAACAGGCTGCCGTTGGGGCGGAAAGGTCCTCGAGTGGAGGCCACGTAAAGGAAGTCGCAGCCGTGGCACTCCCCCACAAGGTGGACCGACGGTCTTGTGAAGATCGCGGGAATCCATTGGATGCAGGCGGCACAGGGCCGATCTGTGTGGAGAACATTGGGGGAGACCTATATCCAGCAATGGACGTCTATTGGCTGAAATGATGAGATTCTGATTCTGGACATGTAACCATTACCAGCTTGACCTGATTCCTCCGTTTTAGGGTTGCGGGTTATTCATTATAATTGCCATATTTCTTATTCCTTATTCGCGTGAAATTCATGCCGACGTGATAGAGAAAATTTTTAATTTTGTGCCATATCAAAAACAAAAGGACAAGCAAATAAATTACATAGATGTTGACAAAGAGTTCGATGAGTTGAGAGACGTTGAGAGATGATGAGGTTTAAGAAAAGGGAAATGAGTAAATATTTCAATGATTCTTACTGTGACGTTTTCACGTCAAGAAGAGTCATCATAACGAACCTAAGCTGTATATACGTGGAATATTTCTTATGAAAGGGTACAAGTGTTAATGACATAGAAATAAAAATTAGTCCAACGTCTTTCTTTTACCCTCCTAAAATATATAGGTACCTTACATATTCATAATGACTTTCGACCACATAACCCAGCTTGTTATTCAAATTACAGATGCAATAACATTAATAAAATCCATCTTCATTAAGTGTGCGTTACACCTACGGTAATACGGCAACCATTACTGCGTTTTTCTCATAGCTTAAGTACGTTTTCTTGCAACAAATCTTCCTTCACACCGCGGGCGTGGCCGCGACTCAGGGCGGGTTCGACCAACTCGACAGTTATAAAAGGATAACTATCCACAAGATAATTTGCTTCGTTACTTTATTTTTGGAATAAACTCAATTGTGTTCTTCCAAATCTGGTATTAGCTATAACTTGTTTAACGAGTTAATGAACGAATGAGCTTATAAACCAGTAAAAAATAGTATGTATTGATTTGTGATTCATGATATGACACCGGGATATTTTTGTTAAGCAGTAATTTTCCTAAGTAAAATAATAAAAAGTAGTGTTGTACAGGTAATATCAAAAGTCAATAACAGCTGTGACAATGACCACGCCATTTTGAATTACCTAGGATGTTACTAATTCTGTCAAAATTGGGGGCCTAACGATTATTGGAATACGGTATATGACTAATTTTTTTTAAATTTCGTAATCAAAAAACCTCTTAATGATAGAAACATCGTTGAAAGAATAACTTGATTCGCATTTAAACTACCTGAGATATCACAACTTTAAAATGACATTATTTTGGGCAAACCCAAAACGCTCCATACAAATGGCTACTGAGATGTGACGTCACAAACAAGTATTTTGTATGCATTTCATTTGAATTTTGTATGGTAGCTATATCAAATGTTTCGTTTATGTCATTGGTTCTATTATAATAGTTGGTGCAAATTGTATGGGTTATTCAATGGTATAATTATTTTTTAATAATTTCATACTTTTAAAATGGACTTGCCCATGAATCTTAGAATGACCATAAAACCGGCTAGACGTTATATTTTTAACTGAGAATTTTTGCTATTGGCACATATTTACCTATATTTTGATAGAATATTTATATTTTGTAAAATCTCGAGCTTAGTCAAATACCCTATTAGGCGTTGACTGTTGGATGAGTAGTTGGTAGAATGATTTTTTATTTATTTATTGGATTATCAACATAAGATACAGCAATACATAATTTTATTGCACACTTCATGTAACTGCGCTATACCATGGATTTATTGTTGGATAAAGATTGGTCGAATCCACCCTAAGTCGTAAAGGGGCCGTATATATCGCGAGAGTCATTAGTAGCTACTTCAGACTTTTATTGGTTTTCTTTTTTTAACAAATTCCAGAAAGAGAAGGGAATGAACGGTGAAAAGATTCTCGGGGTTATTAGCGTCAACTGCCTCTTGATGTATTATATCAATTGGGGGCTCAATGGCTTAGTAATGGAGTTATTTATCTTTATTTTACGCTAATTGGGATGTGGGATTAAAAAAAAGGTAAATTTACTTTTACAATTTTACGCGAGGACTTAGCAGTATCAGCTACATAAAACCGTTTTTGTCATGTAGGATACTCATTTATTGATGTGGTGGATTGTCTCTCCTTTGAATAAAGATAACTTTTCTTAAGACTCTAGTGTGGGATTGTTTAAGAACCTTAGAGTAACGACATCGGATGAACCCGACTGTGGCGATTATGTATAGGCTGGTGAGAGATGTAAATAAAATCCACAGATAATGGAAAATACTTTATTTTCCACAATCAAGGTGGGTATTTATATCGCAGGTTCACAGACAATAAGACAATCATAAATCAAAACAATAATATAACAAAATCGGTAAAAAAGAATAAAAATAAAAATTTATAATTTATATTGATAAAAGGGACCAGCCGTCGATCGTCAACACCGAGGCTTAGGTTTTTAAGTACTGAATCAAAATCAATCAGAACTTGAAGGTAGCTCCATTACTTCGGTAAATTCAATCAATATTTATTGTTTGCCCAGTCTGGTGATTATGTGCAATAGGTACCTCTATGATAAACCCTATTGAATACAAGGCACTTATAGGGATTAGTAGCGTATTGTACGAGAAAATGTATCGAAACTGTGTTGATTAAAAGCTGTAGATTGTGTTAAACTATTCAAGTAAATCAGTCGGTGGATATTCTACCAATTTGGGGATGGCTATCTCGAATCGTAACAGATGGCTTAGTTCCAAAATTGTTTCAATGGTTGTCTTGCATCCTGAACAGATCTGTGTGTGATTGCAAGTTATGGCAACAGATGTCCGCCCTGACTCGTAAATGGAGCGCCATAGAAGCGCCTCCGCTCGTACATTTAAGCTGGATGGGAAGTGATTTGGGATTAAGGCGCGGTAACAATATTGCTTATGACGGCGCCACGTGAGCAAGCGAATACAGTAACAAACAGTTTACAGAAATAACTAGTTTAGTACAAAGGCTTAAGTGAAATGTGCCTGGGTGAGCCTGAAGAGTTCAGGGATCTAGACAGTCTGATACGTGATCATTTTGAAATATATACATCCTACGATCTCACTAAATTACCCAATTGGACCTAAATCAATTATCACGTTGCCTCAGAAATTACTTTGCCCGATGAGGACAACGGATAAAAGATATTTATCGATAAATAAAAAGAGTAATAATTACTTACTTTGAAGGTGAGGTTTAAATAAATAAAAAGTTAAATGAGCAAAGAATACCACCGTTTAATAATTTATAGAACACATCATCTAATATTAAAAATACTAACTCATCGGCAGAGGCCGTATAAAAAAGTCAAGGCGGAAAATTTAAAATGACGAAAAAATTTACGTTCCGTTCTACAGGAAAAATACAACGTTGCACAATAGAATAGTGATGAATGTTTTTTTAGATTTTCGCGTTGCATTATAACTATGATTTATCAAGACGGGAATTAACACGATGTTTATAATGTGATACAACATTGTGTACTCACATATTTTGCTCGACGTTCGGCTGCTGTAACGTAACGGCTGCTGTAAATAATAATAATGAAGTTTTATTTATTGATGAAAATATTGGTCAAATTCATCAAGTAATATTTATTATTTATCTATTCTGTTATCATAATTTTAACTACATTATGCACACCTATCAGTCTTATTTGTAATGCTGATGAAGTAGGTAGCTAGAATTTTTTTTTGTACTTAATCCAGCGCACGGTGACGGCCGCATGTGTGATTCCGCCAATGTCAAGTGTTTAAGGAGACGCACTATATTTTCAATATAGACTGGTTTATAATTTAAATGGCTTCCAATCTATTTTCAGGTCGCACCCCACGAGTGCGAGTATAGACGCAAATAGTGTACGAGCGAGAAGTGAATAGATGCGTCGCCATTTCTGATCCCATTCTTTATCCGCACCGGTTGTAGAGCCATAATATTAAAAAAAAATGACAACCATGGGACACTTGTAGCACTCATAGCGTCTAAGAATATTTTGACATTTACTAGTCACTAGCAACAAAATTCTACTCGACAACCGAAAAGTTAGTCTGTGTAACTCAATTTATCTAACTCGGCTAGCCCTATAGAGTATAGAGCATCCATTACTCGCATATGATTTATTGTTCACAGAAAAGGATTAACAAAAATATCACTTCGCTTACTCGTGTTCCCATAAAATGTGGGTGAGCGTGAAAAATACCCTTTCCGGGGTGAATAGGGGCAAAAGTGGGTGTATGGAGGGGAAATTGGGGGTTACAGTAACTCATGGGACCCAGCAATGTATCATGCAGATAATGCCGGCGTGATTAAACAGTTCTGGATCGCCAAATAAACTGTTTATTAAAAAAAGTCATATGGGACACGTTCGCGTTGTTTGACGGTGTGTTCAGCGTTTGTTTTTCTTTCCTTTTGTGTGGTTTCTGTTGTACTTTACAGTGTGATTTTGCTTTAGAGTTTTGCATAAACATGAAAATAAAAACTGGGAAAAGCACGTATTGCTAGTTTCGTCTTTTAGCAATGAATAAATTTGATGAATCAGAAAGCATATTTTTTACGAATTTTCTCGAAAAAAACTAAGGTGAACATATTTATAATTATATCAATACGCAAAACAAGAAAATAAAACCCATGGGAAAAGCACGTTTTGCTTGATTTCGTCTAGCAATGAATAAATGAATTAGAAAGCATAATTTTTACGAATTTTCTCGAAAAAAAGTAAGGTGAAGATATTTATTATTATATCAATATGCAAAACCAATTACCTACAATAAAACTTAAAACATTGGGTGAAATGAAAAGAATAGATATAAACAATGGAAAAATCATAGCTAAACAGGAAAATATTCTTCACAATACTTTATAATGCTTATAAATGCATTCCGGACACTGAACTATTACATTAAAAGTTTATTTTTTCAATCACGTCCCGAGAAAACAATGGATACACATACACCAAATTGACCCTGGCTGTCTGTTTGTCTCAATTACCACACATACACGCTCGTACTTCCCAATCCACTTCGTTCTAATTCCATTTTTGCACAGCAATATCTGTGAGCAATTTGCCCAAAGGATGATATACGGCGGAAGAATAACGAACGAGCATCGGCTCCATAGAGTGGTAGTGACAAAGTGCGCGCCTAAATTGTAGGCGATACGTGGCGGGGTATGTCACAAATATGCCAAGATGTGCGGGCAAAATGGCAACGTGACATTTTACCGACCTTGTTGGCGTGAGGTTAGAGTACATACATCAGTGTTACGGTATACCAACTCCGTAAAATCCATGATAACATTTCAGATATAGTTTATTCATTACAATGGCTTTTATCTGCATATGGCGAATATTGTTATTATAAGGAAATAAAATAAAATGCCTATATTTTAATAATCATAGTGGTATAATCATCATCATCTTGCGTGTAATTTTATAAATAGATAGATAGATATACTTTATTGCACAAAAAAACACAACTTTAAAATCTAGGCATTACAGAAAATTAATTGTACAATTTCGGCGGTCTTATCGCTGGAAGCCATTTCTACCAGACAACCTTCAGTAAATTTACTGCTTTATAAATTTGCTCGCTAATACTTGGCGTTCATTGTGTAAATTCCTTAGAATATCCAAGTACTTATTAGTATTCCTATCACAGTAGCGATGACTTGATTTCTATGATGGAGGCCTTTGCCCAGCAGTGGTACTACTGTACATCATAGAAATCAAGTCATCAATGTAGCCGACGGTGAGGGAAAACTGCGTGAGGAAACCTGCATCTGCAACCTTATCGGATAGTCTCTCAAATTTTTGGACTACCTTTGATCTACAATATTTGAGATAGTGATTCTGAATGTATAACTGTGATCCAGTTGGTCTGGTTTTTTTTTATTGCGAATAATAGGCAGACGAGCATGCGGTACATCTGATGGTAAATGGTAACTGCCGCACATAGACATCATCAATGCCGGAGCACAGTCATGCCGCTGCCTGCCGTGATAGAAGAACTCTTCTCCCTCCCCCTTCCCCTTCTAAAGATTGCCCTGTCTAAGGCGAATTGCGAAGGTCAGATGGCAGTCGCTTCAATGTAATTCAAAATTCAAAATTTCAAAATTCTAAAGTACTTTATTTGCATAGGCTTATACAGCTCTTACAAATCGTCATACATGAAAAATATAAATTATAGCTATGTATATTATACATGTTATTAAACATATATGTCGATACAAAAAATATACTAAGAAATGAATAAATATAATGTGATTCTACCACCGGAATCGGAAAGTTGATTCTGACGAGAAGATCCGGCAAGAAACTCGCCAGTTACTCTTTTTAATCACCAAATTTTTTTAAGTACAGTGTCATGGGTGTATGCGAACAGTTTATCATTTCCACAAATTCTTGTCATTTAAGTAATCATTAACTGTATAATAGGCTTTTGCCATTAAATAATTTTTAACATGTGTTTTAAATTTGGGCATCACCAATCACCAGACTCCCCGAATCCTTAATCATGGTCCAAGTGTACCCCGGGCTCCAAACCCCGGGCTCCGACAGTGTTCCCAGTTACTTCCAAAGGATGTCGCTTCGGAGCCCGGGGTACGTTAAAATGAGGGATTCAAAGAAGTGTAAATATTACGAATACGTGCACCGAAGAAGTTTGAATGCCCTCCCCTGCCGGTTGGTGGTTGCTGCAAAAATCGAACGCACAGTAGCTGTGGCCATTCTAGCCACTCCAGAATTGAGCCCCTGTCCACTTCATAGGTCACTGCGATTGAAACAAATTGAAATCCCGCAAAAATGCCCGCCTAAAATGAATTAGACCCGGACACGAGAGTAGAGGTGGGAACGTTTTATCGATCACAAAAATCGATTCTTTTTGCATTAAAAGGTTGTAGAATCAAAAATTCATTAATATTTAGATTTGCAAGGAGACCTTGCATTGTTTATTTATTGAATAACTCCATACTTGAAGTTAATAATTATCATCATTAGCCCAGAAGTACCAAGTGCTCAGTATAAGCACCGTGGGAGAGCCACGCTTCGGTATGAATGGGCCGGCTCGACCGGAGTAATACCACGGCCTCACAGAAGCAGCACTGTGCTGTGTTTCGTTGTGTGAGTGAGGGTACCGAAGGCCCAATCTGGGGTAAAGGGGATTTAAAGGTAGGCAGCGCACTTGTGACTCCACTCCGGCAATCGCATACCATCAGGTGATTCATCTGCTCGTCTGCCACCTATCAGATAAAAAAAACCCACAGAAGCATGATTTATTAGTGATGATTAATACAACTCGCCCATTTCAATGTATACTGAACCAAATGTGTTAGACACAGGGTGGGAATCAAATGAAAATAAACAGTTTGTAGTAGACAATCTATCCTTCTTTGTCCGATATTTATATTTAATACTACGTCATTTACAAACCATAAGAGACAGATAATTAAAAAATGTACTTGTCTTCTGATCACAAATAGCTAAAACTACATACTGTAGTTTCATCTATCTAACTACATATATAAAAGGAGAACCTGAGTGACTAGGGTATTAAGTGATTAAGTGACTAGGAATGCACCCTCAGCCCAAACTACTGACCCTATAAACTTGAAATTTGGAGAGGGGGTACCTTTAATAGTGAAAGTGAGCACTAAGAAGGGATTTTTGAAAATTCAACCCTTAAGGGGGTTAAAAGTTTGTGTGAAAGTCCGCCATCTTTGATGATAGAAATGTGAAAATTTGTATTCAGTCTAATAATTTGAAATAAAAATCTCGGCATGAATGGGCCGGCTTGACCGAAGTAACACTACGTCCTCACAGAAAACCGGCGTGAAGCAGGGCATGCGCTGTGTCTCGCTGCGTGAGTAAGAGTACCGGAGGCCCAATCCAGGGGAAGGGGGGTTAATAGGTAAGCAGCGCACTTGTGACACCACTGGTGTTGCGGTAATCGCTTACCATCAGGTGATCCGTCGGCTCGTCTGCTACCTATATCATAAAAAAAACTCATTAAACGTTTTTTGAAAATCACCCTTATGGGAGTAAAATAGGCGATGAAATGCCATTGGTTTAGCCATTTTAAAGTAAGAATCTTGAAAATCGCTATATGTTCTCCTTATTTTAAACCAAGAAAGGGTTAAGGGTAAAGTTAGGGGTTGAATTTATAAAGTTGTTTTAAATTTTTTATAAACTTAACCCTTTAAGGAGGTGAAAAGGGACAAACTACAGAAATTGTCGTTTCGCGGCCAGATACTGTGAGTGTTGTGTGAGGTGCGAAAAAATAGTAAATTAGCGTTAATTAACAGTGGTACTGCAGGTGCGCGTAGTAAAAGACTGCGAAGGAGGGTAGACTGATTTGTCTGCCAGTAACAACTTACCCGCAATAACTTCAGTAACTCCGTGACCATGGCGCTTGCAACACTGCCGAAATATCGGAAACGGAATAAGGTACGTAGAAATCCCGTAAATAACTATTCTAATATAAGTAATTATTTGACCATAGTTTTACTGCGTTATGCCTGATACGATCACGATAGCCATCTTCATTGCCCTTTTGACTTTCAGCCATCTTTCAGCCTAATATTTGTGACTGATGGCAGATTGAATGTCACATCTCTAGGGGAGCGGCGTGGGCGCGGACGCGGAAAGACTAGAGGTCGCGATTGCCAAATACGCCATTAATCCTGAAAACTATTCAAGTTCTAGCGGACTTTTATATATGGCGTCGCTGTTATTGATGGTCGAAATAATGGCCCGTATACGTGGTATGACATTGTAGGTGTACACGATGCAGGATGATTTGTTGTTAACATTTATTTGATATTGATTATTCTGAACTCCATTTTTCTGCTTTCACCACATTTTGAGGAAGTGTTTTCAGTTTTCAGAATCAAACCTACCGCCATTGACACATTAAGCAGAGTCACTACCAAATGTGACATCGGGCGTACAACTATTACATTATAGTTTTCTTTATACCGGGTGGAAAAAACATTGAGCCCTAGATGGAAAGTGCCTTAAGTCCTTAAGTTAGCACGTTTTATTTAGAGGAAACAATCCTTTAGTTTTTATAAAAAATAAAACTGCATTCATACTCCCACCGGGTCCTAGAAGGAGTAGACTAAAAAAGATTTACTTTGACGTCTCACTACAATGGATGCTAAAGATTACATAATGGAGTTTTAGATGCAGAGCGAACCTGGAGCCGAGGCGCCAGTTTGGGACGCTACTGGGATTCAAAGCCTAATATGATGATGATGGTAAAAAGGATGAATAAATACAACAATTTATATAAACAAGTTACAAAACTCTTCAATATATATACCAAAACTACCTTCACCCTGTTTTAATGTCACCCTGAAAACTTTTTAGAATCCCAAGCTCAACGTCCCGCAAATCCGAGGTAACTGCGCCTATAATCGGGCGAGCAGCTGTCGCGCGCCCTGAAGTCAAAGGCAATTGTACATTTATTGGGCTGGCGGCGATTCTCATTCAAATTTCCACCGGCCGACTCCAGAGATGGCTGAAGCGGCCTTTGGCGGCCCTTCTACAACTTTGAGCTACCAATCAATTGAGAGGTTTTTCAGTGACTTATTCGATAAGCTCATCGAAATTTACAAGAAGAAATAATCGTATTCATAAACCTTTGCAAGGTTTGGATCGAAATCAAAGTTCTATTTTTCAGATTATGAATGAATTCGAAAAATAAAACCACTGAAACCAGATTTGTGTCACCAATATGTGGTAGATACATTGGTATGACCTGACCTGGGAATGGAGAGTGGGACTTAATACATAGCTACGGTTCTAAAGTGCTAGTACGAGTATTTACGCCACCGAGGCAGTCTTGACACGTGTATATGTATATAGTTCAAGAGCGGCAAATATTAAGCTACTAGAAACGAATTACTCACTCAACAAAATTAGATAAATAGCAAGCAACTTTAAATAAATATTCGCTTACGAAAGGCTAATAAGCCTTTCGTAACATTAATTACATCCCCGTAGATAAGCACTAAATATATTACGTTCCACCAGTAAATAGTAGAACATGGTACATAATAGAGATGTAAAGACTCGGTGAACAATTACGTACTCGTATGTTTTTTACGTAAATACATTTTAAAAACATCATATTTTGATACAAATTTATACTTGATTACAAAGTTTGATTCTCATTATATTAAAAATTCGTGTTTCACGCTACAAATTGATGACTGAAAACAGTAGCTATCAGATTTCTTATCGGAGTTTTTCAGCAGTAGAATTGATTATGTTCGTGACGCTTTTTAGAAGCGTATAAAATTAAGGCATTTTTTACTTTGACAAAAGAGCTCAAATAAATAGTCAATTTACCATGAACAAGTTAGTTCAGCACGGCTATAAGACACGCCGCCGTATTTGATTGGATCTTCCCGAGTCCGCGTCCCCGGAGACGCATTGTCGAGATGTCGAGCAGAGAACTAGTCGTCCGCCGAACGGCCGCGCATCAGGAAGGGCTGCAAACTTCGAAAGGGGCGGAAAAAATGTGAAACCAAAAACAACTGTGAACCCCGAGGTAAAAACTAAGAGCTACCTGTGTGGGTAGTTGTAAAAGAGGATTTATTTCCCTTTTATTTTCTGGTCAATATTTTTTGTTCAGCTTCTCTTTACTGATAGCTTTACACTATGATTTCTTGTTTTGGTCTTGCTGGTGAAATACAGCCTCGACGAGGTGCTACGCGATGACCAGAAAGTATGCGTAATACCGGCAGGCTCATCGTGTTATGTGGCGCTGTTCTTCTAAGCATACGAGTCAGAGGCATACCTTGGTGTACCCTCGTCGCCATAATGAAGAAGGTTTATGCGAATGAAAAGTGGATTATCATGCTATCTCTGTTCTAAAGTAGGTACTTGTCCCTTAATGTAATGTCATTGACCTCGTCTATCCATTCTTGTCTTCTTTACGCCATTTGCTTTATAAATTTTAACAGTTCTGCGGAACATCCATGGCTAAACTTATTTTTCGTTTCAGCGTTTCATCAGAAGATACATTTTGGTATAAACCACAAGATATCAACTACGGACATTGAGGTAAAATATGACTACGGATGACAAAAGAATTTACGCAAGAAAACACGCAGCATTAGGGCCTTTTCAAGTTTGCTTTCCAAGTTTTTTCGTCAAGTTAAGAATCAAAATCGGAATCTTTATTGCTTGTGACTGTAGGTATTATAATTTGCGGGTGACATTGCAACATAATATTAAGTACAACAACAGTTTACCCATATCGGGTAAACTCTCATTACGGGAATATTGGGAAGTATTGGGTATGGTAGTTCTCATGCTATCATTGTATGTATGTATATCCACTTGGTTCCGGTTAGCTGAATGCCAATAACCGGAGTGCCCGAGTAAATAACCGATCGACCCACCCTTATTGGGACAGTTAACTTACTTTGGGTCCTTCTATTGGGTTTTCATTTGCTTTATGAGCTCTGTTATTACTTTTATGCAATTGAAATACTAATAAGCTATCAGAGAGTAGGGTTTCTGTATGTGTTTGCTTTTACAATACGATTTATTCTTTGTTCAAGAATGTATTGCTACAAAAACATCGTATGCATCCTTCAATTACATTCTTTAAATTACTTGAAGTTACTTCAAAAATATGAATGAAGTCATAATTTGATAAGTTATTTGATTATGAATATAAACTGAGTGAACTGTGACATAGTTTTGGACGAGTATAAAGCATTTTTCATGAGATAAGGGACAGATATGCAGACGAATCATCATCATCATTTCCGCCAATAGACGTCCACTGCTAGACATAGGTCTCCCCCAATGTTCTCCACACAAACCGGTCCTGTGCCGCCCGCATCCAATGGATTCCCGCGACCGCGATCGTCGGTCCACCTTGTGGACCTTTCCGCCCCAACGGCAGACGAATCACCGGATGGTAAATGATTCCGCCGAATAAGCTGTTTTCTTGAAGGATTTGCAGGTAGTACAGGCACCACAGGCAGTTCATTCCATAGCTCTGTCGTACGAGGTAGAAAGTATTTTGGGAAACGTACAGTTGAAGACTGCCAACCATCTAAATGATGGGAATGAAACAGTTGACGAGTGGAACTATAATAATAATGCTCTACATGATCAGCAAAATAGAGTATCCATAACCTTGTACTTAAAGGTAATAGTGTGAAAATATTGCTGTAACCAAACATCAGAATACCTCGTATTCATGAAAGGGAATGACGGTATAAACAAGGAATGCAATCCATTCAGGAAATTACATCCTACTCTGGTATTTCAGAAATGAAGAAATTCAAACATAACCAACAGTTATTTCGAATTTAATTTGTTATTCAATATCAATAGGTTTTACGAGCCATGAAAAAAGGTTTGTGGTTAATTATTATTTGCTTTGAGGAAAACTTGTTGAACCTCGTTATGTCTGTGATGTAGGTATATAACATGTTACGTCACCGACTCGTCGACGTGCGCCCGTTCGTCGAGACGATAACAGTTGTTAGGTCTACAAGCAAACCCAGTAATAACACCAACTACGCCAGTAATTACGTCCTCGCCCCAAAGTATACATAAAATAGATGAAGCCCGTTTATTTTCTACATGTCTATAGCAAAACATTATCTTTTAGGAAATCTCTGAATCCATAGACGTCTATCGCAGAAAATAAAGGTTTAGAGGTCTCCGTCCTCTTTTCTCCGGTTTACATACTAATATGTATGCGTATGTGTGAAACTGTGGATATGTACGAGTGTACTCGTATTCGCCATCGCTGAGCCAATAATGTACAATCGCTTTTGGAATTGCTTTCAGGATCGGAGCCGATACTTCGACTAGTAGTCGTTTATTGATGTATTCATCCCGAATGGAATACGTTTTGAACCTCACCTTTTCTAAAAAAGAAGCGTATGAAATGTGCAATATATTTGAATACTATGAAAAGCTCAAAATATTTGCTGATATGTATCACTTTGCGGAATTGACTTAGTTTATTTATTTATTTATTAAGGACAGCCAACAAGACATCACTTAAGTAACTTGACTCATACTCTAGTACTATGTAGGTGCTAAAGTGACGCCATAATTACAGGCTGCCACGACATGCATAATATGAAAGAAAAAAAAATCTACATGTTATGTATAATGTAATACTGTGATAGCTGCAGTAGCCCTATAGCTTAGTAGTTTATTTTGACATGGCCTTGATGAAGTTCTATAGCAATAATTACTATTAATTTATTTATAAAACGTAATTAACTTGCAACAAGAACGGTCAAGTCCTGCGAAAACCGGACAGCTTTGTGGGAAACAAATGTCTGGCCATAGTACCACTGCCGGGTCCCGGCAGAAGGGGCAGACCTAAAAAGGTGTGGCTTGACATCGTAAGGGATGACATGCGTGCTAATAAACTGAGCTCTACGGATGCATAAGATGCGAGAAGTTGAGGAGTAGAAGTAGGAAAGCGGACCCCGGGCTCCGAAGCGACAGCTTGGGACGCAACCGGGACAAAACGCAAAGACGATGAGGATGGAACTTGCAACAAATGTGTACGAAAGATTAATATCGGGTGGACTCATGTCTATACTACAGATATGAGCGCAGCTCTTTGCAAACTGCAAGTCCATGCAAGATGTCTATGAACGGCGGTAATCACTTACCATCAGGTGAACCGTCGGCTTGTTTTTCCGCTATAATGTAAAAAAGTCACACCACGTGAAGGCCTTCAAAATTATGATAAAATTAATGAGTATACATTTACTGTTATTATAACATTAAATTCGTTTATATAAATTTTGTCAATCATTGCAAAACCTTATTTTTTTTTGTTGAAAAATAATATTAAAAAGAGCAATATTTTTCACATTTTTGATTGGACGTATTAAATACTATAGACTCTTCCCGGCTTCGCACGGCCTGTGTAAGTCCGGGATAATGTGGGATTCGCATAATAACAACGTATTGTGTATCGATGTCTACATTAATAATTAATTTCATACGTTACATATAAAACAACATCTCTGTGTATTAGTATCATAGATCATTTTTATAAAGGTGCAACAATGTTAACAATACAGAAAAAGTCACATTTGGCGTCATCTCTCTAACAAAGCAGTTTGTTGAAGCAAATCGTCCGAATAAAAAGGTTCAGTCACGTCAAAATGGCGTAGAATAATTTTATTTTTGTTTTCCGCGGTGACCATCGCGCGTTATGGAAAAACGTCAGGTCAGGGTGCGCGGCGGAAACATTGATTTAATTAATCTCCACAAAATGCGAGCAGAACACAATCATACGATGCACTGACGGGGGTTATTGAAACAGGGGCCACATTTGAAAGCAATTTTAGGTATGAAAAAAAAATCTCTGAGCACAGGTAAGAAAAGAGTGGTAATACAGATTACTAAATAAATACTGCAACTGATTTTTAGAGTTCCGTAGCCAAGTGGCCAAAAACGGAACCCTTACAGATTCGTTATATCTGTCTGTCTGTCTGTCCGTCCGTATGTCACAGCCACTTTTTTCCGAAACTTTAAGAACTATACTTTTGAAACTTGGTAAATAGATGTTTTTTGTTAACCAAATTACGACTTCTACACAAAAATAGGAAAAAAAATATGGGGAGTCCCCATACTTAGAACTCTATTTTTTTTCATCAAAATTCTTGGAAGATTTTTTAATGACAGAGATGGATAATTGTAAGTTTTTAATAAGAATCTATGCAACTTATTACTTGCAATAGTGATATTATTAAGCGTTTTAATATCTACATATTTGTTGAGTGTTGTAAATGCAATTATGGATGGAAAACTGCGCATATAATTCCTATCTTTAAAAATGGAGATAGGTCCAGATGTGAGAACTATAGGCCAATCAGCATACTATCCTGCTTCGCTAAGTTATTAGAATCTTTAGTGTATGATTGTCTCTACTCTCATGCCAAGTCTCTTCTCTCACTTAAACAACATGGCTTCGTTAAATGCAGATCTACAATCACTAATCTTTTGGAATACAAAGATTATCTATGTAAAAGCTTCGCTGTAGGTGGTCAGGTTGACTCTGTATATACAGATTTCTCGAAGGCGTTTGACAAAGTCAATCACAGATTACTCTGCAATAAACTAGCCTCATATGGAGTTCATGGTAGTTTGTATCGCTGGATAACTTCTTACCTAAGTAACAGAAGTCAGTTAGTTGCTCTTAAGGGTTTTTCTTCCTCTCTAATTTCAGTGACTTCTGGCGTACCGCAGGGATCACACTTGGGTCCTCTCTTGTTTATCGTTTTCATTAACGACCTTATTGAGCGGTTATCTTGCGAATGTCTCTTATATGCAGACGATTTAAAAGTATTTAGAACCATCACCTCGGAAGAGGATGGCAATATTTTGCAAAGAGATTTAAATTGTATCTCGGAGTGGTGTAAGGAAAATTATATGCATCTTAATATAAAAAAATGCTTTGTTATTTCTTTCACCAACAAACGCTCCTGGACTGTTAACAATTATACCATTGACGGTCAACTTCTTTCAAGATCCAGTGTAGCGAAGGATTTAGGAGTCCTATTTGACAACAAGCTTTCATTCCGTGCACACTATCAACATATAACGACTAAAGCTAATCAACTTCTCGGTTTTGTCTTCAGATCTTCGAAAGGTTTTAAGAAACCTCGATCGTTGTTATATTTGTTTTACACTCTAGTGAGAAGTGTCTTGGAGTACGGCAGTCCTGTTTGGTCACCCTACTACAAGGTACATATTGATGAATTGGAAAGAGTGCAAAAAAAGTGTCTGCGTATGTTGTGTTACCGCCAACAGTTTGGACGTAATTATTTCGACTACGAATCTAGGCTATACAAATTCCAGGTTGATAAACTAGAAACTCGACGCAAATATTTTGATCTTGTCTACTTTTACAAATTGTTACATTCTCTTATTGATACACCAGCTTTGCTTTCTGAAATATCTTTTAACACCAAATATAGCGCGTGAAGATCCAACAAAACAAATGTTTTTGCCTTGCAGACTCACAAAAATAATACGTCATATTACAGCCCCCTGGTCAGAATGGCTCGTCAATATAATGAATTATCGAAATTGAATTCGGATTATGATATTTTTACTCCAAATCTCTCCAAATATATTATAAAACTAAAGGATATCCTCTACTCCACGCCAAATGGGTCTGGCCACGGTACTGGGCCTGCTCAGCATCGGGGCTAACCCTCTAAATTAAAATATAACTGGGATAAAGTATTGTTTCTGTTGTTTCATTGTTCATAGCTTGGGTTCTTTTATTGGTTTGTCATATTGTTATGTGCGGCTAGTGCGACAAACCTAAGTTACTCAATTATTGTTTTTTTTTTATGTACACATTGTTTTTGGATTGCAATCTGGTTCAAAGCTGCACTTTGTTTTTCTCACTTTGTTTATTTGCCATTGTAATGTGTTGTGTGTATATTATTAATAAATAAAAAATAAAAATTATCATTTGTTATTCATTATTTTGTATTAATTAATGTATTAAAAATGTCAATTAGTCCACCTATTGAAATTGCTATGCCATTGCAGGGCGTCACATGTATACCGCAATATTACATTTAAGACCTAATATAATAAAGTAATGTGATTATGCAATAAATGAATATGAATATTATTGGGGTATCTATGGATATGTCTTTAAAAATGATGGTGAGGTTTCTAATGTATTTTTTTTCTAAACTTAATACTTTGGGGTAAAGTATTAAGTTTAGAAAAAAAATACATTAGAAACCTCACCAATTATTTTATTATAGAAGTTACAGGAGAGGGAGCACTCTCCTGTAACTTCTATAATAAAATAATTATAAAACTAGAAAAAATATATGCTATATACCATGAAAACTAACAACGAAAATTGGTTTGAATTGGATCTAGTAAGTCGTTTTTTTTAATACGATCTAAACCATAAACCGCAATTTACTTTCCATATAACTTACTTGCTGCTACGGATCCCTTCATGGGCGAGTCCGACTCGCACTTGGCCGGTTTTTTTTAAAAGACGACCCGTTTGGAACAGTGGCACAATACCGCACAGTACAAAGATTT
Source organism: Marasmia exigua (assembly GCA_019059595.1). Classification (NCBI taxonomy): domain Eukaryota; kingdom Metazoa; phylum Arthropoda; class Insecta; order Lepidoptera; family Crambidae; genus Marasmia; species Marasmia exigua. Next base: position 6,312,982 of record CM032483.1, read on the forward strand.
GTGTGCATGAACATGTCTGTTTGTATTGGTCTGGGTGTTGTCCTATGTATTATACGTATGTATTTACAAAAGAAAATTATTATATGTATATATTTGTAATCCCAATGTTGATTCTGATATCCGTAACACATCTGCTTGAGCTACCTATCTCGGAGTCAGATCAATGTATGTGATGTTGTGAAATATTTATTTATTATTTATTTAATTACAGTAAATAACATTATCAGTGGTGCAGCAGAGCTAAAACTGGCGTATGCCTATAGACCTTAAAATATTGCTTGACTAGAATGACAGATGTATTCGATACGCAGGATAAATAACAAACAAAAAAATAATCGGGAATTGAACTAGGTAAGTATTAATCTCTTTTTTTATTTGCGTTTCGTATTGAAAATGGTCCAGCATCGTAATGAGGATAACTGGGGATAACATTACTAATGATGGTGCCACTGTCGCTTTATAGTCGTTATTGATATCGGTTTCAGTGGTGCTTTTGGATGTTTAGCAACGAATAATTGCTGCTAACAAGCCCTGTGACCGAAGCCTCGTGTAATTTGCGTAGCGCTCGCCGTTACCCTGTGCAGTGTGGCGCCGTCATCGCCGCTGACGCTGCATGTTTCAAACAATACGCCTTTGTGTTAGCTTCCAAATCGTAAATCAAGACCTTTAATTAAAATTTGCTTATGATTTTTACTGCTTACGTAGGCGTGTGGGGTACAAAAGAAGCTTTTATGAGCGATCTTTCAAAATTAAATTAGGAACAAGATGACTTAGTATTACTGTCAAATTATTCTTGCAAAGAAAAATTGGTTCTGGCCGTTTTGCAAATTATGTCCCAACTGAGAGTAGAGTACCAAACTAATTTTCCATAGTATGTGGAACCCAGAATGAAATGGAACCCAAATGGCAGGACCTGAGAATACCAACTGTGTGGTTTCAAATCATAAAGTGATCTTTCTTCCTATCCGGTACACTCTTGGCAGAGTGGTCGTAATCATCATGTACTCATAGTGTGGGTAGGGGCAGTTGTGATGCGCTTCATCAGGCACAGCCACTGCTGCCTGCTCGAGGTCATCCTGCTGCACTCGTTGACTGAGTCTTCAATGGCAGACTTGATTTGGTCACCTCCCTCGTGGGTGACCTCCCGCGCTGTCTAGTCAGGTCTACTAAAGTGGTCCACTCAAGCTAATATTACCACTTATAGATTACGTCGAAAAAATAAACTACTTAAACAAACTTAAAACAAGACATAGTTTTTATAAGAGAGAGGTACGAAGTGTTCATCAAATTAAAATGCAACTAGGCAAACAGGACGTTCATTCACCAAAATACAGTTATTGGACTACCCAGAAAAAGTCGATTTCTAGCACAAAGGTAGCTCGTGAACGAAAAGAGACGTTAACGACTGTTGGAGACGATTTATCAGTATCTAGCGCACATTATCTCTCCAGGGACACTACCTGAGATGTTAAGTAAAGCCATAATACGGATAAAGTCAGCGTCCCAACTCCTGATGCAGAGATCTGAATGGACGAAGCTAGCGTGGGTGGTGGTGGTGACTCCACCACCTGAAGGAGCGATACCACGGCCTCACAGAAAACCTACGTGAAGCATCGAATGCGTTGTGTCTTGGCGAGTGAGTGATGGAAAAGGAACCCTAATTCGTAAGAGAAAATGAACATTTACCCCTTTAGCCAGTGGGCTATGGCAATGGTTAAGCATCAGATGATCCGTCTGCTCGTCTGCCCTATATCTCAAAAGAAAAAAGCATTATTATATAGTTCCACCTGCTGCCGTCGCCGCGACGCGGACAACCGTGATCACTTTGCTGAAATCTGGCGTGAAGCAGCACTGTGCTGTGTTTCGTTGTGTAAGTGAAGGTAAGGAGGCTTAATCCGCGGGAGAGGGGGGCTTACAGGTTGTTAGCGTGATTACACTGGTGTCGCGGGTGTCTATCGCAATCGTTCCGTCTGCTCGTCTACCACCTATCACAAAAATAAAGCTCTTTGAAGTGCGCCAACTTTAAAGTACATATTTGTTGTTACGTCCTATGCCCCTCTTTCTGGCTTACTTAATACTGTATAAGACTCAAGGTTTTTCAAGACTATTACTATTCTCTGGAGCTCACATGCTATTTTTGTGGGATAGCCTAGTTATTCCACATAAAGTGATGTAACAAGAGTCCGCTTTTTAGGTCGGATAGCAATTCAATTAAGTACGTAGGTATATAATCAAAGTAACAAAAGTTTTGTAAAGTAAAATGGCAAATTCAACAGTAAGTCAAATGTTTAAAATCGTTTTTATCTCAAAAATTGTGGGTATAAAAATTGTGGGAAATTACCCGAAACGTGTAGGTTTCCACAAGCAATAAGCTAGAGGTGTATATCTCTTATGCACATAAATTTAAAAAATCTAGTGCCTTGTGCTCATATTAGAACCCACGTCCTCCCGTTCGAATGTTACACGTTATCAAAACCATGATATACTTACTTAGTCTGATAGTTCTGCGACCCGCGATCTTGGCCTCCGACAAAAGTCGCCATTCCTCACTATTCTGGGCCACGGCCGACCAATCGTCGATCTGCAGCCCAAGCATGGTTATAATAATATACTCCAACCGATTTCAGCTAAGGCGGCCAATCTCAACGATCAGACACTAACGCAGGATATATTATAGTGCTCAAGTGTGTGCTCTACTCTCTCTATTTCCTTGCCCTCATAATCCGATGGGACATCAGTGTGACACGACCGGAGTGGGATCAATGGCTTTAGGTGCATTCCAAAGCACGGGGTTACACTGTGAATTTCTTAACTGAAAAACTAAGGTACAATTTTTGGACAGCCCGAGGATCGAACCCGAGACCCCAAGCGCAGGCGTCGCTTCAAAGTGTGACGCACTACACACTGCGCCTCCAAGGCAGTAATATAGTAGTACAAGGCAGATATAGTTGAGTAAAAATATAGATTGGATTCATAAGATTTTACTGTGTTTAAGATTTTAATGAATTCATGTACATATTGTATTTTAATGGCTTTTAATGCTGCAAGTGCGTTGGACGCTTCGTCTATTAGTTTGTAAGAATATGTGATAAAAAAAAAAAAAAACATTAGGGTGCATTCATATGAATCTTCTTTTGAATGCTAGTGGCGATAAACAAGCAAGCGAATCAACTAATTGTAAGTACAAGCGCGTGCATGAACATCTGCAAGATCAGAAGTCGCTGATGCGCTGCAGGCATCTTCAGGGTCCTGAAGTCGTAGCCGTTTAGTTATTTTTATAATAATCTTGCATTTTTCAGATTCCGTAATATTAAAACACCTAGTATAACTTACATAGTACTAGGAGCACTTATATGAAAACGCAGTTAACAATCTTCATAACAGAATGCGAAACACGCTTAACACGTAGACAACTAAAATTTCATAGCGTGCAACTGCATGTTGCAGTAAAGAGTCGCATTTTTGCGACGTGCTGCGTGCGACCCCGCCGCGTCTCCCCCTCAGCGCTATTGTATCAACTTAGTGCAAAAAACATACTCCCAGGACTTTTAATTAAATATGACTTTCGACGCCGTTCATTACTGCATTCAGTGCATAGACAATAGGCTCTACACACCTTGTTGAGTACTGTAGGGTCCCGTGTGCGGGAAAACTGCATTTTAGTTTGTTAGTTTAATTTAACAAATTATTATGAAAGCGCTGTATATCAAAGTGGGAACGTAATACAAAACTTTTTTTTATGCTAAAGGCGGACAAACGAGAAAGTAATCAACGCTGCCCATGGACATCCGCGAAATCGGAGAGATCGCTAATGTGTTGCCGGCCTTTTTAAAAAGAGTACGCTCTTCTCTTGTAGGTTCCTAAGACGTAGCCGTCGTGAAATACTCCTGCAGCCAATCCGTTCCACAGAACTGAGGTACATGAACTTACGTGTAACTTTCGCAATGCGCGTCGTGCAACTTATCCAAGACTGGGATTCTATGAGAGAATCCTTAACCTGGAGGTTGTCTGGTAGAAATCGCTCCCAGCGATAAGACCGCTTTAACTTTACATTGTATCTCTGTAACCTAGCTTTTAAGTTTTGTATGTTACGTAATAAAGAGTAGGTCTCTATCTATCTATATATTCATAAGTGCTTATGCAGCTTTAGCCAGTAGCGCTTTATATCTACTTTCTCGTTTCATTGTGAGGACAAGAACTCTTATTCATCGCATCAAAGTTACTATCCAGTCGCACATCATGCACAACTAGCAACACCGTTACCTCAGATCAGAACCTCGTCTCAGATGTCTCAAATGTGGCATGTTACAAATCACGGTATCAGACACATTGTTCCTGCGCCGTGTGACTCGCATCCAGAAGAGAACCAGTAACATCGTGAAGCCAAGCTGAAGCGAACGAACTCCTCCCAGGTAGTGGATATGGTCACGTACTTTCAAAGCCTACAACACCTCCTAGTGCAGGCATGGAACACCTAGAAAATATTCAAATACATCATCACCGAACCCACACACTAACGTAACTCACGCTTACCGTTTTTCAAACTCCATGCCCCCAGCGTTCAATCTTGCTAATGGCCGCAGCCGAGTCTTGGCTTCATTGTGGGAAAGGACTCTAATTCTGAGCCTGCCGCGTACTCTGCATCACGCGAGGATGGCCTCAAAGGCACAAGCGTTTTAAGCCTACTTTGTAAAGGACGGCTTGATTTTGGAGAAGTTTTTGGGTGATGCTGAGGAAATGTAAGGGCAAAAAATACAACAATAATATCAGATTATATTCAGAAACTGATGTATGTGAAACATAGCCAATATTTTTATATTGTAGTGCTTGAATAGATGTGTAGCAAATGTTATATCTCTGGTAAAGGTAACCTCGAGTAGGTCTAAGAATTATTAAATAACGCGGTCGAAACGTAAAGCAGTAGTACTACTCGTACAATGTATTTGTATATTTTCGTCGCGTTTAGCTCCGATATATGAATTTTAATATAATGCAATGTGAAAGTTTAAAATCGTATTTTTAAATAAATTCTGAAATGGAGCATCCAACTAACTAAATAATTCTGTTGGCACAGCGGTCACAAAGTGAGCCTTGGCCTCTGATAATAAGAGCCTCCATGTAAGTCGGTCCTGCGCCACCTCCTGCCAATCACCCGCCAGAAGTCCGCGCAAATCATTTTCGACCTCGTCTCTCCAGCGGTACCTTGGGCGGTCAACGGGCCTTCGACCATTTGGCCGTCCTAGGTACGCGTGGTATGTCCAGGTCTAAACTAATTTCATGTTTATAATTGAACAGATGCGTATAACGGTATTACATAGTAGTAGTTGCTCAGTTTCATCAAATCTTTCTATTATTTTGAATACTGATTGATTTCCAATCTGGCATAAATTTATATTCGTTAACTCGTGGCTTTAAAATAAAAACAAAATCATAAGGCAATTGCCAATCAGATTAAGAAAAAAGAGTATTCATTCTAAAAACAAAAGATTTTTCTCAAGGACGTTTTAATTTTCATTTTGATTGATTATTACGAAGTTATCTCGACGACTTTTTCTCTTCGGCGTCCCATTTCGCTTCGGGGAAAGTTTCACCGATAATAATTAATGATCCATTCATGAGTGAAATCAGTCCCCATTCTGTGTAAGTGGGGGGACCGTCCATCCTTTATGCCTTTGTGAAAGGTTTTTTAGTCGCTAATTGATTTTGAAGCCGCGATAAGTTTCAGCCGTCAAGTTAGTGATTGCCGTAAATCAGGTCTGAAGCGATATTTTATTATTAATATTCAACTCTAAAATATTAACCTATTTAAAAACGGTTTTACTGAACTATTCTTAAATTTGTCTTTGATGTTATTTAAAAAAAGGAAAAATGTATCACCTTGAAAAGGTCATTAATAAGAAGCAAGAATTTCTGCGAACCACACATGTAAGTAATTATATGTTATGTACCAATATGTTGTAAATATATGTGAATAAATGATTATGGTTATTCTACCCAGTTAATTTCCTCTAGAATAAGTAGGCAATCGTCCTTAATCTAGAAAAACCATAAACTAAAAAAAATAGTTTCAAGGCCTCTAGCTCATTCTGAGCCTCTTTCTCTTTCTTTCTTTGACGAGTTTATTTTATAGCCTCGATATACGAAGAAAGGATTTTTGTAAATTCAAATGTAAATTCATTTGTGAAACGGGGATTCAAAGTTAGTATGAAAGTTCACTCCCGAAACGAAGCGCAGGCGGGCCACTAGTATTTTTTTTTATATGAGTGGTGGCAGACGAGCAGACGGATCATCTGATAGTAAGCAATTCCGCCGCCCATGGACACCCCCAACACCAGTGGAGTCACAAGTGCGCTGCCAACCTTTTCCCCTTCCCCCCCATTGGGCCTCCGGTAACCTCACTCACACGGCGAAACCCAGCGCAGGCGCTGCTTCACGCCGGTCTTCTGTAAGACAGTGGTATCCCTGCGGTCGAGCCGGCCCATTCATGCCTAAGCGTGGATCTCCCACATTTGTTTGAAAACCGCTACAATGGATTCTTATTATATTTATTATTTACTCTATTACTTTATCTTTTTGCCAGTGCGGAACTGCCGTGTGAAGTGCGGTGACTGCCTCAGTGGCGCAGTGGTTAGTGGATCGCAATTTAAAGCGACGGCTTCTAAAGAGGTCCCGGGTTCAATCCCTGGGTCGGGCAAAACATTTGTACCTAAGTTTTTGCTAAGAAATTCTTAGTGTCAGCCCGGAGTCTCGAAGTCTGCGATCATGTACCCCCGTGCCTCGGAAAGCACGTTTAGTCGTTGGTCCTGCGCCCAATCCCTCTCCGGTCGTGTCACGCTGGTGTCCCATCAGAATATGAGTGTCAGGGAATAGAAAGTGCACTTGTGTTTACGCACACATTTTACCACTATAATATATTCTGCGTACGTGGCTGATCGATGAGATCGGCCGCCGTAGCCGTAATCGGTTGGTGGATATTAGTGCGGATCCGCCCTAAAACGCTGGTGATTTGAGGATGTCAAGAGTATTTCAGCTTACCACGGCGCGTCAATAATAATGACCATGGAACAAAGGCGGCATGACAGCGCTAATGGTGAGGCAGGACTGCAAACGAAACAAAATATATAGCACTTTCCGATTTTTCTTAAGTGTTGTCAAACCAATTGGTTTAACGTCATTCGGACGTTGACAGTTGATTTTTAGGGCCGGCTTCGCAGTTATGACTTCATTAGTATAACGGCACTTAGCTCCATTTTATTTAGTGCCCTAAGCACTACAATTATGATCGTGGGAGATACCACGGCCTCACAGGAAACCGGCGTGAAGCAGCACCGTGCTGTGTTTCGCTGCGTGAGCAAGGGTACCAGAGGCCCAATCCGGGGGTAAGGGAGGTTTATAGATTGGCAGCGCACTTGTGACTCCACTGTTGTCGCTGGTATCCATGGGCGGCGGGAGTCGCTTACTATGAGGTGATCCGTCTGCTCGTCTGCCACTTATCAGATAAAAAGCACTATAATTTAAAACCTAGAATGTGTCTGCTTCACAAAAAAAATAATATTTCATAACATTACATAGGTACATTGATCTGACTCCGAGATAGGTAGCTCAAGCACCTGTGTTACGGATATCAGAATCAACAGTGGGATTACAAATAGATATATGTATAATACTTTTCTTTTGCAAACCCCATACCAATACAAACAAACATGTTCATGCACACACTAATGTTTGTACTGTTCACAATCATATTATGTTATTATTTATCAGCAATATTTTAAACATTGGTGTTTCAGTCATCGCTACGTCTATACACCACACCACCCCTGCGTATTTTCAGCCAAAATGTTAAACGCGGAGAGTGACGCGATATGGGATGCGACAGTGCTTTTAAAGCGTTTTTGCACGCCCCAACAGGAGCGGCAGGCCCCAACCACCTATTAGCATAAAACTAGGACATCATGCAAGGGATGGTTAATCATACAACATTGGCAAAAATATACTTAGAACGTATTTTTTAATATTGGCAACACATTGGGAAAACCTCTCAGCTGACTTATTTAGGGTTTCATCGCCAAATGGCAAGAAATTCTTTCCATACATAATACAAACCAACATACATAATTGTTGAAAGTTGGTCACAAAAGGAGCTTTCGGAACAATAACTGGATAAAAACTGGAGAAACTTGATAGAAAGAATGGAGGAAAAAGTTTCAGCAACTTGGTGGAAATATTAGCTGAACTCGATTTTGTTATGATTTATGTCGATTCCTTCGGGCTTATTGCAAACATGGTTAAGCAACCAAGGTTGTATAACGTCCTAAAAATTAATATTGAAGCCAACATTAATTTTTAGGACGTTTTACAACCTCAAAAGGCAAGCGTGATACTTTTAATCAAAGATTTAATTACGTTCTTAATACAGTTGTGGTCACATAATTAAAGATATTATTTTATTTTCATAGAAACAGACGAACTTTGAAGGCTTTTTTCTTCGTCGGGGATTGATCGAGCTGTGATCTGATGACGGCTATCTAAGGAGCAAATGTAGAAGATGAAAACTGATCTGAACAGCATCCAAAGTGATGTAAGGATCAGTTATCATTTTTAAATATTTCCTTACATTTTTACGTTTTTAAACAAATCAAAATAGCCAACATTATGCTGTTTAGATCGGCTGAGTGTGTATAGCGATATGAATCTTCTTAAATTAATAGCCCTTGTGTAGCCATTATCAGCACACACCCCGATCAATCCCTGACTAAAAACGAAGCCTGCAAAGTTCGTCTGTTGTATGAAATACAAATACAATTAATTTATTAATTAATCACAGGTAATACAATGTCACAATTAAAAAATTGTTGGCGTATAAATTTTGATTCAAGCTCAAACAATACAAATAGACGTCAAAATAATTGAGAAAATAAATCATAGTAAAAAAATATTATTAAAAAAACAAAATACCCGACTGCACACTAAAAAAAGAGTAAAACAAGCCCCACAATAATATTGATCAATCAAATGCTAAAAACTAATTATGTAATACCGTTTAAACAATACCTATATTAAAATACACTACAATATGTGTTCGTAATCGATAGTTAAATAAACAGAAACTTATTTTGAATACAAATTTACTGAATATAATTTATAAATGTTGATGGAAAGCATCGCAGGCGGGGACCAACAGAGGCTTACCAACAGAGGCTTATTTATAGTCATTTCGGTTGTGCACCATTTAGCAGAATTTTCGTTGGTGGCGGTCAAGGTGGTCCCCGCCTGCGATGCTTTCCATCAACATTTATAAATTATATTCAGTAAATTTGTATTCAAAATAAGTTTCTGTTTATTTAACTATCGATTACGAACACATATTGTAGTGTATTTTAATATAGGTATTGTTTAAACGGTATTACATAATTAGTTTTTAGCATTTGATTGATCAATATTATTGTGGGGCTTGTTTTACTCTTTTTTTAGTGTGCAGTCGGGTATTTTGTTTTTTTAATAATATTTTTTTTTATTTATAACTTTTTAGCTGTTTTTATTTAACGAAAATGTTGTAGATGTAGAAGACTATGTATATGTAAGTACCATTTTAAATTATTTCGACCACATTTGGCTTTAGATTACGAGTGATGTTACTCCGCAACATAAATTTACCGCCAATCTGGTAAGTTTCGCGTCAGACGACGAAGTATCGAAAAAATCGCTATTTAGAGACGACCGTCAACGACGTGTGCCCTTATGCGTGTGCCCGCATTCGGGCTGTATACTCGAGCATATCCCCCTCCGCACCGCGCCGCGCGCCGCATGCCAGGCCACGCCCTATCTTTTTGCTTGCTTACGCATGAGTTGCTTTGCGTTGACGCAGAATTAACATGTTCCCGTGGGAATTTTGAGAAAAAACGTATCCTATATTAATTACTCCCGTGATTGAAATGAATCTAATGATACCGCATACATATTTTTTTAAAGGGAAATTTAGAAAAAATATTATTATGTCTTTATCCCGTGGGACTTTTAGGATAAAATGTATCCTATGACACTCCCGTAATCAAGACAAATCTAACGATACCTCATACATCAAAATCCATCAAGCCGTTTAGGCTACAGGAGGTCACAAAGGAAAAGACATACATACATACTTACATACACTCGAAAAACATTACCCTCCTTCTTTGGCAGTCGGGTAAAAAGGCTTGTTGACATTTCTTTTTGGAAAATCAATTAAAATATAAACAGCGATTTTCGTGGTATTCGACTAACATGACGGCCCCGTACGTTATCTTGAAGTTGTATGGAAACTTACTCTGAAGTGTGTCGAGCTAGTTGCATCTGTGTCGTACGAGGTAGGTTGAAGTGGAACAATGCATAGTGGGGTAGACAATTTAACAAACTGAACTAGGCCTTTATTTAGTACTAGGGGCCCTTACTTCATTTCGGTGCAATAGTTTCAAATCATACCAAGAGATGGCGTTGGGCGTCAATTAAATCGCGCATGTGTTTCGCTTTTTCTGTTTACCTATAAGCGTGCGTTGACGTGGTCAGTTCAGTTCAAAGTTACCTCTTTATAAATAGTACAGATAAAAGTTACCTGTTATGACATACAAATAAAAAAAAATACTGAAATGTAACGCAATATAAATCTATTTTAAATTTCACATCAATGTATTTAAAAAAACATTTAAAAAAAAAATAAAAACATTTATTAACCAAAAACACACATTAACAGAAAGAAAAGTTCTTTAACTCCCACACTAGGCAGAGCCTGTCTCGTGGGTGTCAAATCATATGAATTTCCGCTATGGCTTATTGTCTAAATTAAGACTAAAGTGACAAACTGAATGTAATCTTCAAATAATAAAAAAAATATATATATATCGAAAAGTAATCAAAAATACTAAAATTTAAGCGCGTTAGTGAAGTAGTGTGTGTGCGTGTGTGTATGTGTATGTGTATGTTGTGAGTGTGGTGAGGAGGAGTTGGGTTTTGGGTAGCCCTATGATTTTAGTCTTGGAATCGAGCGACAGGAGGGTGCTGGGTCTCTGCCGCTCGCTACCTATTAAGGGGCAAGTGTATATGTATACCAGTAGTAAGTACATTTATGAGGATACTTTGAGAATTTCCTCGGACTGTTTGTAGTTCCAGGATAAAAGTAGGCTTAAAAGCCTCTTTTTAGCGTCATGAGTTTGGCAGTATTTTATATTTGTGATATTTGCAAGTGTGTTGTAAATTCGTGGTAATAGAAATGGCTTGAAACGTTGAGCAAAGGACGATTTAATTTCAACTGTGGGGAGCTTGAAGACTCTTTTCCGTAGTATGCTATCTCTTGCTGGTAACTGCAAGAATTGTTTGTGCATGTATACGGCAGCCCGAATTAAAAACAACCTACGGACACTTAATACTTGAGCTTCTTTGTAGACCTCTACTGTCGGATAAGACCTCCCTCTTCCCAATGATACCTTCAAAACCGCTCTCTGAGCCCTTTCCAGTACCAATAATGTAGAGGATGCCGCACCACCCCATGCCAGAATGCAATAGTTAATTATTGATTCACATAAAGCCAGATAAACTAATTTTATAACGCTGCCGTCGGTGGACTCTCTCAGTGTTTTCATAACATACATAAGCTTTCGGACCCTAGCGGAGGTTACTGATACGTGTTTTTTAAAGTTCAGATTCTGATCAATTGTGACTCCCAGATATTTCAGAGAATCAGTGCGCCTTATCGAGCTACAGTTGCATGACGGGACCTCTTTCTGGTTAGGGTCGGATGTCACACAGGAAATGTTGTTGTGCACTTTAATACTAGCCAAGAGGGACTCTGGAGGTCTAGACGCTGGGGTTTTATGAAAACACAGGAATTGTGTTTTCGTGGGATTTAGAGTTAGGATGTTTCGGTTTAACCAATTTTGAATCCCTTTCATACCCAGAATTGCCGAACGATTTACTTCGTCCCAAGATCTTCCGTGGAAGAGAATGGCTGTGTCGTCGTCGTAGCAGATAGTCTCACTGTTTTGCATATCATTTCGCATGATATCGTTTATATATGTAATAAACAAAGTAGGCCCCAGGATGCTCCCCTGTGGCACACCAAAATTTACGGGTCTAACATCGCTTAGGCGGTCTCCAACCCTGACACATTGCCCTCTACCAGATAAATAGCTCGAAAACCAATCCAAAGATAACCCACGTATTCCATAAGCGGATAGTTTGCTAAGCAGTATAGGGACCGATACTGTATCAAACGCCTTTGCTAGATCAAGAAAAACGCCAATACAGCATCGGCCCTGGTCTAGATGTGAGACGACTGTGTCTATGAGGAGCGTCACTGCCTGTTCGGTAGATTTTCCCTGTCGGAAACCGAACTGATGATTTGAAAACACACAGTTATCCTCAAGGTACCTAATCAGTCGCTTGTTGACTATTCGCTCGAGAAGCTTGGAAAATCCACCAAGGAGTGAGATGGGACGGTAGTTACACGGTTCCTCTTTGTTGTCACCTTTATGAATGGGAATGACAACAGAAACTTTCCATTCACTTGGAAAGGCACCAGAGGACAGACTTAGATTAAAAATAGCTGCCAGCGGGTCAGCAATGGCATTAGAGATTGATTTAATAAGTTTGTTGGTGATGCCATCTTTACCTGGTGCACTATCAGAGTCAAGAGAGCGCATAAGGCCGAGAACTTCGCAAGGATCAGTGGGCGACAAGTAAAAAGAGCCTAAGGGAGAATCAGGGATGTTGAGTTTACTGGCAAGTGAATGCTGAGTCTCATTTGATTTCTGTAAAATGTCATTGGCCAGCTTATTACCTATCGTTGCAAAGTAGGAATTACAATAGTCAAGTGATTCCGCGGGAGAGGATTTGGTAGTCAGGAGTACTTGATTACTTGTTGGACATCGTTCTCCATCAGTTATCATTTTTATTGTCTTCCACAGTTTCCTCGGGTTTGATTTGTTTTCATTTACTTCTCTGTTGTTATAATCTGATTTCAGTTTACGTATTAGACTAATGTAAAAATTTCGATATCGTGTATAAGTAAGCTTTTTAATAGGGTTATCTGGGTCTTTGCGAAGGTCAGTATGCAGTTTGTCCCGTTGTTTGGAGCATCTGATAAGGCCCGGCGTCATCCAGGGATTTAGAATAGTTTTAGAACGACTTATAATTTCAGTTTTGGAGTGTTTAGCTACTGAACCCGTAACTGCCTGCGTGAAGCTGCTTACAGCTTGATCCAGAGATGCACTGGTCAACACTGATGTCCAGTCTGCTTTTTCCAATTCCAATCTAACGGATTCAAAGTCTATTACAGTTTTGGAACGCCGAGTTTGGAATCTTTGTGATTTTTTTGTTTTTAAAGCCATCCCTACCATAGTTATATCATGATCAGTCAAGTCAGAGGAGCAGATAACTGCTTCTGCATTGCATCTCGCGGGAACAAAGATATGGTCTATGCACGATTTACCATATGTTGCTTTGACTATACTTGGAATAAGTCCATGCTCTGCTAGGACCCCAAGATATTCCGATGAATTATTACTATCGGCTGCAGCCCCTAGAATATTAATATTTATGTCTCCTGCAAGAACCAGGCAGGGGGTGTGATTTACTGATTTCAGATTTAGGTCCAGAGAGCGAATAAAAGTTTCCGGATTATAACTAGGAGACCTATAAATGGCTATCACGGTGAATTGATCAGGCACCTGAGCGAGAACACAATTGCTCTCTTCCACGTTCAGCTCCGTAAAGGTAGGGCACCATTTGTCCCTCACGTATATTGTGACTCCTCCGGATTTGTTTATATAGTTACTGGAATGAAAAGAAACATAGCCTTGGATATGTCTAATGTTCGAGTATTCATTTAACCAGCACTCACCTAGGACTATAACGTCATAGTCCACATTAAGTCTACTCTTAGTAACTAGAAAATTGTCGAAGTTTTTTTGCATACTTCTAATGTTTAGGTTAAGAATTTTAAGTGAAAATTTGGACAAAACCATGCTACAGTCTTCCGGGATTATATTTGTATGGCACCTTATATCAAAAGATTTATCAATTGAATCCAATAGACCTAAGGGATCCATGGGTAAATGGTGTAGAAGAAGTTTGAGTGCTTCTGGATAAGAGGGAAAGATGCCACATTTGGAATATTTTCAAGTAAGCGTAAGGAAGAAAAAAGCCATTTTTCGTATTGGACGTAAATGTGTGATTGTGAAGTGTAAAAGTTGTGTGTAAACGTGGAGTTGCGCATTACATAACAAAAAACATGAAAAATCAGCAATAAGCACAAAAAAGAAATGTATGTAGAATATAGCCAGTAGGCACTACAGTTCTTAAACGCAGAATTTGATGTGTCACTATTTTTTTGGATCTGCCTGTGACCCAGCATTGGTAAGTCGATTGAGGTCGTCTTCGGACTGAATACGTAAGGCGGGGCTTCCTTCCTTGGCGTCCAGTTTTCTAAGGAATATAGATCCATTTCGTAACCAGCAGTATTTATAGCCCTTCTCTTTAGCAAAGGTTCTGGCTGTTCGAAATAAGTGCCGCTTACTGCCAGTGAGGCGTTCATTTACGTAAACCGTGCCTCCTACGCCCTGACCTACAATATCCTTACTGCTCAGGGACTTTCTGCTTTTTGCCTGCCTTAGGAATTCGTCTCGCTTAGTGCGTCGAGTAAAAGAGACCACAAGTGGGCGATGACGAGCACGGTTGCTATCAGAGGGTGTTTTATTCTCCATATTTTTGATTTTCACTCCAACTCGGGAGACGAAGTTAAGATCCACCTCCTGCAGCTCCATCCCCAGCTTATTGGCCGTTATTAGGACCAGATGGGTCAGGTTTTCATTCGTCGATTCCTCGAGACCCGAAATTTCGACCTCGTTGTTTAGAGCTTGTTGGGCTTGGGATTCCAACTGTGTTTGCAAGCTCGTGACGGTGGCCTTAAGAGCGGTGTTTTCGTCCTCCAGTCGCTCTAGAGATTTTATTCGCTGGTCGAATGTTAACAATTTTGCGTTAAGACTGTCTAAGCAATTTCTTAGATAGTTTATGTCCTCTCGTATTTCAGTACTCACGGTTGCCAATTTTGCGTCGAGAAGGAGTCCAAACTGGTCAAATGTTATCGCTGCCTGAGATTTTGAGCTGGTGGTATCCATGGTGTTACTTGTGTGCTCCTGTCCCGTGCTGCTCCTTACTTCGTCCGCTACATCGTCACAAGACATGTTTGTTATATCGGCCGTCGAAAGCGGAGAGAAACGTCCGCGGACCGGAGTGCTGTCCTGTTTACGTTGAGTGATTCGAGAACAGGCTTGGCATTTCCAGTACAATTTTAGCTTTTTCAGGTTTTCTTTGTAGAATTCGGTAGGCATACTGTAGCACTTGTAATGATAGCAATCCCCGCATGCCGAGCATCGCAGTTGGTCATCTAGTCGGGCAGACCCGTTGCAGGCCAAACAAGTGTTCATTTTGACGCGAAAGGAACGCAGCCTACAGTTTTGTTTACCCGAACCCGAACGAACACACGACGAATATCGTAACAGTCGGCAGATGTGTGGCGCGCACGCACGTAGTCGCGATGTTTCGCAACAGTCGTCCAGCAGTAGTCGGTCGACCTCGGGCGGCCTCGGGTGGTTCCGTGAGCAGCGAGCGGTTGACACTCACCGCCCTTGGTTGTTTTGGGTCCGTTGTTTTAATTTTAACACTAATTTAGAAGATGCTTATTGTCACTGTGATTGAACCGGAAGCTTGATTTAAAAACTAATTATATCACTAAACGGCGCAAAAAACTGGCTTTAAAATGATAGTAAGATTGACAAAAGCCGAGAAAATTTTCAACTGCTATAGATTAAAACACGAAGAGAAAACGAAATACGGTGTTGTCCTAGCAGAGCCTCGCGGCGATCTTTTCTATTTAAGTACAATATTTTCAAAAAACCTGTACATCTAAGCTCAACAGTTTCGCAAAATACTGCCTCAAAGCGGATCCTAATGAAGGAAGCCACAAACAAAACGTATGCTGTAATTATAATAATTACGATTAGGGAGCTGACCGCCGGTCCCAGCGGAACGGTGACACGCCAATTACTGGGACGTCCCTCTGATGCGGCTCAAACGCTATTTTATTTCGGGAAAACGTTAATTTTGAATGTCAATCAATTTGAAAACAGCGCCAGCGAGGGTGTTGCAATTTGTTTTTAGAATAAATTAGAATAGCATAAATACAATATCGACAGTCTTATCGCTAATAGCGATAGGACCGCTCTTTCACAGCGAATTGATAAGAACATAGTAAGGCAGTACAAGTCAGGTATAATAAGGTGGCCTTGTAGATAATAAAATAATAATAATAAAATACATACTGGCGAAAGCGGTTTGTGAATAGATGCATGGGTATGGAAGCAGTGTGGACTGTACTGTGACTATTTTCACGCGCATTCAACTATCGGGGAATCTGTAGTATAACGATGATGATGAGACACGCCTCGGCATCAACGGGCCGGCTCGACCGGAGTGATGTCATGGCCTAACAGAAAACTTGCGTGAAGCAGCATTGTGCTGTGTTTCGCTGCGTAAGTGAGGGTACACTTATGACTCCACTGGTGTCGCGGGTGTCCATGGGCGGTGGCAATCGCTTACCATCAGGTGATCCCTCTACTCATCTGTCACCTATCACATTAAAAAAAAACCACTATGAAAAAGAAATGCTTGCACGCAGGACACAAAAATCATTTCAAACAAAAAACTATGCAAGCTTTTTTTTATACTACGTCAGTGGAAAACAAGCGTGTGGTTTGCTTGATGGGGAGCGATTACCGCAGCCTGTGGACCTTCTACCGAATTTTGCTCTTCAGGTGGTCATGCACCAAAAACCTTGTGGTTACCTTTGCTGCCCACGCGCTCGCGAAAGTGACTACTTTTTTGTACTGACTGTTATGATGTATGAACCATACCTGTATGTTGTTTCTGTGCAATGAAGATTATTTATCTTAACCTAATGGAAAGTACTTTGACTTTGAATAATGCAAGAGTAGGCTAAAAACTCACCGAGGGGACAGAGTTATACCACATTACATTACTGTACATACTATGTTATAGCGGTGTGAAGCGATTCTTTCAGCTAGGAAACAAGGGCAAAAAGTATGTGACAAACTTATTATCGTATTGTCATCATAGAAGTAATTCCTTTACAAGTTTATCAATAACTAGTGGCCCGCCCTTACTTCCTCACGGGTCATAATTTGTCAAAGTCTTTTCTTCCTTCTTAGCAGGAGTTCAAAAAAAACCGGCCAAGTGCGAGTCGGCCTCGCCCATGAAGGGTTCCGTAGCAGCAAGTAATATATATGGAAGGTAAATTGCGGTTTATAACGTATTAAAAAAAATACTTACTAGATCTAGTCCAAACCAATTTTCGTTGTTAGTTTTCATGATTATGTACATCATATATTTTTTTTAGTTTAATTATTAATTTATTATAGAAGTTAGAGGTGGGGGGGGGGGGGGACACAATTTACCACTTTGGGAGCGTCTTTTGCGCCTGCATTTTAAAGACCTATTCATAGATACCCCAAAACGTATAGGTTTGATGGTTTCAGGTTCAAGTATGGAGGCGCCCAATTTTTTATTTTTTCCAATTTTTGAGTAGAAGTCGTAATGCGGTTAACAAAATACATCTATTTACCAAGTTTCAATAGTTAGTTCTTAAAGTTTCGGAGAAAATTGGCTGTGACATACGGACGGACTGACAGACGGACAGACATGACGAATCTATAAGGGTACCGTTTTTTGCCATTTAGCTACGGAACCCTAAAAAGGAAATAATATTCAACTATTGAAACACAATAAAAGTGCGTTTAAATTAAATTTGTAAAAATACCCAAATACCAATTTTTTACGACTCTTGGCATCATCATCTCAGCGTTTTGTCCCGGTAGCGTCCCAAGCTCTGGAGCCCGTGGTTTGCTTCGACTCCTCTACTTCGCGCGGTCTTGTGCATCCATTGTAATCAATTTTATTGGTACGCATGTCATCCCTTACAACGTCAAGCTTATAGCTTTAAAAATGACAAATCTTGCATTCGAAGTTTTTGCCCCCGTTAACCCTTTTAGGGGTTGAAAAAAAATGCTGAAAGTAATGGAATTTATTTTGCATAAGCAGTTCAAATACAATTTTTATGACTCTTGCTTTAAACATTAAGAATATTCCATACGAAGTTCGTACCCCCCATTCACCCCTTTAGAAGCTAAAGGAAAAAGAATGCTGAAAGCATTTGTATTAAATTTATTTAAATATCCCAAGCACCAATTTTCATGACTCTAACTTTAAAAATGATGAATTTTCCATACAATGTTTTTACCCCATTTGCCCCCTTTATGGGTTGAATTAAAAAAAAGACTGAAACAGGTAAATTTTTATTTTTAATAAATAAATAATCTCAATTTTCAAATCTTTAACATTAAAACTAAACGACTTTCATACAAACATTAATGGCCCCTTAGACCCATTTAGGGTCCTTAGGGTTGAATTTTTAAAAATTCCTTTTCGTGCACCTACAAACAACCACTACAGATACTACATACACACAAACCAATACTACCTGTATTCTGAATTTCATAATTTTCGGTCTAGTAGTTTCGGCTATGCGTTGATTTGGGAAAGACCAAAAAATATTTTCACATCCTCACATCTTCATATTCATATTAACAACAAATTTACCCTCCAGCAACAGATCGCGCTTATCTGACTGTTCCATACAAAACGTATTTCTCATACGATCCTAACATTTTTGCAATATATACGACAAACCAAATTAGCAAAGTTACATCTTCCGTACGTCTTCTACCTAGTATAGAAGATAGATAGATATATAGAAGATATAAATAGACAGATATATAGCAGATATAGATAGATAGATATTGCTCGTATTAATATTAAGAAATTAATTCATAAATAATATAAACATACATATATATCGCCGCTTTCTTGTGCTCGATCTGTTTTTTTTTTTGTAATAAATAAATTCTGAGAACCATTATTTTATGAGATACAGACGCTTCATGGCGGACCTTCATTATTTAAAACGTCAATCATTTTGAAAGCCACGCCGGGGGCCACGGTTTAACAAAGGTTGCTTTAAAATTAGAAAGTTTTACTGTAAGTTAGTGGTAGAATCTGTTTAATACTGTAGGAGCGGGTACAATGTGGCCGGGGTTTATTGTTAGGTTTATTGTTAGGTCCTGTTAAAGTTTAACTACATGAGAGAGTGTAACTTCTATTTGTAACTATGTATGTTGCACTAATGGACATTTTGCCCTAACTTTAATATTTTATAATAGAAGTGGCCCGCTCTCACTTCGTTTCGGAAATATTTTTGCAAAACCAGACCTGTATTTTGTTTCTTAATAGGTGTTCAAAAAAAGGGATCTTGTCAATTAACATCTTTAAGTAGTTAGTTTTCCCGAACAACCCTTTGAAAGAATTTGAGGATCTAATTATGACAATTCTTACATACGAACTTATAACACCCATTTCACTTCCTTAGCGGTTGATTAAAAGAATATTGTTATCCAAGTGTGATAAGAAGCCCAATTTTCAATATTGGTAATTCATTATTAGTCCTATAAATTAGCGACTAACTTCGATCAAGTAACTGCACTAATCGGTTAATCATGTAGACACGACGACTAAAAAAAAAAAACAGTATATTGGCTCTCCTCAGCCTGATTGTAAGCAAGAGAAGAGCCTACGTTGCAATTACAACGGAAGCGATGTTAGGCACCACATCTGTTGGGACTGCCATACTGGCCCGCGAGATGCTTCTTTCACGCTCCGTTTCAAGGAATCCATGTTGTAGGAAGGAGGAAATACATGCGCCGGCAACGAGTTCCATTTCTTGATGGTGCGGCAGAAATAGGAACTGCCAAATGGTTTAGTCCGTGAAGGGATGTTTTCCACTGTGAAGTGGTGGCGCGTGTAGTTTTGTGACGGAATAAGGAAGGTGGGATGAGGGACAAAATCTAGTGTGTCTAAAAATGGAAATTACGCATATTGGTTGGCAATAAAAACATCTAATAAGGAAACGCTAGGTAAAATTTGAGTATCAAGCACATTTTACGCTATTTTTCAAAACAGCAAGTTGCTTAAAACTCCAAGACGTGGAGCCATGCAAGTTTAGCTGTTCTTGGTACACAGTATAAAAAAGTTGCGGAAGTGAGGTGCGGAATGTTGAATTAATTTTGATGTGAGACACTTTGCCGTCACAAACAAAGAAATAAGACAAAAAGTATGGCAAATTATATAATATTACATACATTCATCTTAAATATGTGCAGCTTAAGCATTTCATTACGGTTATAAAAAAATCGCCTTCAAAAACCACGAACTAAAAAGTGTAAAATAATATTTTAAAACAGTACACTCGAGAAGAGGTGATACCGAAGTCGACGCCCAATACTATCTTGTAATTTAATACAACATTCAATCATTCAACGGAGATTAGGCGCCAACATCGGTAAAACCATTTCTCGAGTGTACTGTTATAAAAAGTTTTTGTAGGCGGTTTTTTTACGCAGAATTTTCTTTTGTGTAGTATACACATATATTATATTTGAACTGTAGATACACATACTCCTATTTATTTATTACAATAATTTAATGTTATGTTCTCATTACTATATGATGTTTTCTTCTTAGCAGATATATTTAGATACAAATATAAGTATTATATGCCCACATTACATACATGTTAGCGACTTAGCCTTTGTCTGGGCCCTGACTTAATCTGAGTGAGGGCCATTTAAACTAGACGTCATAATACACTATTATTTATTCGGCACATATAAAAAATATATTCATTTGGACATAATTGAATATATTTTTGTTTTATTTTATTTATATGCACTTTTAATTGATTTATATTTGTGCTAAATTGTGTTCTGTTTACGACTGCTGTATGCCCTATCTTGTGATGTCTGTAATAATAAATATTTTATTTCTTTTTTTCTTTCAGTTTATTACTACTATTGCGTATCATCTTAATGTTCTTTACCCAAAGGTTACCTGGAAGAGATCGCTCATAGTGATAAGGCCGCTTTCGTTGTACACATCCTGTAATACCTAGTTTTTAATTTTCATACTTTATTTTGAGTGATATAAAATTATATTCATTCATTCATTCATTCATACCGCGAGACGTACGGTCGTAGCTCACTGTGATCGCCGTACACTGCGCGAGACGTGTGAGTAAGTGTTGCGGAAACTCGCTGGAAGTTCTCGCCAAACTCGCGCTTGTGCCGCTCACCGTTTGCGGTTTCCTTCATAAATTATTTCTTTTGATATGCCATCATACTATTGTAAACTGCATCTAATTTAGTGTATGACTCGAAGAAAGCTGCCTTTTTTTATATGAGAGATGGCAGACGAGCAGACGGATCACCTGATGGTAAACAATTCCACCGCTCATGGACACCCGCAACACCAGTGGAGTCACAAGTGCGCTGCCAACCTTTTTCCTTCCCCCCATTGGGCTTCCGGTAACCTCACTCACACGGCGAATATTATTTCGGCTATACTAACCTTTTCCATATGCCTACTAATAAATTATATAAAAAACTCAGCTATTAATTATATTACAATTTTACTAATATCACACAGGCGTCTTAATTTTAAAAAAAGTTATAAGGGATGCTATCAAAACTAACATAGAACTGAACATAAAAAGTAACCCACGCACTTTCAGAGATCAATTCAAACTGAAAATAATTATGCCACGAACTAACACTAAACATTCGTGCGATGAACACTTGTGTTTGTCCGGTGTCTGGGTGTAATATATGTATTTAAGTATTATATTTGTGTTCCTCTGTTGTCTGATATCTGTAACACAAGTGCTTAAGCTACTTAGTACGGAATCAGGTCAACGTATGAGATGTTGTGAGAATTATTATTATTATTATTATTAACTATGGCAAAAAACAATACGATTAAGGGAGTACGGCTTTCCAATAGCTTACTAGATGATTTAAAGGTTTGTGAGTGCATACATAGTTTCAAAAGCAAGCTAAAACTATACATAGCAACGGCAAGTAACACTGCATGATAAATATTCTTAATGTTAATTAATAATATAGTTATGTATCTATCTTATTATAAGTGAATTTGAATTTCTTATGAAATTAAATCATCTGTAAACCTAAACCAAAACCTAAAAAATCTTAGAACAAGATCCAAGCGAGTCCCGTATGAAAACGAGATTAAACGCTAATTTGCACAAATCCGTAACTTTTTAAATGCAGGCAACAGTTTTTAATAAACTTGCCCCCAGTGACAACACGTGCTTTTTCATTAGTAAAAGTTTATACATTACAACAAACTATAAAATATGTACTGAAAATTTACAAAGAAAAATATGGGAATAAGTTTAATTTGCAAAACGGCGAAACCGGCTCCGTGGAACCGTCTACAGTCCACAAACCGCGGGTTTGTATGTACGCAACTTAGAGGCTGAATAGTCAATCGTTCTTTTGTTTTAATAATTTTATAATATAATAATAAACTTGTCATATTTTACGTACAAGTGATAGGATTAAATTGCATTATTTAATTATATAGCATGTTCACTATGTGGACTGTAGCGCGCTAGAGTCAGAGATTCAAATCGCTTAAAGGCTACAGGGTAACGATCACAATCAAAACAAATAATTTGTAATTCACACAATCATGGTTCATGCTCAATTTATTTAAAAAATAATATAATTCTGAGCTGAAGCTACATTTATGAGCATACATATTGAGTTGGAAATGCACTAACCTTTAGGTCAAACAGTATTCTTTCCGGGTCTTATATTTTATTTCCTGCAGTGAAGCACACCTGAAAAGACATAGCGATTGACAATTACTTAATGGTAAATCCATAAAATAATATTATCAGTCGAGCGATTTTACCATCGTCCCCAACAAGTTTATCCCAGTGCGCGTAACATGGCAAACTTGCGAGTTTTTCTCTGCAGCGCGGCGGATTCGTCTCGTACACGCCGAGAAACAAACTTAAAAATTGAGTTTACAGTAGCATAAACCTATTTGATTTAGACATCGGAGGGATCCGCTGTTTACAAATAAAGTTTACAGCTCGACATTAAATCCTTCTTTGAGACTTGTAAATGGGAAAATGAAAACTTCTTTGTTAAATTAGATACAAGACTCAGTTTTTATGAATTTCTTAATATTCGGGTGGGACGTCTACTGTAGATTCTTAATCATTATCAGTCTATACGACGTGTGGTCCCCGGCAGAGTAAAATAGGCTACCCTCGCTCTTACCGAGGTATCGTAAAAGGCGACTAAGGTAAAGCTGCTGGCATGATCATCAGCACCCAGAGAAGGAAAACTCTACATTTATATCAAACCCTCGCCAACCCGTCTGCCAAGCGTGGTGAGTATGGCAATTACCCCTCATGTGATTGAGGGAGGCCCGTGCCCCAGCAGTGGGGACTTAAATGGACTGACGATGACGATTAATAGAGTCAATTGCTGGCCAGATTATTTTTTTGCCTTATTCTGTAGGATTTGTGCCCCTGAGTATTTATTACTATGAAACCAAAGCTGCTAACCCTACAGCTCTGGCTTAAATGACCCCATTATCCTTGGTTTTATTTGAGTCCAAAAATGTGCATTTTTTATGTGATAGGTAGCAGACGAGCAGACAGATCACCTGATGATGTTCATAAATTTTCAGTGAAATAACTAGGTACTATTTTTTTGTCTTTTTTTATTTTTTTTATATTAAATGGGTTTGCACTTGACCTCATTTCACCTGATGGAAAGTGACAATAAGGTCTAAGATGTAGCGTGCTTACCCAGAAGAAGCCTATTCACTCTCGACTTAAAGACACCCAAATTGTAGCTCTCTGGGAATACAGAAGCCGGCAAGTTGTTCCATTCCTTAGCAGTTCGTACCAAGAAAGAGGAAGTGAAACGCTTAGTACGAGCTGGTGGAACTTGCACAGTGTAAGCGTTATGCCTATACTTGACATTTAAACATCAGGAGATGAAGTCCTAACAGAAAGCAGCAACAGAAAAAAAATATTTGGCCGGCACTTTCTTATTTGGGCCAAAAATATGAGAAAATTCGTGGATCTCCTTTAACATGCAAGATTCCATTACATACAAAAAAAAACATCGGTAGAGGTAAAACTAAATAAAAGCTTGTAAAATATACATTTCATGTTTTTTTATCCCATTTCCTCTTACAACCACGCTGTATATAGGTAGTCTTTTCCTAGTGTTATTTTTATAGTGACACAGTATATTTAGGGGGGGGGGGGGTATGGACCATATCCCACCACGCTGGTCCAATGCGTGTTGGTGGGTGTTTCGCCACATTTTACGCTATTTTTCAAAACAGCAAGTTGCTTGAAACTCCAAGACGTGGAGCCATGCAAGTTTAGCTGTTCTTGGTACACAGTATAAAAAAGTTGCGGAAGTGAGGTGCGGAATGTTGAATTAATTTTGATGTGAGACACTTTGCCGTCACAATCAAAGAAATAAGACAAAAAGTATGGCAAATTATATAAAATTACATACATTCATCCTAAATATGTGCAGCTTAAGCATTTCATTACGGTTATTTAAAAAAAAATCGCCTTCAAAAACCACGAACTAAAAAGTGTAAAATAATATTTTAATCACTTTATACACTTCATATAATATTTTATAACAGTACACTCGAGAAGAGGTGTTACCGAAGTCGACACCCAATACTATCTTGTAATTTAATACAACATTCAATCATTCAACCGAGATTAGGCGCCAACATCGGTAAAACCTTTTCTCGAGTGTACTGTTATAAAAAGTTTTTGTAGGCGGTTTTTTTACGCAGAAAATTTTTTTTCAAGCTTTTTTGTATCTCTAATCATCCCCTTCTCCCTTCCCCTTCCAACCCCGCCAAATAACTAACAAACTTATTTTGAATACAGTATTGAAATAGTTATCTTTTCACTCCTTACCTTTAAGGAGTTGACCTTCCATCATCAGCAGAGCCACATAATTAATACAATCAGTCGTAAATACTGGTGCGATTTGGAAAAAAGATACAAAAACATTACATGTGCCTTTAAAATTTGAGGGTTCCCTGAATTTTTCCCGGATTCCATCATCAAATCCTGATAACCTTATCATGGTACCAATCCGTGACTATCTACTTACTAACTAAAAAATAATTATCTAAATCAGTTCATAAATGGCAAACAAACATAAAAAAATATATAACATATTCTTGTCGAATTGAGAATAGATAGATAGATTATTTATTGCACAAAAATAAAATACAAGCATGATACAACAACAGCAACAGACAGTACAATAAGGCGGTTTTATCGCTTGTAGCGATTTCTTCCAGACAACCTTTAGGTAAAGGAAGGAAATATTGTATTCGTAATAAGGGAAGGCAGTGCAAAGTAGTTTAACAAATGAGATTGAGAATGGCAGAAATATACATATTTTATATATTAATAATATTACATTTTTTTAAATTAGCCAGGAATAAATATAAATAAATAAATATTTCATAACATCACATAAATTGATCTGACTCCGAGATAGGTAGCTCAAGCACCTGTGTTACGGATATCAGAATCAACAGTGGGATTACATATCCCACATATAATACTTTTCTTTTGTAAATGCATACTTATAATACATAGAAAACACCCAGACCAATACAAACAAACATGTTGATACACACAAATGTTAGTACTGTGCGGGGATCGAACCCGCAAACCTTGGACCAAAGGCAGCGTTCACTACCATTGTTTCAAACGGGTCGTCGAATTACATAACATAAATAATAATAAACAATACATGCATACCCAATACTATATACATAGATAATTTATAACAAAAATAGTGATAAGGTCGCCTTCGTTGCACACATCCTGTAATACCTAGTTTTTTTAATTTTCATACTTTATTTTGAGTGCAATAAAATTATATTCATTCATCAATTCATTCATACCGCGAGACGTACGGTCGTAGCTCACTGTGATCGTCGTACACTGCGCGAGACGTGTGAGCAAGTGTTGCGGAAACTCGCTGGAAGTTCTCGCCAAACTCGCGCTTGTGCCGCTCACCGTTCGCGGTTTCCTTCATAAATTATTTCTTTTGATATGCCATCATACTATTGTAAACTGCATCTAATTTAGTGTATGACTCGAAGAAAGCTGCCTACAATTTAATGTTTTTTATAAGTTAATATTTTTTGTAAAGAAATGAATTCTAACAGTCAATGAACACACAAAGTAATACCTGAGAATAAATTAAGAAAAAAATGCCTGGGTTTGCTCATTCATGACAAACTAACATGGAGACCCCATATCCAACTTTTAAAAACAAAATTATCTTCATTACTGGGAGCACTACGAATAATAACGCATTGTATACCGAAGCACATTAAGCAGACTATCTATAACGCCATGGTTAAATCCCACCTACAGTACCTGGTTAAAATCTGGGGATCCGCTTCACCTTCAAATCTTACTACAGAGAACTCAAACCAGAATTATTACAATTTTGTTTACTATCCTTTTCCATATGCCTACTAATCAACTTTATAAAAAAACTCGGCTATTATTTTACTAATATCACACAGGCGTCTTAATTTAAAAAAAAGTTATAAGGGATGCTATCAAAACTAACATAAAACTGAACATAAAAAGTAACCCACGCACTTTCAGAGATGAATTCTAGCTGAAAATAATTATGCCACGAACTAAGTATGGCAAAAAACAATACAATTTAGAGAGTACGGCTATCCAATAGCTTACTAGATGATTTGAAGGTTTGTGAGTGCATACCTAGTTTCAAAAGCAAGCTAAAACTATACTAACATGGCATCAGCAAGTAACACTGCATGATAAATATTCTTAATGTTAAGTAATAATACCTATAGTTATATATCTATCTTACTTTGAGTGAATTTCAATTTCTTATGAAATTAAATCTTCTGTAAACCTAAACCAAAACCTTAAAAATCTTAGAACAAGGCCCAAGCTAGTCCCGTATGAAAACGAGATTAAACGCAAATTTTCACAAATCCGTAACTTTTTAAATGCAGGCAACAGTTTTTAATAAACTTGCCCCCAGTGACAACACGTGCTTTTTCATTAGTAAAAGTTTATATATTTCGGTGCACCTCCGTATTCATAAGGAACAAACTATAAAATATGTTCTGAAAATTTACAAAGAAAAATATGGGAATAAGTTTAATTTGCAAAACGGCGAAACCGGCTCCGTGGAACCGTCTACAGTCCACAAACCGCGGGTTTGTATGTACGCAATTTAGAGGCTGAATAGTCAACGTTCTTTTGTTTTAATAATTTTATAATATAATAATAAACTTGTCATATTTTACGTAGAAGTGATAGGATTATATTGCATTATTTAATTATATAGCATGTTCACTATGTGGACTGTAGCGCGCTAGAGTCAGAGATTCAAATCGCTTAAAGTCTACAGGGTAACGATCACAATCAAAACAAATAACATTGACTGTAATTCACACAATCATGGTTCATATATAATCATGGTAGAATATTTGGAGATGTTGTTGCCCAATGGCGGGAGCGCTGGTCGACCAGCGACAAAGGAAGAGAGTTGTCGCAGTTTTTCCCAGACGTAGAAATGAGATTATCGGCCGGTTGGGTGGAACCAGACTACGCTGTGTCACAAATGCTTACAGGACATGGGAGTTTTAACAGCAGACTGCACGCGATGACTCTCTGTGAGTCACCTGTATGTCCCTGTGGAGAAGCTGATGAAACTCGAGACCATGTGCTGTGTGAATGTCAGCTGTATGAAGAAGAGCGGCAACAGATGCTGAATGACTGGAACAGAAACGAGATAGGACCAGTATACCATCAAGAGATGGTCAACTCTGCAGAAGGTTTTCGACGGTTGCGTGCGTTTGCACACAAAAGGCTTAACATTAGGAAGGAGATTGATTGATGTGGAACTGCCCGAGTGCGAGTCGCTTGTGTTGTGGTGTTTCACGCCCCATTTGGGGAGAAGTGACATTGAGATGGGACACAGACACAGACTTTGTAGGGAGTGAAGAAACGCACCGGGGAAAGAGCCCTTAGCAAGTACCTGGTGAGCGTCTCCCAAGATTCGGTCCGTATGCCGAGACGGTAGGAAGGACCATGGGCTGGTGGAGGGACTGTGTCTGAATCATGGTTCATGCTCAATTTATATTAAAAATAATATAATTCTGTGCTGAAGCTACATTTATGATGCATACATATTGAGTTGGAAATGCACTAACCTTTAGGTCGAACAGTATTCTTTCCGGGTCTTATATTTTATTTCCTGCAGTGAAGCACACCTGAAAAGACAGCGATTGACAATTACTTAATGGTAAATCCATAAAATAATATTATCAGACGAGCGATTCTACCATCGTCTCCAACAAGTTTATCCCAGTGCGCGTAACATGGCAAACTTGCGAGTTTTTCTCTGCAGCGCGGCGGATTCGTCTCGTACTCGCCGAGAAACAAACTTAAAAATTGAGTTTACAGTAGCATAAACCTATTTCATTTAGACATCGGAGGGATCCGCTGTTTACAAATAAAGTTTACAGCTCGACATTAAATCCTTCTTTGAGACTTGTAAATGGGAAAATGAAAACTTCTTTGTTAAATTAGATACAAGACTCAGTTTTATGATTTTCTTAATATTCGGGTGAGACAGCTACTGTAGATTCTTAATCATTATCAGTCTATACTAGTCATAGAGTAACTTATATATACTGAGATAGACACATCAGTCGGGTAGCCAGTGCTAGCGCCATCTAGAGGAAAACGACCAATACTCAACGCCTATGCAGTACCGCCACCTTCGATAGTCAGTTAGGGAGACTATCAAAATCCCCAATACTTTGAAGATCTCTGGTATATAACGAATAGTTTTTTAAAATTGCTAAGATAGGCAGGCGGCTTGAGGTCATTGTTTCGGAAACACGCTTTACTAGTGCGATGTAAAAATGCAAAGTGACATCTACCGAAATAACGCCGAACCTCTGCTTTTTTATGCTAGACGCGGACAAACGAGCAAGTGAGTCACCTAATGGAAAGTAATCAACGTAATGCTTGATTGCTTCTTACAATCGCTGAACTATTTTTTCCATACTAAGGAAAAAACAAGACAAGATGGGATGATGACATTCGAAGGTTGGCTGGTGTGGGCTGGATGAGAGTGGCCGAAAATCGGGAGCAGTGGCGTACATTAGGGGAGACCTATGTCCAGCAGTGGACGAGTGTGGGTTGCTGATGATGATGATGAAGGAAAAAAGTACTAAGTTAAATGACCGTGGTACCAGTCCACTGCTGGAAAACAGTCCAACGTCCGCCATTTCATCCTGTCTTTGGCTTGACTTCTTAAGGCACCCTTCGACTAGATGGAGTGAATTTTCGATCCATCTAGTTGAAGAGCGCTCTATTCGTGGTCTCTATTAAAGAACTGCACCGTGTGGACCCGGCAGAGTAGAATAGTCCACTCATCCCTCACTCTTACCGAGGTGTCGTAAAAGGCGACTAAGGTAAAGCTGCTGACATGATCATCAGCACCCAGAGAAGGAAAACTCTGCATTTATATCTAAACCCTCGCCAACCCGTCTGCCAAGCGTGGTGAGTATGGCAATTACCCCTAATTTGATTTAGGGAGGCCTGTGCCCCAGCATTGGGGACTTAAATGGGCTGATGATGTTTAAAGAACTCTTCTACACCGATGGTTGTCCGTTCTGACCTGTAGCGCCTTCTGCATGTCCAATTATTTGTATTGTCTAATTCATCATCATCGTCAGCCCATTCAATTGTCTAATTTAGTGCACTAAAATGTAGTAACCTTAACCACAGATGACTACCTCCACGGCTAAGCAAGTGAACATTAGGACCGCGTCAGGGCGGGCGGCTGCGGTCGCGCCCATGTCCACGCGGGCCGCAATGAATAGAAGCGGCCATCACAATGCGGCTTGATTATTTGCGCGGCTTTAACACTTAATGGCTTAGCAAATTAATTCTGTGTCAACGTCATTTTACGCTTGGAGAGACACGGTGTGTAACGCGTGTGCTTAGATAATATACAAAATTGTTCAAAAAATTTCTCTATTTCTTTTGCTTCATTAAACATCAACGTGACATGCAAGTACCTATCTAAAACATTTATGATAGGACATAAAATAAATTTTGACCGTATGAATAAATGGGCCGGCTCGACTGGAGTGATAACAGAAAACCGGCGTGAAGCAGCATTGTGCTGTGTTTCGCTGCGTGAGTGAGGGTACCGTAGGCCCAATTCGGGGGAAAGGGGAGTTTAAAGGTGTTAACTGGTGTTGCGGGTGTCCATGGGCGGCGGCAATCGCTTACCGTCAGGTGATCCGTCTGCTCGTCTGCCTACCTATCACATAAAAAAATAGGACCTTCATGAGAAGAGTGTACTCTTTTTTAAAAAGCCCGGCAACTCATTAGCGATCTCTCTGATTTCGCGGATGTTCATGGACGGCGTTGATTACTTTCCATCACGTGACTCGCTTGCTCATTTGTCCACCTCTATCATAAAAAAATAGCAAATCTAAAAACAATACCGCTATTGCTAACTTATTATTCATGCATAAAAAATGATGAATAATAAGGTCATCTGCTTTCGGTACTTAGGTATACCAATTTACTAAAGTTTTCCTGGAAACATATAATTAACACTTCTTTGTAAAGTACCTACTACTTAAGAATAAATTTAAAAACTCAACATACAAGAATTAAGAACAGGAAAATATACAACATAGAATAACACTACGCGAAACTTAGAGACTGAAAAGGGTCCAGAGGGTCCGTTGTAGAATAGTAAACTCGTAAAAATGAAGTATAAAATATTTATTGTACCTATAAAAAGAACAACAGGCACGCAAAATGGCAACAGGAGAAGAGGAGAATCAGAAACAGCATGCGCTATAATTGGCTGGCGCAGTGGCGCCATCCAGTGACATGTATTACAAACTAGCTGTCGGTATGGCAGCATCTGTTTACATATTTACCAGAGACAATTATACACTAAGCAAATTTGAGTAAATCCTAAAAGACACCCGACATTGCAACAGACAAGTGGAATCTCCCAGTGACGTAGGTACTAAGTGCCCAAATGTAATGTTCAAACGAGTTAATTATTTTGGTACTTGAAACAATTAAGCCTCACTTTGCGGTGAAGGGTCTGCCCCGCGTTGCGGTCATAACCCGTGCGGTCGCCCTGCTAAATCACGGGTCTTACCGACCAAGTGTTTCAAAGAGCAACCTCTTTTTTGGGCCAAGTGCCGGCCAGAAAATGTTTTTGCTGTATTCTTTAGAACTTGTCCTCCTGAGGATTTGTTACTATGACATCAATGAAAAGCCATAGGGTCAATATCCTTAGTTTTAATGTAGTTCAGAAATCAATATTTTCAAACATTTTCAGTGAATTAACTGAGAAAAACATTTTTTTTTTGTTATTCCAAATCTTGACATTTGAACATAGATAGATACACTTTATTGCACAAAATTTACAGATCTAAGTCTATGTTTTTATATTAAAACAATGTAGGTGGTCTTATCGCTAATAGCGATCTCTTCCAGACAACTTCAGGGTAGAGGTAAAGTATAGCGAATTAAGAAGAGGGGTAAGGCAGTGCAAGTCAGAAAAAGAAAAAAAAAAGACATTGTATAAATACGAGTATGGTATATACATACATTATATTAAATAAATATATACTAGCTATATATACTAATACATCACGAGGACCAAAAAAAGATGTCCTAATAGAATACAGCAAAATTTTATAACTTTTTTTGTCAGCACTTTTATATTTGGACCAAAAATATATGAAAATCCGAGGATCTTGCAATGTTCCTGGCGAGCTAAAATTATTTTACCTACAATGAGTGCTAATAGCATGTTTAAGCAGAAGTTTGCTGCTATAAATAAAGCTCACGGGAAGTCCAATAATAAAGAAAGTTCAACATATCGCTGGGATGGTGTCGTGCAAGCAGAACGTCGCAAGCTGCGGGTCAGCGATGGGCGCAAAACTATCCAAAACTTATAGGTTTCCTCACCGCCGAGATAATGGTAGAAATACACACATACTATTTGTAGAATTACATGCCTCAAGTGGCAATGTGCAGGGCACATAGCGAGGAGAACACACGGACGTTGCTAGTTAATACATGTTACTGGATGGCGCCACTGCGCCAGCCAATTATAGCGCATGCTGTTGCGGTGGAAAGGTCCTCGAGGGGAGGCCACGTACAGGAAGTCGCACCCGTGGCAAGCTTGTGAGGTCCACAAGGTGGACCGACGATCTGGTGAAGATGGTGGGAATCCATTGGATGCGGGCGGCACAGGGGCGATCTGTGTGGAGAACATTGGGGGAGGCCTATGTCCAGCAGTGGACGTCTATTGGCTGAAATGATGGGGATGATGATGATGATTTGTAGATTCCAGTTATGCATGCTCGTATTAGTGCCTACGGCCTCCAGTATGTATAACGCGTTCTTATCCATTAAACTGCCATCGCTCCATTGTTTAGTACCAGGACAATCAAATGTAGATCATAGACGTTTGATGAGGCCCTATTTAAAACCATAACGATATACAATTTTCTTGATCAACATCACAATTCGCTTTGAAGCACCGCGAGTGAAATATTAAACAGACAAAAAGTCTCGCTAAGCCGATTTATTTGATATTCACATCTCGTTGTTATATTTCTTTATAACCAGCGTATTATACGGGATCAAAGAGAAAAGGACTTCATGCATACAAAATTATAATTTCTGTACACCAATTGAGCAAATTGGTTCTTAAATGTTCTTACTATTCGCAAGATTACTTTTTTAAAGAAGGATTAATGTCTATGTAAGTGTGTACTTTGTATTTAACATAGGATTACTAGATATACGCTAAGTCTCAAGTTCATTTAGAAGCTGTATTTTTTATGTAATAGGTGGTAGACGAGCAAACGGATCACCTGATGGTCAGCGATTGCCGCCGCCCATGGACACTCGCGACACCAGTGGAATCAGATGTGCGCTGCCTACCTTTAAAACCCCCTTTCCCCCGGATTGGGCCTGCGGTACCCTGAGTCACGCAGCGAATCACGCTGGTTTTCTGTGAAGCCGTGGTTTCACTCCGGCCGAGCCGGCCCATTCATGCCGAAGCGTGGCTCTCCCACGGTCATGTCAGGTGGGATTCAGTGTAATTAAAATAATAATATCACATTCATATCGAAATTGTAACTTAGTTGATTTGATAGTTTCATAATGTATTAAAATTTGTTTCTTAGTTTTGTTAAGGATAACTATACTACGGTTTTGTTTATGTTGAACGGCTTTGCTACGGGCAGAGTGAGCTAAAATCGGATAGTTCAAACACACACACTAATTGATATACTGCAAAACTAAGTGGTAATAATTATATATCAGGGGTTAAAGTGTTATGAATGAAACAATGGACATTATAGACATATTCCTTCCAACGACGAAACTTGAGGTAGGATCTCGCGGGCCAGTATAGCAGTGCCAACGGAAATGATGACTTGACATCGCGTCCGTTGCAATTGCAACTCTCCTTTTGCTTACCATTAGGCTGAGGCGAGCCAATATACTAAGTCACTATAAAAAAAACAGAATGGATGTCAATCTCGTAATAGAATGTGAACTCTGCCTACCCCGGCGGATGTTAGGAAACATAAACCTCACGTTGTGAATAGAAATTCGCTAACTAAAATTCAATTACCTATTTAATATTATTACACCATAAAAGGTTACAGTCTAATTATAAAGTTAGATTTCCTAATTGGACCAGCTAGTTGTAGTTAGGCAGTCATCATGGCTTGTTCGCCGCAGCTGGGAAGTGTTTCGCGGCGCGATTCGCCGAAGTCGCTTTGTGCACTGTCGGCATTTCAACGGCATACAGATGTAAATTTGCCGGCGTCTTCTAGCGGCAAAATAGTGGAGGTAGAATAAGATTTCGCTAGCATATAGGGTTCAAGTACTAAATAAAAACCTTAGGGTGATTTTCAATTCCTCGCGCAAGGGATTTTTTTAGAATTCAGTATTTGATCGAACATTTAAATGCTATGACATATGATTGGTCAAATAACTTTCCAACTTATCTGGCGTTTTCATTTTAGGTGCGTGAAAGCAAAATGGGCACATTCAACCAAAGTAATTTAAAAACAATAATAGAAATCAACAATTCCATGTGTGTTTTCAGTTGATGACACTGTTATGATTAGGGCTAATATCCTTCCAATCACCCCGTATTACCCTTCACACAGTGATATTAGTAATACAATAGAGTAGGGCTGTATCACTTATTATTTTGCGTCTATTGTCTGATTATTATGATTTACCTTATAGTACATATAAAAAATTATTCAATTTTTACACAGTTTCATCCACTGGACAATGAACAATTTGAACAAAGTGTAAAATATATTTACATGTGGTTCTGCGGATTTGAAAGCGCGAGTATTTTCGGGGTAAACGAAAATGGAAATAAAAATGCATTAAGATAACCACTTTTATGAAATCTGATTCAACAATATAAATGTATTTGTACCTTAAGGTTTTAATATAAGATATCAGTCACACCTAATATTATTACTTTTTAATAAGACGATTTCTTATCATCATGCAGTTGTGTTACATTGCTCATTTATTTTGCTGGCTATTAAGTAAGAATACTAAGTAGGACAAGACAAGAATACTAAGTACAACTGATGTAATGAGAAGAGGGGAAAAACATGTAACCAAAAGAGTGATGCGTGTAAATGTAAGTGGGTGGAGGTACAGAGGACGGCCGAAAAAGAGATGGATGGATTGTGTGAAGAATGACATGATGGAAAAAGGGGTGGATAATTCGATGACGAATGACAGGGACGTATGGAAAAGGAAGACATACCTACTGCGCCGACCCCAGATAACCTGGGAATAGGGCAGGAGGATGATAAGAAAGTAAGAGACAATTTTGATTATAAGTAATTGATAGAGGATAGTACATACATGATTGCCACCCCTAAGCATTTCCAGCTGTATTGAAGAGCGATTTACATAAACTAATTGACTGTCAAATAGTGTGCCGTAGCACGTCAAATGACCTGCGTGAAACTAATATTTAGCCAAAGTCCTGAATGTGCACCGGATAGCGCCGCGGCGCCAAACAATATTAAGCGACCAGGAGCCCGATTCTCGGGATTTTCGATATGAAAAAACATGGCGGATGTCGCATGAAATCCATACAAAAAACTATGTTTTAGTAATATATGTCGTATGATAATAAATGTCACGAGAACGAGAATTGGGCTCCTGTACGATAAAATCTAAAATATCGTCTTTCCAATAAAGTTTAGATCAGACAAAACTAGTCACAAACGCCGTTTATAAAACGTGATCAAGATTTACATCATTTTGTCTTTGTAGAGCCACAGATTATATAATTTTATAAGTAGAGATCATGTTGTAACGCTACATATGCAAGTTAACAAATGAGCAAGAATATTTTTTTACATATAGTGGATAAGCGAGCAGACGCACCTAGTGATTACCGCCGTCCCATGGACATCTGCAACTCCCGAGGTATTGCATATGCGTTGCCAGCTCTTAAGGCCCTGTGTTACACAAGACCATGGTGTATTTTACATCGCGTTTAACTTAGTACTTCACAAATAATGATACCAGCCTTGCATAGCTCCAGATAAAAACTGTATTTTAATAGGCAATTTGAGAACCTTACTTGTCAGCACAGCAGAATCTTAGTGAAACAAAACTCATAATGTTTTAATCACAAAATACACTTTATGGACGTACGAGTATTTAAATACCAACAAAGTCTTTTGGGAACAATAAACAGCAGAGAAAGGGGTGACACAATAGAGCCATCGAGCGAGACGCGCTCATGGCGCAGCAAGATAAGCCTGTGAAAAGGTGCGTGTTATTCCAAAACAAAAAAAACTAATTAGTCATCAACACTACGAGTGCTCGTAAAAAGGCGGCCATTAGGTACTAAAAGAGTTCCTCGAAAAAACACTTAAACGTTGGAAAACCTGGGCGGCTGACGGATGGCGGCCGTTTCGCAAACGACACGCGCTCGAGCCGATGGCTGCTGTTACGGGAACCACTGTATCCGAGCCTATTATGTGTTTTTCCGATGTACATTAATTTTACAAAAAAAAGGACTTGGTAATTTACACAAATTTGACATTTACATAATAAAGTGTCGGTTTTGTGAAAATAGTAGCTATTTTGACGTCTGTTGCATTTATGTACTTTTTTTGTGATAAATTGTAAATAACATTTGTGTTTTTTTCCTATACGAAAAGTTTAGTTCATTAAGTTCAGTTACATTCATACTTTGAACTTTAAGGTGACGGGTAGGGCATACTAGCGACGCCAATCGATTTAAATTTTTAGCTACTAAACCAGATCTATTATATATTAAACAAATCCTGAAATTGTTTAAATAGATTCGGTACCTGATATCCGCATCGCTTGGTGGTGCCATCTTGTTCAACAACGAGCTACCAAAAAAAATCATTATATACAAACTATACAATAAGTTTTGAAACTTTATTATGATTATCGTATATG
This sequence comes from Marasmia exigua, assembly GCA_019059595.1. Lineage (NCBI taxonomy): Eukaryota > Metazoa > Arthropoda > Insecta > Lepidoptera > Crambidae > Marasmia > Marasmia exigua. The sequence goes on from CM032483.1 coordinate 6,349,631, forward strand.
GTACGTAATACGCTATTGGCCGGGGCCAATATCGTATCTTCATAAAATGATACTTTGAATAAGAGCTTGTTGTACATCCCTTAGTCTCGTAGTTGTCTCTAAATTCTATTTTAAATTGATTTGATACAAAAAAAAAACATTCGCATATAAGACAACTCGCCCTAAATGGACTTTTATTCTTAGAAAACCATCGGGCTTTATGATTAAAGCCCGACAAGTAACTGATAAAAAAATCTGTGAATTGAATGAGAGGAAAACTAGAGAACGTGGCATGTGCAATTTGTGCCTTGTTAGCGAAAAGCCGAGTCCGCTAAGCCAGCTTCGTTAGGGCATGGGGTGCACGAAATGATTTCCAATTGATTGTAGGTCTGTGGAATATAGGTTTTGAGTGCCTACATCACTGCTACCATGGGAGTGGTCCGAGAGTTTAGTGAGAAAACTGATCAATAGAAACATACAGAGTATGTACAGCACATTTAAGTAAGTATTTTTTTACATAATTTAGCAAGTAATACGCATACTTATCTAATTTAACGGTCAATCTTGCTGAGTAGTATAATTTTTTTTTTGTGATAGGTGGCAGACGGATCACCTGATGGCAAGTGATTGCCGCCGCCCATGGACACTCGCGGAACCAGTGGAGTCACAAGAGCGCTGGCAACCTTTAAACCCCCCTTTCCCCTGGATTAGGCCTCCGGTACCCTCACTCTCGTAGCGAAACATAGCACAGTGCTGTCACGCCGCTTTTCTGTGAGGCCGTGATATCACTCTGGTCAAATCGGCCCATTCATTCCGAAGCGTGGCTCTCCTATGGTCATAAGTAACGTAAATATAACTGAAAAAAAGAAAAGAAGAAACCACAGTCAGAGTAGACTAAGAGACGCACTGGCGGCTGTATCTAGGAGGTATTGCCGGCTACATTCTATATAAGTTATCCTGGCCATGGTAAACTAACAATAATTTAAGTGTTGGTACCAAATTCGTTCAATCTGAAATTCTCGCAACCTACCTATATAAGTGTAATATCCTCCAAAAGATTACGGCTACGGCGACCAATCTCACTGATCAGCCACGTACGCAGGATAAGTATTATAGTGCTCAAGTGTGTGCGAAAACACATGTGCACCCTCTATTCCCTTACCCTCATATTCCAATGGGACACTACTGTGACTGGGATCAGGCGCAGAACCAACAGCTTAACGTGCTTTCCGAGGCACAGGGGGTACAAGACCGCCAACTTCCAGACTCCGGGCTAACACTTAAGATTTCTTATCGAAAACTTAGGTATACATTTTTGGCCCGACCCGGGGATCGAACCCGGGACCTCTTACGCAGCCGTCGCTTTAAAGTGCGACCCACTAACCACTGCGCTACCGACGCAGTACCGAGAGAGAGTATAAAGTATATTCCTACATTAAACTTCCCAAAACAATATACAGAAATGAAGCTTCGACCATCTTTAACAACTCTGAATTGTAAAGTAATATTTAGCGGACAACAGCTGCTTTAGGTATCGTTAGAAGAACTTCGAATTTACTCATTAACCGCCTCAGGCTATTACAAGGAGGAATACTTTTGCAGAAATGTACTACCTAAATCCTATACAATATATACTCCGATAGAACTTAAGAAAATAAAATTCTGAGCGCTCACGTCGCTTTGAATAGCGAAACCTAATTAAATGTTTTTTGAACCTTTTATTTAAAAAGAACTGTTTAGCAAAATTTTAACAATGTTCAATGCAATTGCAAATACCAACGGATCGAGATCCAATGTACGCTGGAGTTCAAGATTTATTTGCAATTACTAACGCTAACTGCTTACACAAATCAAACTAAGAAAATGCTTTTGGGTGGAGGTAAAGCGAAAACGCCCGCGGGCTTCTCTCCCTGGAGTACTTAGAGGTACTGCGGCGCCTGGGGCGACGCAGCTACAGGCGTCGGAGCGATGGAGTTACCTACACCTATTCTACGTCCAGGAAGGAACCACGCCGGAACAAGTCCGTAAACATCTTGAGTCCATATGTGGAAGCGACGTATGCACGGTAGAGGAGTTAAAATCTCGTGGTCGCTACGCGTCTTTTAAACTAGGAGTCCTAGCGAAGAACGCAGGTAATGTCATGTCGTCTGAAAACTGGGCTGAAAATATATGTGTAAAGCCTTGGCGGCAGAATTTTCGCGCTAGAACAAAAACCACGCAAATGTAGACTACGTCCCTTCAAAATCAGTGCGTACTACCAAAATGTCCGTGGCTTACGATCCAAAACTCACACATTTAATAATAATGTTTTGCAAAGCACCTACGACATTATAGCGTTGACAGAGACGTTTCTCAACAGTTCCGTGTCTGATGGTGAGCTCTTCCCTGCAGGATACCACGTGGTGCGTAAAGACAGAGTAGGAGACATGGGGTGGGGAGGAGTGTTGCTTGCAGTGCGTGACCATTTAAGTGTTCGCGTAGTGGAAGATATCAGTGGGCTAACGGCCGACAAGGAATTAGTATGTGCTATTGTGTGCTATAAGCGAGTGAAAATATTATGTTGCGTTGTGTATTTACCACCAAATTATAATGAAGAATAATATCTCAATGTACTGAGTAGTTTAGAAGATGTGATAAATTGTCACTCAGATATGTATATTTTAATATTTGGTGACTTCAATTTAAACTCTGTTAGCACTAACGTAAAAACTCATTTTGACTTTTTCTGTGCCTTTTGCTCGCTTTACCAACATAATAATATTGTTAATGACCATAGTGGTATATTAGACCTCGTGCTGAGCAATATTGGACCCGACCGGTTGACGGTGTCTCTCGGTGTCGATCCCCTGGTGCATATTGATAGGTATCACCCAGCACTTGATATTATGATTAAGATTCCAACTCCTTACACATCCAATAAATATACTGTATCACATCAGCCTACGACTCGTATAGGAGCTAGTCCTGATTGGAACTGGCGTAAGGCAGACTTCCAAGGGTTGTACGCAGCGCTGATGGACTTGGATTGGTACGACCTAATAAAGGAGACTGACGTTGATGTGGCCGTAGAGCTGTTTTATCACACACTTTATAAATGTATAGGGAATTTTGTACCCGTAAAAAAGTTTCCCAGGCATAATCAGAAGTATGTGTACCCCAAATGGTATACTGCTGAAATAATCAATAATATTAAATTCAAGCACTTTCATCATAAACGTTATAAGCAGTTCGCTTTAGAATTTAATAAAGAAATGTTTATCTATTATAGAGAAAAGGTTAAGAAATTAATTGACAACGCATATCGGCATCATATGAAATCAGTACAGAGTGACATAATTGACAACCCAGCAAAGTTCTGGCAATACATAAAAGACAGAAAAAAGGATAGGAAGCCCGTAGACACATACACCTACAATGATACTGAAGTCAAAGGTCAGGCCGCAGTGGATGCGTTTGCCGAATATTTTGCTTCAGTATTTCACAAGGATATACCTAAACTTGACTACATAGAGGCGTCGCGGGCCGCTTATGGTTGTCTAGATGCAACTTGTATCTCCATTCCGACAGTCGGGGAGCCAGATTTGAAGCGAGTAGTAAGACGCCTTAAACTACGATCATCAAGTGGTCCCGACGGCATTCCTGTGTTCTTGGCTCACGATTGCTTATCAGCTCTAACTATGCCTTTGCTTTTTATTTTTAATCTCTGTCTGTCTCAGTCAAGATATCCAAAAAATTGGAAAACATCCAGAGTTACCCCAGTACCTAAAGTTGGTGGAGGAGCAGATGTTTTTTTTTGGGGACTCAGGTGTATCTACCTCCTAGAGTGGCCCCGCTGGTAATCAGTTCTGTTCTGATTCCAGCTTCGGTTGGTATTAGGCAGAAACGGTTACCGTGGGGCACGGTTTTCCCCGGGCAACGGCGGGTAGTAATTCATTCGTGGATTGCTACCCGACGGCCAAAGGATGCACAGAATTTCCGGCGGACCAGCCCCGACGCAGTGGATCGCGTGCAGCGCACACCACTCGGGGGCTTTCATTGTCTGCTGAGGGCTTAGAGGACCGGCCTCTCTTTATGGACCTGAACACAATAGGGCCGGGCACGGAGGCTGCCTTCTTTATCCAGCCCCCCCTTCTGCCGTAGGTTGGCGTTGGGGTGTGGTGGCACCCACTGTCGGGCGCTTTGGCGTGCGGTGGGCCGGTGTTCCTGGTGTGATGGTGCCGTATGGGGGCCTTTTTGTTCTCGGGCCTTGAACTGTCGCGCCTTCGGGCGCGTTCGAATGTTGGGGAGTTCCACGGTGGTGGAATTCCTGCCAACAGTCTGTTGCGCCCCGATTCTCGGGAGCGCTCTCCCCGCCTTTATGGTGGGGGCTTTGTTGGTGGGTCTGTGTTGAGTCCCGCAGCCAGTGGGATGCAGCTACGACTCGCCACCCCCGCTTTTCCCGTCCCGTCGATTGTCTCCGCAACCCAGCGGGGATGCTCGAACGGGAGGGTTTTCGGGTATAACTTAAAAGTCTGTGGGTGCTCTCTCCTCTCTCTGCCCTGCAGCCAGCAGGGTATGGGTTGGGGGAGGGGTCTGCAGTCGTCCCTTCCGGAGCGTCTGCGTTGCAATCCAGCAACGTGGACGATTCCGGAGAGGGGGGAATGGTGGGCCATGGGAGTGGCCCTAGGCCTCGTTTTACGGCAAGGCCCGTTTTTGAAGAGGCCGTGCTGGCGAGCCTCTCGTCCTTCGAGGGTGGGCCGCGGACTTGGTTTCTACCCGTTACCGTAGCCCACCCCACACGGACGTAGCAGGAAATGCCCCGGTGGTTTTTAGTGGGTAGGCCCCTGGGAGCACCCCAGGGGAGAGCCCCACACTACCCGGCCGTCTCCCAGCGGTCGGGTGTGCTTAAGGCGGCATTTTCCACCGGGCCAACAAAAAAAAAAAAAAAAAAAGGAGCAGATGTTTCGTCCTTTAGGCCGATTGCGGTATTGTCAGTCTTTGCCAAAATCTTCGAAGCAATTCTCACTGAAAACCTCAATAACCAGATCGGTCATCTACTTCACAGCAGCCAGCATGGATTTCGCCAAGGTCGTTCCACCACCACAAATCTAGTAGCTCATGTAAACTACGTTTACTTACAGATGGATTGTGGAAAGCAGGTAGATGCAGCTTATTTTGATTTTAAGAAGGCCTTCGATCTAGTCGATAACGATAGACTTCTACAGAAATTAGCCATAATAGGTTTATCACCCAAATTGCTGCAACTTTTTGCATGCTATTTAAAAGACCGCTCTCAATATGTCCACCTCAATGGATATTATTCCAAAGACTATTTCACAAGATCCGGGGTGAGTCAAGGTAGCACGTTAGGACCTACTTTATTTTTGATTTTTGTAAATGACTTACCCAGAATGATCTCATCTTCTGAATGTCTGTTATATGCTGATGATCTGAAGTTATGCATGGGCATCAAAACCCAAGCTGATGCAATAAAACTCCAGCGGGATATAGACACTGTGTCTCAATGGAGTCATGATAATCATCTTCCTTTAAATGACATTAAATGCAAAGTTATGACTTTTACTCGTAAACTGAGACCAGTAAACTACAATTATTATTTATCGGACGTTCCTCTGGAAAAAGTATTTGACATAAAAGATCTAGGTATAAAGTTAGATAGTAAATTAGATTTTCATGAGCATATATTAAGTGTATGTAAATCTGCTCATAGGATGCTGGGTTTTGTTATTCGCATGGCGTCACAATTTGACAATGCACTAGTTGCAAAAGTTTTATTCTTTGCATATGTTCGCAGCAAGCTGGAGTATGGATCAGTAGTTTGGGATCCATATGAAGAAAAATATGTGCTGATGTTGGAGAAGATACAAAGGAAATTTTCTCGATGGCTTTACAAAAAGCTGTACGGATATTATCCTTACTTATATCCGTCGCTATTCGTCTCGGGGATGATTGGAGTCGATACTCTAAAGTACAGGAGAGCTGTGCTACTTGTAGTACACTACCTGTCGATATTGCATCGGCGGATCGATGATCCGGACACACTCGCGAGTTTCCGTCTTTTAGTCCCTACGGTTTCGTGGGACTCCGCGGGGCTAGTGCCGCCGCGACGCCGGCCGCGCCTGCTGGCCCCGCCTACTGCGCGCACGCAGCGCGGGGCTCACGCGCCTACTACCCGCGCTCTGCGACTTATCGGTGACATACTTGCTCGGCACGATGAAATAGACCTATTTGCAGACAGTTTTGTTCAAATCTGCTACAAGTACCGTAGTTTTTTGACATAATAAACATATTTAATACTATTGACATTATATAAAAAAAATCTAAATTAATTATATTTTATTTATTTGATTTTATTGTTCTATTGTGTATTTTAATTTGCTTCTTTTGACTCAGATACTGACAATTTGGGCTATTTGTATTGATATTATCTGTTGCGCTTATTTTTATTTTATTATTTTTTTTAGTTGTAATTAATTTGACAAGGATTGTATTCTTCTGCTTTTTTATTGTAAATTATCCGTGAGTGTAATGTAATAATGTATCCTAACCTTATACTGCGTTTTGGATTAATTTCTGTTAGCATGTAAGGTGTCTGAATAATATCTAAATAAAAAATAAATAAAATAAATAAAATTAATTCTACCATTACCAAAAATATTATTTGGGAAATGAACTTTAATTTAAGCTGCCATATACAAAGTTTATTTGACTCATTTCTGATAAATATTTCATGGCAAATCCCTGTTAGTGATTGAGAATAGCCTTTCGGTATTTCAAAACAAAATAAAAAAAGCATGAAATTATGTCATCAAAAGGAAAAAATGCGTTTATCAACACTAATGTCATAATATTTAAATTAAGAAATAAAATGTAATCACATTTTGACAGGATTTATAAGAAAATAAAAAATTTAGGATGTTGCATAGTTATATATTTTTTGCACTTTGCAACAGGCAAATTTCTTAAATGACAATATTAGGATAAAGATATCATCATTTATATAGCTAATAAAGTTACAAATCATTATGAAATACCTACAATACCATAAAGCACCTATAAAGTGCGAGCGTAATGTGATGATGACAGATGATTAAAATGTTTACCTTTTGACGATTTAGCGCCATAACAAATTTTTATTAGTGAAAAATGTCAAATTTGAGATAGTGTTTTGAGGATTTGGCTCCACTGCAAATCTTAACAAGAACATCATTAGTCACAGTTTGTGACAATCAGTAAAGAGATTGCGATAAAAGCTACGCTACGTGAGTTCCGTTATTCAGGGATGCTTGTCAAAAGTCTTCCCTATGATTTCATACTTTAAAGATTATTAACGCGTAGACAAAGCAGTGTATGAAACTGCACATAACTTGGTAAAAAAACACTCGCTCGAGTTTATATAGTCCTCATTATGTGACAGTCAGTGAGTTAATGCAAAAGCCTATGCCTTGCATTCAAAAATCACTTTAATTGACGCAATTTTTTTTGAAGAATAAGGTAATAAAAGTGATGCTGTAAAACAAAAATAGATATAATGCTTGGCTCGAAGAAGAACCTATTGCAACTTATAATACAAGGCAAGCTACAAAGGAAAAGAAGCCCAGGACAAAGATGAACCTATTGGCTTAAGAATCTGGGCCAGGGGTATTACAAAAACACCCGATCCCGATTATGATTGCAAACCTCCATAAATGAAAAAACGATGGCACTCAAAGAAAAGAAAAAGTAAAACAAGAGAAGGAAAAAATATCGCCCCTGAAACCTTGAAACATCAAATAGCCCTATTGTTAAAGATTGACAAGAATGTAATCAAAATTTATATTTATCAGCACCCATAGTAGCGGTTACGAATTCGAAATGTAATATTCAGTCGCCGGACACCAGCGGTTCTTTGTATCTCGTTAAAGCACTGCTTTGAATTTAACACGTTAATCCCTTCCCGGGGGCATCAGCCAGCGGCAGGAATTCTTTTGTGCGGTCCAACCGTCCTGCAAATGCGCCGACTATCTGCCGTTTTTTGGTGAAATCGCGTTAAAATGCAGGTTAAGATTAAAAGGCGTCGATTTAAACCGTTCAACTTCCCAGTCGGATTGTAATTAAAACTGGGAACGATGGAGTTGAACGAAAATTGGACCACGCTACGAGGAGGAACAGTGCTTCATAATCGATTTCTGAAAATCACCGTATGGACAGAAGCCATAGCAAAAAATAAGAGATACATAAAGCATTGGTATCATAACTCTATTTATAAATACATAATCGGAGAGCAATGGAGAGGGCTATGCTCGGAGTCTCCCTGCGTGATCGTATCAGAAATGATGGGATCCGCAGGAGAACTAAGGTCACAGACATATTGCTCAAAGGATTGCATGCCTCAAGTGGCAATGGGCAGGGCACATAGCGACGAGAACAGATGGACCGTTGGGGCGGCAAAGGTCCTCGAGTGGAGGCCATCGTACAGGAAGTCACAGCCATGGCAGGCCCCGCACAAGGTGGACCGACGATCTGGTGAAGATCGCGGGAATCCATTGGATGCGGGCGGCACAGGACCGATCTGTGTGGAGAACATTAGGAGAGGTCTATGTCCAGCAGTGGATGTCTATTGGCTGAAATGATGATGATGATGATGAATCGGTTGAGGAGAGGGGCAATTCTCGACACACAACTTGATTGAAATCAAATTTAGAGGTTTCATACATTCGTCCATACAAAGCTCAATCTCGACATTGAAATCGAACATAGAGATGACATACATTCGTCCTTACAAATTTCTAAATCGACTCAATGCGTATTTTATATCACTTACGTACATTATGACCATTTACCATTTTATTTATTTAGGAACAAGGCGAAGCAAATGATAGCGGAGCGGCGGCGATGCATACAACAACATGTTTGTATATAATGATTTGCATAAAACTGACGGTAAGTGGTCGCTATACATAAAATCAACACCTACGTCATTGGATATCCTTTTCGCCCGCCACACGAGGCCCGTTCAAGGTACTCCGTCGAACCTTTTTGCTCTTCGCTCTACAACCGCCTAGATTACTATCTTCCACCTTGACCTTGTTCACGAGCAAGCCCCAAATCACATTGTCCTGAGGTTGACGTGAGCGTCGAATTCATCACGGCGCTGTATTAATCTAGCGCGTCACGTCGCCCCTCAGGTAATAGATGTGACACGCCGTCCGAAGAGGGTGCGCCATTGAAACACTTACCTTGTTCAACCAATGTATGCGGTTTTGCCCCTTCGCCGGATTACTTTGGGTTATTTAATTTGTTTGTATTGGAAGAGGCAGGTTTGCGAAGTTTTTTTTTAATCAAGTTTCTTATAATTTCTTATGACTCTCTAGTCAACTTGATCCTCTAGCACTGCGAAGGGATATAGCTTCCCTCAGCATTCTATACCGCAACTATCATGGGTAGTGCTCTGAGGAACTGTTTGATCTACTTCCTGCAAGCGATTGTCACTCCATACCCATTATCTCGATAGATGGCGGTGACGTGCTACTAATAAGTATGCTAATTTTGAGGATGCTCAAAAATCGCACGCCAATCGATTTTTGAACATGCTGCCTGTATACGGGTGGAGTGTGGCGGAGCGCTTTAATACGTGTCAAACAGGTTTGTTTATTTTTAAGCATGCTTCTAGATGGCTAATAGCATGCTTTTTGATAGCAAATGTGGACAGTTCATTAAGCAAGTTCATATTTGCAAACTTTTTAAGCATGCTACTTTTGAGCAATTGCTATTATGCAACATGTGTGGACAAACGTGTTACTCGCGCTCGATTTTTGAGCATGCAACCTGTAGTGCGGGTGGAAGTGGAAAGAAGGGCAAGCATGTTTCCGCGTGCTTACGTTAAATACTGCCCCACAGGGCAGTATTTAACACGCGTAAACATGTTTCCTTATTTTAAGCATACTAATAGCATACTTACTGATGGCAAATGACAGTTCATTAAGATAGCTCATTATCGGTATGCTTTTTGAGCATTCTACAAAAGAGCACGTTTAACAGTACCTTAAATAAATTATTCGCGAAAACCAATAAAAGCAATAGCAATGTTATAGTACAATCAGTACAAACAAGACCGGCTATGTTCCTAATTAAATTTCCAGATTTTAAATCTCGGAATATAAGGGGTTCAATCGGTATTAGTAATATATATTTTAGCCAACTGACTTCGACAGTGATACTATTTATTTACCTTTGGATTGAAATAGGTAATAAACTTTTGATGTTGATAAATACCATGTACAAATACTTACTTGGAGGAATGTAATACCTATGATCCCCTTTTATTATATTTTGTTTATTCTATACTTATTTGATGATTACCTGAAATTCTGCAAATAAAGTATTCTGATTCTGAGCAAGGGAAAAATTTACGTAATACTTTTGCATAATTACGCCAGTGATCTACCATTTTCTATCAAGGATTTTTTTATGAGGATATTTTTAAACGAGCCAACGAGTCACTTGATGGAAAGTAATCAACGCCGTCCATGAACATCCGCGAAATCAGAGAGATCGCTAATGTGCTGCCGGCCTTTAAAAAAGAGTACGCTCTTCTCTTTAAGATCCCTAAGTCGTAGCTGTCGGGAAATACTTCCGCAGCCAAACCGTTCCACAGAACTGTGGTAAACGTGGTAGAAAGTTCAGCAAGGAACACACAGTATTAGAGTTCACACATCCTACTAAGTAGCACTTACTTAAAAGTAACATGCTTTAAGCTTGAAAATAAGCATTTGTAACAGTACCTTTATCTCTAGTTGTTCTCAAAAAAGGTATGAAGTGTTAGAAATATCATTTTGCACTTTTAAATTGGTGGTTTTTGAAGGCGATTTTTTAATGTTTTTTTTTTAGTAATAATAAACCTTTTGTTATTAAAGTCAATAGCGTAAGGCTTGACCAAAATTCACTTCAATCATTTATTAATGTAATAACACATTCAATTTAAATAAAGCATTATGACTGAGACCGCTAAATAAATAGGTACTTAAAGCGGATTTCGGTTACGTTGATGAACGAACCGCCGTATGTAACTTCTTTTTTTAAAATTGGGAAACTTTATCAAAGGCAATACAACAAAATAAATTGCATGAAAGTGCTTAAAAGTATTCAGTAAAGCTTATTGCGCTTAAAAAGCCCACAAAGCTGCTTACTATACGTCCTTTTAACCGGCGGTCAGAGTGAAAAAAACGGAGTCGGTTAATTTCAACCTGATATATTTAACAGGATGAGCGATGGTAGCTCAATGGATAAAAAGCGCCTTCCATGCGTAGGTCGTAGTTCGTATCCGAGCATGCCCCTCTGAATTTTTAAAATATATGTGCACATTTCTACTATTAGTTCGGCGGTGAGGGAAAACACCGCGAGGAAACCTGCACGTATTGGATAGCTTCTGAAACGTGTAACCTTGGTTCAGTTGACCTGGTTCCCCTTTTAAAGTGTGGCAGATATGGCAGTTGCTTTATAATTACCCTACCCCCCAAATCCTGAATCATAGTCCAAGCGTGCCCTGGGCTCCTAAGCCACAGCGTTGGATCCAACCGGGAATTACACGCTAAGATGAAGAGAAATTTAACAGGCTGAAAGTTAACCGATTCACTCGCATTCTAAGCAACTTTGGAGCGCATTATCCCTAAAAGCGATATAAAAGTAATATTATCGGCCAATGTCTCACCAGCGATAACCTTAAGGCACCTCTGGGAATCGCCGTAATCGCGTATAGCGGCTCCCCACTTCCGCTGGGGGGGTAATAGTCACTTTACCTGAAGGTCGATGTAGAATTAGACGATAACATTCGCGCGAGATGAACTATAGGCAATTTCATTTGAAGGACGAGTATCGTTTTTTTATGGTTCATTAATTTTCATCGGTCACAGGAAATAACATGTACATAAACATGTCTCTTTGTATTAGTCTGGGTGTTTCTTTAATATGTATTTATAAAAGAAAAATGTATATATTTGTAATTCCGCTGTTGATTCTGATATCCGTAACACAGGTGCTTGATGCTACCTATCTCGGAATCAGATATCAATGCATGTGATGTTGTAAATATATTTTTTTAAAACAGCTGAATGGACTGTCAGCGATGAGCGTATCGGAAATTCATGCAATAAAGCATAAAAACATGCGATGAACATGCAAGAAACATGGATGACGTAAAAAGCGTTGATAGCTCATTGGATAAGTACAACAATGCAAATTGCTTATCTTCTATACAATTTATAATATGGTAATTTTATAGCCAACCACACTTAGAGCTTAACCGAAAAAAGCGAAAAACTTGCGCGATTTAATGCACGCTGAGCGCCATCTATTGCTGTTACGTTTTATAACTCATCGTCATCGTCAGCCCATTTAAGTCCCCACTGCTGGGGCACGGGCCTCCCTCAATCATATGAGGGGTAATTGCCATACTCACCACGCTTGGCAGATGGGTTGGCGAGGGTTTTGATATAAATGCAGAGTTTTCCTTCTCTGGGTGCTGATGATCATGCTAGCAGCTTTACCTTAGTCGCCTTTTACGACACCTCGGTAAGAGTGAAGGTGGCCTATTCTACTCTGCAGGGGCCACCACACGGCCGCGGTTTTGTAACTAATGAACCTAAACGAAGTGCCCTTACTTTACTATTTAATTATAAATATGTTTACCTACGTGTCGTGTAAACATGTGGTCCCCGGCACAGTAGAATAGACCGCCCTCACACTTACCGAGGTGTCGTAAGAGGCGACTAAGGTAAAGCTGCTGGCATGATCATCAGCACCCAGAGAAGGAAAACTCTGCATTTATATCAAAACCCTCGCCGACCCGTCTGCCAAGCGTGGTGAGTATGGCAATTACCGCTCATAAGATTGAGGGAGGCCCTTGCCCCAACAGTGGGGACTTAAATGGGCTGACGATGATGACGTGTATTACAGGGAGCATTAGCCAATTTTATTATTGTTAACACGTTAGCTGCGGCACCAATTTTTGCATACTTTCCGTTCCTGCGGCACGAGGTATAATCGGCCCGTACCGTGACCAGACGTTAGGGCGACACGCGGTCTATTAGACCCCACCTCCTTTTACAGACTAAAATCCATTTTCTGGCGCGAAAATCAAAGATAAATGAGAATTTTGGTCCTTATTGATATAGACAGTGAATTGATGAACCCTAATCCACCGTCGCCCCGGGATCGGATGGCTAGTTTAGGAATTATTAGGAAAACAAAATATGGGATCTTATACACCTCGTAACGCACTGAAATAGGGCAAATTTTCGCTGCGATTAGTGATGGGAAAAATAATATCGACGTTTTTAAACTGTCTTAACTACGCAACGACTTGACCGATTTTGATCAATTATATCTCATTAGATCGTTTTAAGGGCAAAACCTGGCAAAACAACACAAAGTTATCAAATATTTAAATAATCTAAATTGTTCTTGATGGCGCCATAAAGAAAAAAAAACCGGCCAAGTGCGAGTCGGACTCGCGCACGAAGCGTTCCATTCTATACCATTAAGAGGCACCTATTACAGACTTATTATTGGAAAATAATGGATTACGGTTTATGCATAAGGTTTATGTTTCTATTTGTATATGAAAATCTTAATGCAGTTCACAGAATAGAAAAAAAAGGCAACCAGAAGTAGAAAAGAAACTGTCCTATTTATACGGGTTTTAAAAATACACTTATTAGAACTTGAATTAACATTAAAAAATCAGTATCAATATACTTTTTTTATACAAATCTCAATATATATTTGTACTTATTTATGAGTGTGAAACAGGGTAGACAATAAGATTTTTTGCACTAAGTGCACTGAGTCAAAATCTTTTTAGATTTTTTATCAGCTTCACGAGATGGTAAAAATGTGCGTAGTTTTTGGTAACAGCCAACACATCTTCTCCTTTTTTCACCCTTTTCGAGTATACTTAAGTAATAATATCTTACACTTACTTTAGGTACATAGCTACCAAGATAAGAAAAAACTAGTTTTTTAGGTACTTACTGAAGATTTTTTCATTAAAAACTTACCTGCTTTGGTTCTGTTTCTGGGTTTTTTTAAATTAACTTCTTCCGACATCGTTTAGACATGTTCGGCGCTGTAAAAGGACGTGCTCTCCAATCGACATGATGCACAACACTAGTCGCGGGAAGCTCGCGTTGAGTGCGGTACGAGGTCAGGGGGGATATGGGACGTTTTAGCCTCGTTCCGCACTGCATTAAAATTATATTAATTCAGTGCGGCACGAGGCCTAAGACATCCGGTACCAAGGTAGGTACACCAACGAGTCCGGAACCATTAGTGATCTCAAATATATATTTATCTCTTTCCTACACTTGACCAAACCAAAGCTATGCCATTCGCACGACAGAGAAATTCACTTTTTTGCTTGCCGCACCACAGGGAAGTTGCATCAGGGGCGATTTAGGCCTCGCTTCGCACTTAACGTGTTAATCTCTTTAGAGTAACGAAGCAGTCGCGTGCGCAAACTATCTGGCGTCGAATGTGCCAAAGCACTCGGCATTCATTCCAGTGTTTGCCCGAATACGAGCAAACCGAGCAGTGGTAATCAAAATGGGGTAGGTATTATGGCACCAGTCGTTAGTAAGAGAAGTTAGAATATTTTTCACTATTGGTTTTTTTCAAATAAAAGACAGCAAGGAAGGAGAAAACTAAACAGGCTTCTACTATGTCGAGTGAGTGTCAAGATAAACTGTCCTCCTCCCTAAGAGACTTAAAACAATATTTAATTAGAAAAGCTTTTTATAATTTAAAAGAATTGTTCCTAGATAATAAGTGCCAAATTAATGTCTAAAAATGTATATTTAATTAATGTTTTTTTTTATTTAATTTGATTTATTTATTGTTAATAATGATTTAATAATGCATGCTTTAATGTTATTGATTGCTTCCAATGTTATATTTTAATATTACTTGTATTTACATAATTTAAATACTAGTTAATTATTTTTTTAAGAAAGCTCACCTGCTCTCTAAGACTTTGCGGTGCCCTTACGGGGCGTCACATGTCTCTGTTCATGTTATTTTGTAAGACCTTTATACCATGTGATATGCAAATAAAGAAATATGAAATATGTGATAAAAATCATTCATTGCCTTAAAAAACTGGTCAAGCTTAAGTCAAACTAGCGCACTGAGGGTTCCGCACAAATATTTTAATTTTTTTTTCAGAGATATTTAACATTTTTATATCGCAAGTTATTACTGTGAGAAATTTACTTAACGGGAGATTATTAATATAATGAAATTAATACTAAAAATCATAATTGATATCTATTTCCTAAGTGGTTCGTAAAAATATCGAGTAATCCTGAAATAAGAGGACCAAGCGCTCCCTTTTCACGGGACAAATGGTCCTCGAAAAAAGCCTATAACATTTTTCGCTTCAGATGCTCTCTACGCTGACTAGCCATTGTCACGCGACGTCGCCTGCCGGCCGCAACTGCCCAAGTGCTTCGTATAATGTGTAATGTAGATGAAAAACGTGATATATTGTTATTGCTTAGAAATTATTGTTTACTTCAGATAGCGAACCAATTCTTCCTTCCTTTGGGGTCAGTGCATTTTTGTGCAAGTATTGTTGCTGTTTTTAGAGTTCCAGACCTCCTAAGTAGGATTTGGAACCCTTATTATTATATTTATACACGTTATTTTTTTGTCTCACCTTACCTCCACTTACCTCCTCTTTGTGGAGTCAATATCCCGCAGCGGTATTGCGAGTACGACATTGCGAACTTTGAGAAACATGCCTTTACCTTCCTAAAAGGCCGGCAACGCATCTCCACTCCCTCTGGCATGGGCGGAGGTGATCACATACCATCAGGTGACTCGCTTGCTCGTTTGCCTCCCTTTCTCATCAAAAAAAAAAATAAAATAAAGATCCTACGTACGTACAGAACCCTCGGTGTGCGAGTCTGATTAGCAGTTTGCCGGTTTTTGTAGTACATACGTATATATTTATTTTCTATCTAATAAATTAGATAAAACATTTTTTTTCCAGTTTAACAAAGCAAATAATATTATTGGTCAAGGTATTTCGTGTATTTTAAAATATTCGATATTCAATATTATAGGCGACAGTAACATCTATATAATATGTGAAAATAGTTCAATATAATATCCATAATATAATTTTCATATCATAGTATTTGTACTTTTAGTTTAAGACCCTATTGTAAAGAGGAAAATAAATAATTTATTTATTTATATTTCGGCTCGAACGGAGTGATAGCACCATAGATTACTACGATATTATGATACCACGGCCTCTCAGAAAACCGGTGGAGGACCGTAGGCCCAATCCGTTGGAAAGGGGGGCTTAATGGTTGGCAGCGCACTTGTGACTCCACTGGTGTCGCGGGTATCTATGGGCGGCGGCAATCGCTTACCATCAGACGATCCGTCTGCTCGTCAGCCACCTTTGACCACCACATTGAAAAAAAAAACATACAAAATACCTTTTGTAACAAATGAATATCAATAAAAAATATGGATGTAACGAACAATAAATATTATTAAATTTCATCCATACTTGGAATAATTACAATCTGTCTTCTCAGTTTATATTGAAGAATATGATTACCTCACTATGTATTGAACTAAGTGTGTTTGACATTGCTTTGGCTGTCCACAAAAACCAAATGCTTTTAACTTTGAAGGGTCCTTTCAATAAAATTTAATTACCGCTTATTAGAGCTGAAATTGGCGTCATCTCAGCGTATAATTATTTCGTCCAATAACGTCTTATTTATTGCCGAAAAAGTTATAGCGTAAGCAGAGCAACATGGCGGCAATTAGGCAAGTTGAGTCCCTCTAACGGTGACGTTGACGAGAGTTCTTGCCAACTCGAAACTGTTCAAGAAAGGCCGGGCAATGTCAGGGATAAATAAGGAGTGGGTTAGCTCATCGCTCGAGGAGACTTTAAGATATAAAAATATAGCTATATTAACCTTTTTTTGGGGCAAGATTAAATGCTTAAATGTTTGAATATAAAGATGATAACTTGAGCACATGATGCATAGCATAAACAAAAATACAATAATCATACATAATCATCAAATAGATTCGATGTTCGATAGTGTATGTTTCCAAACACTTCTGTATTTGATAAAGCCAACGTCCACTTATTTAATATATATATTCATTAACTGTCCTCTTATGTCTTGTACTTTGAATTTTTTTAATGTCATCATCTTGATACCAGTTGGTACAGTCAGCATCAATAGTAGCTAAACTCTTTAGCACCATGTCAAAATAACTGTTCTGACTATTATAGTCAGTTTCTAAGTGGTACGTTAAGAATGTTACTTCGATATGGTACTAAAGTGTTAAGCTACTTTTTGATACCAGTATTTATGATAGTTTCTGAATTAAGTCGACATTCGTTAAACTGAACATCATAAGCATCAGTTAAACATCTAAAGAAAGAAATAAATAAACAATATTTGTAAGTAGAAAACATATAATAAGGGAAATAACAATTTAATAAAACAGCAGTGCCTTAATGAGTTAGAAGAAATAATTGGTGAAACAGTTTGGCTAAGTGGTTCGCCGGCGAAGAGCTAATTCAGCTAGTCACAAACTGACGGACAAATGAATTACCGCCCAAATGCAATTTGGCACAGCAACGCTTTTACACAAAAACGTCTTGCGAGTCAACTACACTACTATAGAACAGTCTAATTTCATTGAAGTCATTTAGTTTTAGTTTATAAAGCTTCGTCAAAGATTAAACGCAAAAAACAAACATTTTTGGGAGCAAATTTCAAGGTAGGTTATTTTAATGGAAGAGATGTTTACTCAGATGATGTAATGTGTGTAATTATAATAAAATTATTCTTTGAACCTTTATGGATAGTTGATCTTGAATGTTTTATGAGATCATTACTTATGTACGAGTACCTATATTGTAAATAAGAATAATTTCATTTGTCAACAAATGATACAAACATAAACTAGGATCCAAACGTGGGGTATTTTAAAACCACGCAAGAATATCGCGCTTTCAAGGTGTTCCGTCTGCTGGTTAGTCCGATGTAATATAAAAAAAACCTTAACCTCCTCCTTTTTCTATATTTTTTTTTTATTGCTTAAAATAGGCAGACGACCTTGTGTAAGCTATAATTGGTGTAATAACTGATTTTGTTATTGTGTAAATGAAGTATTCTGATAAAATCCATTTAATTCTAATTTAATATATTAAATAATTGTACCTTATTCATAAAATATTGTGATAACTTTTAAAAGTCATAATATCATTTAAGTATTATAATTTATATCCTTGTGATGTTTAATTAATAATTGTTCAAATATTGTATTGAGGTTCCGTTAAGCCACTTAAAAACAGAAGTAGCATTCTTTGCAATTTAAAAATCTACATTTTCCCGTTAACATCCTGTTTGTAAGTGGCTAAAATCGAAACGGAAGTGGCGTTGCGGAAGTAACAAATTTTAATTATTAATTAATTTTAAAACTGTTAAATTTTATTGATAAATTTATAAATTAATTACTGAATTTTGTTTTCTAATTTTTGGTGCAATTTTAAGACTGTTCCCTAATTTTTATTTAATTTTTGTCATCGGATACGGAAGCAGTATTTTCTGCTTAATTGTGATTGGTTGTAGATTTGCAAACGTTCCCCTACTACATTTTCGTCTATGTATAAAAGCCCATAGTCGTAGTAGGAGGGACATTCTGTTTCGAGAAGTGAACAAGGAATAAACTCTTCTAAAAACTATTTGGCTGTTTGAATTTACTTTATAAATTCAGAAGTGGGATCACCAACGTCCTAAGGTATGTAATTATTTTCCTAAATATTGTATTTTTTTTATGATCAGTCAAATCACTGCCCAACTACGGACCTGGTTTCTGCCTGCCGGTTGGCCTTCAGTGAGGAGAATCTGATCTGTCAAATCACTGCCCAACTACGGACCTGGTTTCTGCCTGCCGGTTGGATTTCAGCGAGAGGGATCTGATCAGTCAAATCACTGCCCAACTACGGACCTGGTTTCTGCCTGCCGGTTGACCTTCAGTGAGGAGAATCTGATTTGTCAAATCACTGCCCAACTACGGACCTGGTTTCTGCCTGCCGGTTGGCCTTCAGTGAGGAGAATATCTGTAAAATCACCGCCCAACTACGGACCTGGTTTCTGCCTGCCGGTTGGCCTTCAGTGAGAAAACTCAGGAATTGGATAACACTTGGGCGTGGTAGCCAAGCTAGGAATATTTTTCATATCTTCGTAAACTATTAGTTCCAAATATAAACCTCTTGCGTAAAAACTGTTCCAGATAATGGACCCTATACATGGAGATGAATGCAGTGGGCAACAACGGTTAAGCCGCAGCACGTCGCGAGAGGAGCATCGGGGACGGCGCAGACGCCGCTCCAGCGGCCGCGCACGAGAGAGCAAGCCACGCAGTCGTAGCCGCATCTTCCCACTGCAGGACACTGGTGAACGTCAGTGTCGCAGTCCGCATCGCCGTGAGCACTGGAGTGCTTCACACCGCAGCCGCAGTCGCAGCCTGGATCGGCAAAGGAGTCGGGCATCAGCTAGGCACAGTCGCCTCTCACAAAAAGACGAAGAACAGCGCAACCGCAGAAGCCGCAGCCGCCACAATCCACGGCCTCGCAGTAGATCAGGCCACAATGGACACAAGTTACCTTGCGGTTCTGCGGGTTGCAACAGGGAGTCAAGACGTCCTACATCCATTGATGGAGCCAAGAAGCGTACGCGCGTCCTTAATACTCCGGATAATTCGGTGAGTCAACACCACAGTGAAGATTCCAACATTATGGCGAAATTTTCTACTATTCTGGATAGACTATGTGAAAATAATAGTAATAAAATTAATTATGTAAACGTAGTGCCTGAATTCGATCCGTCTGCTAAGAATCAAAATATTAACACATGGCTGAATAAAGTTAATGAAATAGCATCAATATATAAATGGTCCGATAAGCAAATAGTTATTGGTGCTATAGCCAAGTTAAAAGGAAACGCTAAGCGTTGGTACGAGGGCCTCAATTCTGTTAATTTTACGTGGGGTCAGTGGCAGGAAAAACTTCGGTCTGCTTTTCCATCAGAGGAAAATTACGGACAAATGTTGTTCGATATGCTCAAGAAACGTGCAAGATTTGGAGAATCATTGGAAGACTACTTTTATGAAAAAACTGCCTTATTAAATAGGTGTGAAATTTTTGATAAACGAGCTGTAGAATGTATTATTTTTGGCATTGAAGATAGATCGGTTCGGCTAGGAGCAGAAGCTGCCCAGTTTGATAATCCAGATAAACTTTTATCTTACTTGCGAAATGTTAAAACCAAACAAAATGACTATAAAGGCCCTAATATTAGAAAAAACCTTAGTCAGGATCAAGGCACAAATCTACGTAAATTTTCGCCTAGGTGCTATAATTGCAGACAAGAGGGTCATACTGTCCCTACATGTCCAAAACCAATAAAGAAATGTGAAAACTGTTCTGGTATTGGCCACGAAACAAACGAGTGTTTCAGGAAAAATCGAAAAGGTGAAAGTAAGGCTGTCTTAAAAATATCGGATGGGGTTTCAAAACAAAAAGATAAATATGTTCAAAAAGTTACTGTAAACGGGGTTGAAAAAGTTGCTTTCATTGATTTAGGGAGCGATTGTACATTAATCAGGCAAACAGATGCTGACAAAATATTGGGGGTATTAGGCAAAGAAAATTTAACAATGACTGGTTTTGGGGGAGCTCAGGTTCAGGCTATAGGCAATGCTATGGCCACAGTAGGTGTACAAGGAACCCAAGCTTATATCATGATGCATGTGGTACCTGATCATTTGCTAAAGTATCCGATATTGTTAGGACAGAATTTTACAGAATTACCCGATATTAGTATTTACAAAAATAATGATGAATTACTTATATCACAAGTCCCATGCTAAGAACAGCGTTTACAATTGTATGTCTCTAAAAATGTTGACCTAAAACCAGGTATAAATTATTTAGATGTTCATTCAAATATTAATTTTACTGGGCCCGTTATTGTGCACGGCAGTTTTAGATTTAAACCTAAATATGAGCACTTATTAGAAGATGGCATATACTCATTAAATAATGGAAAAGGGCTTTTGATTATCAATAATTTGGGCAACAACAATATCCCATTTGCCAAAGACGAACTAGTAGGTAGAGCAAATAAAATTAATTTGGTAAATAGTTCTAATCTTGAGGTGTGCGAAATAAATGCGACTAAAGATTATGTTCCGTTTAAATTATCAGACCTGAATATTGAGGATCACTTAAATGATGCAAATAAAAATAAATTATTAGAGTTGATAAATAAATACCGAACTGCGTTTGCAACGTCTATAAAGGAGTTAGGTTGTACTACCGTAGAAAAAATGGATATTGCTGTTTCGGATAATGAGCCCGTTGTTCATAGACCTTATAGAATGTCTTATAGTGAAAGGTCTGAAATTAGAAACATGATAGACGAACTGTTAGAATATGGCATAATCAAAGAATCTTCTTCCCCATTTGCAAGCCCCATTATAATTGTCAGAAAAAAGACGGGGGATAAACGGTTATGCATTGATTACAGGGCATTAAATCGAAAAACCCTTAAACAGCACTATCCATTACCTATAATTGAGGATCAATTAGAGAGATTATCCGGGTATAAATACTATACTTCTCTTGATTTAGCTTCAGGATATTATCAAATTGAACTCACCGAGCAAGCAAAACCTAAAACAGCTTTCGTAACGCCCGATGGGCAATACGAATTCAATAGAATGCCTTTCGGGCTTAGCAACGCCCCTGCTGTTTTTCAAAGGGTAATAAATAAGGTACTGGATAAGTTGCGATTTAATTCCGTTATTGTCTATATGGACGATATTTTAGTCCCATCGGTGTCTATCGAAGAGGGATTGGATAAACTCGAATTGGTGCTCAAAAAGATTCACGAAGCTGGACTAACATTGAAAATTTCTAAATGTAAATTCTTTCAGACTTCAATAGACTTTTTAGGTTTTGAAGTTACAGCAGAAGGCATTAAACCTGGCAAGCAAAAAACCGAGGCAGTAGAAGATTTCCCTAGGCCAAAAAATATTCATAACATTCGACAGTTTTTAGGATTAGCCAGTTTTTTTAGGCGGTTTATTAAAGATTTTGCCATTATTTCACGACCTTTATCCAAATTGCTGAAGAATAACTGTCCATGGGAGTGGGGCTCAGACCAAGAGCAAGCGTTTCAAAATCTTAAAAATAAACTCGTTTCTCGACCTATTCTCAGTTTGTTTGATCCTCTTCTAGAAACTGAATTGCACACTGATGCAAGCAAGCACGGTGTGGGCAGTATTCTGTTTCAAAAACATGATAAAATTCTGAAACCAGTCGCGTTTTATAGTAGGCAAACATCACCAGAAGAGCAACACTTTTCATCATATGAGTTGGAAACTCTTGCGGTCATTAGTTCTCTGTGTAAATTTAGATCGTATTTATTAGGGATCAAATTTACTATAGTAACAGATTGTAACTCATTACGGTCAACCTTCTTAAAACGAGATATGATTCCACGTGTTGCTCGCTGGTGGAGCCTTATTCAGGAGTTCGATTGCGATGTTGTGTACAAGCCAGGAGCAAAAATGAGTCACGCTGATGCTCTGAGTCGAAATCCTGTGACTAGCCTTGGTGTTGACATAGATAGCGTTTACCCCAATCAAATCTTACAAATTACTTCCGACTGGCTAGAAACTGTACAAATGGATGACGCAGAAATACAGCGAATCAAAAAAATATTGTTAGATAAAGATGGGGATGATATAGTGGACATAAAAAAGAACTACTGTGTAAAACGAAATCTTGTTTATAAAATTACTGATCAAGGTCCAAAGTGGGTGGCACCCAAGGGTGTGAGATGGCAGATTTTACAAGCATGTCACGATCAAATTGGTCATTTTTCATTAGAAAAGACTTTAGACAAAGTAAAAAGCGATTATTGGTTTCCTAAAATGAACAAATTTATAAAAAAATATGTACAGGCCTGCCTAAACTGTGCACATGGGAAAAAACCTAGTGGGAAAAAATCTGGCTACTTACATCCTATTTCTAAAGAGCCTAAACCGTTTCACACCCTCCACGCTGACCACTTAGGACCGTTTAACGAAAGCAAAAGGAAAAATAAATATATTTTACTAATAATAGATGCATTTATAAAATTTATTTATCTAAAAGCAGTTAAAAACACAAAAAGCACCACGTCCATCACGGTTTTTAAAGATTATTTTGCTCTATTTGGGGTACCTAACAGACTTATTACCGATAGAGGTAGTTCTTTCACAAGCTCCAAATTTAAAGAATTCATTACAAGCACAGGAATACATCACATTTTAAATGCCGTAGCTACACCTAGGGCAAACGGTCAAATAGAAAGGTATAACCGTACTGTCTTGGATGCATTAACGACTAAAAATTATGGAAATGACGAACGTAAATGGGATGATCACTTGCCACAAGTTCAATGGGGTCTTAATAATACAATTAATAAGTCTACTGGGAAAACTCCATCTGAAATCTTATTCGGTTTAAGATTAACAAGTGAATCCGAGAGTGCGTTAAAATTTTCTGTCGAAGACGAGGAAAGTGACAATAATATTAAGGATTTAGAAAAGAATAGAGACGAAGCATACAAACAGATTATTAATAACCAAGAAAAACAAAAACTTAATTTTGATAAATCACGAACACCAGCTCGTAAATTTGATGTAGGGCAATTAGTAAGAGTAGAAAGAGAAGTAGTGGAAAAAGGAAAAAGCAAAAAACTAATTGCAAAATGTTCAGGCCCTTATAGGATTGTCGATGTCTTGCCAAACGATCGTTATGAAGTGGAAGACACACCTATCACTAAGAAAAAGGGCAAACCTATGTATAAGGGAGTATATCCTGTTGATAGGATTCACCCTTGGCTCACTTTTAAAATGGCTGAAAGTGATGATGATGACACTAATAATAGTTATGTCAGTGATGAGGAAGTTTAATCAGAATTAAATAAAGTGTATATTTGTAAATCAAATTTTATTTATAGTGTATGGAATTCAGATAGAAAGCTATACTTTAGTTTCTCTAAATATACAAATTTCAGTATGGTAGTATTTTAGTATGGTAGTTTTCCAGTATGGTAGTATGGTAGTATAGTAGTATTCTAGTATGGTAGTATAGTAGTATGGTGAGAAAAAAGATTAGTAATTATTCCTCCTCCCATAATTATGAATTTAAGAGAACTGCGAGGACGCCGTTTTTGTCAGGATGGACGAATGTAAGCTATAATTGGTGTAATAACTGATTTTGTTATTGTGTAAATGAAGTATTCTGATAAAATCCATTTAATTCTAATTTAATATATTAAATAATTGTACCTTATTCATAAAATATTGTGATAACTTTTAAAAGTCATAATATCATTTAAGTATTATAATTTATATCCTTGTGATTTTTAATTAATAATTGTTCAAATATTGTATTGAGGTTCCGTTAAGCCACTTAAAAACAGAAGTAGCATTCTTTGCAATTTAAAAATCTACATTTTCCCGTTAACATCCTGTTTGTAAGTGGCTAAAATCGAAACGGAAGTGGCGTTGCGGAAGTAACAAATTTTAATTATTAATTAATTTTAAAACTGTTTAAATTTTATTGATAAATTTATAAATTAATTACTGAATTTTGTTTTCTAATTTTTGGTGCAATTTTAAGACTGTTCCCTAATTTTTATTTAATTTTTGTCATCGGATACGGAAGCAGTATTTTCTGCTTAATTGTGATTGGTTGTAGATTTGCAAACGTTCCCCTACTACATTTTCGTCTATGTATAAAAGCCCATAGTCGTAGTAGGAGGGACATTCTGTTTCGAGAAGTGAACAAGGAATAAACTCTTCTAAAAACTATTTGGCTGTTTGAATTTACTTTATAAATTCAGAAGTGGGATCACCAACGTCCTAAGGTATGTAATTATTTTCCTAAATATTGTATTTTTTTTATGATCAGTCAAATCACTGCCCAACTACGGACCTGGTTTCTGCCTGCCGGTTGGCCTTCAGTGAGGAGAATCTGATCTGTCAAATCACTGCCCAACTACGGACCTGGTTTCTGCCTGCCGGTTGGATTTCAGCGAGAGGGATCTGATCAGTCAAATCACTGCCCAACTACGGACCTGGTTTCTGCCTGCCGGTTGGCCTTCAGTGAGGAGAATATCTGTAAAATCACCGCCCAACTACGGACCTGGTTTCTGCCTGCCGGTTGGCCTACAGTGAGAAAACTCAGGAATTGGATAACACTTGGGCGTGGTAGCCAAGCTAGGAATATTTTTCATGTCTTCATAAACTATTAGTTCCAAATATAAACCTCTTGCGTAAAAACTGTTCCAGATAATGGACCCTATACATGGAGATGAATGCAGTGGGCAACAACGGTTAAGCCGCAGCACGTCGCGAGAGGAGCATCGGGGACGGCGCAGACGCCGCTCCAGCGGCCGCGCACGAGAGAGCAAGCCACGCAGTCGTAGCCGCATCTTCCCACTGCAGGACACTGGTGAACGTCAGTGTCGCAGTCCGCATCGCCGTGAGCACTGGAGTGCTTCACACCGCAGCCGCAGTCGCAGCCTGGATCGGCAAAGGAGTCGGGCATCAGCTAGGCACAGTCGCCTCTCACAAAAAGACGAAGAACAGCGCAACCGCAGAAGCCGCAGCCGCCACAATCCACGGCCTCGCAGTAGATCAGGCCACAATGGACACAAGTTACCTTGCGGTTCTGCGGGTTGCAACAGGGAGTCAAGACGTCCTACATCCATTGATGGAGCCAAGAAGCGTACGCGCGTCCTTAATACTCCGGATAATTCGGTGAGTCAACACCACAGTGAAGATTCCAACATTATGGCGAAATTTTCTACTATTCTGGATAGACTATGTGAAAATAATAGTAATAAAATTAATTATGTAAACGTAGTGCCTGAATTCGATCCGTCTGCTAAGAATCAAAATATTAACACATGGCTGAATAAAGTTAATGAAATAGCATCAATATATAAATGGTCCGATAAGCAAATAGTTATTGGTGCTATAGCCAAGTTAAAAGGAAACGCTAAGCGTTGGTACGAGGGCCTCAATTCTGTTAATTTTACGTGGGATCAGTGGCAGGAAAAACTTCGGTCTGCTTTTCCATCAGAGGAAAATTACGGACAAATGTTGTTCGATATGCTCAAGAAACGTGCAAGATTTGGAGAATCATTGGAAGACTACTTTTATGAAAAAACTGCCTTATTAAATAGGTGTGAAATTTTTGATAAACGAGCTGTAGAATGTATTATTTTTGGCATTGAAGATAGATCGGTTCGGCTAGGAGCAGAAGCTGCCCAGTTTGATAATCCAGATAAACTTTTATCTTACTTGCGAAATGTTAAAACCAAACAAAATGACTATAAAGGCCCTAATATTAGAAAAAACCTTAGTCAGGATCAAGGCACAAATCTACGTAAATTTTCGCCTAGGTGCTATAATTGCAGACAAGAGGGTCATACTGTCCCTACATGTCCAAAACCAATAAAGAAATGTGAAAACTGTTCTGGTATTGGCCACGAAACAAACGAGTGTTTCAGGAAAAATCGAAAAGGTGAAAGTAAGGCTGTCTTAAAAATATCGGATGGGGTTTCATAAACGGGGTTGAAAAAGTTGCTTTCATTGATTTAGGGAGCGATTGTACATTAATCAGGCAAACAGATGCTGACAAAATATTGGGGGTATTAGGCAAAGAAAATTTAACAATGACTGGTTTTGGGGGAGCTCAGGTTCAGGCTATAGGCAATGCTATGGCCACAGTAGGTGTACAAGGAACCCAAGCTTATATCATGATGCATGTGGTACCTGATCATTTGCTAAAGTATCCGATATTGTTAGGACAGAATTTTACAGAATTACCCGATATTAGTATTTACAAAAATAATGATGAATTACTTATATCACAAGTCCCATGCTAAGAACAGCGTTTACAATTGTATGTCTCTAAAAATGTTGACCTAAAACCAGGTATAAATTATTTAGATGTTCATTCAAATATTAATTTTACTGGGCCCGTTATTGTGCACGGCAGTTTTAGATTTAAACCTAAATATGAGCACTTATTAGAAGATGGCATATACTCATTAAATAATGGAAAAGGGCTTTTGATTATCAATAATTTGGGCAACAACAATATCCCATTTGCCAAAGACGAACTAGTAGGTAGAGCAAATAAAATTAATTTGGTAAATAGTTCTAATCTTGAGGTGTGCGAAATAAATGCGACTAAAGATTATGTTCCGTTTAAATTATCAGACCTGAATATTGAGGATCACTTAAATGATGCAAATAAAAATAAATTATTAGAGTTGATAAATAAATACCGAACTGCGTTTGCAACGTCTATAAAGGAGTTAGGTTGTACTACCGTAGAAAAAATGGATATTGCTGTTTCGGATGATGAGCCCGTTGTTCATAGACCTTATAGAATGTCTTATAGTGAAAGGTCTGAAATTAGAAACATGATAGACGAACTGTTAGAATATGGCATAATCAAAGAATCTTCTTCCCCATTTGCAAGCCCCATTATAATTGTCAGAAAAAAGACGGGGGATAAACGGTTATGCATTGATTACAGGGCATTAAATCGAAAAACCCTTAAACAGCACTATCCATTACCTATAATTGAGGATCAATTAGAGAGATTATCCGGGTATAAATACTATACTTCTCTTGATTTAGCTTCAGGATATTATCAAATTGAACTCACCGAGCAAGCAAAACCTAAAACAGCTTTCGTAACGCCCGATGGGCAATACGAATTCAATAGAATGCCTTTCGGGCTTAGCAACGCCCCTGCTGTTTTTCAAAGGGTAATAAATAAGGTACTGGATAAGTTGCGATTTAATTCCGTTATTGTCTATATGGACGATATTTTAGTCCCATCGGTGTCTATCGAAGAAGGATTGGATAAACTCGAATTGGTGCTCAAAAAGATTCACGAAGCTGGACTAACATTGAAAATTTCTAAATGTAAATTCTTTCAGACTTCAATAGACTTTTTAGGTTTTGAAGTTACAGCAGAAGGCATTAAACCTGGCAAGCAAAAAACCGAGGCAGTAGAAGATTTCCCTAGGCCAAAAAATATTCATAACATTCGACAGTTTTTAGGATTAGCCAGTTTTTTTAGGCGGTTTATTAAAGATTTTGCCATTATTTCACGACCTTTATCCAAATTGCTGAAGAATAACTGTCCATGGGAGTGGGGCTCAGACCAAGAGCAAGCGTTTCAAAATCTTAAAAATAAACTCGTTTCTCGACCTATTCTCAGTTTGTTTGATCCTCTTCTAGAAACTGAATTGCACACTGATGCAAGCAAGCACGGTGTGGGCAGTATTCTGTTTCAAAAACATGATAAAATTCTGAAACCAGTCGCGTTTTATAGTAGGCAAACATCACCAGAAGAGCAACACTTTTCATCATATGAGTTGGAAACTCTTGCGGTCATTAGTTCTCTGTGTAAATTTAGATCGTATTTATTAGGGATCAAATTTACTATAGTAACAGATTGTAACTCATTACGATCAACCTTCTTAAAACGAGATATGATTCCACGTGTTGCTCGCTGGTGGAGCCTTATTCAGGAGTTCGATTGCGATGTTGTGTACAAGCCAGGAGCAAAAATGAGTCACGCTGATGCTCTGAGTCGAAATCCTGTGACTAGCCTTGGTGTTGACATAGATAGCGTTTACCCCAATCAAATCTTACAAATTACTTCCGACTGGCTAGAAACTGTACAAATGGATGACGCAGAAATACAGCGAATCAAAAAAATATTGTTAGATAAAGATGGGGATGATATAGTGGACATAAAAAAGAACTACTGTGTAAAACGAAATCTTGTTTATAAAATTACTGATCAAGGTCCAAAGTGGGTGGCACCCAAGGGTGTGAGATGGCAGATTTTACAAGCATGTCACGATCAAATTGGTCATTTTTCATTAGAAAAGACTTTAGACAAAGTAAAAAGCGATTATTGGTTTCCTAAAATGAACAAATTTATAAAAAAATATGTACAGGCCTGCCTAAACTGTGCACATGGGAAAAAACCTAGTGGGAAAAAATCTGGCTACTTACATCCTATTTCTAAAGAGCCTAAACCGTTTCACACCCTCCACGCTGACCACTTAGGACCGTTTAACGAAAGCAAAAGGAAAAATAAATATATTTTACTAACAATAGATGCATTTACAAAATTTATTTATCTAAAAGCAGTTAAAAACACAAAAAGCACCACGTCCATCACGGTTTTTAAAGATTATTTTGCTCTATTTGGGGTACCTAACAGACTTATTACCGATAGAGGTAGTTCTTTCACAAGCTCCAAATTTAAAGAATTCATTACAAGCACAGGAATACATCATATTTTAAATGCCGTAGCTACACCTAGGGCAAACGGTCAAATAGAAAGGTATAACCGTACTGTCTTGGATGCATTAACGACTAAAAATTATGGAAATGACGAACGTAAATGGGATGATCACTTGCCACAAGTTCAATGGGGTCTTAATAATACAATTAATAAGTCTACTGGGAAAACTCCATCTGAAATCTTATTCGGTTTAAGATTAACAAGTGAATCCGAGAGTGCGTTAAAATTTTCTGTCGAAGACGAGGAAAGTGACAATAATATTAAAGATTTAGAAAAGAATAGAGACGAAGCATACAAACAGATTATTAATAACCAAGAAAAACAAAAACTTAATTTTGATAAATCACGAACACCAGCTCGTAAATTTGATGTAGGGCAATTAGTAAGAGTAGAAAGAGAAGTAGTGGAAAAAGGAAAAAGCAAAAAACTAATTGCAAAATGTTCAGGCCCTTATAGGATTGTCGATGTCTTGCCAAACGATCGTTATGAAGTGGAAGACACACCTATCACTAAGAAAAAGGGCAAACCTATGTATAAGGGAGTATATCCTGTTGATAGGATTCACCCTTGGCTCACTTTTAAAATGGCTGAAAGTGATGATGATGACACTAATAATAGTTATATCAGTGATGAGGAAGTATAGTGTATGGAATTCAGATAGAAAGCTATACTTTAGTTTCTCTAAATATACAAATTTCAGTATGGTAGTATTTTAGTATGGTAGTTTTCCAGTATGGTAGTATGGTAGTATAGTAGTATTCTAGTATGGTAGTATAGTAGTATGGTGAGAAAAAAGATTAGTAATTATTCCTCCTCCCATAATTATGAATTTAAGAGAACTGCGAGGACGCCGTTTTTGTCAGGATGGACGAATGTAAGCTATAATTGGTGTAATAACTGATTTTGTTATTGTGTAAATGAAGTATTCTGATAAAATCCATTTAATTCTAATTTAATATATTAAATAATTGTACCTTATTCATAAAATATTGTGATAACTTTTAAAAGTCATAATATCATTTAAGTATTATAATTTATATCCTTGTGATTTTTAATTAATAATTGTTCAAATATTGTATTGAGGTTCCGTTAAGCCACTTAAAAACAGAAGTAGCATTCTTTGCAATTTAAAAATCTACATTTTCCCGTTAACATCCTGTTTGTAAGTGGCTAAAATCGAAACGGAAGTGGCGTTGCGGAAGTAACAAATTTTAATTAGTAATTAATTTTAAAACTGTTTAATTTTATTGATAAATTTATAAATTAATTACTGAATTTTGTTTTCTAATTTTTGGTGCAATTTTAAGACTGTTCCCTAATTTTTATTTAATTTTTGTCATCGGATACGGAAGCAGTATTTTCTGCTTAATTGTGATTGGTTGTAGATTTGCAAACGTTCCCCTACTACATTTTCGTCTATGTATAAAAGCCCATAGTCGTAGTAGGAGGGACATTCTGTTTCGAGAAGTGAACAAGGAATAAACTCTTCTAAAAACTATTTGGCTGTTTGAATTTACTTTATACTTGCAGCACCTCTGACGGTAAACGGTATCCGCCGCTCATAGATATTAACAATGCCGGAGCACAGTCATGCCGCTGCCTACCGTGAAAGAAGAACTCTTTTCAAACCTCGTTTAAAATAGGACATATCATAGCAATCAGGGAACACCGCACCTGGAAGCTCATTCCAGAGTTTGCACGAGCGAGTTTATTGTTGTTAAGATTTTCCAGGATTACTTGGATTTAAACTATTTTGGAAAACATGATAATTGTAATAGAAAGTGTCTTTCAGCCAATATAAGTACAATATACCTACTTGAACTGGTTTACTGTTATATGAAATCAATTAATATCAAATATTACACACCTGACACCTGACGCCCCGTTGGTCTAGTGGTTTAAGTACCAGGCCGTGATCTTGGGGTCCTGGGTTCAATTCCCGGGTCAATCAAAGGTATGTTTCGAATTTTTCGAACATAGCTCGGGATTGTGATCACCAATCCGTATTTGGCAAGTGATTAGGCCTAATCTCATCATTCATTGTAGCGATGACTTGATTTCTATGATGGAGGCCTTTACCCTGCAGTGGGGCAGTATATGGGCTGATACTTTACTTTACTTTTATTACAAACCTGAAGTAATTTATAAACGACTAATATTGTTCAATTTCTTGATAGGAACAGCTGCGCAAGAAGTCCCAGGTTCGATCCCCAGGGCGGGCTAAAAATTTATACCTAAGTTTTCGGTAAGAAATTCTTAGTGGCAGCCCGAAGTACGGAAGTTGGCGGTCTTGTACCCTATACCTCAGAAAACACGTTAAGCTGTTGGTCCTGCGCCCGATCCCTCTCCGGTCGTGTCACAGTAGTGTCCCATTGGAATATGAGAGTGACCGAATAGAGAGCACTTTATAAATAAAAAAATGAATAGGTACTTTGCAGAGCTAACTTAAGAGAAAAAGTTTTTCAATTTCTCTATGTAAACAAGCAATACAAGTCAATACTCAGGAAATACAGAGTTCGTGTAGACAGTCACAAAAATAAATTTCAGGCGAGATACAGCCTGAAGACTCGACTCCAAGGGGAGCAAAAAGTGCTTGTATCGGAGCAAAAAGTATTGGCGCCGTGTTCCAAGTTTCTCTTCGCCAAATTAAGGACTGTGTTCCTTTTAGCTTCAATTTTTTACTTCATTTGTTGTTAGGAGCAGAGTATTTCGAAAATGTGTGGATTTCTCTATGTGATCACTTTTTGCTTTAAATTTTCTTCTATTTCGCAAATCATAATACGCTTTTAATTATTTGTCTTGGAGACTACTGCATACTGACTGTGGACAGTCTCAGCTACATAATAACTATATAATAAAAAATATAATCAGAAATACGAGTACGTCAGAGTCAGAAGCAGTTCTCGTTTAATTTTTTGCCATAAAAAGTGCAACTAGCGCAGGTTGAAGTTGAGAACAGGGTAGTAAAACCAATCTCGCACTCAGTGTGGATTCATAGTTTTATTGCTGCAGGGTTGTCGCAGTCTGCACCAATATTAATTATAATCTCTTTTAAGTAAAGAGAAAAATTAGTAAATTAGTATAGTTAGTTCACAAACCAATCAACGTTTCCCTTAATGTAAAGAAGAAAGAAAGAAAGAAAATACATTTATTGGCCACAAACAATATACAATAATAAAGTATGACATACAACAGCGGAAACATTGGATGATGGATATTACATTTTATAAGTAATAAGTGAAGGGAGCGGCCAATCAGGTCCCAGCCTCAGCATTTGCTGCTACGGCATTATCTGCGATGCCGCAGCAGCGCTGGTATTCTGGTGGGACCTGGTTGCGAGTGAGTTAGGTAGGATCTAAAAGAAGGAATACAATATTTAATGCAGGTGGGAATAGACATATTATACACGTATATTACATATTAAAAGAAGTGTACAATGTGGCAGATATATATTGAAATACATAAATAAATATTAATACAGAAAGTCAACATTCTAGACCGAGACACAACAGGTACAATACAAAGCATAAAACAAAAAGAACACAACAAACACAATAAAATTTCTGGGTGTGATGTACAAGTGCGACACAGTGGCGCCACTACCGAGACATCAAAATGCGGCATCATCCCGTACTTCACGGGATTTACGTTAGTTCCTCAAAAATCCGTTGCCACGACTTTCTTGACGCAGTGTGCTGCATCATCACACAACATGACTATGTACCAAGGCCAATAAATAATTAAAAAAAAGAAAAAAAAGTTACATTTGTGACGCTTGTCTATGCTACAAAAACAAAATATAATGTCAGTATGACAATCACTCACAACTGTCACATCACAGTGAACTAATTTAGATTCGGACACAACAATTCAATCAAAAGTTAAACTTGTGAGAGGAGAAGGTAGTATTTACTTTTGTGTGGAGTAATTGAGCAATGTAGTTATGACAGGCTTGGTCGAAGTGAGATGTGAGTTACCCTCATTGTGAAGCGGATGGGCGTTGGCCGCTAGTGGTGGCGGAAGTGATGTGGAGTACCTACTGGTTTAAACGACGCAGCCCCCATTATTCCTATCAGGGAGGGCGGCCAGAGGGAAAGAAATTATGAGTTTCGGCATGTCCGCCCCCCGTGCCGGGGCACCGAGCTACTCAAATCCATCACGCGACGTGAAATCGCCGACGGTAAGTGTGTCGTTTTTTGCATGTGTAGTAAGTGTTCCTTTAACCGTCTTTTAAAAGTGAATACTGATTTCAGGTCACGCAGAGGAGGGGGCAAATTGTTCCAACAGTGGGAACATGCGTACCTAAAGGAACCCCGAAAAGCCTGAGTGCGGTGCTTCGCAGTAACGAAGGTGTGTGTGCATGTTCTACGAGGATACCTGCTCCGATCACGAGCCCAATCGAGTTTCTCGAACAGGTAGTGTGGCTTTCCTGTTTTGATGATGCCAAAGAGTAGGGTAGCTAGGTGCACTTTCCTACGTGCCTCCATCTTAAGCATATTGGAGTCATTGATGAAAGGTGTGACATGTGAGCGTGGCGGGATGTGATAACAGAAGCGAGCGCAAGCATTCTGTACTCTTTGGATTAAATTGCTTGTTCTACCCAAAATACATGGCCCGTACACAACATCACAATAGTTTAGTTTTGACATGATTAATGACTCGCAAAGCAGTTTCCTCAATTTCTCGCACAAATATGGTCTGATTTTGTACAGTAATTTTAGTCGGTAGAAGCAATTACGCGAGCACTCGGCAATATGGCTTTCGAAATTCAGATGGGTATCAATGATCAGTCCTAGATTCCTGGCTTCGTTTACGCGCTCTATCTGCTCCCCGTTAATGTGTACATTCAGAGGCTTATTGTCTAGTTTTTTTATGTTATATTTAGAGCCAACCAACAGAAGTTTCGACTTTTTTGGATTCAATACAAGGCAGCTGGCATTGCACCACTCAGTGATACGCCTTAAATCGTCATTTACTCTGGTCACTGCATCTTCATGATCACTTGCCTCAAAGGATAGATACATCTGTAAGTCATCGGCATAAAGATGGTGATTGCAGTTCTTAATACAATCAGTGATGTCTGCGCTGTACAGAGTATACAAGATAGGTCCTAAGATGGACCCCTGGGGCACACCACGGTTGACCTCGCGTGGAGCTGATTTCAGTTTAGTCCCATCAGCCTTTGTCAACTCGACATACTGCTGTCTCCCATGAAGATAACTATAGAACCAATTGATTGTGCTTGACACAATTCCGTAGTAGGCAAGTTTTGCTAGCAATACCGTGGGATCTATAGTATCAAACGCGCGGGAGAAGTCCAAGAGCAGCAGCATGCTGAGCTGACCACGATCCTGAGCTGCCAGCAGATTATCAATAACGTCTGCCAGAGCAGTGACAGTACCATGACCTCTGCGGAAGCCTGACTGCCTTTGAGGAAGTATGTTGTTGTCTTCAATATATTTCGTCAGTTGGTCACAGACGACTCTTTCCAAGACCTTGGAGATGATGGGCAGGAGACTGATTGGTCGTAGGTCAGTCATGGTTGATGGGACACTGGTTTTTGGTAAGGGCTTAATAATTGCTATCTTCCAGCTGTCAGGAAAGACTCCATCCACTATTGATTGGTTGATGATGGCAGTGATAGCAGCCAGAGATTGAGGTAGCGTTAGTTTCACCATGTCCAATGACACCCCATCACTTCCCTGAGCATTTGACTTAAGCCCATTGATAACCCTCAGCACCGCGTCTTCCGAGACTGGCTGCAGAGAAAAGGTTGCTGTGCCATGTCTGTGGTGCTGGAAATATGTCAGCTGGGATATTGACACTCGCTCATTGTGAGGTATGTTGAGAAAATGTTCATTTATTTCACTGGGGTTGTTGTAATGTGGTGGAAGATCATTTGTACTTTTTTTGTTAGGTAATATTGTAGATTTCATGTTCTTCCACAATTTTTTTGAATTGCCAATGTGCGAAGAGATGTGTGTGGAGAAAAAATTTCTTTTTTCACGTTCAATGGCCTCAATTACCAAGTGTTTCATATTTTTATAACACTCCCTGCTGCCATTTGACTTATCAAATTTATATTGAGTGTGGTATTTGTCTCTAATTTCCATCATATCTCTGACACAATCAGTGATCCAGGGGTGGGGAGGGTGTCGAAATTTTCTAGTAGTCACTGGGGCATGAAGATCAAATAATGCGACTATCCAGGTTGTGAAAACGCTAGTTAGTAAGTTGACATCTCTGATCCTGTGATAGTACCGCCAATCAACAGTGTCTAGATCTTTATTGAATTGATTGACCAATATGTTGAATGTACTCTCAAATACATTTGGTATCAATAAGCCTTAATGCTAAGCTTCGGACAAAAGGATGAAAAGAATATAAAAAAAAGTTGTAACCCTATGCAAAATAAAACTTTCTATCCAATTTCTCGTAGGAACACATATTACTGGAATTAAAACGTAAAAGCCCAGTTAGGACGGGTTTTACCGCGTTTACTTTGCATTCAAAGCCGGACCATGATTATATCATATTTGTTTTGTGTTGCTACATTTTTAACAAAGCTTGCTTTCTTTTTAATCGTCTTGTTTAATTTAGGACCTGTTTGATAAAAGCATAAATGCTCATGTCTGCTTTCAGGGAAATATGTTTTTGTAATGCGCTATAATATTAAATGTCATTGTAAAAGTGTGGCTAAGGAAGAAATAAGAAGAATAGTCCTTTGTTTTTTCAAGTAAATCAGACGAAATAATTCTAGACCATTCTGGGGATATGCTTTAAAAAAACCGATCTTCAGGTTTTACCATTACCTTTACGCTGCGACAGTTAAGAAGTTTAATAGTTCTACCAAGGCAATTCAGCAAAGACATTTCCTACTTGTGTTGACCAAAAATTTTTCGGATCTTCACACTCGTTGGCTCAAAATCTAATAGAAGTTTTATAATCTTACTTCAGACAACCCTAGCCCATAGCTAGCAAGCAATGATATTTTTTCTAAAAAATCTGATTGTCATGGTTTTAACACTAGAAATAAACACAAGCTCGCGATTCCGAATCTGAAGCTCCAAAAGATTAATAGTTCATTTGTTGGACTAAGTATTAAAATGTACAATAAGTTGCCACAAAATGTTATTGAGTTACCAACGCATAAATTTAAATCCCACGTGAAAACCTGTTTAATGAGTAAAGGATACTATACAATTGTAGATTACTTAAATGATAAGGATTCATGGACATGATGACCTCCGTGCCTGCACACATGTAGTAATTGTATAAATATTTACTGGAATCATTATTATTATATAATTAATCATTTTTAATAAATTAGGCTTAGCAGCATTTATTAATGTATACAAATTGATTAGTATTGATTAATCAAACAATTGACAAGATGCTAACCACCTACTATTGTACACCTCGTCCTGCAGTTTATTAGTATTGGATTAAGTACTCTGTGACCTATGAGGGGAACCTAAGTAGTCATGCTCACTCAAATGTCTCTGAGGTGGTGGCGTTATGTGGCGGGTCATTACATTCCCTCTAATATGGTTGAGTGAAATGATGGCTGACACATACGTCATACTTGTGAACAGGTGCCACCTTTGGGGACTGGTCCGCTTCGGTTTACCTCATATTTAGCTTTTAATTTGCTTCATTCTATTTTGTGTTGCATTAGACTGTATGACTTGGTATGAGGATAATAAACCATTGTAAAAAAGTTGGCGATTAAAAAGAGTAACTGGCGAGTTTCTTGCCGGATCTTCTCGACCAGAAACAACTTTCCGAGCCGGTGGTAGAATCGCATTATGTTTATTTATTTCTTTAGTATATTTATGTATCAACATATATATGTATTAACATGTAAATTATACATAAGTACTTATAAATAGTTTTAAGTCATTCAAATGTATGACGATTTGTAAGTGCTGTGTACAAGCCTATGCAAATAAAGAATTATTTGAATTAAATGTCATTGTAAAAGTGTGGCTAAGGAAGAAATAAGAAGAATAGTCCTTTGTTTTTTCAAGTAAATCAGACGAAATAATTCTAGACCATTCTGGGGATATGCTTTAAAAAAACCGATCTTCAGGTTTTACCATTACCTTTACGCTGCGACAGTTAAGAAGTTTAATAGTTCTACCAAGGCAATTCAGCAAAGACATTTCCTACTTGTGTTGACCAAAAATTTTTCGGATCTTCACACTCGTTGGCTCAAAATCTAATAGAAGTTTTATAATCTTACTTCAGACAACCCTAGCCCATAGCTAGCAAGCAAGGCGGCGCGGCGATGATTTGCTATCGGTTTTTAAAGGTTTGATTGAGTTTTTCTTTAAAACTAGAAAGAAACGAGGAGTTGGAAACTTTGCAGCAGGTTGCATATTATGCCGATACTTTATACCCGCCGGATATCGAT